>OY776112.1:313162015-314362015 GCA_963675035.1 Allygus modestus
TTTGGTAACCATGTTATATCAATAACGTTTGTTTTATGTTTTCACCTACTACTATTTAGATTTTTGTTGACAAAAAGGAAATTAAAGGTGTATATCTCATCACTCAATTTGTGTGATGAACCGGAAATGGAAAATGGGCGTGATATAAGTCAAAAATGCATGAAAGCAAACTTATCTCTAAGATTTATGGATCTGGAAATAAAATGCGCACATGATTGAAAGATTATTAACAAAACGAAACCTTTAATCGTGTAGATTAGTTCACACCCTCTCATTTTAAACCAATGTCACAAATCAATATTAGCCATCTCTATGGTTTTATCATTTCGTTTGAATTAATAAACAAAATCAAATTTATAATTATTTTATACAACATTATTGATTTTCAGAAATAGCGTTATCGTACAGTATCGATCCAATCACACCGAAAATTTTAATTAAAAATGTAAAATCTGTTGTAAATGTATTGTTTAATTACATTTAACAGTTCTGCTATCTGCAGGCTAACATCCATTGACCTATAAATCATAACTATAGTTAAAATAGGGTGTTGTATGAATGCTATCATTTATTTTCCGTTGTAGTTCAATATCTGATGAAATGATTTAACTTAGAATTTGCATGAAAGTAGGTCCATTTAGTTTAAATATAACATTATGACGGACTGTCTCCTCACACTAATCTTAACAGGAACACATCCCACAATTATTGCATTATTACACTACACAATTTGCAGATTCTCAAGTATTTTTATTAGCTAAAAGATATAACTTTTATAAAATGGTAATTTGAATATGAACGAATTTATGAGGTTAAATTGATGACTCGTTTAAAATACTGTATCTTCAACATGCAATAAGTAAAATGTAAAAAATATAGGTCTTTGAAAAAAATTAGAAAGAGCTTTGACTTAGAGAAGAGCTTCCGCGTTCTCCGGCCCTAAATGGGTCTATTCAGAAGCCAACTTCTGACCCATCTCTTGACCTTTTAACACTAATATCATTGATGATTTACTTTAAAAGGGCATTAACCTTATTACACATAACTAACAAAAGCTGATAGTTTATTGAGTGTTTAGATGAATTTTGTACTATCTTTTAATTTATATATCAGAGAATAGTTCAAACGAAACCTTTACTTGAATTCAGATAAAATATTATGTTATAAGACCAAACGAGATATCAAAATCACCATTGTTTATTCGCGGACTCAATAAAGTTTTTCATGAACTCAATAAATGTTTGTGGAGAACAAGCGTCAATAAACAGTGTTTGGAGCATCTCGTGTTGCTGCATCGCCTGCAGTGGTTATACCACCATGACTAACTAGACACTATAAACTATGAGTTATTCTATGTGGTTATTACTGTGCATTGGCTGATAGACAAATATGCAATGCAGTGCTAGTTTATCATCACGAGTAAAGTATATAATCGCTATAATGATTAAACAAATTCACTTCATATGAAGTCAATGACTGAATGACTGATTGGAGTACGTTTTGTTACATTTTATATATTAATGTAGTTGAAAAAGATGTCACGTTAGAAACCTTCGCATTATTACAAATCTGCAAGCAATACTTTTTAGCGAATTTCCCCTATAGGAAAGAAGCTATTACCGTAGGTCTCATGCCCGACCATGGACTTAAGCCCGAGACCATGATAATTTTTGTTTTGAGGTCCCCAGATGACAAAAACACTTTTCGTTCAAATCATATATTTATTATATATATATGTGTGACCGTGAATGCGATAAATTGAGTAAAAATCGTCCGATTTCGATTAAATTTGGCTCAAATGTGTAAAATGACATTCATGACTTCGAGTTCGAAAACCAGAAAAATCGGACGATGGGAAGGGGGGTTTATGGGGGTTTTAAATTTACCAAAAATCAGTTTTTGCATTTTTCAGCCTACAGTTTTTTTATAATTTAATTATGGTTTTGACCATGTTATAGAGCTTAAAAAACAACTAGTATAGTAATTTGAATTATTAACCTAAGTTAAATGGCTGCGGAGAAAATCCAAAAAACCTACTCATAAAATCTCCCATGTTAATCTTATGGGGAAAACGTTTTTGGCTTTTCCAAAGTTTATTTTAATGTAAACTTCACATTTGCTTTTACCAATCTGTTCAATTCCACAAAACAATAATTTTGGTACTTAAATTGTGATTATAAACCCAACCGTTGCTGAGATATTCAAAGTGCTAAACACAGCACGTTGTCCAATGTTATTCTTAAGGAGAATAAATAAAATGTGATATCTCGATTATTTATGAATGTATGTTGATGAAACTTGGTATGTGGCTTCAAGTAGTACTGGTATATTGATATTTGCACAACAAATCGATTTTTTGTTGATTATTACCGTAGCAGCAAACCCGCGTACTCAGCCCCATGTTATTCTTATGGAGAATAAGTAAAATGTAATGACTCCCTTAATTATGAACATAAATTAATAAAACTTGGTATATAGCTTCACTTGGTTCAGTTATATTGATAATTGCATACAAACCCATTTTTCCTTGTTGCAGCAAACCTGCTTACTTAGCCTCCATGTTATTCTTATTGAGCATAACTAAAATGTTATATAGCGCTTATTTATGAAACCTGGTATGTGGCTTCGCCTAGTTAAATTATATTTATATTTGCATAAAAACCAATTGTTTGTGTCCCTTGTTTCAGCAAACCTATGTACTCATTTCCAATGTTATTCTTATGGAGAATAATTAAAATCGCGTTCATGTGAATTTATTTTTATGAAACTTGGTATGGGGCTTTATGTGGTATTAAGACAAATATTATGAATTGGAAATTCACTGAGTACGCAGGTTTACTGCGACAGGGGTATTAATTGTTTCCTTTGATCTGTAAATAGAAACCCTCTTCAAGTACGCAAAATAACGGGTGGTCCATAAAGAACGGATGGTTTTTAAGCAGATGTTACTCAGCTGTTGTTATGCGTAAAATTTTGATTTTTGCAATAAAAAACAACACATATTATGCCATTTCAGTATTCATGGATCGTTGGACAGTACAAAATTCCTATGGAAAGTGAACTGTTAGCATGACCCGCACGGTGACCACCATAGAAGTTCCTAACGTGACCCCCTGAACACGTTTTTGGGGGGTCGTTCAAAATTGTATATATATATGTGTTGTATGCACTCTAGCGGTCGCATTTTTTAGTCCGATTTACTTCAAATTGTGTAGGGACGTTCCTTTCTATAATCAGTTGGACAAGTTTGTTGGGAAAATCAATCGGAAAACTCTAAACCCCTTTTTTGGGGATTATTCTTTCAAATTTTGTGTTTTTGGGCTTAAAAGGGGTCAGAAAAGCCCCGGACGTAAGATTAATGCACGTTTTAATATGAGTGAAGCGTAGTTTTACGCCCTCCCTCGTCATTCTAGCATATATATTTACTGAGTTATTAAATAAAATGTATATCGGCTAAACACAGTACGTTGTCTTATGGGTTTTTACATTAGAAAAGCATGTTATTCATGTGTCGGTTATTTGCATCTTCCCCAGCAACCTCGCACCTACTTTCAAGCCTGACTGGACCTTCTCCTAACCTTATAATGCACAAAATTGTATTCCTAGTATTGCAGGTAAATGAAACCAGGAGCATCACAATAGCCAAAAAATTAATTATTTCAGATTTCAACAAAATTTAAATAAATTTATGTTTTTACACTGGTTTTGAGTTTTAAAAGTTTTGCATGTGGAAATTCACTTCCCTCACTTCAGTGTGCTGCGTGCGAACTCGTTTCGAAATCATTTCAACGCCCGTGTCATGGTGCGGTTTTCCCTAGGAATACTATCTTGTGGTGGGTATTTATTTTAAGAACTAAGGGAGTCGTTCTCAAGAATAAACCTCCTGGGAGGTCAAAGTTTGCACGTACAGAGAGGAGCACATCGCAAGAGTACGAGAATCTGTTCTCCAAAGTCCAAAAAGATCAGCAAGAAAACATTCAGTTGCTTTAGGTTTTTCTAGGTCCAGATTACAACGTATTTTACATCTCGATTTTAATTTTCATCCCTACAAACTGGTTGTTGCACAGAAGCTCAATCAAGGTGACCCTAGATTTGATGTTTGGTCAAAGACTGTTGCAGCTTATTGGAGGTGAAAACCTTCTGGGGCGTCTAATAATGTCTGACGAAGCCCACCTTCACTTGTGTGGTAGTGTTAACACACAGAATTGTCCTTACTGTGCAATATAAAATCCCAAAGGAATCTTCCAAAATCCTTTGCTCAGTGAAAAAGTAACTGTCTGGTGTGGTGTAGCACGTTTTGGAATAATTTGACCTTACTTTTTTGAAAACCTGAATGGGGAAACAGTTACCGTGACTAAAGAACGTTACACATCAATGATTCAGGGCTTTTTAGTCCGCCAACTGCAACAGAGAGGTTTAAATAGGAACTTGTTATGGTTCCAACAAGATGGAGCTACTCCGCACACGCAGACATTACGATGAATGTCCTGCTCAGACTCTTCCGGGGCCATCTCATTTCCCGACACGGCGATGACGCTTGGCCTGCACGGTCACCGCGTGTATCTGCATGTGACTAAGCTGTGGGTCTACCTTAAAAGCAAAGTCTATGCAAGAAAACCTCAAACCATTCGTGATCTAAAGAACAGCATCATCGATGAAATCTCTGCAAAACCCATGTCAATAAATCGTCCTGGTTCGCGGACATCGGTGAAGGTCATTTGAAAGAAATAATTTTTCATAAATGAATTCGGCATAAAATTGTGTGTAATTTAGCTGTAGTAATACAGTAATATTGTCATTTTTCAAAACGCTACTTTATTTTTAAAAACGTTCGTTATTTATGGACCATCCGTTAGAATCGTAATCTAAAAGTGGGGTTTGATGTTTCACAGCCGACTGCGACTGCGCATCAACGACTCTTGGAATTAGTTATGGAAGCAATCCGGTCGAGCATCAAACTTCTGATGGAGCGATTGTTGTAGTTAACTGTCGTTGGCTGAAGAAACTGCATTGCAGGAATATTAAAAGTCAATTTATCTTAGTAACTCGCAATGGCTGTAATAAATACGAATAAGTATGAAGTAATTATCCGAGTCGTTCAACCGGGTAAATTTAAAATATCTTAAAATTTTGTGTTCAAAGATAATCCTAACTTTGACCTTTACTTTAAACATGTCTGTTATGCTTGACTGAGTGTACTGTTTGTACGGTTATTAGACAATATATTTACCATGACTTATGTTCCTTTCTATAACACTCCTGAAATAAAGACATTTAATAAAACCAAAATACAAGGAGAAATATTGAAAACAATGCGGGAATTCAAATATTTTACGCGTATGTTGCGTAATTTAAAGATAAATTTTTTAACTTTAAATTTATTCCTCTGAATTATTATATTTCCAGAACATCCCAGACGTGAACTGTATATACTGTACCAACTAGCCATAGGAAATTGCCATGCCTTTGTTGCAGCCACTTACGTTTGACTGTTATTGTGACGGATTTGTTTTTTAATCATATTTTATAAGTAAACTTACTAGAAACGTAAGCCGTCTAATCTCAAACTGATGATCAGAAGGAAATACAAGTATAATAAATTATAATAGGTTAAACATTAATTAACACAATATTAATCAGTTATAGGATGAATTTCTTCATCATTGCTTGTACGGTTTCATAGTCAGTAGGTGGCATATCAACAGTTTACATAAAGTTAATTTGAGATATAACAAGGGGCTCATAGCTGCAATAGTAGTAATCGGTCCGTGTTGTGGCGTATTAAAACCATGTAAACAGAATGGGAAATAACGACCATCCCATTGTACTTTCTTTAAAACGCTTTAGTTACAAGGACGAACCTCATTATTATATTAAAATTTAAACCCCGATTAGGATTTATTTTCAGTGTTGCGTCTTTGCCATCAATTGGTTCAGATTCCGTTCTGCGTTGGCCTTTATCTACCTAGAAATAAGTTTTCAGAAATATATGTTTAAAATGTCTTAAGTAAAACTGGTTACAAGAAGCTCCCCTCCTTATAAATTATACAGTTGACTTGTATCAGGTAATTTATGGTTGTAACTAACCAGTATTAACTGAGGTAGTATAATGGGACAGAAATTAAAACCAGACCACTAAGTTCAAGTAGTAACATCCAAGACTTTTTAATCTGCTACACGAAAAGAACATATTATTTTTAAAGGTAAAAATGTAATTTCTCACAGAAAACGTCTAGAATGGTTTGTTTACGGCTATGATAAGCCACGATGATTGCACACAATTTTGCAGACAAGCCAGACAACGGAGTATCAACTGAGTAAGCACAACTCTACCTAGTACGGGATATATTACGACCCGTCACTCTCGGCTGTTATATGTGTACGTTACATTAACATATAAATGGCTTTGGCGCTTGAGGCCTGAGCTATAATACAGCATATTTTATGAAAGAAATTTTATTTATAAACATCTACAGGTTTTAATTTATATTAATATACTTACAATATATTTGTATTACTATTATTAGAGGACAATGCTTATACTAATATTTTACTGTGAGTTATCTTCCACAAAAACAAATGCCTTCTCTAGATAAGTGTTATGATGACTTAAATTGTTGGATTTTATAATGAGTTATTCATGATTAATTTAGAAAAACTGTTACAAATGTTGGTCTGAGAACTGTTAGAATAACAATTTTCAATTCCTACGTTGAACCTATTTGCTGTAAAACTTACGTATACAAAAAACTTTCTTATTTGCTGTATTTATTTTACAAATGTTTAATGGATTTATACCTTTGCATAAGTTGCAGGACCTAGGTTATGTTGATTTACTTTCGTTGTACTTCTAGTTATATTGTCTTTGGATTTCCTGTTTTCTTTAATATTTGATGAAGGTTGTCTTAACTGTCAACATATTGAATTATATACAGTATTTACAAACTTATAATTAAAACTATTCGATTTCCAACCACTAACACGTTCATAATTACAACATGTTACTTGTAAAACATGTATGTTACGTGCAAATTAGAATAAAGTAATTATTATAAAACCTTTTTTGAGATTGTAAAATTTGAGTTTCAATTCCTTTTTAAAATGACAATAGAGATTTTACGGAGGCTATTTTTCTAAGAGGGCACCGATGTTTCAAACAAAGAGAAGTAATATATAACTAGTATAGTAGAAATAATATAATTGCGGTTGTTGTATCATGTTAACTCATGAAAATGTTGTACAATTATCAAAATATCCAACATCTAAAATCCAATTGCATAGTTGAATCTGAGACCCCTTAAAACAAGGAAATTCATAATAAAAAAGTAGGTCGGTTGTTGTGAACTATTACAAGGTACATGCTAAATTTGTAAGCTTTTAATGTAAAATATTTGTAAATCATAGTCCTTAAATATTCGTTGCGCAAATTGTACATTACTGCACCATTAAGATCAGTGATAGTTTATTATAGCAATAAAGTGAGTAAAAAATAAAATAAAAAACACAATCACAGACTGCAGTTTATATTATTTATCTTTTTTTATTCAGACTAAAGCTTTTTTCTCATTAAAAAAATACTAAAGAAACCTTGTGTCATAAAACTAATTTTTTCATGCAGTTAAATTATTGTAACCTCTAATAATTACCGTTGTAAATATAAAAATAAGCTTTTTGCAAATTGTAATCAAATAAACAGTAATTTATGATCAGAATGTATTTTCTAAAATAAATCTTTGAAAGCTTTTATGCATTCTAGTTTTGGTCAACTTTGTCAATAATTTTGTAATTCAATTTTGACTGGATAACTGAGAGTAAATCAACATGTTTTCCCAACTAAATCCAACCAAATTTTTAATAATTGATCATAATAAATCCTTATGAAAATTAACTCCCTAATTTCCTGCAAACTCAATTACGCATTCTTAACATATTTAAATACATTTCTTAATACTAAACACCGTTTATCGTAATAAGAAGATATTGCCAGTTGGAACATTTTTACAAATTATTAAGACCATACACTTATTTTTATCAATGTTTTGACTGCTGCATTTCTGCGCAAAGATTTTCTTCTCCTTGATACAGATTTACCTGTACACCTTGCACCTCGCGCCTCCTTGGTCGTGGATAGTAGAAGCTTATTGGCGGAGGACGGTATCAGATGCTCGTTGATCACCTTCTCTTTCGTCAGATGGGGTTGCCATATTAAAATATACAAGTTTATTTAACCAACTGGTCCTCATTTATGTAATTAATTTAAGTTAAGAAAATTGTCCAATCTGCCAAAGACAAGTAACATTTTATGCAAGGGCATTAGAAACTAAAGTTGAAATTAAATAATATTTATCTGTTTTACTTTTATACTAGGTTTATACTAGGTATCAGTAAATATACTTCGTAAATAAAATACTCCTAAATATTAGAAGGTAAGAGTTGCCGTTTACGATATTTCTGTGTAATATTGTGACTGAATATGTACCACTATTAAGAGTCAGCTTCGCAAATCGTAATAACCTAACTATATCCTAACAACAAACTTAATTGCAGTAAAACATTTAATCGCAACAACACATTTACAGTAATTGTAAAATAATGAATGACTTAAATTAAGGACATTTGATTGTGTTAAAATGTAATTCAATATCATCACATCAAAAAGTAAAAGTACTGGGTCAAAATATATCTTTAAAAACAAGGAATGAATTAAAGAACAATTTAAAAAGTACTTCGATTGCAGTGCGAGTTTCAATTTGTCAGAGTGCGAAATTAGATTGCCTCGGCTTTTAATAATTGCGTTTCTAAACTAGAGCGGTCTTCTCTCAACTCATCTGAAAACGACATTACTACTTCTAAGTGATAACCTCTCCTGTAAAAAAAACTAAATTGTCTTATATCCTGCAGACGATTGAAAACACGTATTTCCATTAAGCTGGATAAGAAATTATCAAAACCTTTTCGTCCAGTCAATTATTGTCTTGAGAAGTATGTACGATAATAGTTAAAATAATAAATTTAGAGGCTCCCAGCCAAGGGGCACATAGCAACATGTTGTAAGGACTTTGAAACAATAGTTTATTGCAACTGTACTGTGGGCACGGATAGATCTCATTAACCATTATACAAATTGTATTGTCATTACCTTATGCCAGTACCTCACCAATCCAGGCCAAGCAGCCTTCTTATAGCAGGCTCATTAGGCCTGAACAGGCTAATTTCCAGGTAGCCAAATGAGCATGTTACAGATTTTCCTTTTGCGTGTTCTTGCAATAGTTTGTAATTTATTAATATGGCCGCAAAAAAGCAAGAAATATTCTTGTTAAGGTGTGCAAAAAATGTATTTATTGTATTTACTTTTTTGGTCACGCCAGTAGTATTTCGTTGTTAGAAGTCAATTGTCCAAACATCTCAAAGTCTTGTGGGCGCCCCAAGGAATCGATCCCGTGACTTCTTGCACAAAAACCAAAGATCTAAAAGGAAGTTTTAAAAGAAGTGTTTCAACTTGAACCGGAAAATCCAAACTATTGAAAACTTGCGAAGCGATAAACGCATGGCCAGTGTTTTGCAGGTGATGTAAGAATGGAATGTGGCAAACATTGGGATTTCTAGGAAAGAGTTATTGGATAAACAATTTCTTGAATCTGGGTTATTTATACAAGCAAATGCGTATGTAGAGAATACAACATGTGAGGAAATATAAAAGGTTTTGATACATAATTATCCCTCAATTATACGATAAAACTTGTTTCAGACAAAGTCTGTATGTTGCTTTATGAACTTTAAGGTTTGAAAGCCATGTTTCCTGGCCACAACTAACTTGATTATTGGTTCTTGTATATTATTAGTTTCTCAACCATTGCTCATTTTGTAGTTTTCTTGGTAAATTTTTTTGAAAATTTGTTTTATCATTGGTGATATTTTATTTATGAATTCTAACCATACATTTATTGAATTTACAAACTCTAACTCTAGTATTTACAGATTGTTTAGGTTGGATACAGATTGTTCATAGATTTACTGTGATAACAGTCTTTACAAGAATATCTTTTTATACATGTATTCTGTTTATATAATTTTCTTTCCTATAACTTTAGAACAATGTTGCAGCATCATAAAATTAAATAGTTAAAAACAATTATTTTAATCGAATTCCCCCTTGAACTATTTAGCTTTAACCAGTTTTCAGCACCTAAATTAGTACTTGGTATGAAATATACGATGATTTGATATATAAAATGAATGGCATTTTGTCTTTGATTGCGCCATTCTTCCTGGTCCTTAAAATATGTTTAATTCTTAAGTTTTTTTTAGCACAATCACAGTTTGTATATAACGATGAAACATAAGGATTTGCTTCCTCAAAATCAAACGTTTTACACTAATATTTTTTTGTTTTCAATCGACTTGAATATATCACAATTTATGTTTTTTAAAGCATCTGAATCTTTTCAGTAATAATTTTGTTAAGGGTAACGTTTTCCTGCATGATATGTATAGTTAAATCTCAAATCGTTGTGTTAGTTATTGTAAGAGCTTAAATTGTGTACAAGTAAATTTAGTAACCTTCATTTTCATTCAAAATAAAACATTTGTTACGAGAAAACAACCCCAGTGGAAGTTTAAAATAGTTTATAAGTTAAAATGGTTTCTACATCACCTAATGCAGCTGGTCAAGTTATCCTGAAAACTTCATTGCTGTTTAATTTTTATCTTATGGTTGGCTACTTACACCATGATTCATTCAGATTTTTTGGAGATACTTTAGTTCCCATTAATTATAATCAATCTAACTATAAAATTATTAACTCATACTATACAGTGTCCCGTTCTCCGCATGTTGATCTCGCCGGCATAGAGCCAGATGTTTAGGATATTTTTCATTGTGATCAGCTGACTATGAGTAGTTATGTAAGTGTAGTGTTTTATGGTTATTTGACATGTTGGTTAAAATTTTTATGTATGTGAAATTTCGTCCTATATATTGATCTGGTTCTTGTGTGGGTGGATGAACGATTCAGTGTGAGTGAACGATTCAGTGTGATGGAGTCTGTGAGTGTGGGGGGGGGGTGTTAGTGTGAGTGATGGGTAAAGGGTTGGGGTAAGGGTATTATATAGTTTACATGGATGATGTTGAGATATGGATATGACAAGGTTAGAGTAAATGGTATTATATGGTATTATATAGTTTTATATAGTTTTATATAGTTTTATATATAGTTTTACTTGGACAAGGGTGTTATTAATGTTACTAGGAGGGGTTTGGGAGTATGTGATGGTTTTATATGGTATGTGACGATGGAGGGTAATGAGGGAATAATGTGATTTTAAGAGGATATGAGTTTTTTTTTTTGTAAAGTATAAGCAAGTGTGATATATCAATGTTAGTGTGTCCCCTACCTGTAAGAGAAGACTATGCGGAACGTGGAAATGTGTGACAGATTGTGTACACGCTTTTGTAGGAGCGTTGTGTCTATCTGTTTGTTTTTTTGAAGGAGAGGAGTAAATAGACGTGTACATCACTAGAAAGAGAAAGGTAGTGTGGGGGTATGATTTAATTGGATGTATATTAAATGTGTATTGTATGTATATTTGACCCTAACTTAGTATTCCAATACTTAAAGAGTTATATTGTGTGAATTTTTGTGTGAGGATTATATAATGAACAAACTCTGTTCACTAGATATTGTGGAGGATAATGGACAGTTGACAAAAGGAATCTAACGTGTATACACTCATTGTTCATTTATATTTGCCAATACGTCTAACATAGATGAGGTGATAATCTATATATTTTAATGTGTATAAAATAGTTTTATAACTGGTTTTATATGGGCTGTGAACCCCTTATTGTATCCGTTTGTATCCGTTTGTATCCGTTTGTATCCGTTTTAGCATAGTCAATCAATACAGACCATGAGTCTGATGTTTTTGTAAGTCAACTTTTTTGAAACGACAGATAGCGGTTGAAAAAAAACGAGGCCGGCTTGACTTCTAACAGGCGGGCCACCTTGGCCTGCGAAACTTGTTTTGAAAGTTCTTGTTATACAACCAGACCAGAAGTTTCGTTTGGAGATCCCAGAGTCAAAAATATTATTCGTTCAAGATTGCATATATTTTTACAAAATAACATGGCGGCTGAGTATGCGGGTTTGCTGCAACAAGGAACAGAAAATGGGTTTTTGTGCTTTTAATGCTGTTTTATGTTGCAAGGAACACAGCAAATGGGGTTTAAGACAAATATTAATAGACCACAACGGTATAAAGCAATATACCATGTTTTGTCGGGATTAGTTGATAAATAAGCAGGATATACAATTTTTCTTATTGTGTAGGTGTATCGCAGAGACCATTAAAATATATTCACAAATAAGCGATATATGCAATTTTAATTATCCTCCACAAGAATAACATTGGGGATGGGTGCGCAGGATTGGTACAAAATTGTATTTTTTTTGAGCAAATATCAATGGTCCACAATCAGATGAAGTCGTATACCAAGTTTCGTCAGTTTATGTTCATAAATAAGCGAGATATACAATTTTTCTTTTTCTCCATAAGAATAACATTAGACAACGTACTGTGTTTAGCACTTTCAATATCTCGGTAACCAATTGACGTAGAGAAATGATCAAAATACCAAATTGTTTGTTTTTTTTGCTAAACTTAATGGTATAAATTAAAATTTGATTTAAATTAAAATTACATAAGAAAACCCCCAAAAACACATTTTTGGGTTACAAAACCCCCCCAAAACCCACCTTCGAGTGGTGCGATTGGTCTGGTTTTCGAACTAGTTCAAATAAATGGTACTTTACACGTTTGTACCAAATTTCATTAAGATCGGACCCTTTTTACGAGAGTTATCGTGCTTACGGACACATATAAATACATATATAAAAATTTGAACGAATGGTGTTTTTGGCATCTGGGGACCCCAAAACAAAAAGTTATCATGGTTTAGGGCTTAAGTCTTACCATGAGACCTAAGGTAATAGCTTCTTCCCTATAGGGGAAATTCGCTAAAAAACGTGAAATGTTTCAAAATATTAAAGGTCGATGGTAAAAAAATTATACATATAATAAATTAATCTTTTCTACAATATACCAACGCTTTATGGATATTTCCCCCGTTGATGTTATAAACCTAAACAGAGTGGAAAATTAAAACTGTAACGGTTCGTTAATTATGATTACCAACATGTCCAGTAAAATTTAATATAAAATTATATATGTTTTTTCACATATAATAAAGCTGAAATAGAAATTTTTGGGTTAAGATACATAGTTAAGGATGATTTATAATAGTATATATTCGAAATTATCTGTGTTAATTAAAATGAATCCTTATAAAAACGGTCCTGGTAATTTTTTCGGGTTGGCCCGTCAAACTATATTTTTATACATACTAGGGGATTAAAGCCCCTAAAAAACCAAAATACATATGTCCATTCCTAAACAACTATACATTGCTGTAGTTTAAAAGTAAACAAACTGAATAAGACAGCTGTTTTAATTTCAAAAGATGTAAACAAATTAAACCCCATGTTGTTTTAATGGGAAAAGTTTTATTCTGTTGCGAATTTGTGGTAAAAAAATAAGAAAAATGAATAGTTTTCCCTCAAAATTCACGCCAAGACCCTTAAAATGATACCCCTCCCATCCTTCTACGGCCATCCAGTCACTCACAATTTCTTTACAAAAATTTGACTTACGGAATTATATATAGAGATAAGAGTAATGTTTTGCAAAGGACTCAAACAAGTAATAGTCTACAGGGTGTACATAAAGTCCCGCGCGGGTTTAATATTTTCTGAACGATAACAGATAAATCAATAAGATTTGGTACATCAACACTACACCTAAAAATCTACTTTTTGAAGGAACTATCAGTTTTCTGTAATATCGTGGGGACGTCCCGCAAGGAGTCATAAGGAAATCTTAAATAGGAGCATAGGTCAATATGCACATCACTTTAAAGGGCCTATCTAGCAGAGTTGAATGCCACAAACCGCACTAAAATTGGTTGATCCAGTAAAAAATGGCGGCTGTTCAAAGGTTTTATTAAAAAAAGATAAGATCTTTCTAATTGTTACTGTTACCAGTTTTCCCCGTTATCAATAGATTAGGACCAAATTTGTAACCCCGAGGATAACTAACGTCATAATTCACTTCTGTATTGACGGGCATAATGTAGTATTTAGCTGCAGTATTCATTAAGTTGCAGTTATGCTTTAATGGGGTTGTGGCTACTAATAATACCCCCGTAGCAGCAAACCCGCGTACTCAGCGAATTTCCAATGCATTTATATGAATATTAATACCACATAAAGCCACATACCAAGTTTCATCAATATACATTCATAAATAAACGATTTATAACATTTTAATTATCCTCCATAAGAATAACATGGGGCTGAGTACGCGGGTTTGCTGAAGCAAGGAACACAAAAGGTGGGGTTTTATACAAGTATCAATATAACTCAAGTAGGTAAAGCCACATACCGAATTTCATTAATTTATTTTCATAATTAAGGAAGATAACGCGTTACTTATTCTCCATAAGAATAACATGGGGCTGAGTACGCAGGTTTGCTGAAGCAAGGGACACGAAGAGTGGGGTTTTGTACGAGTGCTGGTGACCGGTGTGTGACAGCTGCCCCGCTGGTGTGGGAAAACCCGTTTCCAAGGTTTCCGTTGGGTTAAAAGGGGCCCCCAGTTCGGTTCGGCCATTTTCAGTCTCACGGTTGGATAACACGACACCATCGTCGGCGCCGTGGTGAAGATTGCGCCAAGAACATCAAATTGGCCTCGCTGCGGTTAAATAGGGTGAGTTATTTTAATTTTGTTAAGGCCTTGTTACACATTTTCACAGAGTTAATACTCTGAGAGTTAACTTAATACATTCTTTAAGTCAAGGTAGTATAATAACAGCCAGCAAATTGTGTTGAACCTATTAACATTTATTACAAAGGAGTTCTGTGTACTGTACCGTAATTACATTTGATACATTAATTTAATTATTATAAAATATAGAGTTTTAATTTAATTTTTGCCAATAT
The DNA here is from genome assembly GCA_963675035.1 of Allygus modestus. Classification (NCBI taxonomy): domain Eukaryota; kingdom Metazoa; phylum Arthropoda; class Insecta; order Hemiptera; family Cicadellidae; genus Allygus; species Allygus modestus. The sequence goes on from OY776112.1 coordinate 313,177,072, forward strand.
TTTAAAGGTTCAAGAAAACTCGGTAAGCCAGCAACGTATGCAAGACTGAATGATTGTGATACGAATGATTGTATGAATGTAGACTAGAAATGTCAATATTTAGAAATGTCGTGGCTAAAGAATCAGTCTTAGTAAGTAATAAGGCTGGAGGGTCCGTTACGTCATAGTATTATTAGTTAATCTCCTGTTGGGCGTCGTAACGCAGAATAACAAGAGGCAGTTTTCAAAATTAAAGTAATTTTATATAACAGAACTCCGTTGTGCTTATCTCTTGATGACACGGGTTGGCGGTACTCCTTTGTATTCCATTTACAGTAATTTAACCAATTAAATACATGCAGAAATGTATTTCAGCAGCTGTGACAAGGTTTATCACAAAGGGGAATTGGTTTACTAGGGTATTCACTGGGGGCTAGACTACTAACATAGTAAATATGACAGATTCTATATCTGTGATTATAAGATTCTTTGTACCCATTCGGTTAGACATATAAGTTTGATATATAAGTTTTAATTTTTTGTTATCCTCTAAAAAATGGGGCTGAACGTTGAACACTGTAAAATCGTTAAGTTGGTTTTTCATAGAATATATTAAGTGTTAGTTAAAAATCAATTAAACTGATCTATAATCACAACTATTTTACAGCTTTTAAATATGAAATACAGACGATGATAGTATAAACTAATCATGACATATGATAATACTGTACTATTCAAAAGAGTCGTTCCAATTCAATTTGGCTTATATAAAATGTACTATTAAAAGTAATAATGCATTAAATCATTTTACATTGAACTTATTGTTAATAACATTACCAGTGCTTTTGAGATATATAACATTTTAATTATTCTCCATAAGAGTAACATAGGGACTGAGTACCTAGGTTTGCTGCTGCGGGAACCATAGGTGAAAATTTTTTTTGTGGAAACAACAATAAACCACAACCAGATTAAGCCATATACCAAATTTCGTCAGTTTATGTTCATAAATAAGCGAGATATACAATTTTTCTTTTTCTCCATAAGAATAACATTAGACAACGTACTGTGTTTAGCACTTTCAATATCTCGGTAACCAATTGACGTAGAGAAATGATCAAAATACCAAATTGTTTGTTTTTTGTGCTAAACTTAATGGTATAAATTAAAATTTGATTTAAATTAAAATTACATAAGAAAACCCCCAAAAACACATTTTTGGGTTACAAAACCCCCCCAAAACCCACCTTCGAGTGGTGCGATTGGTCTGGTTTTCGAACTAGTTCAAATAAATGGTACTTTACACGTTTGTACCAAATTTCATTAATATCGGACCCTTTTTACGAGAGTTATCGTGCTTACGGACACATATAAATACATATATAAAAAGTTGAACGAATGGTGTTTTTGGCATCTGGGGACCCCAAAACAAAAAGTTATCATGGTTTAGGGCTTAAGTCTTACCATGAGACCTAAGGTAATAGCTTCTTCCCTATAGGGGAAATTCGCTAAAAAACGTGAAATGTTTCAAAATATTAAAGGTCGATGGTAAAAAAATTATACATATAATAAATTAATCTTTTCTACAATATACCAACGCTTTATGGATATTTCCCCCGTTGATGTTATAAACCTAAACAGAGTGGAAAATTAAAACTGTAACGGTTCGTTAATTATGATTACCAACATGTCCAGTAAAATTTAATATAAAATTATATATGTTTTTTCACATATAATAAAGCTGAAATAGAAATTTTTGGGTTAATATACATAGTTAAGGATGATTTATAATAGTATATATTCGAAATTATCTGTGTTAATTAAAATGAATCCTTATAAAAACGGTCCTGGTAATTTTTTCGGGTTGGCCCGTCAAACTATATTTTTATACATACTAGGGGATTAAAGCCCCTAAAAAACCAAAATACATATGTCCATTCCTAAACAACTATACATTGCTGTAGTTTAAAAGTAAACAAACTGAATAAGACAGCTGTTTTAATTTCAAAAGATGTAAACAAATTAAACCCCATGTTGTTTTAATGGGAAAAGTTTTATTCTGTTGCGAATTTGTGGTAAAAAAATAAGAAAAATGAATAGTTTTCCCTCAAAATTCACGCCAAGACCCTTAAAATGATACCCCTCCCATCCTTCTACGGCCATCCAGTCACTCACAATTTCTTTACAAAAATTTGACTTACGGAATTATATATAGAGATAAGAGTAATGTTTTGCAAAGGACTCAAACAAGTAATAGTCTACAGGGTGTACATAAAGTCCCGCGCGGGTTTAATATTTTCTGAACGATAACAGATAAATCAATAAGATTTGGTACATCAACACTACACCTAAAAATCTACTTTTTGAAGGAACTATCAGTTTTCTGTAATATCGTGGGGACGTCCCGCAAGGAGTCATAAGGAAATCTTAAATAGGAGCATAGGTCAATATGCACATCACTTTAAAGGGCCTATCTAGCAGAGTTGAATGCCACAAACCGCACTAAAATTGGTTGATCCAGTAAAAAATGGCGGCTGTTCAAAGGTTTTATTAAAAAAAGATAAGATCTTTCTAATTGTTACTGTTACCAGTTTTCCCCGTTATCAATAGATTAGGACCAAATTTGTAACCCCGAGGATAACTAACGTCATAATTCACTTCTGTATTGACGGGCATAATGTAGTATTTAGCTGCAGTATTCATTAAGTTGCAGTTATGCTTTAATGGGGTTGTGGCTACTAATAATACCCCCGTAGCAGCAAACCCGCGTACTCAGCGAATTTCCAATGCATTTATATGAATATTAATACCACATAAAGCCACATACCAAGTTTCATCAATATACATTCATAAATAAACGATTTATAACATTTTAATTATTCTCCATAAGAATAACATGGGGCTGAGTACGCGGGTTTGCTGAAGCAAGGAACACAAAAGGTGGGGTTTTATACAAGTATCAATATAACTCAAGTAGGTAAAGCCACATACCGAATTTCATTAATTTATTTTCATAATTAAGGAAGATAACGCGTTACTTATTCTCCATAAGAATAACATGGGGCTGAGTACGCAGGTTTGCTGAAGCAAGGGACACGAAGAGTGGGGTTTTGTACGAGTGCTGGTGACCGGTGTGTGACAGCTGCCCCGCCGGTGTGGGAAAACCCGTTTCCAAGGTTTCCGTTGGGTTAAAAGGGGCCCCCAGTTCGGTTCGGCCATTCTCAGTCTCACGGTTGGATAACACGACACCATCGTCGGCGCCGTGGTGAAGATTGCGCCAAGAACATCAAATTGGCCTCGCTGCGGTTAAATAGGGTGAGTTATTTTAATTTTGTTAAGGCCTTGTTACACATTTTCACAGAGTTAATACTCTGAGAGTTAACTTAATACATTCTTTAAGTCAAGGTAGTATAATAACAGCCAGCAAATTGTGTTGAACCTTTTAACATTTATTACAAAGGAGTTCTGTGTACTGTACCGTAATTACATTTGATACATTAATTTAATTATTATAAAATATAGAGTTTTAATTTAATTTTTGCCAATATTTTAAAGGTTCAAGAAAACTCGGTAAGCCAGCAACGTATGCAAGACTGAATGATTGTGATACGAATGATTGTATGAATGTAGACTAGAAATGTCAATATTTAGAAATGTCGTGGCTAAAGAATCAGTCTTAGTAAGTAATAAGGCTGGAGGGTCCGTTACGTCATAGTATTATTAGTTAATCTCCTGTTGGGCGTCGTAACGCAGAATAACAAGAGGCAGTTTTCAAAATTAAAGTAATTTTATATAACAGAACTCCGTTGTGCTTATCTCTTGATGACACGGGTTGGCGGTACTCCTTTGTATTCCATTTACAGTAATTTAACCAATTAAATACATGCAGAAATGTATTTCAGCAGCTGTGACAAGGTTTATCACAAAGGGGAATTGGTTTACTAGGGTATTCACTGGGGGCTAGACTACTAACATAGTAAATATGACAGATTCTATATCTGTGATTATAAGATTCTTTGTACCCATTCGGTTAGACATATAAGTTTGATATATAAGTTTTAATTTTTTGTTATCCTCTAAAAAATGGGGCTGAACGTTGAACACTGTAAAATCGTTAAGTTGGTTTTTCATAGAATATATTAAGTGTTAGTTAAAAATCAATTAAACTGATCTATAATCACAACTATTTTACAGCTTTTAAATATGAAATACAGACGATGATAGTATAAACTAATCATGACATATGATAATACTGTACTATTCAAAAGAGTCGTTCCAATTCAATTTGGCTTATATAAAATGTACTATTAAAAGTAATAATGCATTAAATCATTTTACATTGAACTTATTGTTAATAACATTACCAGTGCTTTTGAGATATATAACATTTTAATTATTCTCCATAAGAGTAACATAGGGACTGAGTACCTAGGTTTGCTGCTGCGGGAACCATAGGTGAAAATTTTTTTTGTGGAAACAACAATAAACCACAACCAGATTAAGCCATATACCAAATTTCGTCAGTTTATGTTCATAAATAAGCGAGATATACATTTTTTCTTTTTCTCCATAAGAATAACATTAGACAACGTACTGTGTTTAGCACTTTCAATATCTCAGTAACTAATTGACGTAGAGCAATGATCAAGATACCAAATTGTTTGTTTTTTTATGCTGAATTCAATGGAATAAATTAAAATTTTATTTAAATTAAAATTACATGTGAAAACCCCAAAAAACACATTTTTGGGGTACAAAACCCCCCAAAAATCCCCCTCTGGATGGTGCTATTGGTCTGGTTTTCGAACTCGTTCAAATAAATGGTACTTTACACATTTGTACCAAATTTCATTAAGATCGGACCTTTTTTACGAGAGTTATCGTGCTTACGGACACACATATATATATATACATATATAAAAATTTGAACGAATGGTGTTTTTGGCATCTGGGGACCTCAAAACAAAAAGTTATCATGGTTTAGGGCTTAAGTCTTACCATGAGACCTACGGTAATAGCTTCTTTTATTTTTTTATAAATTGCAGGATATATAAGATCCGTTATAGATCTATATATCTCTAAATAATTCAATTATAATTTAATTAATTATTTTAAATTACTTGTCCTCTGGAGTAGTTCTCCCATTTGTATAATTCAAGTTACAAACCCAACATGTCAACCGTTGAGGAAGCTATTTACAATCGCCACTATGGAAAATTAAAAAAATCACATTGGGCTTTTGTAGATTAAAATAAAAGCAAAAGAGTCATAACAGCTGTTCAAAATCTTTCAGCGAACTCTTAAAGTTATACTCATATAGTTTAAGTACTACCTGGGGCTGAGTTTTGCTAGGGAAAGGTCAATCTTGTTTATGACTTGGAGTAGTTTTTCACCATGTACCTAACGAGCATGTAACTAACGAGCATTTTTGAGGTCACAACAGTTGTTATTATAATGTACCTTTGAGTCATTCTGGATATGACCACTCTACATGTAATCTTCATTCAAAGGTTTTATTATCTGATTTTATGGAACCACATGGAACTCATGTTGTTTATGATTATTAACATGTGGTTTCTTGAGAGCAGAGATTAAAAGATTTGAGAGAAGATTACATATAGAGTAGTAAAATAAATCAAAGGAATATTGAGCTATAAATAACAACTGGAGTGACCGTAAAAATGTAGAACAGAGGCAAATGAGTTATACAATTCTGATTATCAGTAGGGGGAAGTGGTGAAATATGCTCCAAGTCATCTAAACAAACTGACTGGCCTTCCCCCGAGCAAAGCTTGGCCCCCAGGTATCATATACTCTAATATGAGTAAGGTTTGCTTGTATGTTTGCTTGCTTGCTTGCGACACTGATCTCAAAAACGGCTCCAACGATTTCCTTCAAACGTTCAAAATAACTAATTTCTGGGATAAAAATAAGTTCTAGACAGGCCTCATTCCCGGGAAAAATCAAATAATGTAAAAAAAACTAAAATGAAAAGTTAAAAAAATTAACATTGGGCTTAAGGAGTTTTAAATCAACACAAAAGAATTTTAACAGCTGTTCATAATCAACCAGGGAACTGTCAAAGTAATACTCATGTTTTTTATGATTATTAACATGTGGTTTCCTGAGAACAGAGATTAAAAGATTTGAGTGAAGATTACATATATAAAGTAGTAAAATAAATCAAAGGGGCATTGAGCTTTAAATAACAACTGGGGGGACCTTAAAAATGTAGAAAAGAGGCAAATGAGTTATACAAATCTGATTATCAGTAGGGGAAAGTTATGAAATATTACTCCAAGTCATCTAAACTGACTGACTGGCCTCCCCCCGAGCAAAGCTCGGCCCCCAGGTACTGTAGTGTTAAAACGGATATGAGAAGGGTGTTACCACTCCAGTAGTCAGTAGTATTTTTTATTTACATTAGTCCTAAATTATCTGTTCTTGCCGTTGTGGAGTTATAACGGATAAGGGAATGGTGTTACCATTCCATTAGTAAAATGTTTGGTTTATTAATTATCTGTTCTTGCTGTTGTGGAGTTTAAACGGATAATAGAAGAGTGTTACCAATCCAGTACCTGCCTACATATCTTTAAAAATTCAGTCTTCGTTCATCCTCTTACGGGAAGAATGAGCGTACACCTAGTAAGGTTAGGAGAAGGTCCATATGAAACGTAAATAATGGGTTACGTATCTCAGTGGAATATCCCTCCCCATACAAAATACTCGTGTTGGTCTTCAAATGCTAAATAGCCTGCCCCGTTCCGTCCTATCATTAAGATACATTAAAGTTACTTCACTTCCAGTAGTCTGCGAAAAACTGTGTATTTATAAAATTGTAGCAGCTCTACCATTTGTTGTAATCTTAAAGCCTAACCACTAATATATCCCTCGTAAAAAATGTATAGAGAAACTTTAGAACGTTATACACAATCGTGTATTTATTAGTTTTTATCTTCTTCAAGTTTTGAGTAATTTTCCATACTGGTACCCAAAGTTTGGAATATGATATATAGTAGAGGGGGAGCCTAGGGTTGATAAAGGTCCACAATTTTAAACAATTTAAATTAAAAATAGGGTTTGTCAAACACAACTGGCCAGAAATGCTTTCGGTTGAACGGTTGCATTGTTTTAATATGTTCGGCTCCCAGAGCCAGAAGCGGGTCTGCAGTGAAAGTTATCTGCCCGTATACTAATTAAAGATAAGGTGACAGCCAATGCTACAGCCATGGAGAGGCGTGTTGAGGCTTATCAATCAGCCGTTTGTTACACCCCCCACGCCTGCCTCGGCCGCCATGGCGAACGGAGGCCAATGGCAGGCGACCGCCACCCGCCAATGGCAGGCGACCGCCACCCGCCATTGCTTCAGTCACCCCCCTCCTCCGTCGCGCTCTTGTGAGTAGTAGAAGGCGAATTTGCGTTTTTAATAAATTAGTCATATCTCGGTTGTTATTTATCCAAATTTGTCAACTCTTTTTTTGTTGTGTAGATAATTGTATTCCTCAAATAAAGCGTTCTGACAATATTATCTGTGTGTGGCTTGGTTTTCTATTTATTTAATAAAATATGTAAGAATTACGGGGCATTAGTTGCTTTAAACCAGTATATCTCCTAAACTGTACATTTTATTTGAAATACAATAATAATATAAAAGATAGGATATATTATAAGCTTTACAATGATATATAACACGGAGGGGTGACGCCAACTCCGCGAACCAGCCTCGCGTATTGAGAGCTGCTTCTCAGAGCTGTCTTTGGGACTGAACTGATACGGCGAAGAGGGGCGAAGTGCTTTGCATAGGGATTATCAAGCGGTGAATCTTTAGTTGCAGATTTTCTGTTGGGGATAAATGGAAGATAAAGTTTGTCCTAGGAATATTTTGATATGAAATGAAAGTTGTAGTGAAATTTAGTTAAAATTTTATATCGATGCAGGTTACGGTAGAATGAAAATTAATATTTTGAATAACTTTCGATGATTCGACATGAGCTTAAACTAAGGAAAACCTTGTATTTCATTGCTTTAATTAATTACTACTTGGGTGTTTTACTGAATAACTCAATCAGTAAATATTTCGGAGCCTTAGTAAAGTTTGTAAACTCTATTCACTACTTGAAGCTTAATCTTAATCTCTCCCAATCCCTATGTAAGATGCCAACGCATCTAGGGCGTATTTTAAGGCAAATATGAATTATGAGTGTAGAATGTGTGAGGAGGGGGTGTTTAAGAAATCAGTTTGTGCTATAGTCTTATACAAAACGACTGTATTCTTTCTGTTGGGCTTTAGTAAAATCGGTTGAATTACATTAAATCATTAATTTGAGCTATATTTGAGCTCTATAGCTTTTATTTTTATTTTTAAGAAGGTAATAAGAAAATTAAATAAAACATACATTATAGGTTAAAATGTTGATACAATTGTTCTCAATACAAGTTATATAGTAAATAATTTTTGGTAATTCAAACCTGTTTGGAGGAAAGAAAAACGGTTTGTATTAAAAATAGTTCACGAAAAGTATCATCGCATTAACCGTGGAAATGTTAGTCCTGCAGATGACTTGGTGGCCAGCTGTTGAGGGGAAAACAGGGGGTTGGGGGGAAACCTACCCCCTCCACTGTTCACACACCGTTTATCCAAGAAACTAACAAGAAACGTAATGGTGTTTATCGATCAGCTGTAATAAAATCTTGCATTAAAACAAATCAAATCACTCTGTCCACTGGACTTCACCGCGATGTTTACTAGCCCGCCTTCAAGACGTACCCGTAGACTACATAATTTAACTTTCGTTGTAGTCATGTTTAATCTCAATGAAACTACTGTATTATTCGTCGATGTAAGTAAGATTCGTCTGCAACTAAAGATTCACTGCTTGATAATCCCTATGCAAAGCACTTCGCCTCTCTTCGCCGTATCAGTTCAGTGATGTTCAGTGTGTTGTGAGGTGTATTGCGTATTATTTAAGGGCAAGAGGATTCTTATAATCTATGAAATAATCGGGTTCACCCATCTTTTAACAATCCTGTCTCCTGAATGAATGACTTAATGAACTCCAGTAATAGTTTACTCCAGTAAGTGTACAGTCGGTTGGCAATTTCAGAGTGACTATAATAAAGTTATTACTAGTATTTATACTATTTTTGAAGTCATAACTAGGAATTGAAAATTAAGCTGTCGTAATGAAAATAGAAAAACTATGGTCATGGGAATCAAGGGTCATAGATAGACTAATAAATGTCTGTGCGTCTTCTGTATTGCTGTAAAAATTATAATTTGACCTTATTAATTTTAAAGTTAATGAACCAATTGATAATTGGAATATAGAGAGAAGAAGAGTTACTAATGTTAAAATAACTATTTAAAACTTAAAACTAACAAATTAATTGTTGGATTTCAAGATTGTTTAATATATATTATGTAATAATCGGATAATGGCAATGTCACCTTCAATTAATTACAAGTATCCCATTAGATTAAAATTTTAATGATTATTTTGCATCTAACATTACATTATATTATTATTTATTAAGCCTTTGGGATGTAGTTCTAAAAGAGGTTTTTTTTAGAAGAGGAAATCGGTAGTTTCCTCATGATTCGTGTTGAAGGGAACCGCTGGTCAATTGTGCTTCCAAACCACCACTCGGTGGTCAGTGTCGGTGTATGCATGAATCACACCGATGCCACGGATTTCAAGATATCGAATTTCCCAGTAGTGAGATTACGGATCGGCCATCGGAAGTTCCCCGGGGTGACGCAAGGGGCGGAGGAGACGAAAGTGTTTCGCGTCGCGTAACTTTCAGCGAGAGGGCACAAGACGCCATTGACCCAGATTGGCAGCAGTGACTGGTGACTGCCGCGCCTCTGGACTGTGGTAGTGGCAAACCTGTTTCCGGCATTCCTTTTTGTCGCTGAGCTGAGATTGCTGTCACTTCCCCGTTTGGTCGGCGGCGAGTCGGTCGTGTTCTGCCCGCGTTGTAACAATTGGTACAAAGACAGTTGGGACATTAATTAAACACCTTTACAGATGAATCAATTTAAAAAGGGAATAAGAGAAGTTGGACCGTCAAACTGGATACACCTTTTGTCACTGGCATCGCAATGCTTTAGTACTGTATTGGTAATTTTACAAACCCAGGCGTACATGTACATTAAGCGGTATTGCAATAATTGCAGGCGTAATGCGGTAGTTAATGTCAATGTATACATTGACATTAACCCTGTAAGTAGGGACACGCTTATGGAAAAACGATTTCTAGTGAGAATAGGTAAATTAGTATTTGTAATACTAATCGTGAATTTGGTTACTAAAATGGCTCAACCTAACCTTCGCAGTAGGCCGAGTTTGTTTGGTGTGACTAGGCTTACGACAGTTAATATGATCTTGTCACCTTTTATTTCACATCACTCCTTACTTACCCCTCCAGTTAACTCTCCTTGACATTTTAGGCTTAGACCCAACTTAATACCTTATCACTTTTATTGTCATTGCTAGACTTTTTCGATTGCTGCAGGATACTTTTCAGCTAATTATTATTATTTCATTTTAACTACTTATTAAAGATGTGTAATTTCATATTAATAATTATTAGGAATTAAGGATTATGCTCTGTAGAAAAATAACTTAAGTTATAAAATCTAAATAACTCTTAAATCTAAAATGCATCACACTGTCAGATTTAATTTCGGATCAAGAAGTCTCAGTGTCAGAAAGAAAAATGGGGGGGGGAGAGCGAAGCCAAGGGAAGAGAAATGACGGGTCAATTTAGGTTATGAGCCGGGGTAGGGACGGGGTGGGCTAGGGTGTGTTCATAACTCAAGGTTAAGTAACTTGTTTCTTGTCCTTATCTTTATTTTCAGTAACTCTTACTTTAAATGGTAGACAAAGTTTACAAATATTTCTTTTAGAGATGCTTCCCTCCGACCGACGTTGACGGATTACACGGGTTTACAATTAGCATTGGTTTGGCGGGAGAATCTTCTAGATATACAATGTTTAAGTTTACTGGATCTTAGATTTAAAAATGTCCTCGTAGTATATTTTTTGCCTATATTTCTATACATTTAATTTTACTGCTTACTAGAAACAACTCACTTTTATTTTATATCACCGCAAATGCATAAGTTATTCTTTGAACTCGAGTTCCACATACAATAGAAACACTTCCGCCGTTTTTTTGGAGAAAATCACAATTATAAGTACTTGTTTTTTTTATAGTTCATTTAATAACATACATTATTTATTGGCTATATACGGAATACTTGACGAAAGCATTTTCATATTTTTTAATAATATCACCTTGAATTTAATTACAACATGACATTGTAGCATTCAGCAATTTTGTACATCATTTACGCACACATACTCCGCGAGACATCCGGATAGCAAGTATGCTGGGGAAATGTCTTGTTTGATGCACCCATATACTTAAATATTCTTTTCTAATCAATCCGCTGAGGCACGGTTGGCACTTTCTCCGTTCTTATTTTGCATAAGAAACTGTTTAAGGTGCAATATGTTTACAGAAGCTGGGTTTGAGTTATGTTTCTTCACGACCGTTTTTACAGTTCTGGTTTCACCCACAGGTGCGAGGTTCGTGCTCTCAACTCCATCATGTTGCATGGATTGAAACGTTTTATTTTTACAACTTTGTATACAGTGTTGATGATTTACACTAACCGATGGATTATTAGCTGAACAATTGGGTGGATTTTAAGGAATGTTTAGGGTTAAAATGTAAACGATTGTTTTGTTTTATTCGTCAATTATTTGTCAAAAATATTTATATTACGATTTGGATAGCTATAATTCCGCTTCATCTAAGTTTTTACGTTATTTATTTATGTTATTAATGTCGTACTGTACTCATAAACACATAACAAAATAGGCCTTGGTTATTCCTGTAGCCATTTGTTCAATATTATTTTTGTACTGTACTCATAAACACATAACAAAATAGGCCTACGTATTCTGATATCTGTTTTAGATTTCCTTCAAGTTAGGCATAGATTTGTAACGGTACTGTTACACTTGTTCACGGGGAAAGACTCAGGGTTACTCGGGTGCTGAGGGTGAGATGCGGGGGGAGGTGTCGGACGGTCAGCTGATCACGGAACAGTCAGTGAGCGGCTCGCAAGCTCTGCTGGAGATCGCTGTGCGCTCGGGACTGTCACTCATCTTCGCTCTTCTCAGGCAAAACTGGGGCTCACCAGCTGGTCCGGGTTTGTGGCCTAATATTTTAAGTTATTGATTTTGGGTTTTATTTGTAGATTAATTTAAGTTATTAGTTATTTGAATTTAAAAAATAAGAAGACAGATTATTAACCTAAATGCTTAGTAGACATTCACAATTTTTAGTTTTACATAGCCCTCTTTTGCTTATAAACAGTAATTGTGTAGCTAATAACAGGAGAAAAATTAGAACAGAGAAATTAACCTTACTGTAAAGTATGCTCTTTTGCAAATTCTCCTTTAACATTTATTAATTTAAATCATTTATTTATTGAACTCGTTTTAATTTTAAATATATCATTATTACAGTTCTGGTTGACTTTAATTGAAAAGATATATTACAAGTCAAATTATTCTGGTATGACAATTATTCTTTGGTTAGCCTATCTGAAAAATATTATTCAAATGATATTTTGCATGAATTATTATCAATCTAGATATGTTTAGATTTTCATAGTTGATTGCTACCCTTTAGAATTGAATTTCTTCATCATTTTGACTATTTTTTAAATCTACAAAATACTACTTAAGTTTTAAAAATGGTTAAAATTGAAAACATCTCAGTACCACAACACCACACTTCCAAATTATTTGATAGAAAGACATTCCATGGTGTTGAAATTTGTTCTTTCTCTCCACAGTTTATTTTTCAGCTGACCCAGTCTATAGTGTACGTTTGGTGAACCAATCTACACAACGCAACTACAAAACCTTTACTCTACAACTTAAGAATACTTACCGGTACACATTTTCTATGAAGTATCAAAAGTTTTCACTGAAACCTCTTACACGGGTAGAATGTAAACACAACAGTGCTTTTGTGTGGGCTCCACTTACACTGACGTAAAAGCTGAATTTTACATCTACCCTTACATCTTACACGTTTGTTCCAGTGCCTGCTGCAGACGTGGTACATCTCATGTGACTTCCAGCTGTTCGTGGTGGGCACAGTCCCCGTGTTCCTGCTCCACCAGAGTCCCACCACCGGCACCATCACCACGGGCCTCCTGTTTCTAGCGTCCACCATCGCCCCCTTCCTGGGCACCTACCTGTACAACAGGCCCGCTCTGCTGCTATTTTACAAGGAGTAATTTTTGTTTTAGTTAAGGGTCTTAAGAAGTTTAATATATCTAGAGATCTCGTCTGGGGTGCAAAATTGTAGCCTAAATGTTGGCCGCCATTTTCCGCTGTTAAACATCTGACTTGTGAAGAGAGGATTTGATTGGTTACCACGTTGGTTGCCCTGGGAGCAGAGTGGACAGAGGGGCAAAATGGCACTTGAAGATGTAGGCTACACTTTTTTTACACAAGACGAGACCTCTAGATATATTATTAATTTAGATACCTCGAAACATGGTTAGTAAGGGTGTAAGCAATCATAACATTAGAATCACTGTATACAGTCTGAGTCTAACAAGTAGTGTAACCTGGTAGACAAAAATGGACCTAACATGAGCTAGCTTGTAAAGCACATGGTCCGACACAACTGCTAGTCCACAGGTTGGTTAAGCGGTCTAAGATGCTATACCTCCCCAGCCAGGAGTGGTAGACGGTGGTTTTTCGGTGCAGCTCATGGAGAGTTCACCCTTCTGTTGAACAGTTGAAGGGGAGGGCAAAGGGTGGATGGCATGGGTGAATTCTTTGTGAGTTGTACATCTGATCGGGCATTTTGCTATTTTTTACCAACCATTACTATGTAAAACCGTACATTTTATCATTTAAAATGCTCGGTTGTCCATAAGAGTTAACAAATAAAAACAACACTCCATTCTTTTGTTCGGGGCTCGTGAACAGAAAAAAAAGAGAATATAAAACCAATCAAATATATAGACAAAATAATTATAATATCTAAGTGTTGGTAGCACTGATGTGTTTCCTGTCCAGTTTCTGGGGCGACCCCCGCCACCATGATCTCTTCACCCCCGTCTACTCCCAGGGTCACTACCGCGGAACATCCTACCTTCTGGGGCTGCTGGCGGGGCTCTACATCTACAAACACCGGAAGGAGCCTCTCTCAAAGGTACATAAACATCTGCTCTGACTCCTCATAAACTGCTATTAATTCCAAGAAACAAGCGTCATAATTTTAATAGGATGAATGCTTATATGATAATCTTGCATCTTGCATTGACATTTTAAATGGGAAAAGTATTCCTGGCTAAACAAATTCTTAAAGTCCCTTGTTATAAGGAAGATTTTAATTTAATACTATTGTAATGTTTTACATCTTAATCAGGAAACATACTCAGAGCTGTTGTCCGTAAGTGAACAAGCATGTATCATGTATTGTATGTGTTAAAGTTAACTTGTTAGTATCCAATAACTTATTCCGTTTATCAGTTGTGTTAATACGACTGTACAATCAATTGCCAATTACCAGAAACCAGTCAGATGAAATGGACCAAACCAAAGGACATATAATTATGATAAAAAACACATATTAATGTGTGCCTAACTGCTTTATCTAATAGGTTATTCTAGGTCCTTAGTAGGTTCTTCCTACATCAAAACTGAACTTCCAAAAATATTGTTACCATTTACTGGAATAAAGAGACAATATTTGTTTAGATTTGATAAGTAAAGCGTTTAAAGGAATGCATGATCTGTGCTGACCACAAATATATTAGTTAGGATAACTGCTGATAGAACAAGGCTTGAAACAAATTTAATTTTCTAGTATGCTTTTAATGTATCATATTATGCTCCTATTTTGTTGATAATCTATAAAATCAGGCTTAAAAATCTCCTCTTTAATTATGTATTTTATTTTTATTTTTCCTTGCATACCAATAGATATATGTTACCAAAAGATACTGGACAACACCTTCAGTAAACGGTGTTGTGTTTAACATAAACAAAAACGTTTAATTTTTTAAGGCCAAGTTAGGACTTTTAAGGCTTTTCTATCACTCAATTTGGCTAAACTTACATAAAATCTTTAAAATATTATAAATGGAAAATACGGAAAATGTATTAAAAAATATTAAAACTGTGAATTTTTCTTGATATTAATTTTGAAGATTAAATTTCCTATACAGTATAGAAAATTAAAAAAGATATGCTGAATATTATTTAAAGAATATTCACGGTAAAATACAATGTACTAGTAATGTAAATTTAGTCTATGCCCCCTACGAGTCTACCAAGAAAACTCAGTTTTAACAATTCATAAATCAGAAATCTTTATTAACCATTGATCATAGTATTACATGGCAAATATACATGGTAAAATTTAAAGCTAATAACATTTAATCGCTATCAGACTTAGTATATCTATATCTATAAATCTGAAATCCCGATCAACGCCCAGGCCAAACCATTGCACCTAGAAGCACGAAATTTTGCATGTAACTCCTCTTAGAGAATAGGCACCCACTAAGAAGGGATTTTAAGAAATTCCCACGGGGCTATGCCCCACGGGGCTTCAAATTTCAAACCCTGTGTTATTCTTATGTACATTCACTTTGGTTTAAGCTGATGATCAGCTGATTATGATTCGTAGTAGTGGGTCAACCACAGAATGCAGTACACATAACTGCCATATTCTCGGGTGAAACCGGGAATGATGGAAGCTAGTACATATATACATGATAGTTGTTATGATCAATTAAAAAACAAACAATAAAACAGCTTTATATTAGAACAATGAACCTATATATCTGCTGCAATAACGCCAGAGTTTAAAAATTCATTAAGTCAGTAAAATGAATTGTCTATAACCAGCTGTACAAACGTGTTTTAAAAATATTTAAATGTGCAGTTCTAGCAGGTAGCGGTAACTTATTAAAAAAATGTATACACTTTACCTTGTGTGATTTACCCTTTTTGCTTAAGCTGTGCTGTGGGATATCAAGTCTCATTTTACCTCTTATGTCCTGGTTTTGAATATTTTCTCTAATAATTAATGCATCTAATTTTTTGAAATGTCCAATAATGAACAAAGAATATATAAATGTACCACAGTATTTTAAGTTTGATGAACAAGGGGCGACAGTGCTCTACAGATCCCCAGTACGAGCATGACTATCTATGTTTACTGGTAAACTTACTAAGGCTAATCGACCCCTGTCGATTACTAATGCCTCTCCGTTGACGGGGTCACAACCGCACCCTGCAGGTGGCTGGGTTTGCCTGCTGCCTGTCCGTCTACTGGAGTGGCTCGCTTTTCTACAACATAACCTCCCCACTGAGTCCCCTCGTTGCAGCAACCCACGCTGCTCTGCACCACTCAGTCTTCGGCCTGGGTCTCGCACTGCACATGCCTACACTCTCGGCACTTCTTGTGAATAGAGCAGATTACACCTTAGCCACTTTAACACTCCGAAGTAAGTAGAACTACGATACAAATAGAAGGCCCCCCAAATCAAAATTGTTCCGGAAGGTCTGGAAGGATGATTCTTACTGGATGTTTGGTCTAACAACAAAAATTGAAAACGTGATTAGACACAATCTAAAATATTCTTGAGTGGAATAATGCTGGCTTGAAGTATGTGGAAAACTTTAGCTACATTTAGAGACTAACTGAAGCCAAATAGAAGCCTAGAAATGCCAAAGAATATGAATAAAATGTTCATATTAATTAATTTATATTATTCATATATTGTGTTACATGCTGTTGTCTGGGCTTCGGGACCTTAGAAACTATAAACTATATTTCAATATACCAGACATATCAAAATTGAATAATTAAAAGTATTTAAAACTAATTTATAGATGTTCTGACTTAGTTTTATGAGTTACAACGAATGTGCTCAATGATTACATCTTTTGTGCATGTAGGAGAGGTAAACGCAGAGCCCCCCCCTTTCTTCTAACCAGGCAAAATGAAGAGAGGGGTGAGGGGATGTGTTACCTATTACCATTTACACTCCCTCATTGCTCATTTCACAGTCTTTGGTAACATGTTATCCTAATGTGGATTAAAATTCAATTTGATTAAAATACTAATACATATCACAAGGCAAACTTAAACAGTTTAAAAACATTTATCTATAATATTATAAAGAAGAGGTGGTTTCTGTCTGTCTGATGTTCCGGGTGAACGCAAAAACTACTTAACCGACTGGCCTGAAACTTTACACATAGGTAGATCTTGAACCCATGCAACACATAGGCCTATTCACTCCCTTAAAATCCCCTCGGGCTACGCCCCGTGAACGTCCTAAGATTCAATGTTTACATTTCAGAAACTGTAGTGTGAACAGCTGTGGATACTTCCATTTGACAGCTTACAGAGCAGAAGCAAGAACAGCTGTTTCAAGCTAACTTACCGTTCTACCCCATGCGAAGAACGGGTACATTCAACTAGTGTGTCAATAAATGTTTGTTTGCTCATGAGTTAAGAAACCACTAGTCAACATTTAAAGTGTCACGATATAATGTGGGATCTATTCTTTGTATTATTTCTATGATTATATATTATATAATTGGTGGACGCTAACTCGCTGGCTAATGAGGGGTACTCTACAAATGAAACCAAAATATGAATCAAAGACGGTATTTAATATTAAACAATAATTATTCTGAATCAAAGGTTAAAGACATTTCTTATACGTGATTTCTAATCATCAAATTACAAAAAGGTTCTAAAAAAAAAGGATTTAAATGAAAATGATAAAGATCTAAATATGATTTTCAAACCAAAAGAAAGAATAATTAAGTATAATTAAATTATTGAAAATTTGTTATAATATTTTATTAAAGGGACAAGAGAAATAAATATAAATGTTTATATGTGTTTGTTGTATTGTAATCAAGTACTATAATAAATTTATCAATGTGCTTTGGGGTAAATATCTGACTTCAAAGCTCTAAATTAGAAAATATAAAACGGCCTTACCCGGACCAGCAGGCGCTGGTGTCCTGGGGTCGAATGAATTTTATTTTGCAAAAGATGACCACCGGTGGTATTGAACTGAAATATCTGGGGTGGTGGTAAGGCCAGTGAACTGCAATTGTTTGCAATTAAACGGGTGACTGTCAGCAAGTAGCACAACAAACTGCTAACACTCAGCATCTCACTTTGAGCAACCAATCACCGTATTAGGAATTATTGAAGCTAGTTTCCTGTTTGTTTGAGAATCATTTACAATGTTACAATTAATTTAAAATCAAATTGATTTGCTTGATTTAAAAGAATAATTAAAAATGAGAAACTGAGATAAAAACATAGAACAAAAATATGATTATAATAAAATAGTTAAATGGTAAAAGTGACATATCGTCACAAAAGCAATACAGAACATATTTCAACCTAAGAATAAAATTTAACAGAAATACTATGATGTTTTTGTGTAACAAAAATACTCCAGAAAATTCAGGAAATCCTGAATCACACAATAAACTACAGGATATTGACAGTAATATTCTTGTTATGACTGTCACAAGTCATTAAGATGCTGCAAGAAGGAAGTTGTAAAAGACCTCTAGGCTTTATAATGTTCATTTTGAAACATGTTTTAAAAATGTAAAATAAATTATATTTATAACGAGAATTCTTTGGTTTCAATTTAAAGATTATAACTTATCATGTTTGGTAGTGTAAAGTGTATAACATGAAGATTTGTTAACACTTTTACAATTTTTTTACAGTAATAGGGTAGATTTTAAGTTTTTAAACATTTTAACATGAGTTAAATTTGTTACCCAAATTCCCCCGGGTTCATAAAAATTTTAACACGTACATATTGCAAATATATGTGACAGGCTGAACAACCCTTCAGGCGAGAATTACGGGAATTCTGCAATTACTTTCTGGAACAATTTTATTTATCACTCTCTTATAACGAATTAACAAAAATGCTATACAAAAATATAAATGAACAAAAGTTTAGTTTCAAATGTTTGCTCTCTTATAGTTAAAAGGTATCCAGATTATAAGAGAATCTGGATACCAGAGTTACCAGAGTTCTTAGAATTTTGATTTCTGCCTAATGCAGCCAGAAATGTAAATGTAACATTTAAATGCTATTCTCTCATCATAACCGATGTCTATTTTCTTATGATGAGACAAACACAACAACACTTGAATAATCACAGTTTCACAAGTTTACTTAACTAATTAATAGTTTATTCAAACGCTGTAACAAAAAACACTAAAAATAAACATCAAATTATGTAGTTTGTTATGTATTCAAGCAAGCAGCAATCTTGTGAGTCAATATTATCAACACAAACAAAATATAAGGACGGGACTACCGCGTAGTATGTTATTTATACCTTTTCTCACTTATTTTATTCCTACTTTTTATATCTGTCCTTAGGTGAGTTGGACCATGAGGGACATCATCATCAGTCTATTGTTCTCCCTGGTACTGTTCCTTACTATCGAGACACCAGTCAGATATCTCATCAAGTATATGGTTACAGGTAAATGTGCATAATGTTTCATTTACTGTCAGATGTAGTTTACTGGAGAGAAAGTTATAAATGTTCAAAAACCCTTCAGGACATAGTGTAGTATAAGTCAAATAGTTTTGTAATTCCTTTTAGAGCTTTCATTTTTATAAACAAACTAGCTGTTTCCTGCAGGCAACGCCCCGCAAATGATTTATAAAAACTATGACAGTTGTGTGTGCTGCATTCTGTGGTTAATCCATGGAACTACTACGAATCATGATCAGCTGTTTATATTTTAATCAGCTCAAACAAAAATGAATGTCCATAAGGAATACATACTAACTTGGAAGTCCCGTTGGGCACTGCCCCATAGGATTTTCAAAACTAAAACATGTCTATGTGTTTATTTGGTATATAAGGAAAAGGAAAACTCCTGTAAATCTTCATGCCAATCGGTTCAGTAGTTTTTGAGTGATTGAGGAACACACATCAGACAGACAAACAGACACAAACCATCCCATTAGTAAGGATTATTATTACCTTACCAGTATTTTTTTAATCTTACAGAACTATTAAATTTCATGATAAGAATGATAAGTAAATATTTTAGTTCATACTGATTTATTTAAGAACTAGCTGTTACCCACAGGCTTCGCCCCGCAATGATTTACGAATCCATCACAGTTGTGTGTGCTGCATTCTGTGGCTAGCCCGTGGAACTACTACGAATCAAGATCGGCTGTGTGTATTTTCAATAGCTCAAACAAAAATTAATGTCCATAAGGGATACTTGGGAACTTGACGGGATCTCTGGTGGAGCCCTAGTGTCAGATCAGGAAGAAATAAATCTAAATAAACCTTTTATGTCTAAAGAATCAGTGTACAAAATGTCAACTCTCTAAAATCTCCCATGTTAATCTTGTGGGAGAAGAATTTTTGGCCTTTCCTCAGTTTATTTAAATGTAAACTTCACGGTTGCTTTTACCAATCTGTTCATTTCCACAAAACAATCATTTTGGTGTTTAAATTGTGATTCTACGCCCAACCGTTGCAGAGATATTCAAAATGCTAAACACAGTACGTTGTCCAATGTTATCCAATGAATAAATAGAATTTGATATCTCGATTATTTATGAATGTATGTTGATGAAACTTGGTATGTGGCTTCAACTAGTTGTGGTATATTGATACTAGCACAAAGGGGGTTTTTGTTGATCATCCCAGTATCAGCAAACCTGCATACTCGGCCCCCATGTTATTCATATGGAGAATAAGTAAAGTTGTATATCTCCCTTAATTATGAACCCACATTAAGAGAACTTGGTACGTAGCTTCACCTGGTTCAGTTGTATTGATAATTGCAAAAAATGATTATCTTCCTCGTTGCAGCAAACCTGCGTCCTCAACCCCAATGTTATTCTTATAGAGAATAAACAAAATGCTATATATCATTTATGGATGTATTTTTGTGAAACTTAGTATGTGGCTTCGCCTAGTTGAATTCTATTTATATTAGCATAAAAACCAATTGTTTCTGTTCCTTGTTTCAGCAAACCTACGTACTCATCACCAATGCTATTCTTATGGAGAATAATTAAAATTGTATATATCGCTTATTTGTGAATATATTTTTATGAAACTTGGTATGTGGTATTATGTGGTATTATGTTGGTATTAAGTCATATATTATCTGATGTACTGATGTACCTGGTTCGATCCTGCCTTGAAAATATTGTTAAGCTTCTCACATAATTAGTCTATTGTATATTATTTTTCAAAAAAAATACAAACATCTCTGTGACACCCCACGTCCCGGCATGCCGGGACGTCTTGTAGTTAGGTCCGGTGGCCGGTGTCGACGAGATCCCACCGAGTCTATCTTCTGGGTCCATCTTCTGGGGACATCAGTGAGGAGTGAAGCGGTAGAGTGTCGGCCTACGAATGGGCGTGTCGCTGACCGTAAATTATCTTATTATCTTAGCATGCTTGGATCATGGGATTGTTTGATTTTCAGCGGAGGAGGAGTCGTGACGTTTTCAGAAGCGAGTGCGTCCCCCTCCCAGCTGGACTTTTCTTATCTTTTAGACCCTTCTGCCGTTTTAAAGTTCACCGCCGGCTATGCTCATCACAAGCAGTCGAGTGGCGAGTGGGGGCAACAAACGCGGCACACACGTGATTAGGCTAAGGCACGCGGTATTGACGTCGTCGAGGCGAGATAAAAATGGCGCAGCGCACACTCAGCGGTTGCGGCGCGGCGATCGGTTAACAATGAGTAGAAACAATGTTGGTATTGTAGACGCGAACGCTACCAAGCGGAGAATCGTCGAACCACTTGAACTCTGAGGTAGTTCCGACTGTTCCCGATAGGTGGCAGGAGCTTTCTCACTTATATCTCCCGCGTGGCGTGAACTGTGAACTGACACTGATACGTCAATGAAAAGTATGATAATGACTGTCAAATAAAGTAATAATACCCCCGTCGCAGCAAACCTGCATACTCAGCGAATTTCCAATGAACATATAACATAACACATTAAAACACTTCACAGGATTCGTAAGAAATGTATTCACAGACAAGCGATATTTAAAATATTAATTAATCTCCATAAGAATAACATTGGGGATGAGTACGCAGGTTTGCTGCAACAAGGCACACAAAATAATGGGTTTTTATGCAAATACCAATAGATCTCATGTATGTGAAGTCACATACGAAGTTTCATCCATATACATTCATAAATAAGCGATATATTACATTTTAAGAATTTTCCATAAGAATAACATGGGGACCGAGTACCTAGGTTTGCTGCTACGGGAACCATAGGCGAAAATTCTTTTGTGCAAACAACAATAAACCACAACCAGATCAAGCCATATACCAAATGTCACCAGTTTATGTTCATAAATAAGCGAGATATACAATTTTTCTTTTTCTCCATAAGAATAACATTAGACAACGTACTGTGTTTAGCACTTTCAATATCTCGGTAACCAATTGACGTAGAGCAATGATCAAAATACCAAATTGTTTGTTTTTTTAAGCTCAACCTAATGGTATAAATTAAAATTTGATTTAAATTTAAATTACCTGTGAAAACCCCAAAAAACCCATTTTGGGGTACAAAACCCCCCTTCGGATGTTTCGATTTGTCTGGTTTTCGAACTTGTTCAAATAAATGGTACTTTACATATTTGTACCAAATTTTACTAAGATCAGCCTTTTTTACGAGAGTTATCGTGCTATATATATATATATACATATATAAAAATTTGAACGAATGGTGTTTTTGGAATCTGGGAGCCTCAAAACAAAAAGTTATCATGGTCTCGGGCTTAAGTCTTACCACGAGACCTACGGTAATAGCTTCTTCCCTATGGGGGAAATTCGCTAAAAAGAGTTTAAAATTAGTTTTCTTATATGTATTTAACAGTGAGCGAGTTTTAATCGTAACACGTTCTTATTATTTATCTTAAAGTCACTCTATAAATAAGAACGTACTCGTTGCTGTTTGGTTACCAACCACGGTAGAGAGAGCAGCGGCATTCTCTTCCCAGGTCTGCTTATATCCAGATTTACGATTGTCGGCCAAGACATTCCTAGACTTCGTAATGTAACTTAAATCAATTGAAGATCAGGAAAGGACTTCACAAGCAATTGAAAGACACTGAGCGACTTATTTGTGAGTGAGGCAGGATGGCCGGACTGGGGTATGATAGAAGTAAGCAGAAATAAGTAGCGTCTGCCGCTGCCTTATCTATAGACCTTAAATAAATGTTTATTATAAATTTTAATGGCTTTTATTCAAATTTAATCAGCAGTTTTGATCATTTTTAACATTGTTTTACACAGCTGATAAACCAAGGACATTGTATTTCGTAAACACTAACTTCATTTATTTGTTTACATCGTTGTTAGTGATGGGGAGTTGATGTTATTTAAGAAATTATAGAAAATGTCCGCAATGAATTCTTAAATAACATTAACACACACATTAACATTATTTAAAAGTCATTTTAAAAGGAATGCTTTTCCAAATATTTGTTGGTCTGGCATCTATCTGAGACGCTTGAAGGCATCAGATAGATGGATAGATGGTGTTTATTTTGTACACTTACAATCAGATGTATGATTCGTCTGAATTTAAAATACAAATACATAGTGATTGACGTAGAGCATTCTTTTGTGTATAGGCTGAATGTTTGGGCCTGTTCAGCGAGAAGTATAGGACCGCCTTAAGACGCAATCTTGACATCTCCAATCCGTCACCTACATTGGATTCGATAACATTTTGTGGACGTGTTTTATTAATCTTATAATCGACAAATAATACTTTGTATTAATTACTCATCAATTCAAATTAAACCACTAGCTTTTTTGTATTACTTACCTTTAGGACGTTTTAGTAGGTGATAATGAGTGATTTAAGTTTTATTTATCGGTAAATATAAGTATTAATGCAAATAAAACAAAAACTTAAATTAATTCTGGACTTAAGTGAACTATTTTTGAAAGCTAGAATTAATACAAATCTAATTCGATTTCATTTTAAGACTTTAACCCCATATTGACAGTATATTTGTCCAAGTCCATGTTAAATCGGCCACAGACGTTTTATTTCAAAATCGGTTATGCATTTTAGACGTCTTTAACACGAATTACTGTGGTAAACAATAAACCCTTTAGAGATGTTTTGAAGACTTCCCTTGTAAAATTAAAATAAAGAAGATGAAGTGATATTTGAAATCTGGATTAAATAAATAGTGTATTTTAGTAGTGATTGAAAAAACTAAGACGTTCTCATTTTTGAACTTAAATTTAACAATCCCAATGGAGCATGTCTTGAAAACATCTTCTATAAGGTTAATATGAGCTCGTCTTAAAATGGTTTAAGTCTTGTCATCTCCTAAACGTGGAAGCGAAGACGTATAACCAGGCACGTTTCGAAAACGTCATTTATGTGGTTAATAATTAGTCGTATAATTTTTAGCTGTTTTAAACGACTATTAAACGTGTTTTAGACTTGGTGTGCTGTATGGGTAATAACCTGATTCGTCGGTAGTACCGAATTCTTTAATACAAAATTGTGTGAAACAATAAAGCTGCTGATATGCTCTACTATATCATGTAGTTTTAATGTCATTGCTAAAGAACATTAACTTTAGAGTTATTTTTAAAACACGTATCCTACTACGTTACAACTCCTTGTATTCTTATACGTTTTTAAATAACATAAACCTATTTTTGTTTTAGAGACGAGCATGCACTCATGATGTCCTTATACGAATTAACTAAAAAAACTATTCTGGAGGAGTTTCAACAGTTTAATGAACTAGTTGCAGTTATAAATAAACTCCCTTGTGAAATATATGAACAACTTGGCAACGAACATTGTATAAATTGTATGAGCTCCTTGATCTGTTATTACAAACGAGAAGACGTTCAGATATGTCGTAGATGTTTTAATAATAGTGTAGCTGATATTGACAACTATGAACGAGTGGTTCGATTCGAGTCATCTCAGAAGACTTCAAATTGCATTAACAAAAAATACAATTGTTCAAGATGTGGTTGTTCTTTTATCGAACAGAATGAAATTACACCAGGCTGTGGATGTTCGGTAAAGTCAGCAGCTCTACAGTTAGCTCTTATTGTTATCACGTCCAGAAAAGTTATTCTCGAGAATGAATACAATAACTGATGTGTAAATATTTGAGTATTTCGGAAGTCGAAAATGTATCATGCGTGTGTCGCGTCGCCAAGGTATTCGTTTTAGTACCTTTATTTAAACAAATTACAAAGCTTAGTCAACACGATATCAGTAAACTCAATTTCGCTCTAAATAATATCAAGCCACAGTAATCTGGACGATGAATAAAACCGTTGGGGTTTGAAGCTAACATTATACTTAGATTCCTAAGCGTTGAAATGCTAGGACTATACCCCCGCAGTAATTGTCTAAACTAAAAAACCAATATAGACAATATTCTTTATTAAATATTCATGGAGAATAGTACAGGCGTTTTTTGGTGGATAAGTCAATCTGTACAGTTTTGTTCTCATTTAGAACTAGATCGTTATTTGAGTAGTATTGTTCAGTTATATGTGGACGAGACAGTCATATGCAGCCAGTCCTTAAAGTGTGTTAGTACCCCCTGAACTTATATGTGTAACGTTGTGTTCGCCAGATATATTTAAAGATCAGACCCGACCCGGGTACCTCAGACGTATAACGTGTCTGCACCTTTCATGTATAACGCTTGTTTATCAGTTTAACGTTTTGCCCGATATTCGGGTTACCTTCACGTCGTCAATCAGCAATACTTGCAAGTCAAGATGTGCTGTTTAGGTGTTCGTTACTCATCGTAAACCAAAATCCATAGTGATTCCGGCGTTTCTAAATTTAAGTATTTTTCTCTGTTGTACAACGTTTGTGTGTATGTTTATTTATTGATATGTATCAAAACTGAATTGTTCAACAAGAAAATAAAATAACAATCAGGAATGACGATTATGAATCGAAACTGCAGTAGTATGAGTAGTATGAGTTAGAATACTAAACAGATCATGATGGCGGTAAAAGTATTTCAACAAATTTATTCTAAAGCACAGTTATGGAATTACTAAAAAAAATCAAGAAGAGTCATTTGATGATGTGCCAAAACAGCAGAGTATTACTCCAAAAGTGTTTCACATTACAGAAGGGTAATGGCAAGCAGTAAGAAGGCGGTATTTCGATGTGTCAGTTCCTCACGGTGAGGTGAAGCTGGTCAGGTACCTAGTACAACTACAGATTATGTGACGAACCCATTTAGTTGGCGATGTACATATTTTTAATAATACCACCAAATAAAAGTAAATACGTAATATCATTTGGAATCTGAAAACTTAGAAAGATGTCCTGAATGATTTTTTAAATTAGAACCTATTATTAGTGAATTTCCTGGAGAAAAGTGAACTATTAGCATGACCCGCACGGTGAAACTACCACCATAGAAGCCCGGGACCACCATAAAAGTTCCTAACGCTCTTTAAGCTGTCAAATGGAAGTATCCACAGCTGTTCACATTACAGTTTCTGAATGTTTACTTTCTTCTGAAATGTAAACATCGAAACTTAAGACGTTCACGGGGCGTAGCCCGAGCTTCCTCCAATATTTATATCCAATATTTTAATTTTTATTTTGCCTATTACAGCTTTGTGAAAGAGAAGAGAGAGACACTGGGTACTTGCATTTAGTATTATTCAAGGCCATGTTTCTCTTGGGGCTCCGCTTGCCTCAGACGGGCATCAAAACTGAAATGTTTATTCTTTAATGAAATTAAACTTAAGGATTAGATATTAAAATCATTAAAGTATCGGCTTCGGGATATAAAACGCCACATACTTCATATAGCACGTCCATCGTGAAAAATGAGGAAATGGGGATTGATTGCGGATTAAATACCTTTGGGAAAATTTTAAAATTTTACATTTCTTTTTACTCCAAAACTCAATATGATCCCCTCTTGTAAACTGTTTTATATTCTTTTTTATATTTAATATTTGGTTTGAGACTTATTTCTCCATAGTTCGCGGTCTTCAACTTCTGTTATATATTTATCAAGTATTTGTTTTGCATCGATGTAACTTATAGAATCATCAAATTTTCTTTTTTTTGAAGTTGGGAGTTTTATCATTCTTAAATCCTCAACATTAAGAATTTGGAAATGGGTATCAATTATACTGGGTACGAGTGGTTTTGGTGAATTTTTTGTTATAAACATATTCAACCCCGCTTTGGGGAACTTATTGAGTAATAATAGTGCGTGTGGATATGTTACCTCATATGCGTTTTCAATATAGACATCTTTTACATCTAAATCTGGTTGAGTATAAATTAATGCTGTGTCAGTATAGTCATTTTTTTCTAAAATACTTTGTATGACATCGCAATCGTAAGGGTTTAAAAGATCTACAATTTTTTTTAATTCGATATCTATTGGAAGATTGTCTACATAGTAAAGTTTCAATCTATTTAAAGGAGGTGTTTGGTTGGTTGCAGTCATAAGAATGAAGAACTGCGATAGCCTTCAGGAATTTATATTCCAAAAGACTGAGGAAACAATACGAACATATGTAGTTGTATTTCACCATAACAATATAGAATGTCTGGGATGTTTGAGAATCGATAGGAGTCTTCAAAAAATATTTAATTTGGAAGATAATAAAACATATGATATATATTTGAAATTGAAAAACCCACTGTCTGACTGTTGCACTCGTCTTGTTCTGACAAAAATAACAAGTGAAAACTACAAACAATAAAAATTTTAAATGAAATAATTATATATAAAAAATATTCCATGGAAATTGTTGAGGTCGAAAATGAAAAACCAAAATCTAAAATACAAAGTATTTTTTTAACAAGATTAAAGGAATTCATTCAAAATAGTCCTTCCCATAGAATCGAAAAAAATGAAATGAATGGCAAACCTTCACTGATGACGGTGACACTTCTTGGAGTAGTTTTTACGATAATTTTTTCAATATCAGCCGTAAAAGTCGGAATTATTAACGCATTACTTATATTACTGTTCATAATTTCTGTTATAATTCTAATTTTAAAAAATTCTAATTAATATTATATTCTATACAAAATAATACAGATTTCATTTTCAAGTTTTTATCACTTCTCTTGTAGTAAACATTTAAAATGTTGATTTTATTTCTATGCTTGAGCTCTAAGAACTGTATGAGAAGTTCTGGATATTTTTTAAAAACTATAGCCTTTTCTAAGCTCATGATGCATCTAAACTCCATTTAATGTCTCGGAAGAATTGTGATGTTGGTTCCTAATGATGTCACAAAAGCGCTTCCCGAATAACTCAAGGGGTTGGCAGAAACCCTGGCGGTTGTACTCCTACTTTCTCCAGATTTCTCTTCGTCTGCCAATTTCTTATATTCAGGAATTTCCAATTGTTCAATTGCACAATCCCACAGAGATTTCGTATGAGGAGAGTGAATTTGATCTATTTCCAAACTATTACCTTCGAAAATTAAGGGGTCGCCTTCGCATATTCGCCTTATTGAAACTACACCGATGGGCGTAAGTTTGCAGTTTGGAGTAAACGATGACACGGCTTCGTTTTTAAACTTCAATTCTGTTGGGTAGGTATTTCTGATAAACTTATACCAGTAGGCTTTGTGGCTATCGTCGAAGCAGTCCAGAATAGTTTCATCTGGTTTAATATCGGAATATTCTTCTCTAATCTTCACTATGTGAGAGTTTTCGTATTGTTGAATGAAGTTATGGAACCCGTCGCGGTTATTTTTACAAACGTCTGAACTATGAGATTCTGGAAATGCGATAGTGTTTTTTGGAAGATCTCCCGTGTACTTGAAGGCTTGACCCTTCTTATCGTCATCTTTATAAGCCCATTTGCTTATATCACCACAATACGTCTTTGGCACTCCGATATTAAGAGTATCTTCCTTACAACAAATACTTTCTCTTGTACCGGGCGGATATTGCAAAAGCCGCTTAGTTTCTACTGGTATAACAGATAGTGCGCCAATGGATTGCGAGTAGAGAAGGTTCATTTTATGCAACATAAAATACTGTTCATCCAAGTTTCTACCTTCTGTATCTATACAACGATATGCTTTTATCCTTGTATAAATGTAGGGGTTTAACGTAACATAATGTAGTCCTGGTTTTGATGCATCTGTTGCTGTGTAGGGCTCAATTTTTGTTATCTTTAAATGTTCCCTATGGGTTTTAAACTCATCCCCAGCAGTACTCACCGTTGGGATATTGTTTCCATCGTCCACCGCTTGTATGAATATTTTAAAATTATTCGGGTCACTACTAACGCCAATTTTATCGCCCGGTATTCCCAATAGAGACCATAATATCTCTCCTCTAGGTACTATAAGAGTGTTTTTATCAAATACAATATTATCGGGGCAACTATTTTCTGAAATTGGTGTGATTCTATACGGTCTGGTAGCAATTAAATACGAAATAACACTATCTTTTCCTTGATAACACGAGATGGTGCTGAACAAAGTCTTTACATAATCATCCCTCTGTGTAAGACCATACTGTGTGAATAAGTCGCTAATACACACTCCGGAAATAGCCGAGCTGATTTTATTGCCATACTTATTATACATGTATATTTCACGCTCGAAAACAGTATTCATAATGAAATTTTTAAACAACTCCTCCGAATCTCCTCCAGTTTTCTTGTAGTGTGGAACAACACAGTTTTTTATTCGCGTTGTATAAATTCCGGTTGTCATTTTCTTTTTTATTTACCAAAAAAACCGATAATTAATTTTACTATTGCATTTTCAATTTCTTAGCTGGTGGTTCTTCCTCATTTTTAAAAAGCGATGCCACATATGGTGAAAACAACCTCTTCGTTAGTGTAAGACTGACCAGAAGGGATATGTTCTGCAGGCTCGATTTTAACGCCTTCAATGAAGGCGAATCGTTATCCTGAACCGATCTGAGAATTTCGTCGACGTCTTTGGCTCCTAATATTCTAGCGATGATGTTCGATCCAGAATCATTTAAAATGGTTATTTTATCCTTTTGTAGGGACGTTGAAAACACTTCTATGTACTTTTGAATATCCGGAGGGGTAAACTTTTTTGCCTCGGTCAGTAATACCTCAAAAAATGTAAACACGTAATTCGCCATGTTTTTATCTGAACTGTTTTTACCCAAAACAGAATCAATTATGAGTCCAATTTTAAACTTTTTATAAAGTATATTGTCATTAACACCGTCAATGTCCTCTAGCTTTGCAAAACAACTCTGTAAGTAGGCGCAGGATCCCGTGTTGTACAAGTATTTAATAATGTCTTTCTTTAACGAGTCAGAGGACGATATTGATGAGGGAGGCGGTGTCCGCGGCGGGGGGAGTGTTGGTGATGGAACTATCTGTGGTTGGGAATTGCTGTTGCTGTTATTATTATTATTATTATTATTATTATTATTATTACTATCATCCATCCAATTTAAATCAGCGAATATATCTAACATTTCCGGGTTGGGTATATCTCGCTGTAAAGTGAAATCCTCTGCATTTAAAAAGGTGGGAGGGTTATTTAAAATAGTGTTCATTTTTTATAAAGAAAAAAATGATTTTTATGCAATGTTTTGTGTTTGACTTGGATGAAACTTTGGTTTACGTACAAGGAAAGGATATTTTTGTCAGGCCGTACTCAGAATCTATTCTACAAGCATTAAATAAAACACAGAGTAATATGCTAATTTTATGGTCGGCTGCTGATTTTACGTATGTTCATAACATACTTATAAGACTAAATTGGAGTCATTATTTTAAAAAGGTTCTTAGCAGAGAAGACTGCGAGGTTTCTTTTAAACTATACGGTGAAAATAAATCTTGTTTTTTTATAAAGAATTTATTGAAAAGGGAAAGTGAAATGTACAATATACAAATTATATTGATTGATGATTTAGCTTCAAAAAACGAAACAACAAATGAGTACGATTTTAAAATTAATATTGTGCCGTATAAAAATCCAAACTCCGGTCCAGATATACACCTATACAATGCAATCAAATGTTTCCTATAAATTTAGAAACCAACTCTTTGACCACAATTGGTTTATGGCGTGGATCTGAAATAATCATAGTTGAAAAATATTTAATAATGAGTGATAACCTT
Source organism: Allygus modestus (assembly GCA_963675035.1). Classification (NCBI taxonomy): domain Eukaryota; kingdom Metazoa; phylum Arthropoda; class Insecta; order Hemiptera; family Cicadellidae; genus Allygus; species Allygus modestus. Next base: position 313,208,304 of record OY776112.1, read on the forward strand.
TCGATATTATAGGGCTGAAATATAATCGAAAATACAATAAAAAATAAGACTGATAATAAAAATAATGAATTTTTTATATTCATATTATTATATTTTTATACTTGTTATCATAATGGTAATTTACAAACGCCCCAGTAGAACTTTTGAGATATTTAAATACAACAATAAATATATGTATTTCAAAGAAATACCTATGGGTATAACTGGTGTAATTTACAATGGCATTCCGTATATATATGACAAAGATTCATTAACAGAGTGTGGTGGAAAGTATGATTCGGTGTTTGAAATAAAAGGAGTTAATAATAGGTTCATCTCGAAATGTTTTATTTCTGAAAACGTTGTAAGAAGCGTGTTTGAGGAAGCCCCATCCGCGTTAGGCGACGTTGATTTCAATTTCCCCCACACTCGTTGACCATTAACAATTTTTTATCTGGTATGTAATGAAAGTTGGTATTTCTGATGAAATTAGTTGGCCTGTTGTACAGCAAATCGAGAAACCAAATTAAACTGTCCGCGCTGTTGACCACGAAATCTGCGACTGGAAAGAGTAAAATGTTGAGTTTTCGAACGCTTTTATGTGTTTTTAGGAATTCATTTAAATCGCTGACGCTATAGTCCCCGTTCATGTGACCTAAACGGCCACAGTTTTTTACTTCTATAATAGTCTGATATGACTTTTTTACGTCTCTGGAATCCCAAAAATGGATGCTGTATTCTGATAGCCGTTTAAATAAATCATCGTAATAAAATATTATATTCTTTGTATATTTTGGCATCCAAATATTGACTTTGAAGGGTAAAATAAACCGATCTATTTCGTTACACTTTATAGAATCTAAATAGCGTGTAAAAATATTGTTTGTATTTAAAATATATTTTTCTATTGTGGAAATGAAATTAAAGACTTTTTTTATCACCTCCGTTCTATCAATTGGTAATCCAACTTTATTTATCCTCTCATAGAACTCTACAGAATCTCTTTTTTTTCTTTTTTTGTCTTTATAAAATTTATCAAAGACTGGCAAAACGTAAGACAGCAGTAGTTCACCATTTGTTGAAAAATTTTCATCAACTCCGAGAACGTTTCGCCTATAACTGCATGTGGCGTTAAAGGAATTCAAATTTGTATATTCATAAAAAACCCTCGAGTTACAAACAAACGCGTAATCGTTTATTGAGGTATTCTCCAAAACATATTTAAAAAACGTCTCAATAAAAGTGTTATAACGTGGGTTGAATTCTTCTCTCTTATCATAATAATTTTCAATCATTTCTAAAAATTGGCGAAAGAAGAGTTCAACAAAATCTTTAAACTTTGGATTTATTCTTCTAGCCACCCCCACTATTTTTAAACACCCACTCTTAAGCTTCATTATGTAGTTTTTCTTCTCTGCTAAAAACATTGTCGTTTTTGCTTCATAATCTAGGGTTAAAGAGATAGTCTCTAAACCCAAACCCTCTCTTATGTACTTATTCAAGACGTTAGCCACATCGATATCAAAATTCTCTTGTAAAATAAAAAGAGAATCTGTATCTCCGTAAACAACAGTCATCTTTAGTTGTTTTTCTATATATGATTTGATTAATGAGTGAATCTTTCTTCCGTATGACGTTACAAGTGCCGCACAGGGGAGGTCACGCATCCGTCCCTTTGACGCCAATAACCCATAAATGGAGTTGGCTATGAGTTTGTATGCCTTGTTTAGATAGACATTTTTTGTTTTTTTCCTCTGCTCAATTAAATATTCCACTATAACAGACAGCGGAGCTTTTAAAAACTGTCTTTTGATTGTATAAAATCTGTCCATTTTATTAGTTCGTCTCAGGAATTCTTTAGCAAGGGGAGAATTCTGATTTAGATTATCGATGACGTAATTGGAACTTATATTAAATTCCCTAATAATACTGGGATACAAAGAAGTAAAATCGACTACCGAAATTGGTCTGTTAACATAGACGGTTCTTTGAGCTTTCAATACCGTTGCACCGCGATACTGTTTGTTAACTATGGACTCAAACATATCTCCGGAAAATGTACGATCCTCTACAAGTTTAAATGGTACACACATGCCCTGTGCGGGGTACATTATCGACGTGAACTTACTTATAATCTTGGACGTCGCTTTGCTCATGTAGTCAACCGTATCACAAAAACATATACTTACCAAAGGTAGTAAGTGGTGAATTATTTCCTTTTTCGCATATATTTCTACTGTCAGTTCAGAATCGCGTGCAACGTAATCGCACATTTGTTGAAGAAATTCTAAATCTTGCCCACTCTCTGCATAGTATTGGTTTAGTTTCATGAAAGACATGTCTAATTTATTTTTGCCCAGTTCTACTTTGGCTATGTTTTTTAATGAAAATGAATTGTATTCGTTGGAGTGCATGCGTTTGAGATAAGCCATTACGTCGATGATTTGAAAACGCTCACAACATACCAAGGGACTTTTAATTCCTATTAACATTTTGTTTATTTCTTCTACTGAATAATAGTTTCTCGCCAATCCTAAAATTATCATTCTATTTAAAATAACAGGAAAATCAAATTCCAATATATTGTATCCGATTAAAAACGACGCTTTTAATTCAATTATAAAAAAGTCACATAGTGCTGCTACAAGTTTCTTTTCTTCTACAAAACACTTATAAATTCTCTTATCGTCTGTAGAGTCTATTTTTATGTTCGGATTGGGCAGTAATAAATAAATTATTTCCAACTCTTTATCAAATCTCTTACCGCTGACGGTACCTATAACGAAAGAAACCGAAACAATCTTTTCATCGGGAGCTGCCCCATTGGGTATAACATCATACTCTCTACCTTTCACCACCTCTATGTCGAACGAACACACCCTTTGATTTGGGACTGTCTCGAAACCATATAATTCTTGTAATGTATTTTTAAAAACTCCATAGTAAAGAAAATCTTTGTTTTTACGTTTTTCAAATTCAAAGTATCTCTGCAGAGAAGAGGGGGTGAAGTTGATATCGAAAATATGAAAGAGCGACTTGTTGAAGGTTAAAAACTTTTCAAGACCTGGTAGGATGTGAACACTATTAACGTGAACAAACGCTGACAAACCCCTAAGACTATCTATGTAAACCACATCTTCCACGGTTATTTGAGACTGAGTTCTCAGATTCGCCAAACTGTCATTGTATGTGATTTTATATATATGTTTACCAAAGAAATCATGAGCTTTTTTTCAAAATCTTCCTTCTTCTTTTTATGAATTAATAATTGCAAATAATAACAATTATCACTATTTAAATTTAATTTTCCACATATAAAATTACAATTGAAGTCAAATCCAACGTAATCACCCTCGGTGCTCGTCCACTTTGTAATAAAATGATCTCCCTCTTCGAACATTAGTCCGGACTGAGGCGAACCTATAAAAAACCTATATATAATAAAAAATGTTTGAAATATTTGTATTATTTATTATTGTTACAATTGTAATGTTAAAGCCAGATTCAATTCAAATCTCATTTCCAAAGTATGATTACCAAAAGGTTTGTGACAAATTCACAGGATCGTGGGACGGGGAAGATTGCACTTGTAAACATCCAGATTTCATAACAAACAACCACTATAACGGAAATTGCGATAGGGTTGTCGATATTAAATGTATAAAAATATTCAACTCGGGGGGAAAGTTATTGAACTTCAATATCCAAGATCCTTACACTGAGGGTTTCTGTGACTGTGGCAAATACTATTCTTATGATGTTTCGAGTCGTAAATGTGTTTTGAGAAAGTTAAATATGAGGTTGAGCATCCCGGAAAGGTGCGAAGATGGATATTATTTTGATGATAAATATAAAACCTGCTTGAAAAAACTCTGTTCCTGGGACATTTTAAACCCTCTGGAAAAAATTGACCAACACGCTATATCACCCACCACATGCAAGTGCGATTTTGAAAACGGTTATGCCCCCATTGCTTTAGTTAACGGCACAATCGGCTGTACAAAAGTGCTCAGAGGAAAGGCGTGGTCTACAAATCACATAATTCTATTAGAGAAGTCTGGAAATGGCCGGAAGATATCGCATTTGTACCCACTGTCAGCACTCGGTCCCAGATTTGCAAAACGCATAAGCGATATTAACGGTGACAGTGGAGCTTTTATGCTGGCCATAGAGCAAAGTCACGGAGACTGGCTGAAAGATTTATTTTCTAGGGGGGTTAAGATCGACTCCCCTGGTGACGACTATGACAAAGCCTTGGGGTTTTATGAATCGATGACTAATATATTAACTGTTAAAATTAAAAATGAATGAAAGTTTTAAACTGATTTCTCTGTTATTTATTTTCTTATCAATATTTATTCTGTTTAAAATATCAATTGAAACTGTTTATAGATATTTTGTCAATGAAAAGTTGAACGAAATACTTGGAATATCCAATAACGTAAATACAAAAGAAATTAAATTCAAATCAATTTACGATTTTGACAATACGTTGACGATTGACAGTTTCAAATTAATTAAACCAAAGAAAGTACTTTTGGAGGTAAGGGGGTGGAATGCTGACGGATTTAAAATATATTTAGATAATAAATTAATAATCAGTAGAAAGTGTTTGAATGGATTTTACTATACAAAAAATGGTTGTTCCAAAACAAACGCATGTCAAGACAGGCGGGATGGTGAAATAGTAGCAGATAGTCGGAATAAAAATATGTTATACAAATGCAATGGTCACAATGGAGTAAGAGACATAATCTCGGCATATGGTGTGAAACCATTGAAACCATTGAAACCATTGAAACCATTGAAACCATTGAAACCATTGAAACCAAAGGAGGATGTGACGAATAAACTCGGGGGAAATTGTGATTCACATAAAGCCGTCCCGGTGAACGTACCAGACATGTGGACTTCCTCTGACATGTATAAGCAGTGCGTAGACGCATTTTGGAATTTCAAATTCTGTCCCAAGGTTGAGAACACCAATTACTCGAAAATTTTGGAGGAAATCAGAGATGTTTTAGATGATGGAATCTTGTATCGTCCACTAAATTTAGATGTATCGGTGTTTGATGAGAACGTCCAGAATTGTGTTCCCTTTGATTATGCACGACATTATAAAAACGGTAAAATACCTCTACTGTATAATGACATCTTCATGTTAGATCACAGTAATGTTCTACCCACGGTGGTATACAATTCAATTACAAAGAAAAAAGAATCGATACCCAACCTTCACGAAAATGACAATTATAATGACCGAGACAAAGAGGAATGTCTTTCACAATACCAAGAATATACGAACGGTGAATTTTTGGGACTGTTAACAGTAGCGTATTCCAATGTAATTCTTTCGTGTAGATGCGGCAAACCCGTAAATAAACTCGTTGTTGATCAAAATGAAAATCCTAGTTTTTGGGGGCGTGGTTTTTTTGGAGAAAACTCTTACACCGATAAAAAACACAACATTCATATCTGCGAGGGTCATCTCCATAAGTTTATACCCACGTGTGTGGAAAACATCGAGTGTGTTAATGCAGACGGGTTAATTCCTCTGAAATCACCCGGTGTTGGTATAACGAATGATTTTGATTTAAGTTTCTGTTCAAAAACGGGACGTTTACAATACATCCTCCAAAATAATATAAAAATAGATAAATTCTGTAAAAATTTAAAAAAATATCGAGTTCACCCATACTACAATATTCCAATAGATTGTAAAAAGAAGAAAATTCTAAAAGATTTATCTCATAGAGATTTATCTTTAAACACTTTTAAAATTAAAAACGATTCAATATTTAAAAACGATATTAATGCGCTGAATTTGCATTTTTTGGGGGGGGTTCTACCGTAAGGGTATATAAAACCACTTTCCTTGTGTTGGGAAAAAATTTATCATGGCGCGGCTTCACGATACACACAACCCGTTGATCTTTGTCGAGCAAACACTCGTATATGGTGTTGGTAGTTAAATTATCGCTTGGTGTGCATATCTTGTAATAAATGCCGCTTCTATCGGCCATTTCGCTCGATGTAAATTTCAAGTCGACGGTAGACTGGTATTTTGTTTTGTAAAGTCTTTCACCGTGTATAAAGATACTTCCATCGGTTTTTATATTAGATTTGATATATTCCGCATCAAAACTTTGAAATAGAATTGTACTATTTTTGGGTGAATGAGTTTTGCGAATCTTTTCTGCTAGGCGTTCTATAAACTCCATTCTCACACTAGCGCCAAAGTGTTTCGAGTGAGCGAGGTCTATAAAAATTAAAACATTCCCCACCAGTTCCGCCACGAATGTTATGTTTTTTAAGTAAAAACTATATTCCCGTCCCCATTGTTTGTAAAGGGGAGGTTTTAAAGTAAAGCTTGTAGTATTGCTTGTAAAGATTTCATAGTTGGAATAAAAGTTCACTAAACCCCTTTCCCCGTCAACCTTTGGGTATTCATTAGTGGGTGTAATAAATGGATTTTGGGATACATTTTCAATGGAACAAGTAAGGTACTGTTCATCTATATGCAAACCGTAAGTAAGAGCGGTTTGTAAATACAAATTCCTCGAGCTCTCGTCCGCACTCAACGGGTTTTCAAGCTCTATTACACATTTGTTTTGGAGACTGTATATATTTACCTCGAGATTTTCTAAAGTGTACAGAATAAAACCCCCCTCTTTTAAATAGATGTTTTTTTTTACCAAAAGACCGTTTTTAATAATATCATATAACAGCGAGCTTGGCATAATTTCTTCTTGCGACTCGTAGCAAATTTCCAACGTAGTCCAATTTAAAAATATCGGTTTAGTTTTCAGGAGAGTTTTTTTCTCTATGCGAGGATTTTTACAGTTCGTGTATGCTCTGAGATTGTTCCAGTAAATTATAAAATTAGTCTCTATTGGTTTTAGAGATTTTTTTATCACCTCTACCGCGAGAGGACTCTTTCTCCGGATTTCGCACTCAAACTCCATAGTGTTTTAAAAGTCTTCTTTGGCGGTGGGATAAGATATACATAATATAAAACTCTTTAATGTTAATAAAATCAGAGTATTGAAAATAATAAATGTAACAATAATGTGCATAGTATTGTGTTTTTATTCTCCTGCTTCTATACGTTGTAAAATTTTTATCACACATCCAACAATTAAAAACTTTGAACGAAGTGTCTGAACTCCTCCTGTCTACTAACCATAAGTTGATTTCCCTAAAACAGTTTTTATTATTAACTAACGCCGGTATGATCAGTTTGTCCCTATGCTCAAGTATAAAATCTCTTTTCATCGGCATACGCGCCGAGATATATAGCCAATGCTGATATGTCAAAAACCGCATACATTCATTGCTCATATTTTTAAAGTTGTGTTTGATAAAATATAGTTCGTGAAACAGTCTTTTCTTGTTAAATTGTTTTTCAGTTTTTTTCACATGTTTAATAAAAAAACGAAAGGGAGTTGACCAGTAAAGTGCTCTAAAATAGTTTACTTTGTCTTTTAAACTTAAATAACTTGGAATGATTTGTTCCAACACCAATAAGTCCAACTGTATAAATTTCATTTATAATAAAAGATGAGGTTATTCTGTTTAAAGTGTAAAAAATATACCAAATCGGAAAATATAAAAAAGGTTTTGATATATATTAGGGGGAATAAGAGGTTGCAGTTAAAAGCTCGCTGTTTTGTTTGTAATGTCAGGAAGTGTAAATTCTTACCAAATGTACAGCTCCGGTGATAATAATTACAACAGTTGTGGTGATATAAGCACGAGTGGAATTGACTATGACGATGATGAGTATATAAGCTATAGTGATAATGACTATGAAAATTATGAAAATTCTGAAAATACTCAGTATCACAAGGAGTATATTTTGAAGCATGTAAAATTTGCATTTAAGAAATTTGGAGACATAGAAAGTTTGTTTTTAAAATATTTCATTATTATTTGGTATTTGTTAGATATCATTTCTCTACCACCCCAGAGTATAATGGAACATGTAATACCAAACGAGAATGAAGAAGAATTGTGTGAGCCTTGGAAGTTCTTCTCTATTATGATAAAACATTACAAGAGATATTGTTGTTCTGAATACAAGTTATACAATATAAAGTCAACTTTGACTGAAACTCTTGAAATGCAAAATAAACTGTCTAAATACTTGAGATTACCGCTAGATAATTCTTTTATACCAAGAATAAAAGAAATTCTGTGGCATTATAGACACCATAAAACCGTCTGTAATATCGAATCAATTTATACAATTTTAGCAAACATAATAGATTTGGAATAATCACAGACTGGGCGTCAAAAAGTATTTAAATAGTGGTCTTGGAATGATGTTCTCAACGGTTTTATAATAATTATGATCTTCATGATTCATATAAGAGTTATTGAATGTAACGCTACAGTATAGATGCAACATGGCGTGTAAAACGGCATATACCATATGGGTTACAAAAAATTCTACCTCCACAGATTTATTTTGAGAGGTGGTTATGTAATCGTTGTTGTACAAAATCTCTGATCTGTATCTATTGTCTATTAAATTCAATAACTCTTTAGAATTGTAAAAAAAAACTACAGCATTTTTAATAATAACGGGAATGATAAATTCGTTTGTGTATTTTTTCTTTTAGATTCAAAGAGCAATTTTATTTTAAGGTCACTTTCATAAGTAACATTGAGAAACGACACTTGGCCCATCTTTTCTATTTTAGGTATCAAAAACAGGTGTTCGCTGATTAAAGAATAAACCTGTTTCAAGTCTATTATGTAATTGTTATTATTATACTCTTCAGAGTTTTTAAGCTTATTCATTATGGCAGATATTCCTTCGGTCCACTTTTTTATAATATTAACGTCGGTCTTTTCCTCCAAATCAATAAAAGATTTTACATGTCTGCTCGGTTCTGACACTAAAAAGATTAAAAACGATTTAATCTCGGTAAGAGTAACGTAGACATCTTTAATCATCTGTTCGTAGGGGGTTTTTTCAGATGTATCAGTTGTTGCTTCCTCTGTAATATCGGAATTGTTTCTTTCTTGTAATGGAGTTTTCTTTAAAAAGTTAAACCACAGTGTCGGGTTTGTTGTCTTTATTTCACTTTTATAAGAATCATATAGTCGTTTGACCTCATCTTTTGGTACATTCGAAGCCGCACAAAATCGCTGCCACTGATTGTACAAATTCTTACTATTCATGTTTTTTTTATATATAAATAAAAAAGGATGGAAAATACAAATCCTATTAATGGTTTTGATACTCCTATTTATTGTATAAAATGTACAAATTTCACAGCAAACAAAGATCCGATAGTGGTTAAACGTGAAACACATCACTTGAAAGCTTTGTGCGTTAAATGCAATTCTAAGAAAAATAAATTTCTCAAAAGAAATCGCCAAATTACCGCTAAAGAAAAAGAGATCGAATCAAAACCGGACATTATTAACTCTGATACCCCTAAACAATCTGATGAGCTTTCGTAAAAAGGATTGCCACGCCGGAAGCGTGTGTATGTACACCTTGTTTGAAATGTAAACTATTGCAAAAGACGTCACGATATTTAATGTAGTCGGATTATTACTGTCTATCCAAAGGGATTCATAGGGGCGTTCAGAGTATTCTTTTGATGAGGGGTGTATCAAATTTATTAACTTGATTGTTTTTAACGATTTATTTTTTTCTCTTAGTAGAAATATACTTTCAAAATCAATATATCTATAAAATACAAAACCGTTTATGTTTAACTGATTTGCTCTAAGAATAATTTTACAAGTCTGCGCACAAAACTCATATTCTTTTTTCAAATCGTTGTACAGAAGAACTTCTTTGTTGTCCATTTACATATATTTTTTATATCTTGTTAAGTCGAATTTCCTTTACTCTTTCACAACTGCACATCCACCCGCAGTGTTATCTGTGTTTGATGAGTCGTGGAGTCTGGGAGTTTTGTCTCTGAAAGCTTTGATTGCTGAATTTATAACGTTTCTGTAATTCCTCTCGATGCATTCTTGATTCTGTTTGGTTGAAACTCTTTTAGTTTTTTTGTGGCTTTTCACGCAAAATATTTTATGTATGCTACAAGTCTGCGCACAGTTTCTTTTTTCATCTTTTGTTGTCCATTTACATATATTTTTTATATCTTGTTAAGTCGAATTTTATTTGGTTTACTTTTTCACAGCTGCACATCCACCTATTGTTCACCTTCTTGCAGTCAAGTATATCTGTGTAATTTTTGATTATGTGTCGCTCTATAGATGAGTCGTGGACGGTTATACTGGGGCATTGGTCTCTGAAAGCTTTGATTGCAATACTAATAGGTTGATAAATTTCAGTTTTGATAGAATCAATGAATTTATAATGGTTCTGTAATTCTTCTCGATGTATTCTTAATTGTTCTTGATTCTGTTTAGTTGAAACTCTTTTAGTTTTTTTGGGTGGCTTTTCACAAGAGTCACTCAATGCCAGGGAATGTTCTGAGGCGGTATCGCTGTCAAATTCCTGCATTGTAGTTTGCTGGTCTCTCGGTTCTAGGGAATGTTCACTGTCGTATCCCATCGTAGTATAATGAGTGGTGGTCATATTTTGCTTGTATTTATACAGTTTAGCCGAAATTATCTTTTGTAAAAAAATATTACTATAATTCTTGTTATAAAACAAATATACAATATCTATGTTATTTTTTTTACAAATACTAGCTTTAACTAGATCGCGGTTTATAACTCTTAAACATTGGAAATGGAAAGGACCCTGCAATTCAAAAGCCAATTTTAGTTTTGGAATGTATATATCTAGTTCAAAACGAAACCCCTCAATTCTTTGATTTATTTTTATTGGATGGTAGTATTTTGGAAGAATTTTATAAATCTTTTTGTATATCGAACGTTCCCACTGAGAATTGAATTTTAATTTTCCTAAAACAACTCTTTTGGATTTTATTATCTTCAACATTTTTATTTCAGAATAAATTGCACATTTTAGCACATTTTATCAGGGTGTTTTAAATGTAGGCGCTTTGGATAAGTAGTACAGTGTGTTGCTTTGCAAGCCGGCTGCGTACGGATCACATTTCTTTAATATTAGAGGAAAAAAATCTATAGCAATTGTTGGATAGGTTATTTTAGACTGTAAAAAATCGTCTGCCTCATTTATATTGTTGAACGATTTATTTATCATACTGTATTCTAGAATATTATTTATATCACTAACGTCGACATTTTGTATAAACAACACAAGACGATGTTTCAATATCAATTCTCGTCTATTTAACCAAATTCTTTTTTCTAAAGTTGAGGAGCAAACGTCTTCTAAAAATATTTTTCTTGTTATTTTCGGCCAAGCACATTTTAAAATTTGTAATTGTTGGTTTAGTATGTCCTCATCCTTGATATTAGCATAGAATTCTAACGGACTTTTGTTGTAAATACATCTTACAACATTATGATTTGTATACCCGAGCAATTCCAAAATCAAGTTCATTTTTATTCAAACTATAAATAAAATAGATGGTTTACGTATATCTAGCTTTAATATTAATCATATGCCTTTCCACTTACTCGGTGTATTACGCAAAAACTGCAAGCCCCGAAAAAACCGAAGGGGCCGAAAAACCTCAAATAGAGGACAAAGATGATTTAAAACAAATTTTAGATAAACTGTCCCTTATTAAAGTGGACAATTTGGAAGATTTCAGGGGTTATATGAGGGGGCCTACCGAAAATATAAATACAATGTTGAGTTTACTTAAAACCCTTAAAGAACATTACGATAAACTGGATACACCATTAAATGAATTTTCGAAATTAAAATCAAACTTGGAAACAATTAGCAACTCAATTACACGGTTGGAAAATCAACAGTTGTCCACACTAATCACGAATATGCAAATAGAATTGCAAGGATTAAAAATCATAAATAATGAAGATGTTTCAAATAAAATAACAGAATTAGGAAAGAGCATTGAATCATTAAAGTCTCTCATTTCTGCACTCAAATTGCCAGAATCTGAAATGGTAGTTTTAAAGGGTCAGATTACGGACTTTCAAAATTCTTTAGGTTTACTTAAAGACATTAAAGAACGTTGCGATAAATTGGATACACCATTAAACGAGTTGTTGAAATTAAAAACGCTATTGGAAACAATTAGCAACTCAGTTACGCAGTTGGAAAATCAACAGTTGTCCACACTAATCACGAATATGCAAAAAGAATTGGAAGGATTAAAAATCATGAATAATGAAGATGTTTCAAATAAAATAACAGAATTAGGAACGAGTATTGAATCGTTAAAGTCGCTTATTTCTACCCTCAAATTGCCAGAATCTGAAATGGTAGTTTTGAAAGGTCAGATTACAGAATTTCAAAAGTCTTTAGGAAAGACTAGCGAAGATGTTAAAGAAGTTATAAAAATACTAACGAAAATAGAAAAATTAAACATTTCCGATGAAGTCTCCAAAATAGAAAACAATCTAAAGCCCCTTCCTGGAATTTTTAAAACCAGCGCCGAAATTAAAACGAGTGTTGATGATTTAAAACCCTTTATTGAATCTCTAAAATGCAGTCCAAATCTTCACGATATTGAAAGTAAAATAAATTCTCACTGGCAAGAACTATCAAAAACGCTAGGTAGAGTCGATAGTGTCGTTAAAAGTTTAAAGGAGGTTAAGGAGCTTATTGAAAAAATACCATTAAATCAAATAAACAAAATTTCTGATGTGGTAAAAACCTCTTCAACAATAAACACTAATTTGCAAGCCGTTAAAACAGACGTATTAGCGAATAAAGAACTTGTAAATCGAGTACATCTTAGTCTAGCTGACATTAAAAGTAAAATTGAAACTCTTGATTTGACCCCTTTACAAGAAGTCAAAGATAATATTTCTCAACTACATGCTGTGTTTGAAAGAGTCATTAAAACTTTAAAACCAGGAGCGCGTAATCTACTGCGAGACGGTGTTTTGATTTTCAAAGATGATCAAAACCAAGATTACTCTGTTCACATTAAAATCGCAGCTTATAGGATAGGGGAATTGGAAAGTGAAATTAGGAAATCCTTAACCAAAGACCAAGAAAAGTTTAAAATTCAATTGGTAAATGGTCGAGTAGAAGTGGAGTATTCGCAGGGGTTCCATATGGATAATCCCATTCGCGAATTACTAGGATTTCCTAGGGTTGATGGTCCGATATTTTTAAAACACTACAAAGCTACCAACCCTAGTAACATAGAACACATTATCTTAGAAACCCTGGTTCACAAACATAGCGTCGACGCAATTACTAGGAAGATGAAAAGTGCCGTACACGAGCAGATAAGTATTGTAAATAAAATACCCAAAGATTTAGAAACTATCATAAAAAAATTAGAGGAAAACAAGATTCCAAAACCTGTTGCTATAGCTGCGGATCATATAAGAAACAACTATTCTGAAGCTGAAATGTGTTGGGTAATCGATATTATATTTAAGAGTCACGAGTTCAACAAGGAATTTAAAAAATATTTAAACATTCCCTGGAACGCTGATTATACATTTAAAGACATAATCAATTTATTGGACAAGAAAATTGACGTTCAAATTCAAAAAATTGTCGAGAAGCTCAGAATCGGAACCGTTGAGACTTTATTAGATAAGCAGACATATTTTGAACATTATAATCTATTAATAACAGCAGTAGACTCTCAATTTAATGCGCTTGAAAAGAAAGTAGTCGCCACAATCACTGCGTTGCTAAATAGGGGCGGTGGAAAAACAATCTAATGCAATCTAATGCAATCTAATGCAATCTAAGTAAAAATATTTGTCCCAGATAGTGCAGGTAAATTAAACATATTTCGACTACGCGAATAAACTAACCTATCTTCCTCGTTATCAATCCGTAAAATCTTTCTTTGAACATCTTCGTACATAACCGATTTGAGGATTTCTTTTCTTTCTATGGTCGCGTTCCTAGTTATGGGAGAAATGTCACTTTTAGGAAATATTGCCAGTGCTAAGAGTATTAAAGTGTAATTAATCTCATTAGATTCGATTCTATTTAAAAGGTTTGAAATGTTAATCATATAACAGAGGGGGCCCATTATACGTAGATAGCTATGAATGTCAGTGCAATATTCAATACAACATTCGGGGAAATCATCGTACCACGTCCGGAGCCAAGGGAGTTGTTGCGTTTGAGTTTTTCTATACTGACAAAATATTGGATTCGGTTCTCCGTCAAATTTGATAACCACGATATTTTTCGGCTTTAAAAGGTCAATAAAATCGCTCAATTGTTTGTACAAATTGATATCGCGCAGATCGTGTTCGTTATAAAAATTTACCTTTTCCGTCTTTAAAATGTGCACAGAATCTAATTTCTCTTGTGTTGGAACCTGTTGGTATTTTTTTATCATATTAATCGTGATGTTAGTCCTTCCAGTCGGAAAACCACACATTTTAGCGCTTACTCTTTTAATCTCCTCATTTATCATTTCATTAAAAACTTCCTTTCCATATAAGTCAACACCGACTAAATACAACTTATCTGTTAATTTAACACTCCCACCATGCATTGTCCAATAAAAATACTCTAATGTTATAAGATACCTCCACAAGCTTTGATATATATTCTTCTTTAGATTTGAATCTTGTATTTAAAATGTCTTGTTCTAGTTCCTTTGGTATTTTTAAAACTGTTTCGTGATTCAAAGCCCACATTGGGCATTTCTTCATGTAATTCCTAACAACACAAGATTTTATTTTTTTAAAACCCCCAAAGTCTTTCACCGTATAAAAATCATCCACTATCACAAATTCTAAATTTAACCTTTTCATAGACACTATCAAGAGCTCAAACAACTCGTCGGGACTCCATCTGTGACTCTTTGTCATGTCAATATCCGCTATGACGTTTGAATCGTGAAAATTTACAACCCTGTTGTATCGAAACAAGACAAACTTATTAGGAATTAGTGGTGGTAATATTTCCAACTTGTAGTTTAGAATGTGTAAAGTTTGTTTCTTAAATATTACTACTTTTTCCGCCATGTAAAAAAGGAATGATAGATACTAACATTCAATCCTGTTATATAAGGTGTTTAGTTGATCAGATAAATCCCGAATGGATTGAAAAATGTAATTTTGTAAGCTTGTACAGCAACAAGAGTAAAAATAATATCACAACGTTATATATCACGGACGATGGGAAAAAGATACTGTACATAACAAATAAAATCTACGTTTTAAATGACCAAGACGGCAAACCCTGGAGTCAAAAGTATGAAAAGTACCTAAAACATCTGTTTCCAAAAGAATTAACCATTTCTATGTTTTCTTACAGCGGTTTATACTTTAATGAGTTTAAACACGGGGATAGTCTACTGACTCTATCTGAATACATGAGAGTTGAAACTTACAATCCTAAAATAATTTGCGGGTTCTTAGATGGTTTGAAAAATTTGTTAAAATATCATTTAAGTATATTTTGTTTTTCAGAAAACCTACTATTGGTAGATAGAAATAATGAAGAAATATTGTTGCCATCTTATAATTATATAGTTTCTCTCGCCCATCCTATTCCCGAAGAATTGTTTACGGTTTTCAAAAACAAATTACACCCCAGCGTTTCAAAACATATGAAAACTTTAAAACTAAAAAATAACGTTGCCAACACCGGCTTGTACAATCCCTCAAAAATGAAACAAATCTGTACTCGAGTAATAGAGAGAAGCGCAGCGAATGACCGAGTTTACCTTCTAAGCTCTATTATATATTATTTTTCAACAATTGGAACTCTGTGGAAATTACAAAAACACTGGACACTGGGTGCAAAGAAAAATCAAAAGTGTGTTGGTCTATGTTTACATTCTAAAAATCATACAAATGTTAACTTAAAAACAATGATTCACAATTACGTTTGTGTAGATCTTGTGAATTTACCAATTAATTTAAAAAAAACTAAATTTCTTTATACTGAATTTATAAAACATGTAAATGATTTGCAGTGCTACCTTGGGAATCTAAATTGGCTGTGAAGTAATCAGTGGCAGTATTGTTTTTAATATATAGTTTACTAATTCAGAAAAGGAGTGGTCGGTTTTCATAAAATAAAACAAAACCTCATCCGTGAGGTTGTTTATTTTAAAACAGGGGGTTTTCTCTTGTAAATTCAACATATATTTTTTATAGGGATCAACAAAATTAAAAATCACCGCCACGTCATTTTTCATTTCTTTATAAAGATTCTGACGCAACTCGGTGGTAACGTTTCGAATACCGATGTTTTCTATATTAAAATTAGCCAAATTTTTTGTCCCAGTTATATTTTTAATTGGTTTTGCAATGCGTAAGCTCGAAAGGCTTAATCCAAATATTATAATGTAAATATAAAGTTCTGGTTTTTTATAAAAGTTGAATACTTTTCTCATGTAAGCTAAAACTACGTCAAACTCGTGATCCTTGAAGATATTAAATTGAAAAAACAGATATTGTAAAATATCCAAACAGTCTTCGCGACTACAAACGTTCTGGGCATTTTTTACTTTCATTTGAAACCTGTACCATCCATAATTGTCGTCTCTATTAAATTTAGCCCTGTTGAACAACGTTTTCGCTTTATTATTTAGATCTCTGGATATTTCTTGGGGTATTGAAGTCGGCATAGTAGACGTGACTGCCAAGGCACACATAAAGGGCAGTAGAGCAGAGTAGTTTTTTGTAGAAGAATTTGTATCCTGTAGAAATTGAATAAATATTATATTACTGGCTATGACATATTCAATGTTTTTATCAGCCGCTTCCCAAACGCAGATATATCTCATTAAGTTGTTGGCTAACATAAACACGTCACGAGGATGAATTTTATACAGGGTTTCAAGAGTAGGAATGATTATCGCGTATTTTTCTATGACCTCGTTAAACCAAAATATTTTCTTAATGTTACTGTTGAAATCAAATAAATTCACAGAGTCTGTAAAACATTTTCTATTTTCTTCTGATATATCATTTACATTTAAGTTTTTAAAAATCTGCTCTATTTGTAATTGATTAAAGGGTTTAAATTCCACATTTGTTCCATTTATTTTTCCAATTATAAGCTTTACCCAAGCATAGAGCTGTTTTAACGACGTCAAACTAGACTTTACATTTGTGTGGACAAACATGTCCAGATTTCTGGCATCAAAAGCACAGTTGGTACCACTTGTTTATCTTGGGACATCAAAGCTATCCTTATAATATCCTCTTTGTCGACTCTATACAACAGCTGGCTATAATCAATAAAGAATACCATTTCATCAGTTTCAATGTTTTTAAATATGTAGGAGGTGTCGTTCTCTGTAATATTTACGGGAACGCCATTATACTTATAAATGTGTTGGTCAAAGTTTAAACCGTGTAAAGTGTTCATTACGAATGAGGAGCCGGCTTACTCTCCTTCTTTATTTATATAAAAAATATGTTGCGCTATAAACCGCAATCTACAAAAACCCCCGCTCTGAAAACGATTTTAAAAAGAAAGTTGATTTACAAATTATTGGTTAAATTCCTTTTATACATAAGTTGTATCACAATATCGTGCTACTGCTTGCTGGATTATTCAGAATCTAATTTTCACACTGTAAAATACTTATTGCTGTATTCGTCTATCATGTCTCAACTGTCCTGTCTCGCTATTATGCATTTGTCTTAAATACTTGCTAATATCTTTGGGGTTTATATTTTTAAATAAAGTTCTCCATTGATCATATATCGGCAGCAGCATTATATCTGGTAAATCATATCCAAAACTATAATATCTAATGGTTTGTTTAACAGACTCCATTTTGAGGCGCGTTATTCGACACAAAACCCGGAGTGATAAGCCCGTAATGACGACCGACTTTGATGGTTTGATGTTTAACGTTGACCAGAGTCTAAGTAAGTTTGCAATGGATACTTTAAAACTGTGTTTTTTTCCAAAGTCGTATATCTGAGAAATTTGATTTTTTGTGCCAGAAACTATGGGGCATTCGTAATCGTTCCCACAAAAAAATACGAAATAAAATAATAACCTCTTGTAGCATAATGAATTGCTATTTAACCAATTATTCAATGAAGAAGACGTAAGGCACTGTAAACCCACGTTGGGTAATCTAATTACTATAAGGATATTTTTATATCTCAGCGAATTAAGAGAGATGAAAATGTCTGTATCGGCGGTTATTATAACTTCAATAACTTCAGTCGAATTTATTGAGTTCAAAACCGCTTTTACAATTTTAATATCCGCTTCACCGGGTTGGTCCGTAGAAAACAATTGGATATTTTCACATTCCTGACCAATTTTACATACAATATTATTGGCAATATATGAAATTATGGAACTTCTTCTATTACGATCTGTAATTAAACTCAGACCAAAGAGTTTTTTTCCAGCAGTTAATGCCCGTTGAATTCTTTCATCTCGTTTCTTTTGTAGGCTTAATTTTTGATCTGGAGATTTTCCATCGAAAAACAAATAAATGGATGTGGGATTTAGTGATAGTTCTTTGACAATTTTAATATAATATACTAAATTCTCCACCATTAAATTTAACAAAGTATCAGTGTTTTCGACTATAACCCCGGTGGGTATGGCGTAGGATATTTGATACAACAAACCCGTACAATCAAAATAAATTCTGCTGCACTTGTTGTTTTCTCTAGAATGACTCTGTAACGGATATATTACTCTGTCTCCAAAAATATATCTATGCAAAAACGTGAAACCCATTTAAGAAAAAATGAGAAAAAAATGACAGCGAAATCAAGCACAAACTTCCTCGGAATGGATTTTAGCACTCCTCTGAAGAGCAGTTCGCCGTTTACTAACATAATACTGTTACTCCTGTGGTTTATATTTTCCTATATCGCCACAGTAATTGTAAAATTTATGGATGGAGAATTTTAAAATATTAAATAAAAATGTTTATCAGCGATGAGGACATTGATAATTTACTATTTGTTGATGAGATTAATGAGTTTTTACACTACATATCGAATAAAGATATTGATAAAAAAATTATTGTAAATATTATACTTGTTGTATTTGTAAATACAAATATAATATGCCCGGACTGGATAAAAGAAATAATTTCAGTAATAGAGATTGACAATTTCAATACTAATATGCTAGCACCGACATTGAAATACGCTGACGGAATAGAACTAATTTTCAATGGCCTTGTTGAAAAGATTTACGATTTAAATGACAACAGAGAAATAAACGTCAACGAATATTGCGTTACTTATGACACGTTCAACGAATATTTAGATGCCTTGTACGTGTGGTTCAAAGAAAACTTTGAAATTAATTAGATTCAATGTCAACGGAAAAATTAACATCAACTCCGACTAGTGACAACATGTCCAGAACCCTTGCAGCCGAGGTTGAATATGGAATGTTTACCCTTTCGCCCCTATTATTTTCTAGGGTTATGTTTGTTGAATCACTCAAATCGTACATTTCCTCAATGAAACTGTTCAGCCCAAGTGCGATCAAAACCTCTCGTTCGCTCTCAGATAGCCCGAATGCGTGATTATTTCTATTGCTATATTTTTGATAACTTACTTCCGGTTGTCCAGTTAAAGCCGACGTGGGTGTCGAATCTGCTTCTGCACTATGTATTAATCCGTAAGGGTTTTGTTTTCCCATTATAACTACAAAACCCTCATACAAAATTGCTTTAACGGGGCTTCCGTCTTTACCGTTGACGTAAAAACTTTTTGTGACGGGATCGCTTACAAAGTAGTCCTTTTTATTTTGCAAAACTTTTAATTTGTCATAAGGTGTAACCCGAAAACATTCATTGTATAACGCTGATATTTCGGGAGTAAAAAGAAAATTAAATGCTAACCTTTTAAGTGAAAACGGGTGCTGAATTATATCAATATCGCGATCTGCGACGTCATCCAGCGATAAAGTATTGTGTAATTTTGGCATAGATTTCGCTTTGAGTATGTGCCCAACAACGGATTTTTGCGCGCCGTTCAGTATAAAGAGTTTTGTTCCCAAACACCCGTCTTGTTGGTAGGAAATTGAAACGTCACAGTACAATTTTGTATTGTCATCGTAATTAAGATGAATCCTATTTAGAAATATCTTTTTAGTTTTTATCAAATCTGGATTTGGGGTCCAAATTAAATTCATGACTTCTTTGTTCAGCGGGTCGGGATTAATAGATAGATTTTTACCCAAATGAATAACTTTATCGCTTTTAAATTTTAAAAGAACTAAATAGGGTTTGATTAGAACGGGAAATTCATTTACCAAAACTTGAATTAATGAAACCTGTTGTAAATGCAAAGTTACAGTCACTATATTGTCAGTTGTGAATAGTTTCTTTTTATATACAGAATTTGCGTTTAAGACACACGAGTCTTCTATGTTGTATTCCAGAGGTAGTATTAAAATATTCGCCTTCAAACAATAAAAAGGAACACCTTTAATTAGTTGATATCTGTTTGTTTTCATTAGCAGTCTTTCATTTTTTAGAAAAGGCCAAGCCGTTACACCGCTGACACACTGTTTTATCGCATGTGTGATCATTGTATTCCTTACCAAGTTATTACTGTTGAGATTGAAAATCAACAGAGACGTTGGACCATGCAAGTTGCATTCCTCATATATTATTTTTGTCATTAATTTTTCTGACCGAGAAACTTCCATGGCAGAATAAGCATAGCCGTCCGGTAATATCTTATACAGGGTTAACGGGAAGGAGTATATTGTATACAGTCTACTACTTACGTGATAAACCTCAATACACGGATATATTGATTTTAATACACGTCTTAAAAATTTAGTCCACTGTTCAATGTTTACATCTCTCGGGGAGTGTTTGTATATAGATTGGTTGATGATTACGTACCACCAGCAATCTTGTAAATCGTTTGAAATTAAATTCAAAACTACATATTTGCTCAACACCTCCTTTATATGATCTTGGGGCATACAGTCCTTTTCCGAGGAGATGAATGTCCCAATAACAGATTCCAGCCCGTTCATACCCGGGGAATTCTCACTTGATGATGTAATACAAATAAATCCACAATCTTCGATTTTAAAGTCGATAGGTATTTTTTTTTAATACAACGTAGTCAGTATATCTAACTGCAAGGTTTTTGAATATGTTGTAACGTCTAATTTTGTCAATACTTTGTACCTGCCGATATTATTGCTATAGTATTTCGGATTAGTGCCGGACGAGTCCAGACAGTCCTGCATATTGAAAACTGTATTTCTACCAATAATCGCATCAATAACGCCCATATTAACGCGTTTTGTTTGTATTTTATTTATTTGCTTAATAAATAGATTCTTTTTGGGTAATTTCAAAACCTTATTCACATCAACTAACGTTTGCTTCAACATTTCCGTAAAAATATAACCTCCATGGAAAATTCTGCGATTCCCGATACAACATTCCAACAAGTGCTTGATGTCATTAAAATCGTTCAGAATTGGAAACTCTTCAGCGGTAATTGTTA
This sequence comes from Allygus modestus, assembly GCA_963675035.1. Taxonomy (NCBI): domain Eukaryota; kingdom Metazoa; phylum Arthropoda; class Insecta; order Hemiptera; family Cicadellidae; genus Allygus; species Allygus modestus. The sequence goes on from OY776112.1 coordinate 313,229,754, forward strand.
TGTTTGGCCTTTTTTTGAACAGCGTTATACCTCTTTTTTTCCTGAGACAAACTACTTTATCGTAGTTTGTCCATGCCAGCAGTCCCAACGTATAACACTTACCTTTAATAACAAACGTTGTTGGCTTCATCTCGTCTCCGTAGCCACAGAGTAAACACTTCAACGAATCCTTCCAGTAAACATCACTCCACAATTTAAAACCGATTTGATTGTAGTTTGAAAGTAAAAAAAACATTTTACTTCCCACTAAAATGGGGCAGTTAAACAGTTGGTGACCGAAATAGTATGTATACACACCCACCGTTTCACGTTTATTAATGGCACATTCTACGCTTTTAGTCGTAGGATAGAACACGAGACTTGGAAATTTATTAAAAATACAGACAAATTGTTCACTTTCTACTCGTAAAATTCTTGTCAAAGACTCGCGAACATTCCATTCAAAATTTGAAACGGTTTCATTACCGGAACAATTGCAGGGTTCTTCTATTAGCCTCCATTTGAATTTTTTTAATCCTTTAACATCCACCATGTTTATACCGTTCACGGTTAACAACTGGTATTTATCACAGAGTTTTAAATAGTTTTAAATAGTTTTAAACAGTTTTAAATAAACATTTTAAAATCCACGGTTAAGAATAACCCGCTTGAAGAATAAACATTATTTAGATATGAAACACGGTACTATCAACACCTGTTTCCTATCTAAATCCGGACAATCAAACGAAAATATGTATGGATTGGTCCCAATCTGTGTGACCAAAGATTATCTTGAATCTTATGCAAAATGTAAAAAAATTAAACTCTCCAATTATAAAAAAATCCCAAAGTCTTTGGCGTTTAGGCTAAGCAAAATTTGTCCAAACTGTTACTTTTTACAGTGTACATGTAACATATCTAGCAATCGCTGCAAGAATTGTAAAACGTGTTATATAGTACAAAGAGAACAGTTTATTGCTATTTTAAAAAAAATTATAAAAAATGAAATTTTATCTCGCTGTAAGATATGTAAAAATAAAATGGAACGTATTTTATTAAATTATAAGCATTCGTACAAAAATAAGTTAAAATTATTTGAAAAAAATACAGGAAACCCGATTGAAAATTTTAAATTTCGAATTCAAGTGGGAAATTGTACATACCCTCCAGCTTTTCTTTGGAACACAAATAGCACTCTATGTGATTTAATAATCAAACTCCTAAGGAACAATAAGACTTACGACCCAACACAAAAGTCACAAGTAAACATAAAACCAGACCCTCTAACATTCATTGGACAGGGTAAGAATAATTGTTTTAGGAAAGTTCTTTTAAGTAAAAAATCCTACTACTCGGCACGTAGTGTCGTCACACCCGCCCCAAACTGTAAAACCAACGAAATCATCCTAAACAGAAAAATTTGGGCTTGTATGAACTATCCAAAATATGTTTTGGCTATAAGGTGTCCAGTTTTAGATACCAGGGCGTTTACTTTCCACAGAGTTAAAAGTACGTGGAATGCACCAGTAGTAGGCCTACCCACCTCGATCACGGAAAAAAACAATTTGGATTTTGACGGGGACACTTTGAGTTTTTATGCCCTCAATAGTTGTATGTCTATTTCGGAATGCTATTTTTTATTAAATCCCGAATTCTCTTTCGTGGCGATGGGGGAAATCAGGCCCAATCTGACTCACGAACAATTGGAAACTATGTTTACGTTTTTTAAAATAAAGAAGCAAAACCTCTATAATTGGCTTTATGCAAAATATTTATTGTATGACTCTCATACAGCACTAAATATTTTTGAAAAGCTAAGAAGTGTCTTGATGAAACTTAATTGTATCGTAAAACCGACAGTTTCTTATCGTGAATTTTACAATATTTTAAAACTGTTTTTGCTACACAGCTATGACGAGGAGGATTTTTGTAACATTTGGGAGACTAATGACATTACAAAAAACACTTTGTTCAACCGATACATGACTTCAAATAGTAACCGTTTTAAAAAACAACATCTTCACTTGATGATCAAGTGTTTGCGGGGACTGAATAAAATTGAATACTTGCAAGAATCTTTCAATAGTCGGTCCATCCTGTCAAAGTCGGGGGTGGAAATGATGGGTTATTCCACGCACAAACTCAGTTACGTCTTGCCCGAACTGTATTATGATAGTGATGGTGTTGTATACTACGGCATTGATCAAATAGCTTATCAAAACTTTAGAAGATTATATACTCCCGTCTACCCATTGAATAATCTAAAACAGTATGCAATCTACAACCTAATCCGGCTTCGTTTTTGATTGATCCAATACACTTTTTAAAATTTTAAGAAATTCGTTGTAGTCTAGACCCGATTTTAATGGTTGCTCTAAATGCTCCGGTAATTTACACCTAGGATCTAATTCCTCGGTTTGAATGTTTAATTTATTTTTATTAATTATATTTGTTAGAAAGTTTTCTATTGAAGTACCGATGTCAATGGCTGGAGGTGGCCGTGGACAAATCGGCCAATTCAACCCCAATAAATATTCAACCGTAGTAAGAAGGATAGAGTCGTTTAACTGACTACTCTTTTTAGTTGTCGTGATAAACTCAACCGGATAAACGCTCTCGGACGGATCTTCAGTCATTTTTATTAAATAATTTTAAATAATTCCAAATAGTTTAATTCCAATTATATCAATTCGAACGCTTCCTCATATAACATCTTAAAGCGGTCTATGGATATACCTACAATAACTTGTTCATATATCTTCTTAGATTTGTTGAGGCACGTGCCCACAGAATACCGGTGTTTCAATAAATTCAATATAGTTTCTATATCTTCATTGAAAAAACTCATTTGAAATTTAGAACATTTATTAGAAACTCTTATTGCATTAATTTCCGCAATCAGATCATTTATCCTTATGAACAGATTTGGAGATTCTATTATATTAAAGGCGTTTAAAATTCCACTTGTTAAATCATTTTTCCAGATCAACTCGTGAGAGTACCACTTCACCGATTTGGGGGGGTAAACTATATCATATTTGTTTCTAAATAGTATTTTTCCAACCAAAATATTGTTGCTAAAATATCGCTTGCTATAATTTTAATAGTATTTTGATTACAATAGTAGTCAGAATTATCTGGGAAAAAGTTTAAAAACGGAATCATCAAAATTCTTTTCATCGTGGCGAAATCCGCGTTCAACCTCAAGGAATTACAACTACCCGTAAACAGCCACTTCATTTGAATATCGGTTCCGCAATTGTACAAAGTCCTAAGGTACATGTGGGCTCCGGAAACAATTTGTTTTAGAGTTGTGGGGTTTATCTTTTGTAAATCGTCTGCGTATACTATCTTTGCGTCTTTTGCGTTATATAAATCGGGAGCGAGAGTTGATATTTTTCCACGAATCGTATCAGTGCCAATGAAACTCATGGCTTTACCAAATAACGCGTACATAACACAACTCAAAGAGCTTTTTCCGTTCTGGCCTTGGCCATAGAATATGAATGCTCTCTTGATGCTCACTCCTAAGAGTACTAATCTCAGCGTCCACAGCATGAAAAATACCAGCTCTACATCTTTTGAAAACAACGTAAGAAAATAGCGCAAACAATTATACACCGGACATTCCCCCTCGCTGTTGCACTTCACTAAATCATTGATACAAAGTTCGGGACCACTTTCTTTTGAATAATTGTAGCGGAAGTAATCAATAACTCCGTCGGGACAAAGTGAACTTTCGCACTTTGCGCCGATGTTTTCATTAAGAGTATCGAAAACTTTTTGATACGTGCAAGAACGGTTGCTGATGTGTTGAATCTTTTCCCTCATCCCCTTCCAACTGAGTCTGCACGGATATCCTCTAAATAGAGGTATGTGTGAAAAAACAAGATACTCATTACTGATCAATACGAAACCATCCTTGAAAGATACAACATTTTTTGGAAAATCAATCGTGATTACTCTGCCCCAGAACTGGATTAAATAAGTGTAAATCTTGGGAAGGCTTTCTTCGGGTTTATTTCTTTTTCGTCTCTTTTTTAAACCACTTTCGGTTTCCAATTCTATATCATCACAACCGTATTTATGTAATATTTTCAAAGGTAAAAACACGTGTTCTAATCGGTTTAACGACATACACCAAGAGTTCTTTTCGTAATAAAATATTGAACCGTCCTTCTGAGTGGAAAATATGGGGTACTTTAATTTAACCAGCTCCAATACCGTCAAAGACTTTTCGTTGACAAGCGATAAAACGTTTGACGATATGAATACGCTTTCATCAGTAGAGTCGTCAAAAATTAATTCCACTTTATTTGACTCTGTATACGATTGAACAAAGAGGCATTTTAAAAATAGCAACGGGTTTAGTTTACGAAATGACTTTTCAGAATCTTCACATAATTTTACAGTTTCCTCGACTAACTGCACAATCTTACTCGAAATGTTAGCAAAATAGTTCACAAGGTCTGTGTTTTGAATTTCACACAGTATTTCTTCTGCAAAGGATGTGTTGGATTCACAAATTCTATCATATAGTGCTATTAAGAAAACGAATATATTAAATATAGCTCGAGAATTACCTCCGGTGTCGCCAGTTGTTAGGTCTGTATAAAAAACCAAGAGTTCCTCCCTTAAATAGGACAGACTGAAAGGAGAAAGCGACTTTTCAATTTGGGATTCGCCTATTACCACTAAGCAATTATTTTTGTAAAACCGCGACACGGCAAAATCAGCATATGGAAGAACGCTTTTGTTTATTGTTATCACACCCTCCAAGCCATCACCCAATAGCGCAAGTTGTGAATGTTTGTAGACTTTTACGTCGTCGCGTTTACCAAAGTAACATCCTTGAAATTGTTTGAATAAATCCAAAGGGAAATAAGCTTGTACGCTATCTGGATCGTAATTTTTTATCACCGAATAGTTTTTTACAAATGAATTATCAAATTCATTGTTTATCAATAACTCCCGTCCAGCCTCCCAAAATTCAACGTTTTCGGTTAAATTATAGGACCCAACTGGTAGATAAATGTCTTTATTTTTTTTTTTTTTTGATAGGGGTAAATTCCAGTTGATGGGTTGGTCTATTACACCGTTTTTAATAAAGTGTGGGTATTTACCGATTAAAAGCTTCTTTAACACCTCAATAAACCAGATATTATCGCCTCTGTATAAGACTAAATCTTTAATTTCAAAATGGACACCGTTTGTTCCTCTCTCGAAAATATCTTTGTTGTCTAGGAAGTTTAGATTTTTTTTTACCATCAAAGTCAATTCAAACTCTTGGTCATTTATTAAATTGTTTAAAATAGTTTTAACGGCTTTTGAAAAATCATCACAAAACTCCTTTACAATTGTGCTATCTATATTTTGGAGTTTCTTAAAATCTACATCAATTACCACGTGGTGGAACTCTAAGTAGTTTAAATTAACGCATATACAATAGTCAATATTCCTATTTAACAAAGATAAAATATAATCTATAACTTCATGATTATAATGCTTTAAAATACAAGCGTTACATTTAAAAATAAACGATTGAATTTTTAAAACAATATCCGATTTCGAAACGGATTTGTAATCTGCATCCGATTTTGTTAAAAATCCAGGCAAGTTTCTTAGTTGGTAAAAGTTGTATATAAGTGCTATGATATCATTCATAAGATTAAATGACTTTGAAAGAGTGCGTTACCGATATTTATCACCTCTCTCCTTTGTCATATAATAAAATTTACAAATTCGGGCTATTTGCAACTGAAATTCTACTTTTGGAAAATAAAACAGCAATCGGGTCTAATAAAAGGAGTTCCCGGGCGTGGAAGGCTCATAAGAATGGAGCGCCAACCATCAACCAGCGATACAATAACCCTTTGGGCAGAAGAAGACCAGATTGAAGACTATATGGATCAGGAGGAACAGATAGACTTATTATCACAGCTAAAGTCCAAACACTTTGAGTCTTTACAAAAGACGTTATTTTTCAGACTCTCTGGATTAATAATTGCTCGCTTGGATGGAATAGTTAATGAGGAAGATTTTCAAACCATTATTAAAGAATTTTTGTTAGAATATACACAAAATTATGATTTAATTGACAAATTAACTATTCAAATTTACCACATTATGAGAGAAATAAACAAAAACGTACCAGGAAATGAAAATTACTATGGAAATGATGGTATCAAAGTCACATTTAAAGGAAGTGAGAACGCGAGACGAAAAGTTGTTTTCGTAGACCCGATAGATACCAATCAATTCTCAAACCTCCTCCAACTTTCAGATTTTAGTTTGATAAATAGAATTGAACTGGGTGTATACGCTGTTATGTTAGAAATGGGATTTAACCAGTTTAATCAAAACGTCCGAACTGAGATTGAAACGATTCGTCAAAGGGCGCATGTGGATTTATTGCCAGCATACAGAAAAGGAGTTGACCTTGTGATTAACAATTCAATGTATATGACAAATCGTACGTATGGCGTTATGTACAATAGGTTTTACAACCGCGTCTTGAAGCGGTTTGTAGATAAAATTTAAAATAAAAATAATGGAGATTAGTGAAACCGACGTTTTAGTTTCTATCAAATATTATCAATATTCAAAAGCTAAAAAACTCCTGTCATCTTTTTTAAAAACCCTTTTACAAACTCTCCAGTCTCAGCAGGGTGAAAATGTTTTAGTGTTGAAATCTAGTGAGGACTGTTTAAGTTCGGTAATATTTAGTTTACTTTCAAAGAAATCTACAAAACTACACAAGGCCCAGTATGACGAACATTTTGACAGCTATAGAGCACAATATAAAGACATGCTCCGTTTTTTAAGTGCAAATATGTTTGAGTTTTTAAACTGTTATCAGTTAGTTTTTAACGATGACGCAGAGCTTGAAACCTTTTTAAAAAGTGGAAATGACATTGTGGATATATTGATAAGCTGTAAAATTGACAAAAAAATTATGTTATTACAAGATCTTAATAAAAGATTAAGTGTTATCGGCGCACAAGATAATTTTTCACCATTGAATGTAATAAGTATATTTGAAGATATACTGTCTAAAACAAATTCTTTTACACTATCTGAACTAAGGGCCGGAATCGAGTATGCTGTAAATACTTTCGGCGGTAGGGAGTTTAAATGGAAAAGTTTAGAAGCTCCTTATAAGTTTGTTGAAAAAATGTCTGATAAACACACGACAACAGATGACTTAACGCCTCTAAAATTCAGTAAGGCCTTACAGACTGACGACTTAATCATCGATGACGGTAAAATATTGTTTGCCGAGACTGTTGTAGATATTTTAGGTCTAACAGATGTTGACTTCCAAACATTAACCTACAGTAAAATTAACTCAATTTTAAATGAATTTGTTCGTAGCAGATTAAAGAAAACAGTATCTTCAGAAAATATCTCAGAGGCAGATATCAAATGTATGTATTTGAAATATACAGACTTGTGTGAATTATTTTCAATTATATTAGATGAGTTGAAAGTTTTGGAACCACGGGTTGCTGTTACAAAAATACAGACTATTAATCGGATGATTGAAAAAATATTTCATCTATTCAATGTTGACGATGAATATATGCTGTTGGGTATGTTGGAAGAGCAACATAAATTAGTTAAGACTCTAAATATAAATCAAACAAATTATAAACTCATACAAGAAATTATCAGTAACCTATTATATCTTAATAACAACTCAACCCTGATTAAATTTGGTAAAGAATTTAAAGAATTACACAAAACGTTTTTAGATTGTGATTTCAACAGTTTGTTTTCTTTAGAAAATATTGGGATTATGTTAAAACAGTTAAAATCTTTGACTTTAGATGTTGATTCAATAAGGAATCAACTCTCTAATAAAATTATCGCCTATAACCGGTTACATGTGGATGTAAAACCATTTCTGGTTTTGGAAAATGAAATGGGTGTGGACCTTGCATATATCGCGGATTTCTTAAATAGTGTTTATAGACAAAAACCGCTCAACGTAGATGTAAAGAATTTCCTCAATAGTTGTCAAAAGCGAATAGTTTCATTTGAAGAGGTCAGAAAAGAAAGTGTCCAGTTGAAATCCGAAAACATACGTCTTTCTACTGAGGTCACCAATTTGGAAAAAGAATTGTCAGATTACCAAAAGTTAAAAACCGATAACATGTATTGCAATCAAAAACTATCAGAGCGCGAACAGATTATTCAAGATTTAAGGCTAGAAAATGAACAGAGCTCCGAGCAATTGGCGCTGTTGGAAAAGGAACACGAACAGTTCAAGAACGCTCTTGTCTTAGCTGAACAATACAACATAGAAAGAAACAGATACATCGAGGATTTGGAAAATCAAATACAAAACTTTGTCGTTCCCGTGTAATGAGACTCAAATCGGTTGAAACACTGAGAAAAATAATCCAAGGAACTGAAAAACCGTTTTCACAGCATCGACAAAATTTGGATGTGCTTGGCCCAAAGATTTTTTATACTTCACATACAGCACTGAAAGGGGATATATTTGAGAGGGGAAGATTCTCTGCGTTGAGGTATTAAACCCCGAAGTGTTTGATTCCTTTTTTTGTGACACGTTTTATAAAACGAACAATCGGAAATATCATAGTTTCTTAGAGATCGTTGTAAATATTGCAATCATAAATAAAATATGAATTTCATAATATTTGTTGTTGTTTGTTTTTTTGTATTCCTTAGAATTATTTTGAAAAGAAAAAAACATTTTAACCTTTCAAATTTACCAGCGGCAGCTATTGAAACAGATTGTAGGTTTCAACCCAAAAAATGTCCACAGGGTGTGATTAAATGTGACTGTAAAAATTACTGCAAAAGTAAAGATGCCAAAATTTTGAAAACAGATGAAAACTATTACTGCTACATTCCCCATTACTACTTTGGCTGTAAACAGGATTACGGGACTTATGATTTTGATGGAACTTGGAAATGTCTCCCGAAGTATCCCGGTGTTTTTACAACGTCCGGAGAACAGATAGTGGGAAAATATCCATACTCAAAAGCCAACAGTATTGCAAAAAATGTGGATTATAATGATCCTTCACAGTACAAAGTCGATTGTACTGGGTTATACGATGAGTATGGGAATAAACTTGTTAAAGCAACTCTGAATCGCGGGGTATCTTTTTGTGTAAAAGACTATTGTTTAAACAACACACCCAACAATCCGGCCAGTGGTTATAATTTCATCACGGGCCTTTGTGAATGCACTAATGGTACTCGAAACTTGGACGGTGGTGACAAGACTACGCCTTGTGTTTTGAGCCACCGGAGCACTCATCAAAACACTCCCTTTATAATAAATTGCTACAACAAGGATTCTTATTTAAAAGACGTGGTTTCAAATTATTTAATAGAATGTCCCGATGGGGAGGGGTATGTCGCATCGAAAGAACATGATGTCAAAGTTGTTAAAATATATTCATAAAAAAACAAAATGATTTATTTTTGTAAAAAGTGTAATTTGTATTATAATTACAATTTTTTAAAAGACATCAAAATAAACAGAAAGTTATGTTTAATGTGTTTATTAGAAACTATGGAGAAAATATATTGTGATAATAACACGCGCCTCTATATGGACACTCCTTTACTACGTAAACCGTTGATATGTGATTACGGGTTTTTTGATGTGATTTATTATGTATAATAAAACAAAATGGAATCATCTGTAAAAAACGACTTGATTGATATTTATTTTGCTGATGTGAGAAAGCGGTTTCCTAGACGTCGTTACGTGTTGAAAGGCATCAATGATTTAATTCAGGGCGATATTATGGATTTAAGTAAATACAAAGAATTCAACGATGGTTATATCTATATACTGACCGCAATCAATTGTTTTACCAAATTTGCTTACGCCGAACCATTAAAAACAAAAACGGGTGACGAAGTAACAAGCGCCATGAGTAGAATATTACTACGAGTTTTTCCGATGATTAGAAACATACAAGTAGATCACGGTGGGGAGTTTTACAACGATAAGTTTAAAGCCCTGATGAAAAAATATAACATTAACATGTATTCTGTCTATACGGAAATCAAAGCATCATTTATCGAAAGGTTTCATAGAACATTTAGGAAAATGCTTGTAAAGGAGACTTACAAGAGAAACTCCCCAAAATGGATTGATTTTTTACAGGATGTCTTAGATAGATACAACAACACAATTCACAGTGTAACTAAATTCAAACCCTCTGAGGTGTCATTTTCGCATGAAAAAATTATTCTCAGACGACTGGCTCCCAAAAAACGCCCCAAGAGAGCGAAACCCAAATTTAAAGTTGGTGATTATGTACACATATCGAAATCCAAGCACGTTTTTGAAAAATCTACTTTTAATTTTACACCGCTGGTATTTCAAGTACGAAAAGTAGTACTAGAAGACAACCCCGTGACTTATAGACTCAGAGATACTGAGGGTAGTAGGGAACCCATCAAGGGAACGTTTTATGAACAAGAGTTAAAATTAGCCGTGCACGGCTTAACTTATGTTGTCGAAAAAGTAATCAAACAGAAGAAAATTCGGAATAAACCTCACTTGTACGTGAAATGGCTTGGGTTTGACTCGGAACAATGGAATTCCTGCATACCAAAAGAGAATGTTGTAGTTTAATTGCCAATTAATTGCGAATTAATTGCCAATTAATTGCCAATTAATTGCCAATTAATTGCGAATTAATTGCGAATTCGATTCAAAAGTTTTGTAATCGAACCTCCCGATTTACAGCTAAAACAATAAAAAACACCAATTTTCAAATTTACACTCATGCTTGGGTTTTTATCGGTGTGAAAAACGCAACATGTCTTAAAAATATCATCTTCGGTTTTAAAATATTCTTTTACCATATTATTCCTCATCCCGCTTGCAACATTTGCAATCCTTCCTTTCCGAGCAGGAAGTTTGCGGATGTTTCGTAATAAATTAAACTGTTGTCCACATGACTCGGGAAATTCAATATGTTTGCCAATATAAAGCGTACCTTTGGATTGCTCAATATCTTTTTCATTCAAGTAAAACCCGTAGTATATGTTATCAACATTTAAAGTCGTAATTAAATGGCGCGTGGGTAGGTTCTCTCCATTAGTATCACACTTTACGATGATTGCGTCGTTATCGTTCCGGAATAACATGTTAAATGAAAAAAAAACGGTTATATTACGAACAAATATATTCTACATATTTTTCAAATAAATAAAACAATGGATTGTGCACTAACAGACATATTAAATAAAAGTAGTAAAAATAGATATAAGCTGTAATTGAAGACGTCCCCGATGTGTCAGCGCTGGTGGTGTTATCGTGATAAAAATGGACAAAACTCAAATAGTTATTATGTTCCCTTATGAACTTGCCAGTTAACCGTTGATGTTCGAATAACACTTCCCAATCCAGCTTATCTTTAAACCTGTCGATGAAATTCTCAGACAGGTTTTGATATTTACTTATTACTTCCCAACAGTTATTAAAATTTGATGTCATCTCCACAAGAAAGTCTTCAGAAAACTGTTGTCTTTGTAGAATATGAATCCAGTTAACTTGATGAAAATACATTCTTAACATGGTCACTGTAAAAAAATAGTGTATGGAAAGTTGTTCCCAATCCATATAACTATCAAACCGTTGAACAAAACTATCTGTCAACACTCCTTCCGGGAACCTCGGCTCTTGAGATATTAAACTCCACGCAGTGATATTGGATCCAATCATCGTGCAACTGTCTGGTTTAGTCATGCGAGTGTCCCTTTATACAATTTTATACAATTTTATGCAATTTTATGTAATTTTATGCAAATATTTCGTCCAATTTTCCAACCAATTCAAAAAGATTTATGTTGAGGAAGTAATTTCTGATTTTGTACCAACAAGTACATATTACAATATTAAAATTGTCACTTACAAGTGGCAAATCTGGTGTTTTTAAAATTGTCGTTGAGTATCTAGAAATTGGAATATCAACTACATAGTAAAAGCACGAGTATGTTTTATTGTTTTTAGCGGTATAAGTGTAGTCAATTTTTGTCAAAATGTTAATTAAATTTTCGTTAAAACAAATACCAGTTTCTTCAAAGAATTCTCTTACGGCACAGTTAAAGGGCGTTTCAGATTTCTCTCGCACACCTTTTGGAAATTCGTAAATCGTATTACAACCAAAATACATGCTAAGAGCCATGTCGGTGCTAGCACTTTCATAGGGTATAATGTTGTTATTCAATCGGTTATAAAGCGCGTAGTTAATTCTACTTAGGACTAGCGTGTTTTTTAAATTTCTATCTACAAGTATTATCCCGTACCGTTTAGACTTCATACTTGTTTAAAATTATCTTGACTTGAGAACAGTATACGGTGAATCAGAGGAATACACACATCAAACTCGTCGTAATACTTAAATAACACACTGTTGCTATTCCAAACACATTTGTTTTCTTTGACATCGTCGCAAAAATGTATCGCGGATGAACAATTTTTGCCATAATAAAGTGAACTACAAACACATTGATATTTCACCTCTTTTTTATTGGAATCGTATATAGCCATTAATTTACCAAAAATACAATTTGGTTTTAAAGTATCGGTATTAACAGTGCATTGACTTTCCAAACAGATCCAGGGTAATTCTTTATTGCAAATTTCTAAACATTCTTTATCAGTATTACAGTTAAATTTCTTTCTTAAACAATCTGAAAGTTCATACTTGTGTTCACTATGTAAAATCTCGTCTAAAACTGATAGATTATTTTTATCATAATCGTGGGTGGTTGGAGACTTTTTTCTATTATACATTATGAAAAGTAAAATAAATCCAACCGATGTAAATACAAACGTTTTGTTGAAAAACATATTTTTATTATAATAAAAATAACCAATGATAAACTACATGGCATTATACGCAATTATTTTTGTGGTAATTTTATTAGGCGCCGGCGTCTATTACTTCTACAAAAAATATAAATCAAAGAAGGGTGATGATTCAAAGGACAAAAGTGAGAGCAAACAAGTTAAGGGTGGATCAGCGGGTGGAGGAGGGACTCCTCCGGTGAGTGGCGGGGGCACTCCTCCAGCGGGTGGCGGAGGCACTCCTCCAGCGGGTAGCGGAGGCACTCCTCCAGCGGGTGGCGGGGGGAGTGGAAATAAAAAATCGGGACAAAGTGGATAATAACACATTAATAGAATAACACGGGCGATTGTATATCTTACACGTTTTTTTCATTTATAAAAAAATACAAAACATGGTCGATATTATGTCATTGGGTCTCGGAGCGGCAGTGGGTATTGTCATAGGCGTATTACTATATATGATGTACAAAAAGTTTGTTGAATGAATGGTTTACCAATAAAATACTTTTCTGAGTTCTAAACAATAAAGTAAATATTTTAAGTCTTCAACTTCATCAAATAATATATTATTATGAAACAATTTAAACCTATCAATTACAGAATGGTTATTTGTTATTTTTTCACTTTGTAATAATTCAATACCCGTAATGAGCTGCATACTTTTATTTTAAGATTCTAAACTCTTCAACAAATCTAAAGCCTTTAAAAAGTATTCCTTATTAATTTATTTTTTTTTATACAGATTTATATTTTTTATTAATTCGTAGAGTTCAAAAAATTTCACTATCCTCAAAAAATCTTTTTTGTCCTCGGGCAAACTAGAAATTCGAAACATTTGCCAGAGTTTATTCAAACAGTTTTCCTTCTCATAGAAATCTTGTAATTTGTGTGTAATGACCCCATTCAGTTTTTCACTATACGCGTCTATCTTATTTCTTCTGAATCTCTCCCTGTCGGCTCTTCTCTGTAACAGAGACCTATCATCTAATTTATCTTTTAAAAATGCAACTTTTGAATTAGATCCGCAATCTATAACGTAAACAAAATCATAAAATCTCACACTCATTTTTATAATAAAAATGTTGACACGTCGCTTTAACGGTCCCAGTGCTGTTGTTGAGGGCGAGAGATATGGATTAAATTTATTATTCCAAAACCCCCACCTTATATATTGGATTCCAATATGTTATAAGGTGGCAGACCACGAATTTCATAATCCAGGTAACGTAACATTTGAATACAATTTTCAACTGAAAAGGGTTACTAAACATACAATATTTTCCAAATACATATCTGATTTAGTATACTACTCAAATAAAAAGAATATCCCATTTGGGACAAGCTCAAATTTAATTTAATTTGTTGTAAGTGTTTTGATTTGTTTTGTATTTTATTTGTAAACATCTCCCAGGGTGCTGGTACAAAATAGCACAAAATATCTAAAATATCTTCACGCTAGGATTTTACATGTAGACTTTGATTTGAGGAATTTTATCGTGTTATCATTTTTAATCAGGGGGGAAAATTCAGCAAAGTTTAAAGCCAGTGTTTATTTATTAATTCAATTCGATTAAAATTGCATCAATATTCGAGAAAAGAAGAAAAAAAATAAAATTTAGATTGAATTTTGTAACACAGAGCGCGTTTCCCACTAATACAAAAATGGAATATGTAGATTTAAAGTAATTTAGAAGAGGGAAAAACTAGACTGTGAAACACTTGGTCTCTTGGTGATTTTTGATGCATTCCCCCCTCGTTGGACAGTCACGGATAAAAACCAATATTGTAAAATTTGTCATATTGTTTTTTATGATATTCCACACCTAATCTTTCCCTCCTGTCCATGGGTTTACAGTTGTCGTGAAGTATACTATAAAACTCAAAGAGTTCGTTATTCTTGGCGTATATCATTGATTCAAATGGAAGAGTTAACTGAAACGGCCGGGCAAAATCTTCTTCTTCGTTGAACTTGAACAAACTTGAATAGTGATATCTGCATATCGAACACGGTAATAAAAGATCAAAAAATCCCGTTAAACTGCATAAAGCTTCTTGATATTCCTTTTTAAGTTTCGACTCTCCCATTTTATCTACAACTAATGTTGTGAAATGTATTACTACCCAGTACGAACTACCCCAAGCGACCATTCCACTAACTATTTCATAAAGCCTAGAACACGGTATAGCGTCTGTTGATTTCTCAATGGACCCTACCGGAAAGAATTTTGAAATGCTATCAATAAATAACTTGGAGTCCTTAATAGACATGTAATTCTCAATTGTAATAAACGGAAGAACAACGTCTTTTGAAAGATGTTTAACCCCTTTCAAGTATTCCACATTTTTTCTGTACAATTCATCATTAAGTTTTATTTTGATTCCCAAAACACAATTGATAATTACAACCAAAACATCCAAGAGGTGATTTTTATTTTGTAAAAGCTCTTTTCTGCTATTTTCAACACCCCATTCCTCGTGACTGTAGATTTTCGGCAGTATTCCAAGAGCCAACCAGTTATAAACAACAAAGGGCAAATAAGTAGCAGGGTGGTTTAAATGAAAATCTTCAAATTTCAATACGTCTCTGTACTTTATGAAAATACAATCAGACATTTTTTATATAATTTGATTTACTTCTCGACCGAGAACGACTTCGCGACCTAGATCGTCTAGTTCTAGACCGCGATCTAGACCTTTTGGGGCATTTATTTCTAAGCTTGGTAAAAGATTTTGGTCCTTTTGCGGTTGAATATTTAAAATAACCAATAGTGGGACGCTTTTTTTCTTAATATTCATACAAGTGCACACAGCGGTTTGAGATTTCTTAGACTTTTTCATGATTTTATTTATAACAAAAAAATATGTAAAAATAATAAACTCTCGAGTGATCATGCACTGATCATGCACTGATCATGCACTTATCGTGCACTACAATTATAGAGATTACCACAACGGTGTTCCTCCAACGTTGATTACTAGAAAATCCGCACAGTGCTGCCAACCATCTTCTAGAAGTATTAGAATGCTGCAAGGAATTCAAGACTGTATATAAGTGGGGGAGTGATTAGAAATATTAGTTCTCCGTTTGAGATTATCTACTTTAAATTTCCCCAGAATGCTCTCTACAATCGGGGTAATATTGGTTTCAGAATTATAATTTTAAAAATTCAAAATTATTTTTTAACAGCTTGTTTGTAACTTAAATAAATAATAAATAAATAACAATGTCCATTTTACTTGTCGGGCTGGCATAAAAATAAAATAATGAGAAAACAATAGGGCCTCTTAAGACAAAGCCTGCTATAAGGTTCCATTACTTAAAAATAATGTAAAGTGGGGGAACAGAAATAAACACAATCGTCTCAGACAACCTATGTGTATACAAAAATAAAAAAGTAAATACAAAATTAAATATTTTACGTGCCTTATTTTTCACATGAACACTGAAATTCAGCGTGGGCTCAGTGCATAAAAACTAATTACAGAAAATAAACAAAACTGTATTTGTAGATTCATATAGTCTTTCATTTAAACTATACATGTATTATAATATTCTAAGGTTTACTCTTTCACTCCCCAGAGACTTGCCTCTGGAGTTGGTCTCCCCGGGTGCCGCTCGTTGCATGCAATGCATAGCCCCTGTGTGGCATAGTCCTCAGCTATAATATCAAAAATAAAACTATTGCTGAATTTGAAATAAAAATCAATATCCTCTAGTTGAAATAACCATTTCCTTAATTTACATAAAAAAATTTAATAGCAATCTTAACATTTTTAGGAAGTTTATTAAACAGTTTCGAAACTATAAAATTGAAAGTTTTTGTAAAAAATGTATTGGTTGGCTTGGGAATAAAAACTGGTTAGCTTTCCTTAATTTTTTTCTATACTCATTCTCATTTTGGGGCATGTTTCCACTTTTATTGTAGAAAAGATTTAGAACTTTATAAACATAAATATATTTAAACGAATCTGACTTATGAAAAGAGGTTTTGATCATTCATATCTGGTTTTGTAAAAAATCAATCTTAAAATTCTGCTGCAAATATAATGGTTTAGTATATGACTCGTAGGTATTACCCCAAAAGACTATGCCGTAATCGATTTTACTTTGTACCAAAGCAAACAATAAGATACGCAGAATTTTACTATTACTGAGATCCTTTAAAAATATCTTATTCTTGAGTTTTGAATTTTCCATCCTAGCTCACTGTCAACACGCAGTCCTAGGTATTTTATATCGCCAATTTGATCTACAACAGCACATTTTAATGTACATATCGTGCGCTTATTTAAACAATCAGCACACTTATATATAATACCGTCTCTAAATTTTATATTTTTCTTGAGGTTGAACTTATTGTAATTTGTACAAAATTATAATATGTTTAATTTACCCGCAATGCTACAGATACAAATTTGCGCATTATAGGGTTGGAAGAATGTCTAGTAAGGCTTTAATTAATGTAGGTGCCAGGTTGCTAAGGACTATACAGATATTTTTATATACTATTTAATTATACACATTTTAAAACCTGTTTTCTGTCAAGGGGTTCCGTTTTATAGCGTCGATAAATATTGTTCCTCCTCTGAAGTAAGTTTTGGTGCCGTGATCACTATCCTGTTAGGATCTTCCGGAAAAGCGAAACTTTGATTATTTACACCAACAATTGATTCTTCATCCGCTTGTCTGACTTGAATTAATCCGATTAAATTTCCTTCTTCTACAATGTTCAAACCGTCTGAGTCGTTACGCACTTCTGTCGTCTCTTGATTCTTGGCGGAAAACTGCTGTACGTTATTATCTACTGAAGGTGGTTTTGAGTTTTTTTTGCGATATTGTCGTTTTTGGAAAACCTTTTGAATGACTGATTGTTGTTCGTTGAGAGGGAAATTTAATAATAATCTCTTTATTAAATGTCCGAATTCGTGTTGATCAATTTCAGGTAATAAATTAGATTTGGATTGAATGATCAGAAATCTAAGAATGCGTGTAACAATCTTCTTTTGCTGGGGTGTATACACGCTCGCCATTTCAAAATGACACGTTTGCAAGTTCACGATATATTTACGTGCAATTTGCTACTTGCTTTTAAATTTTTAAAAGATGTCTAGTAGTGATTTGTTTAAACTTTCACTTTAAATTGTATGATATATTTAAATGTGATTTAAATGTGATAACTACTTACTTTGAAAAATATATTTTTACTAAACTCTAAAAACAACTTAGGATCAAGACTTTCTTGGGCGAGTTGAGATGTTGAACTGACTTCGAACCAGGAATCGATTCTAGACATTCTCTCGGGGAGAAACCAGCCCGGAAATCCGGTTGCAGAACACTCTCTCAGGGAGAAACCAGCCCGGAAATCCGGTTGCAGAACACGGAAACCCCTTCAAGGATCTTGTGCAAATAGTGACCGGCGGCTCCGGGCCGTGACCCAGTTGCGCAACACGCAATTGTACAACAAAACTACATTAGCCTCATTTTCAAGGCGACTTTCGCTTTCAAAGTGTGCCAGGAAACACTCTGAAGCAACCCCGAGAATTGTAAAATTGTCAAGGAAGTTTCTGGTATATATAAACAAACACAGGAAGCCGCGGTGGCCTTTTGTTATCCGCGTGCACGCAAGTATTGTTGTTACCTTTTAGATTAAATGTGGTTAGTAATTTTATACTTTTTATTTAGTGAAAATAATAGTTTTTCTGGTAAGTTTTAAAATATAACCAAATATGGAGAAGATGAACAAATTAATTGCATTATTAGAGCAAAACAATAATGTGAACAGGAATTTATCGAATCTATCAACCGTAGAAGTGTTACATTTATACATCAAAGTAAGAAATGAATATGTGCGGGGGGTGTTAAAAAACAAATTATTAAACTTCCCAACCGACAGTTGGAACTTAATTTCTCTTTCAAAGAATTTGAAAACCCCATTCTTGATAGAATTCCGACATAAAATTAACTGGGTAATTCTTTCTCAAAACATTGGGTTAACAGAGGATATTCTGCACAGGTTTCAAGATTATCTGGATTTGGACATTATTGTAAAAAGGGGCTATTTCATACCAGAAGATATAATTTTAAAGAAGTATACTGCAATCAACATACAAAAACTTCTACGTGTGCAGAATTTATCCGAAGACTTATTATTGTTTTTGATTTCGACGCCCAGTGAATTAGAGCTGTGTTATATTTCATGTATTGATATAAACTCTTACTTAAACATATCATATTGGCCTTTAATTTGCCAAACACAAGATATGTCGGAGAGATTAATTTCTATAATTTACAATACCAGAGTTAAATATACAAGCAATTCATTAAAAAACCATTATTGGAATCTTATTCGTCGGTATCAAAAGATGAGTCTTCAAACCATGTCACGATTTGAAAAATACCTCAACCACGATCAGCTGAAATGAACTCGAAAAATACCTCAACCACGATCAGCTGAAATGAACTCTAAAGTATAATGTGCTTGTGTTGTTACGTATGGTGTTCTGACAATTATTTGTGATGTGGTCTTGTCAGTAGAAATTTAAGTAAGTGTTATGAATATTTATACAAAATATTTTATTACGTTGTAGCTCAAATCATTTTTTAAGGGTATTTTTTATGATTGTATTTTAACTTGTAAAGTTGTTCCTGTTTAATAGTAAGATTTAAAGTTAAATTGTCCCACTTATTGTATTATATTTTACACATTATCAAATGAGGAATAATAAACACAAATATACAACTAAAATGTGCCTAGCTCAACTCATATATCATAATTATTTTTAATTATTTTTGATATAATTTATTAGTATGTTCCAGAATGTATTTTAACAGATTTAAGTTTTAACATTCGCTCGCAAAGCATATAAATAGGCCATAATTGGGTCAATTCACATACCAAAGTTTCGCTAAAATATGATCACTTTAAATAACTGAAAAGAGTATTTTTTAGTATTTTTTATTTAAATTAAACAACAGATAATTTTAATCAAATATTTGTTTACAAAAATTGAATTAATACAGTTCATATGATAACGGTTTTTAACAAGATCCAGTATAAAATACGATTGAATCAGTCGGCGTGCCGGGCCGATGCAGTTTAGTGTGAGAGAGTAAAGAGGTGTGCGAGTGAGACAGAAATATGGTGAAATCGGACCACTCCCGTTTCCACCTTTTGAGGCCTCCACGCATGCGTCATTTGTTACCAAAATTTGAAAGTGGGTTACGTGGAATGTTCGCATCCGGGGCGCGCGGGCGTTGCCAAACCGAGCGTTCTTGTCCAGGGTTGCCAAATCGCACGCCAGGTGCAAGGTTTCGGCCCGATAAAATATCACGGCCCCGTCCTACGGGTCTTAAAAGTCCCCATATTATTCATGTGGAGGAGTAGTATTAAAATGGAGAAGTAAAACCGTCTTGTGGGTTAATTCGCTAACTCAAAAACTTTAAAAAGCCGCGAGATTTTGGCACGACAACATCCTCTTGGGTGAGTGTTCCTGTATCACTTATACCGATTCTGGGGTTTTAAATTATTAAGATTTAGGCAGATTCGGGACTTGTACGATTCTACAAGGAGTTAATTTTATTTAATTTTAGGGCTCTGGACTTGTACAATTTTACAATGATTTCCCAAGACTTAGAAACCAACTATTGGGCTCTAAACTTTTAATCTGGGGACTAACACCTATAAACACTC
The DNA here is from genome assembly GCA_963675035.1 of Allygus modestus. NCBI lineage: Eukaryota > Metazoa > Arthropoda > Insecta > Hemiptera > Cicadellidae > Allygus > Allygus modestus. The sequence continues at coordinate 313,250,277 of OY776112.1, forward strand.
TCACTCGCCGCTATTTAACTAACAACTGATTCTAGTGTCTGTCTTATCAAGGCGACACAATTCAAAATGCAATTTTAAAATTGGGGTTTAAAATTATTATTATTTAGGCAGATTCGGGACTTGTACGATTCTACAAGGAGTTAATTTTGTTTAATTTTAGGGCTCTGGACTTGTAAAATTTTACAATGATTTCCCAACACTTAGAAACCAACTATTGGGCTCTAAACTTTTAATCTGGGGACTAACACCTATAAACACTCGCACAAGTTCACTCGCCGCGATTTAACTAACAACCGATTCTAGTGTCTGTCTTATCAAGGCGACACAATTCAAAATTCAATTTTAAAATTATCTTTTGAAATATTATTATTTGCAAATGAAACATTCTCAAGGTTACCATGTGCCTAGAAACTACCACGCATCCGCGCCACAACGCCGCGAGATTTTGGCACGACAACACCCTCTTGGGTGAGTGTTCCTGTATCACTTATACCGATTCTGGGGTTTTAAATTATTAAGATTTAGGCAGATTCGGGACTTGTACGATTCTACAAGGAGTTAATTTTATTTAATTTTAGGGCTCTGGACTTGTAAAATTTTACAGTGATTTCCCAACACTTAGAAACCAACTATTGGGCTCTAAACTTTTAATCTGGGGACTAACACCTATAAACACTCTCACTCGCCGCTATTTAACTAACAACTGATTCTAGTGTCTGTCTTATCAAGGCGACACAATCCAAAATTCAATTTTAAAATTATCTTTTGAAATATTATTATTTGCAAATGAGAATGTTGCAATTATCAAGACTAACCCGTGCCCAGAAACCACCACACACCCGCGCCACAACGCCGCGAGATTTTAGCACGACAACACCCTCTTGGGTCAGTGTTTCCTAACATTTAGACCAAGACTTGGGTTAATTCTGTGAATCGGGATTTTTAAATTTTATCTTATTTTTCGGCTCGGCACTTGTGATTTTTAACTAGTGTTAACCGACAAGTCTCCATGAGTACTATCCGAGTCAACAATGTTATTTCGCTAAATCAAAAACTTTAAAAAGTTAAATTTAACTACAACAGTTAAAACTGTTTTGTTCAAAGTTCCATTTATGAATTGAATTCTAATTGCTTTAATTTTAATAATTTTAGATTATTGGTGATGTGATCGTTCCACCCAGACTCAGTCCCCCGCCGCACGCAAACACCAACAGAATACGCTTCATTTCTACACACACCCGCGCGTATAAAATTCAAAGAAACGGTTTCAACAAATTCCCCCACCCTCGTCAACATTTGAAATAAATGCACAAATACTTTGCGAATTCTAGTTTCTGAGGGTTTATAAGGGAACGGTTCTCCACACACACCAGTAGTTTCTGTAAAGAACTCCTGCTTGTTCGGTTTTGTTGTTGTTTGTTTTTGAGTTGATTTGTGATAGGTAACTAGAACTATGGTGGAGAGAATTACGCTTAATGGCCTTAAGGCCATTTGCCGAAGTATGGGTATCAAGTCAACCCACCTGACTAGGAAAAGGATTTTGTGGAAGATTTTAAATTCTATTAAAAGCGCTGATGGTGTTACCGGCTTTATAGACAAACTTACGGATCCTTCTGACTTGTACAGTTTGTATACTTCATTGGAAGAGGAGACATTAGATAACAGCAGCCAATTTCTACACTTCACTAAATTTGAAAAAATTACGGAAAAAATTCATCAACTCCCAGTCAATCTTTGGAGAATTCTGTACCGGAGAGAACAGTTCACGCATGGGTTCATGTTGAAGTTTCAAGAGATTCTAAATTTTAACGAAATTGTCATCCACCAAAGACTGACGACCAAAGATATAGAAAGATTTCATTCAAAAATTAACTTTTCGCTTTTGGTTAAGTACCAAAATCTCTCTGAAGCAGTGTTGGTCACATTCAATCACAAATTCGACTGGAATGTAGTTGTTGAACATCAAAATGTCCCGGAGTGGATTCTTAGACAGTTTTACCATAAGATTGATCCAATTGTCATCATTAAATCACAGAAGCTGACTCAAGATTTTATTTTGTGGATGATGGAGGGGGTCAATCCGCAGTGTAGATTTCACAATACAGACGAAGAACAGTATTTCAAAACAGTTCTGTGGCCATATCTCATAAAACACCAATCATTAAGTAAAAATGTATTATGCTACATTTACTTCTCGAAAGTGGGTAATCAAATAGATCTTTTAAAACTACTGTTTGGCTCACTAATAAGTAAACACCAAACTCTTGATTCTTTTCTTCTGGATACGTTTAAAAATATTTTGTGCTGGTGGTCTGTCTCAAAACATCAAACACTCAGAGATGAAGATATAATAAAATATTGCAAATTAATCGATTTTCAAACATATACGTCGCGAGGTTTACAAATTTCTGATTTTGTGAAGAGGAATCTGCCCAATCCATTTACAAAAGTAGAAGCTGAAACGGATTGTCCGGTTTGCCTTGACACTAAAAAAAAAGATTGTATCAGTCTTAATGATTGTCAACACGTATTTTGTACAACGTGTATATTTAAATGGCTTAAGGTAAATAAATCATGTCCTCTTTGTAGGATTAAAATTCACTTGCCAGGCTACTGTTGGGTATAAAATAGAACTCGCCGTACATGTTTGTACTCATTTGTAAAACTTGTGAAAAATAAATCATATTTAAAAATTTCAATTTGTGTTTTTATTTACATGACTTAAAACAGACCCGGTCTCTAGAGATTAATCATTAGTCTATTTGAGTGTTGTGCAGTGTGGTTTAAAGAAATAATCATTATATTTTAATTAACATTGGCAATATTTACGTACAAATTTTAGAGGTTTTTTCACGTGATATAATTTACCAGAAAACCCTTTGAAAAACGAGTCCATTAAGACTTCTTGGTTATAAAACTCATTTTGTCTCCTTTAGAAAAACATAAGAATTTGTTCAGTATTTAAACATAAAATATTACAATACCTTGGGGGAAATCACCTCACTTGGAACTTGTCCAAAATTAACAATGTTAAATTCTTTTTGCTATTTTTGTATTTGAAGTCTTTGATAAATGGCTCTGTAAAGGTAATTTTTAAAATGTCAAATCAATTTTAGTTTAATTTTAAATGTATGGTTAAAAAAGAATCAATTTACCAGTTATAAATAGGATGTTTGTCAACCCGATCCTGGGCATTAAGTCCAGGACCGCGAACCTTGTACAAGGACCAAGGCAACGGCGCAAAACATAGCCTCTCCTGGTCAAGTCAACCCCTACCGTGACGTGGTGTACGAGGCTTTACACATACGGGGCTCTGGCGAAGTAGGTTAAGTAGTATGTAGGAGTTTGTTAGGTTTGTTCTCTCTTAGTAATTTAATAATTGAGTGGTATAGGTAGTTTTAAGGCATGCATATGTTAGGTAGGTTACACAGAGGTTGGGTAAGTCCTCTCTTCGTAGTTATAAGTCCTGTCGAATGATTCTGGGAATTCCCTGCGGTGTTAACGAAGAATCATTCCCTTCCAGCACCAAAACTTTTCATATCCAAAACCCACCAAACCTCCTTTCCTTTATGGCTCTTTGCGTGGCGGATACAATCCACGCAGAGAGTCTCCTTCCAATTTCCTAATTGTCCCTCACACGTAGCTAGTAAGTTAGATAGGGGGACTTTTTACCACTCGGGTAGGTAGTTTTAAGGCATGCATATGTTAGGTAGTTTTTAGTCTGAGGAGGCGTTTTTATTAATTTAATAAGAGGGCCCAGCGGAGTACGCTGATTTCCTCGTCACAGCTCCCAGCGGAGTACACTGGACTGTGACATTTTTATATTTGAATAACATTAATAAAAACGTCTCGTAGTTATAAGTCCTGTCGAATGATTCTGGGAATTCCCTGCGGTGTTAACGAAGAATCATTCCCTTCCAGCACCAAAACTTTTCATATCCAAAACCCACCAAACCTCCTTTCCTTTTTGGCTCTTTGCGTGGCGGATACAATCCACGCAGAGAGTCTCCTTCCAATTTCCTAATTGTCCCTCACACGTAGCTAGTAAGTTAGATAGGGGGACTTTTTACCACTCGGGTAGGTAGTTTTAAGGCATGCATATGTTAGGTAGTTTTTAGTCTGAGGAGGCGTTTTTATTAATTTAATAAGAGGGCCCAGCGGAGTACGCAGATTTCCTCGTCACAGCTCCCAGCGGAGTACACTGGACTGTGACATTTTTATATTTGAATAACATTAATAAAAACGTCTCGTAGTTATAAGTCCTGTCGAATGATTCTGGGAATTCCCTGCGGTGTTAACGAAGAATCATTCCCTTCCAGCACCAAAACTTTTCATATCCAAAACCCACCAAACCTCCTTTCCTTTATGGCTCTTTGCGTGGCGGATACAATCCACGCAGAGAGTCTCCTTCCAATTTCCTAATTGTCCCTCACACGTAGCTAGTAAGTTAGATAGGGGGACTTTTTACCACTCGGGTAGGTAGTTTTAAGGCATGCATATGTTAGGTAGTTTTTAGTCTGAGGAGGCGTTTTTATTAATTTAATAAGAGGGCCCAGCGGAGTACGCTGATTTCCTCGTCACAGCTCCCAGCGGAGTACACTGGACTGTGACATTTTTTAAAATTTAAAGGACCCAGAGGCGTACTCTGACTTCCTTGTCACAGCTCCCAGCGGAGTACACTGGACTGTGACATTTTTATATTTGAATAACATTAATAAAAACGTCTCGCGGACACAGTTAGAATATATTTAGTTAGTAAGTTAGGGACCCCATTAAGGACTGTGGATGCGGAACTTAAAGCTTCTCCCAGTCAAGTCAACCCCAACCTTGGCGCCGGTAATGGGGCTTTGAACAAACGGGGCTCTGGCGAATATATACTATTTTTAGTATATTTATACATTTGAATATTGCCACCCGGGATATCTAGGGGCATCACAGACTATTTATTGCATAGTTTCACGTCCTTGTGATTTTATTTTTTTTTAAAGATAAAACATCTACACATCCCGTAGGAGTAGGAAGTATCATAGTCTGGATCGTGGATACAAGAAGAAGAATGAGGCCACACCGTATCACCCCGGAGGGTTTGTGTGGCGAAGGGATCATTGAAGACTTCATTTCTATTTCATGTAAAAAAAATGAAGAACGCGCTGACGGATTGAAATTATATGCTTTCCCGACAGTGCTTTTCACGGCAATTGACCGGGGCGGTTTCCTGCGGGTGGAACGGTGGACCAATAAAATAAAAATTTATGATTATGACATCTTACTGTTCCCAGTGCACATCCCCGCACCAATCCGGAAGGATGGGAAGCCCGGTGTATCGCACTGGTACCTAATTGCCGCCTTTTTAAAAGATAGGCTCGTGCGGAGCTACGACTCACTGGGAAATGAGTACCCAGATAGATTAAAAGAATGTCTAAAGTATATCGAGTGGGAAATGGGCCGGTTGGGTGTAAAAATCAACCGGGAAGAGTGGTCCTTAAAGGGGAATCCTAGTGGTCTTAAGCTTCAGACCAATACGGTTGACTGTGGTTTCTGTTTATGCTTATACGCTGGTTGTATTGCCAGGGGCATAAACCCTTCAACTGTCAAATTACCATCAAGCATGGACCTGAGGAAACTCATCTCCCGGGTATTGCGACAAGAGGGAGCAGAACCCCTCGATGAATTCCTTGAGGCCAACCGAGAAAACCTATTTCAAGGGCATACTCCAACCTACACCGAAGAGGAGTTGCAGAGAGCTATACATGGTATGATGTGGGATATGGTTGGAGCGTTTCAGCCTATTGATTATGCTGATACCCCCCCAAAATCAGCAGCCTACCCCAACGTGGAATTCGTGGTGGGCGGAGAAGATGTCTCTATGGATGTGAACACCGGGCGGGACGAGTCGGGAGTGTACGAGGGTACGGGAGCGACGGACATCATTGGGGTCAGCGATCAAGAGGATAAGAATACGGGCTCTATAGAAAAGGGGGAGGGGATAGAAGCAATACCCGTCGCATCGCCAGACGACTGTCCACCACTCTGCCCCCACCTCCGCGCTTAATTCAACCCTCCAAAAACTCAACAAGCACCGGACTCTACCAGAACTCCACCGGATATTCATCCAGAGGTCAAGGGGAACACGAACCACATCGACTCGTTAGAAACCCGCGGATAAAACGGAGGACAATACGTGTAACGTTAAACGACGGAACAAGGAAGCGGGTCAATGTCCGAAAGTTGGGACTCCAGCCTGATTATTTATGATTGCAAGCACCCATTTTGCAAACATACAAATTGGTGCTTATATCAATTTATAAATTATCAAAATAATTTACGTAATTTACGAATACTGGCTCCTTGCTATAAAACAGTGACCGGCGTTCCTGAGCAATCAGTCTACCACCGACGGTTCTAAAAATCTTAAAATGGACGGGATATTTGGTGAATATTTGAAGAAAGTACAAGAAATCACCGCAGACAAGTCTCCAGGATTCTACAAACACGTTACAAATCCGTTTGATTCAGAATTATTGAAAACAACACCAAGTTCGGTTCGCGGGATTATTGTAGGCCTGACCGATTGTCCCACTGGACATGAAACGAGCAAGTCCAGAAGAGAAATGATACAGAAATTGTCAACGATATCTGAAAAAAGAAATATTCTTTGGATTCACATCCCGATAATCGCCAGTTTTGATAAACAGAAGATTCAACAGTTGATTGCAGTTTTTTCTACCGTCATTGGGCACGTTTTTAAAATAATAATGCTTGCAAGCGAAAACGATTTTGAGATTCCGGTTCTATGTTTGGGAAAAAACTCGCACGGCTGTGTGATTGAAGCACTAAGATACGCCAATCGTCCAAAATTTATGATACTAAAGGATTATGCTGATACGCCCCAGGAATCACCAACCTACCCCAGCGTGGAATTCGTGTTGGACAAAAGAGAATTCTCTATAGATGTGAACACTGGGCGGGACGGGTCGGAAGTGTACGAGAGTACGGGAGCGACGGATGCAATTGGGGCCATTGGGGTCATCGATCAAGATTCCAAGCTTGCGGCCGGCCGTACGCCCGACAAGACCACGGGCCCTATAGAAAAGAGAGAGGGGATAGAAGCAATTCCCGTGGAGGTAAAAATTGAACATAAGGACGACGACACACAACCTCCGCGTTTAATTCATCAAGACCACCCAATGGAGCCGCTTTCCACCCCAGTGATCAACCCCCCAAAAACTCAACCAGCACCGGACTCTACCAGAACTCCGCCAGATATTCATCCAAAGGTCGCCCCACTACAACACCAACATCTGCCTCGACAGCACCAGCCTCGCCAAAGACGCTACACAGATATTCATCCAAAGGTCGCCCCACTACAACACCAACATCTGCCTCGACAGCACCAGCCTCGCCAAAGACGCTACACAGATATTCATCCAAAGGTCGCCCCACTACAACACCAACATCTGCCTCGACAGCACCAGCCTCGTCAAAGACGCTACAGAGCAAAAAGGAAGAGAATCTTCCTAATTAACGGCTTCTTTGTAAGAATTGGGGGCCCCCAACCCAGATGTATATTTTACCACCCGATATATTGTTGAAAGTGGTCTGCTGGAAACTGAGGATACAACGAAGGATGAGAGCCTTATTTATGATTGCCTTATTTATCAATTTATAAATTATCAAGATAATTTACGTAATTTACGATTGCTGGCTCCTTGCTATAAAACAGTGACCGGCGTTCCTGAGCAATCAGTTTACCTCTAGATATCTTAAAAAAATGGACGGGATATTTAGTGAATATTTGAAGAAGGTGCAAGAAATCACAGCAGACAAGTCTCCGGGATTCTACAAACAAGTTATAAAGGTGTTTGACACGGAATTATTGAAAACACCTCCGTGTGCGGTTCGCGGGATTGTCGTGGGCCTGATCAATTCTCCGTCAAGAAAAACTAAAGATTTGTACCTTAGCACCGGACATAAAACGAGCAAGTCTGAGTTAAGAAGAGAAGTGATACATAACTTATCTACAATATCTGAAAAAAAATATTCTTTGGATTCGCATCCCGATGATTGCCAGTTTTGATAAACAGAAGACTCGAGAGTTGATTACAGCTTTTCATCCCGTCATTGGGCACATTTTTAAAATAATAATGCGTGCAAGTGCAAACGACTTTGAATCACCGATTCCTATTTTGTGTTTAGGACGAAATTCGCACAGCTGTGTGATTGAAGGATTAAGATACACCAATCGTCCGAAATTTATACTACTTCCTGCGGTTCACCCCAACAACATATCAGAGATGGAAGAGAAAATCTCTAAAACTACCTGCAAATACCAGCGTCTTCATCTGATTAGAAGAAAATATTATAATGTTGACATGTTTATTCAAGTATTTAAAATATTTGTGAATCTTGTATCATCAAGTACTTAGTCATATACAATTGTATCATATGTATCATATATATCACGTAATAAATAATTTAACCCCCATTGTTGTATTTCTTTAAAATCTTCCAAACATTTGTAATAATCTGATTCAAGAAGTTATTCAAATAACCAATTCTTTTGTTTTCTATTTTTGGAAACCATAAAATAAATTATTCTATTTGTGTCATTTGTATTGAAGGTGATTTCAATAATATTTTAATTACAAAGCGTTTTCACGGATACTGTGGTCTTGACATTTAACTTTTAAACCTTTTCAAGTTTAAGTACTCATTTAAATAAAAAACCTTTCAAGTTTAAATACTCAATTAAATGATTATTATATTATTCTGGCATTTGTTGTTCAATTTTATTATGAGGAGATTTTGCAGATTTGAGATTTACAAAACCACAAATGGGTTAAATTGTAGGAAATGCAAACCATTTTAGATTACCCATATTCAAAACTTTTTATTGAGACGTTTCTCGTCTTCGGGGTATTAAAGCATCCGCTTTATAGGGGCAAATTAGGGGGAATTTTTTCCCTCACAACTTAGTATTTTAGTATTTATAATTAAAGCAATTAAAAAAAAATTAAATCTTTTGAAAAGAAAGGGGTCTATTTAACTCCCGAAGAGGCAATTTAAGTCAGTGTTGAGATTTACAGCATATGATCAACTATGGAGTATTGTTGCGAGCAGAGATGTTTTAAAATTCCTGGTGACCAGGTTGATGGGAGGGCTTGTAGGAAATGTCACCATTTTGGTTATTGCATTTGTAAATGTAAAAACTTCACAGCCTTCTCTACAGAATACAACACCACGCTCGGTGTGGAATACAGCGGCCGGGGAGATGGTGCATCTCTCAGAAAGAAGAAAGACTCGGATCGCGCTAGCCCGTGTTGTGGTATTAAAATGTACCATTCGCCAGTGTCTGTGGGATTAAATTATAATTTTACGAAAGAAACAAACATTCCTAGATTTCATTACGAGACCGAAAGACTTCATAGTTTTAGGGGGTGGCCAGTTGCATTTTTAAGCCCTAGTGATTTATCCAAAGCTGGTTTTTACTATTTGCGTGTTAATGATTATGTTAGATGCGCTTTTTGTGGAATAGAAATTGCATTTTGGAAAAGGGGTGACATTCCTATCTTAGAACATAAGAAATTTAACCCATCCTGTATATTTATAGAGAAGTTTTACCCTTTAGAATGTAAATAAAACCAACATTCAAAAGGTGTAGCATTTTATTTTCTTAACCCAAAGTCAGTATTTGTGAATTAACAAGAAATGTGAAAACTTTGGCATGTAAAACCTCTTGTTTTCTCTCAATAGAGAGTGGGATATTTTGTTTGTCATAGTTATTAATTTGTAATTCCATTTGTAATTAAAAATATTATGACTAAAATTGCTTTCTATCAAGATCTAAACTTTGCAAACATTTCAGTTGATAAAATTTGCTCAAGTGTCACCAACTCAAAATTATATTCAAAGTTCTAGATTCTTTTTATAACCCCATGTTTTTAGTTAATTTATAAAAGTTTCAGTTTTAAATTCAACTAAAATGTTTTAAAACCCCAATAGCCCAAAATTATTCTAAAACAAAATAAAAGTTTAGTCTTGAAATAATTTTAGTGGATAAACTCTTGACTTTAAAAGAAATATAAAAGATAAATAACCAACTAAGATCTAAGATTTGTAAAGGTATTAGTTGATAAACTCAGGCCAATGTGGAATTAAAACAGAGGGTTAGTCGAATGACGAAATATTTTAACAAGAGAGTGATAACTTGTACAACATTAGAGATTTTTAGAGATTTTAACTTTTGGAGTTGGTAAACTAAAACCTTTAAATAATAATAGTTGATGAAATGCCGCTTGCGTGTGAACGCTTATGATAACATCCATAGTCCTAAGCTACCTTCTTCCTCTTTTAATCCAAACTTCTCGTATTTTTCAATCTCCTCCCCCGTCCAACTTGCAGGTCGGGGTGGGAGAATTTGTTGAAAGCGGGGGAATTAGTTTCCCCGTGTAATATAGTCCTACATAGTCTTCAACATGGATCCGTGTGATGATGTCTCTGAGGACGGTGGGGTTGGCTGGATCATTATAAATTTGATGAGGGAGGGGAGACTAGTTCGCAAAATAGATTTCAACGGGAAAATTTTGAAATTGGAAGTACGATCTAATGGAAATTTTGACAGAATAGAATTCGAATTTATAGATACCAAGGCAATGCCCCCCAGCGGGTTCTCAAAAAAGCAGATTCTTCAAAAAGCAGATTTTTTTTCAAAGTATAACAAATTGGATGTCCTCGTTTACACCAGAGACAAATTGCATGAACGCGAAACATTTTGGATTGAGGGTGGTTGTGATAAAACACACCGTCCCTATACTAGCCTCAAAGAGTTTAGAGAATTTAAACAAGAAGAGGTAGATTACGTGGTCATTAAATTTAGAAACCCAAAGAATGATAACTCTTCAGATGAGGAGTGAGGGGATAGGATCGATTTTGCAACCCCCGTCAACATTTGAAATAAGGGCATAATACAAATTCCGAGGCTTTATAAAGGAACGGGTTCAACATATACCTGCACTAGTGTTTGGTCTAGTGTGGTGTTTTGTTCAGAGTTTGTGATTCGATAGGGAACTGACAAGAGCTCTATATTTATTTACCCCGCTGATTCCGATATCTAAGGACATCTCAACATGGCTGACCACGCTTATATTATCGATTTTCAAGGATTCAAAGACAATAACAATAATTTTATTATTAAAGAAATTGCACTTACAAAAACCAGCGGCAATTGGTTTCTGAGACACTGGTTTGTAAAATCTCCGCACGATTTTGACAAACTATCTCCGGACTACAGAAGACAGGCGATCTTCAATGCAAACTATTACCACGGAATTTCATGGCAGGAGGGAACCACGTCCTTCAACTACGTCAAGAGAGAACTGGCCGCGCTGTTATCACAAAACACCGTCTACGTAAAAGGTCAAGAAAAACAAGTGTTCCTTCAAAGACTTTTTAAGAACGCCAAAGTTGTAAATTTGGACGACATCCCATCACTTAAAAAATTAAAGTCGAGGTATCTAAATAATTTTTGTTCTTATCATAGATTTAACGGTTTCATGTGTGCTCTTGAAAATGTATTTAAAATTCAAACCTACTTGGAGCAAAAAGCATATAAATAAAAATATTAAACGTCTATTGTGTTCTTTAATGCGTGCACCCAAACTTAATTATCTTGCATCAAGATTATAGTAATGATTATAAAAACTGTATTGGTAATTAATATTTTCAATAATTCTAGGAATCTCGTTATTAAATTGCCTTACATGTTTATATATCATTGCAATGTTAGTTATGGAGTGATAATTGGTTGGATAAATTCTCTTGTACAATACTATGTTTGTAGATTCACAGAATCAGCCCAAGTCTTAGAGTTTAGAACAAAAACTGTTAGGAAATGTACACCGGAGGTATTGTTTCTTTGACTATTGTTCATTTTCCAAACCAAACTCTCAAGCGCCTTTGCTTAAGGAAGGGGAAATGATTCTATTTTGACTAACCCCCCCCCCAACCTTCCCCCCGGGTATCCCTTTGAATAACATAGTTACAAATGTAAATGCAATTTATTAATTTCTTTATAAGTAATAGATTATAAAATCCAAGGGACCGAAACTACACAATCGAGAACCCGGAGCTACCGGGTACATATATATTTAAAAATGGAGGTTGTTTTTGTTGCATTTCTTGAATTTCCAATTTTGATATTGTCTCTGATTATACTTATTATATACTTTTTAGTATTTTTAATAAAAACAATTTTAAAATCTTTTGGAAAGAGATAGCAGATAGTCTATTTAGTCTCTGAAGAGGCCGAAGTCAGTTCAACAACTCAACTCGCCTAAGAAAGTCTTGATCCTAAGTTGTTTATAGAGTTTAGTAAAAATATATTTTTCAAAGTAAGTAGTTATCACATTTAAATGGTAAAATATCAATGTGATGACAATGAAAATACTTTAATATATTAACACTAATTATCCAGATTCAAGGGCGAGTAGCCTGGAAAGTATAAATATTAATTTAGAAAAAGACTATTGACTATAAAACTTACTTGGATCCGAGACCTAACCGGCCCTGGACCCCGGGCCCCCCCGCCCCAACACTACACCCTAAAACTCCATCTCACAGACACACTGTGTAAATTACAAAAAATCAAACTTGAGAAACGCAAATTTAATAACTCCTTCTAGCATTGGCGAGTACGTTTACGCTTGTGTTCCTCCATTGTCCAAGGCGCGGATAGACCCCCTTTCAGAGAGTATATTTATAGCCTTACACGTATCTTCTTCATCAACAATTCAAAGGGAGGAACGAAAAGTTCCTCCCTTCTTCGGGCAGGAGGAGTGGCAAAAGTGACCAAGGCAGAGTCAAAGTCTGCATTTGATTTTAAGTCCAATTTTATTTTTCGAACAGGTCTTCCGTCACAAAATAGATTTATAAAGATCCAACCAATATTTTGTTCACAAACTTCCTCCCCCCCCCATTTCAACAGGTACAGCAAACAAATTGCAATAGCACATATCAGAGCTACGTAAGGACGTCAGAGAAAAATATCGTAAAACAATGCCCGAAGAAGGGAGGAACGAAAAGCTCCTCCCCTTGAATTTTCAATTTCATGCGGTATACATCAATGAGCCGGGGCTATATTCATTAATTTTAAAATCCAAATTGCCCATTGCTGAGAAGTATCAAGACTGGGTTTTTGAAGATGTCTTACCCTCCATTAGAAAATATGGAATGTATCAGTTAAAGAATGAAAACTCTCAACTCATGCGAGAAATTACAAACGTTATGAAAACTAACCAACAGCTCACTCAAATTAACTTAGAATTTAAAACTAAAAACGACACAATGTGTAAAGAGAACCAGTCACTGAATGAGTTTTTGACATGATCTCTGGTTGCTTTTCGTGGGTTAGAGTAGCCCAGGATTTGAGCAATCTCTTTTGCTTTGAACTAAGGAGTATTTTTACTGTCAAACAGGACAGCAACGGCCTGTTTATTAAATATATAAGAAGTTAAGTGAGACATTTTAAGTATTGTGCGAATCATTGTAGGATAGGTCTACCCCACTTTGGGGTAGACCTACTTCCGGTTGAGTTTTCTTATATTTTTCACTTACATGCGTTGAAAGAGCTTTATGTAACTTAGAGGGATACTCTTTCTTTTGAACCAAGGATTATTTTCGCTATCAAATAGGACGGAAAAGAAGTGGCTCAAATCCTGGGCTACTCTAACCCTAAAAAGGCTCTTCTAGCACATATCAGTGAAATATACAAATCAACTCAACCGGAAGTAGTTATCATGATTCTAAAGTAGTTTTTATATCAGAACCGGGTTTATACGAGTTGATTTTTTCCTCTAAACTACCAGTTGCTAAAACATTTAAATACTGGGTTTTTGTGGCGATACTTTTAGCGCTCTTTATTCTTAAACGTTAACTTCACTCTGCCTCGGTGACTTTTGCCACTGCTCCTGCCAAGGTAAGAACTAGGTACTATTTCACAATACTTTATATAAAATGTCTCACTTAACCTCTTATATATTTAATGATCAATCCGTTACTGTCCTGTTTGACAGAGAAAATAATCCTTGGTTTAAAGCAAAAGAGATTGCTAAATTCTTGGGCTATCAAGATACAAAGCACGCAATCCGTACCCATGTTAGAGAAAAACACCGCAAAACTTTACCGGAAGTACAGGGGGGCGAAACACCCCCCTTGCACTTTCATTCCCAAACAATCTTTCTTAGCGAGCCTGGTCTTTATTCGCTAATTTTAAAATCTAAATTGCCCATTGCTGAGAAGTTTCAAGACTGGGTTTTTGAAGAAGTATTGCCCTCCATAAGAAAGTATGGAGTGTATAAAATCAAACATGAAAATAATCAGTTAAAAAATCAAAACTCTCAACTCTTGGCTGAAATTACAAAATCACTGGAAGACAACCAAAAGCTAGCTCAAATTAACTCAGAATTTAAAACTAAAAACTACATATTGTGCAAAGAGAACCGGTCACTGAATGAGTTGTTGACTAAACAGGCACCAAAAGTTGCTGTGATGTCGGGCGGCGATGGACTAAAACATGTTTTATGTGTCCTTATTAAAGAAACCATTCTGGAGCTCTACGGAGTCTGCGAATACAAATGTATTCGCATACAAAAAAGAAAATTTAACCAGGCTCTCAATAAAGCCAAAAATGAGGGTTTCGTACCCTGTTTCATCAGGTCTCCTGTTCCTAATGGGATTAATGTACTTAACAAAGCAAAAGAAGTAATGAAGAGTTGTGGTATGCACTTTGACTCTGCATACAACAACATCCTAACTTCTCACAATTTTGTAAATATAGTTGAGCACGTCTTGGACAATGGAGGAACATAAGCGTAAACGTACTCGCCAATACTAGAAGGAATTATTAAATTTGCGTTTCTCAAGTTTGATTTTTTGTAATTTACACATTTTTAAAATGTATGTCTTGATAATATAGCATCTGAATAAATTCGTGCTATATAACTCATTACTTGTTATTATTTATCCTAAACCAAATTAAAATAAAAAACAAATGTTAAAAAAACGAATATTTGGTTTGATTTGTTTTAAAAATTATCGTTTGAACGAATTAATACAGATAACCTTTGCAAATCATATTAAAGGAAATTGCCCAATTTGTTTAGAGTATAACATCTTAACTCATATACAGTGTGGACACGTTATATGCCACAAGTGTTCCAAATTAATAGGTGTAAAATGTGGGCTGTGTAGAGAGAGTGGATTGGTTTATTTATGAGAGTGAAGTTGGGTATTCACTGTGTTGGTTTTCAAAAGGTGAGTACTGGGACCATTCTACAAAATTTTCATAATACTTTCACGCTGGCATTCTGGTTTGACTGAGTTATCAAGTTGCAGGTTACCGATTTGGGATCACGCGATTGTTAACTTTGAGATCTGTTTTAAATCTTACCATCTCGCACCAAAATTAAGGTTTACAATTATATACAATTTTAATTTAAATACAATTTGATTATTTTCACCCCAGAGTGGGTATCACCCGATATCCACTGATATCACCTTAATCTGATTCGTCACCCCTTTGCCTTTTTGGTGGTGATTTAGTTGGTGGTGATTCTACGCGGACCCGTTTAACCCGCGGGAGTGTGATCCCTACTCGTTTAGTAGTTACAGCCTCATTATAATCTACTAATAATTTATTATATTTTTCTTCTAAACTATTGTGATCATTGTGTAACTCATTAAACTGTGTTTTTAATTTTTCAATCTCTGTTGCGCGATCTGTGTCACTAATTTCAAAGTCATATAATTTATTTTTAAGTTTGTCGTTTGTTTCTAATAACGACTCGTTAGTTTTTTTAAGAGTTTCAATTTCCCGCGAATAATTCAACCCCTGTTCTTCGCACTCATTCAGTTCTTGTGTTATTGAAGAATTGGTTTCTTTAAGAGTTTCAACCTGCGACTTAAGAGTACTGTAATTTTTAATTTTGTCCAAAACATTTTGCATCGATGTTTCATTTAATTGCCCACTATATGTTGAGATTTCAATTAAAAAATTTACCAAATTATCAAAAGAAATATTAGGACATAGCTATTTAGCTTGGTCATTAAATGCTCATTGAGGAATTTTATTTTTTCATTGAAAGTGTCGCCATATACAAATTCTAAATTTGCTTGAACTTCTTTTAGTGAGGTAATTAGTGTCGTTATATCATTTAGTGAGAATTTTCCATCAAACGATTCACTATAAGTGCGGCTTAACGTATCAATCTGACTTTGAAAATCTTGAAAATTTGTCACGCCGGTCAAGTCATATATTCGTTTTAAAAATCCGGAAACTTAATTTAATGAATTTACTCCAAACATATTGACTAGGGATTCCGCCTCTTCAAACACGTTAATCACAGTGTCGTTGAAATGTTCGTTGTATATTGATAGCTTACTGTTTAAAACTGTTATGCTTGATTCACCAAAATTGTTGTATAACGTTTTAAGCTGCCGTGACGCCTGCACAATATTTAATGAACCAAAATCTGCTAAGTGTTGGGTCAGGATTCCTAAATCCTCTGCTCCAATCAAGGTTAGAGTGTCCACTTTAAACTGTATTAATTCATTATTGTTTTGTTTAGAATCAATATAATTTTGAATCGACTGAAAACAAGTCCATTCGTTGTATACGTCTATTGATCCGGGAAGTTTTAAATGTGATGTAAAATATACCCTCGCATAGAGGTGTATATATTGTTCTGCCGACAGATTACCAACTTCGGTAATTTTGTTACTGGAAAGTAGTTGTTTGAATATTACCACGATTTGAAAATCCTGTTCAAGAAGTATTAGGTCACCTAGTTTTTTTATTCTTAACGTTTCATAAACCCGTTTTGTTATCAACGTTAGTTCACTAAACGAAGTTATTCCCACTAAATTAAATATCGATTCAATCTTAGATTTTATCTGTTCCAAATGCTGCCTCAAATCATCTTGACGGCTTGTTGAAAAATATGATCCAATTTCGTTTAAAACTACCAAGCTATCGTTAAACCTAGTGGCAAATTCTTTAAAATCGTCCAGGCTCGAATCAACGTTTAGATGTGTAAAAGATATTAATGCTTCTAATTTATTTCGACAGTCTTCGTCTTGTGTGAATTCGATTTCCATGTTTTGCGGATGGAGCAGATTTAATAATTTGTGTACAATTTTAAATAACAGTTTCTCGTTCGAGTGTCTAGTCATTATAGGCGATGTGTCATGATAACCACGTATAGTGGTAACGACACTCCTTAGCCTGACGGGAAACTTGATATCATTTAAACATTCTTGCAATTCTGTAGTGTAGGACGGCCATGTAAAGTAGCTATTTTGATTTGTCAACATGTAGAATTTTGCATCGGTTATTATTGTAAACAAATCAATTTGGGGTACCTTCTTCGGTTCAATTAAGTAGAGGTTGTTGTATACATCTTTTAACAATTTACTAAACAAAGACTTTGCCTTTTTATTTTGTTTATCAAGAACGGCTTTTAATATAAGAGACTCGACCGTTTCACGCATTTTTATTTATGATTTTATGCGTTGATGGTAATATTGCTAGCGGCAAGTCTACTTTTACTGAAAGTCTTTGTGATTTATTAACAACACGAGGCTATAATGTTAAACTATTTACAGAACCTCTAGACAAGTGGCGGAATGTGGGGGGTTTAAATTTGTTGGAATTATTTTACAACGACTCCAAAAGATGGGCTCTAACATTTCAAATTAACGCGCTGTTAAGTGTTGCAGATATTGAAAAAAGTGCGGTAATACATTCTTTAAACAATTCAATTGTTATCATGGAGCGATCTTCATTTAGCATTTTTGAAATATTTTGCAAGTACTTGAGGGAAAACGTGTTTAATTCAGCAGAATCTGCTATAATTGAGGATTTTAAAACTAAATATTCAAGTATAATAGATTATTATAATAAAATCCTCTACATTTACATCAGAACAACTTCTGATATTTGTTACAAGAGGTTAAAAGACAGGGCGAGACCCGAAGAGATTGATTCAGTTGACCAATCGTATTTACAGTCTCTTGAAGATTTGTATGAAAAAAGTGTTACCACTCTTCGAGTGCCGTTAATTACAGTCAATGGAGAATACGATAAGAATTCGATTGAAGATGCCAAGAATATGTTTGATAACCAAAACACGGCAAATGAGATTTCAAATTACATCAGGCTGTACGGTTATTAAGATTTAGCTTTATATACAAAAATATAAACATTACAAGAAATATAATAAGGACAAGAGTTAGTGAAATATTTACTAATGGAATTACTATTACCAAAGTAATAAATATATATTTAATTATTTCTGGGCTTCGATCCGCAGTTTTAATGTGGGAAAATATCTTATTATAAGAAATGTCGATTTTTTCGGTTGATAAATCTTCCATATAACACTTTATTATATCAAGAAGGTTTTTTATGCCCCCATATTTCAAATCATATGCATTAGAAACTTTCTTTTTTAATTTTAACTTCATTACTTCCAAATTTAAAATTGTTTCGGGAGTGATAGTTTGTACTTTGATTTTATCATTAAAAGTTGTATCAAACTTATTCATCAAAGTATTAAACTCTAGGGAAGTCAGTGCTTTGTTTAACTTTAACGTATCCACAATATCTAATACCGTACCTAAAAAATATATTATAAACAATTCCCAGTTTCCAGCTACTCTTGCACATACAGTGAGAACTTTCAAAGTATTTAGTATTAACAAATCGGTGACTATATTGTTTATTTCTAGTAAAATTATACTCTTAGATATGTGCTGATTTAGGTTATTCGTAAACTTGTAAAGGTATTGAATAGACAGGTTACTAACATAAATGGAGATTTCTGGCGTTGAACCCACTATAAAGTCTTTTGTAAATTCGACAAGTTTTCTTTCAACTTTGGAAATATTGTATTCCAAACTTTTTTTATTACAAGAGTACGGAGATATGACGTGATCAGTTATTTCATGATTGAATATCAAACTTGGGTGTAATAGTGAACGTATCAAAGTTTTACCAAACATATATTTTTCGAAAAAACTTTGCACGCTGGGAAGAAAACATTCGTTATTTTGAGCGTTAAATGATAAACCAAAATATTGACAGTACTCTGGCGACATAAAACATTTATTCAAATTCTGATCCCAAAGCAGGGGGGGTATAGATTTATCATCACTGGGCTTTAAACAAAATATTTTCTTAGGTAAGTTGATTAACCTACAACATTTTAAGCTCTCATCAAAATACACGTCCAGTGGCTCATTCGCTTTAAAACAATTATCTTGACAAAAGTCCACTTGAACTTTTTCGTTAAAATTCGATTTACATATTAAATTCCCATCCAAATGGGGAAACTGGCAGTGTTTCGCCACAACCCCTTCCACACAAAACGCTGCGATATTTTTACATCCAATTTCATCAAATGAAAACGTATAATCGTTTGGATAATGTTTCAAGAAACTCTTTGTAGGGGGTCCGTTATATTCTAAATAGTTCCATGGCTTTTTTGTAACTATCACGTTTTTAAAATAAAAATGATTTGCATTTTTTAAATTGATAATTTGATTACATATTGCTGTTCTTTGACAGTATTTAACAACCTTTTCCATTTTTTATATATTTACATAGTTTTGCATATATATATGTAAGCAATTCCTACTTTACTTTCATATGATGTGTTCGACTTACACGAGTCTTGAATACCAGGAATTGTTGGCCAATGACGTTTCTGGGCGCTTATTCAAATTCAATAACCGCCCATCGGCAAATGTAAAAAACGGATTGATATTCGGTTTTCAGCGATTTAACAGCAACACTATAAACGGTATTTATGTTGAAAATATGTCTTTTTTCGAAAGGAATTACGGGACAGATAGTTCCAGCGTGGTGAAATGTAATTTTCGGGGCCATGCTGATATTCAGAATGACAATTTAAGAAACGTGCTTACTCAAAAAATTAAATCCAGCTTATATGAAACTTTAAAAAAGCAACTTTTCACAGAAGATTGTAGATTGGTCCTCAGATTTGGAGGAATAAGCACCTGTGCGGGAAATCAGGATGGCTCTAAATATCAAAGCATACATTTGAAATGCTCTCAGGCCAAGAAACTGTTTGAAGATGTTTATTCTACTCAACTGTGTGTTAATAAGCCAAATTCACTCTTAGTCCCCTGTTTGTATAACAATTTTGTACACGATCACAAAGACTTTAACAAAATAAAATATTACTGTGACGAGACTACGGGGAAATATACTATGTACAATCATGAGGAATCGAATGAACGAAAATTCACAATTAACCATTTTCCAAAAATCCACCCCGACGAGAACATCTACCTACTATACTCAAACAAGTTATCCGGGCTTGTAAACGTCCTTATAACTGGCGTATACATCAAAGACGATTCTGTTCTGAGCGATACGATGAAATTGTGGTGCATTATCCAATCATCACACTTGCTGAGCAACGTTTCAGAAATATCAACCCCTTTTTCACTTGACCAGGAGGAAGACGCTGATGACATATTAGATTAGTATTTTAATATAAATTGTTTTATGTCATGACAAACATCCAATATGTCAAATAAATGTTTACTCCTCTCTGGTTTCCAAACAAATCTAACCCCAGTAATATGTTGAGGAATTTGATTAATGTTGTTTGTTAATGTTGAGATATAGTTTAAAAGGCGACTTTCATATTTAATCATACACTCTGTACTATTAAATATTAAAGTAACAATCCATAGTAAATATTCCAAGCCACCTCTTGTTTCATACGTGAAATGTTTGTTCTCAGTAAATTTTTCTGTAAGATGTTTTTTCAGTTTTGTCATATTTGAAAATATAGCAGTGAATATTTGCTGTAAGTTTTTATGAAATTGGCACCATAAAACCGTTGAGTAAATTAAATTTTGTAAAACTTCTGTTAACATTTTATCCAACATTTTTATTCATTTTTATTATGAAAACACGATACAGCTAGGCCCATAATATGGTAAGTGTTGTTCATAGATTTAACGGTTTCGTGTGTGCCGCTGAACACGTCTTTAAACTTCAAACCCACAGCAAAATGGTATATGAATAAAAATATTCAACATCCGTTGTGTTCTTTAAAAAATGGGTTTGCGTGCACCCATTACGGGTAAATGTTTAATTCTTTTGTAAAACTGTTTGCAAACATAATTATCTTGCACGGTAATCTTTTTAATATTACTTACACATAAATCAATTATTAACCTTTCATAGTATTTATAAAACAAAACCCAAATATGTTTATTAATCATATTTATTACAATTGTCTCATAAAAAGAACAGTCACCGGTACTTAGAGACAATGGATTTATGTTTATGTAAACAGTATTATCCTCGACGAGTTTTTTTTTACTGCCGATTATTATATTTATATCATTTAAAACATTTGAAACCACGATGGATTCACCAAGTTTATAGTAAAGATTATGAAAACTGTATTGGTACTTAATATTTTCAATAATTCTAGGAATCTCTTTGTTAAAGTCGTTATTAAATTGTTGTATATGTTTATATATCATGGCACTGTTAGTCATGGAGTGACAATTGGTTAGATAAAATCTCTTTTATAAGTTCGTTTTTTACAATACTAGATTTGTCAAAGGGATACACAATTGCGTTAATATTCTCAAGATATAGTGAGTTGACTCCTACGAGAACTAAATGCACCGTGGAATCTGTTTTCTGTATCCCGATTTTTTGGAAATCCTCTTTTGACATAAAGTACGAGTATGCAAGTTTTTTCAGCCAGGTTTTTAATTCATATTGATTTGAACCAAAATAGTTATCTAAAGCAATAGATGGATTGGTTATTTTTGAGTTATATGTTTCCACAATTAATATTATCATATTAAAAAATATTAAAAATGCAGTTAGCGATATTATTCTTATTATACTTTATAATTCACTTAATAATTCACTTAATAATAGTGGGTTTGTTTGAATGTTCTGCTGCCAGAGTGCTTGTACTCTGTATTCTGACCGGAATGGAGTTGTTTATTTTATACAATCACATAAAGATTAACTATTATTTACTTAATAGAAAAACAAATTAACAGTGCTTAGAGCCTTCGTAAAATCTCTCAGGGGGTCCTCTTCTCCAGAATTGAAAATATTAAGTCCAAACTTTAATGAAATTTTATCTAAAGAAAGTTTGAGTGAAAATAGCGTTAGACGCTTTATTCTAGATCTTGAAAGTGGGAAAAGCTTTGATGGTGCTTTAAGAAAACTACTAACTGAAACAAACCTTTCAGATTCTGAAATTAAACTGTTTCAAAATGAGCTTACGAAGTCTAAGGGCATCGCTGCAGTTATGGTTGTTCAAGATTATATAAATAAATCCGACATACTGGAGACTGTGAAACTGGACGTTTTACCTAAGGACGCTGATGAACTAAACGAACTAATAAAGACAAATGACGATTTAAAAAATAAGATACAAACATTTATAAAATTAGTAAATAAACATAAAATAAAGTTATCGTTAATTACCCTGACCCTAGGTTCAGCGGGAAATTACTTATTCCAGGCGGCTAAAAATCTGTCGGGTTGTTATCGATATCGAATAATACCCTCTGGAGAATACAAATTGCTCTGTAAAGTCAACGATTGCGGGGTGAACATTAAGCATTCCTCAATTAATAATGTATTTTGTGACGAACCTTGTCTACCGGATATTTGTGGTGAGAATTGTATGAAACGTACGACAGACAAATTTAAGTACGTCTGTGTTCAGTTACATTGGTATGACGTCGTCAGTGTTGTCACTAAACAATTTTCAAATACTTTAGGTAATTTTTTTATTCAGTCTTTAAAATATGTGTTTATATTCCTAATTGTGTTTAGTGTTTATACGTTATCGGATAAATTGAGCTTATTTTACAGAATCGCTCTAGGATTCATAGTTTTAGCAATTCTTGTTATAAAACTTATTTGATTTTTGAAATAATACGCGACTCACATTCGATAGTTTTTTATAGTTTTTTATAGTTTTTTGATAGTTTTTAATAGTCGTTTATAGTTGTTTATAGATATGATTTAACCGGGACATTGGGATAATTAAAAGTTTTCATTAAAAATTAAAAAAAATACACGGTTTTAAATTAAAAAAAATCACTTTTCACCACTATATAAAGCGACTAATCAAGCATTTTGTTAGTGTTTAAAACATGTCAGACGCGTGTCTTTTCTACGTAAAACTTAATGAATCCGCTCGGAGTCCCTTTAAAGGTAGCCGAAATAGTGTAGGATTTGATTTACACAGTCCAGCCAATTACGAACTACCACCGAAATCAATTATAACCATTCCTACAAATTTGGCATTTAAATTTCCACCATCAACGTATGGTAGACTGGCAATGAGGTCCAGTTTGGCGAAGTACGGCCTAGAAGTTCTTGGGGGAGTGTTAGACCCCGATTTTACTGGGAATTTGGTCGCGGTTTTGAAAAATTCGGGACCAAATCACATCATAATACGAGAGGGACAACGATTCGTTCAATTAATTTGTGAAAAGGCGGAATTTCCAGTTTTAAAACAGGTTTTGTCACTTTATTTCACCGAAAGAAACGAAAAAGGATTTGGATCGACTGGAAAATTTTAGGTTATTTTTGGTACATTTTTTTTGGTACCTCAACGGGCTCTAAATAGGCTCTCAAAAAGGTAAATTTAGGTCACAAAGGCTCTCATTTAGGTCATTGGACCTATTTGGACCTATTTGGATCTATTTGGATCTATCTGATCGCATTGAAATTTCTGTTTTCAATTATCTAAATTTACTTTTAAAATAAATTGTGAAGTATGTTTGTTAATGGTATTAAAGAATATTTTAAATCTTAACACGTAAAAGTGCCATAATTGTTTTAAATATTCCAAATACCTAATAATTAATATAAATATATATCCCACGCTTGATAAAAATGTGAATCCATTAATGTTTTGCAAACACAAATTGTATATATGTTTATAAAATACATTAACTTCTTTTATTGTTGTTTCAATCGAATTTATATAATAATCAACCTCGAATAAATACAAGTTGTAAATTTTGTTCACATAATTTAATTCATCTACTATACTCTGAGGAGTTAAATATTTTAAATTTCTGCTAATTAGCTGTTCCAGACATGAATTCATTGTTGTATTTTTAAATAAATCAAAACTTTATTTGAGTTGTGTGTTACAAGCTGTGTAATTATGTGTAATTAAAAATAAAGTTACAAACTGTATCCAAGTCTAACATATATAACCCATATAACGCCCAGTGTTTGTAACAATGTGTCGTAGAACCCGTCCTGCTGGAAGGTGTGGGTCGCGCGGGTTTAAAAAGTTAGTTGCGTGAGTGGTTGTTTTACGTGGTACGTGGGTAACCATCAAGAAAGGATTTTAATAAATTCCTGAAGGGCTCCGCGGCGATCGTGGTAGATTGTGGACCCGACATCCTTGAACACAATATACTTAATACATTCTGTAAACCGGTTCCAGTGCTCTTCCAACTCGGCTGGAACACTTCAGACGACCCAAAGGTTAAACAATTGTTGTATCGATAAACTATAATATATTTTTTTTTAGTAATGATGTTTGTTCGAAATTTGTGTTATTCTCAGTTTACTGGAATCGAAGAAGTTAAATTCGCTCAATACATAGTTTTGTTTCTAAAAACACCATTCTTTTTCAAAATGGAACTGGTCACTTTGTGTTTTATTGTAAAATTACAATATGTCCACTACTCTTCCTAAAATGACAATATATAAGGGACGTTGATTTTACGCAATGTTATGGGTCCAAATAGTAGAGGGGTTGTCGTCGTTTCTTTAAAACTCATTGTTGGTAGTTGCATACAGTTCTAACATTTTATAGATTTTCCAGTAACCATCTGTTAATAACATATTTTTTAAATATCATACGTTTTAATTTCCTTTGTTTTTATTCTGTTTTCATTGTTCATATAGCAACCCCAAAAATTGTTTTTTTCATCCTTTCACAAAACCTTTCCACATTATTTTAAAACTAAGTTTTTTTGAAATTTGGGACAAACGTGTAAAACTACATTTATGACTCTACGTTCGAAAACCAGCCAGGTCGCTCCATCCAAAGGGGTGTTTTAGGGGGGTTTTGTACCCTAAAAATGGGTTTTTTGAAGTTTTTTTAAAGTCAAATTTTAGTTCTCACCATTGGATTCAGCTTTAAAAAAACACACAATTTGGTATTTTGATTATTTCTCTACGTCAATTAGTTACAGAGTTATTGAAAGTGCTAAACACAGTGTTGTCCAATGCTATTCTTATGGAGCATAAGAAAAAAATGTATATCTCGCTTATTTATCAACGTATACTAACGAAACTTGGTGTACGGCTTCATCTGGTTGTGGACTATTGTTATTTTCACAAAAAAGTGTTAACGATAATTCCCGTAGCAGCAAATATTTGTACTCAGCCCCCGTGTTATTCTTATAGAGAAACTGTATTGACTCCCAATTATGAACCTAAATTAATAAAACTTAGTATGTGGCTTCACCTTGTTGAGTTATATTGATATTTGCATAAAAACTAATTTTTTCTGTTCCTTGTTGCAGTAAACCTGCATACTCATCCCCCATGTTATTCTTACGAAGAATAATCAAAGGGGTATATACCGCTTATTTATGAACGTATATTGATGAAACTTGGTATGTGGCTTCATCTAGTTGAATTCTATTTATATTTGTATAAAAACCAATTTGTTGAGGTCCTTGTTTCAGCAAATTTAATACTCATTTCCAATGTTATTCTTATAGAGTATAATTAAAATTGTATATATTGCTTTTTGTTAATTTATTTTTATGAACTTGGTATGCAGCTCAGTGTGGTATTAAGACATATCTTATGCGTTGGAAATTCGCCGAGTACGCGGGTTTGCTGTGGCGGGGGTATTTAGATTAACAACAGTAGAGTCAATAACCCAGTAACCACATTAGTAAATTTAAATGATACAAGTTATACATTTATTAATGTTTATCTTAGTTTTGTATAAACAATTCCGAAAGTTTTATCAGATTGATTTACGATTTGTCGCACTGCCATTATCGTCAGTTAGCAGAGACGCCGCGCCGCGTCGCAAGGGTAATTAGGCGGTTCTGATCTGATTCCCTAGTAGTTGGTCCGGTAATCATTGTGGCCCATTTGGTACAAATTTGCAGTATCATTTACGAACAGTGTAAACCTCACTCACACACTAATAGCTATGTCGGTATGCTGCGAGCACCAAAGTGTATACATTTCCCTTAAATAAAATATATTTAATTTGAAAGATTTATCGAGACCACCTTACCGGGTTTAACTCCGCATTGATCGTGGTTTGGGCGTAGGAAATTAAACGCTTAATTTAATTGGCTATGTGTTATATCCTGATGGATTAGCTACGTATTATCGTTTAGTATAATGATGGTGGTGATGCACAGCTAAACGAACCCGTTACGATACTCCTTATTCTTCGGGACATACATGTAATGTTTTAATGATAGTAGCGCACGGGGAATGGGGTATTCTACGCCTCCAGTGGGGTTTCGGATGTCAACCATCGGAGTCACTGCGAGGGAGTCAGGACATACACGTAATGTTTTAATGATAGTAGCGCACAGAGAAGTTTCATCCGCAAACTATTTACTTAAGAAATTGTTTGATAATATTTTGTAAATACCCCCGTCGCAGAAAACCCGCGTACTCAGAGAATTTCTAATGCATATATATGTGACTCACTACTACATAGAACTCACAAAAATACATCCATAAATAAGTGATATATATAGCATTTTATTTATTCTCCATAAGAATAACATTAGGGTTGAGGACGCGGGTTTGCTGCACCGAGGAAGATAATCATTTTTTGCAATTATCAATATAACTGAACCGGGTCAAGTTCTCTTAGTGTAGGTTCACAATTAAGGGAGATATACAACTTTACTTATTCTCCCTATGAATAACACGGGGGCCGAGTATGCTGGTTTGCTGCTACCGGGAAAAATCAACAAAATTTGTTTGCGCTAATATCAATATACCACAACTAGTTGAAGCCACATACCAAGTTTCATCAATATACGCACATAAATAATCAAAATATAACATTTTATTTATTCTCCATAAGGATAACATTGGACAAGGTACTGTGTTTAGTACTTTGAATATCTCTGCAACGGTTGGACGTAGAACAACGTTTAAAACACCAAAATGATTATTTTGTTGAGCTAAATACATTAATAAACAGAAATGTGAAATTTTTAGTAAAACTATCTGAGAAAAATAATAATTAATAAATAATTTATACAGATGGTGGCCACTTTGAACACCTGTTGTAAATATGTTTCTTGTATCAAAAATGAAATTGTTATAATTAAAAGAAATCTTTTATGTGTGTCCTGTAGATAACTTTAATTATTTTCTTATTATAAGCAGCAAGTAAAACATGAATAAGCCACCGCGAACTATGGAGAAATAAGTCTCAAACCAAATATTAAATATAAAAAAGAATATAAAACAGTTTACAAGAGGGGATCATATTGAGTTTTGGAGTAAAAAGAAATGTAAAATTTTAAAATTTTCCCAAAGGTATTTAATCCGCAATCAATCCCCATTTCCTCATTTTTCACGATGGACGTGCTATGTGAAGTATGTGGCGTTTTATATCCCGAACTTAACACGCACGAACACGTCACTTCATTTGAAAACCATTTCGTTCAAATTGAATCGGCTGCAAGGTGCAGACTCGTTACACTAAAGGCTGACAACCCCCTCGGGTTTTCTTGTGTTAAAACTTATATGGAGTGGTTGAGGGGGAATGTTATTTATTTATTGAAACACTACCAACAAATGCACGATAGCATAAAGTATAATATGTTGTTGGAGTGTAAGTTTTCAAAATCTAACGACGAATTGCAAACAAAAAGTTTTAAAACTCAAAATTTGACAGTTTTCAGTTTAACTGATTTAAATCAGCAGTACTCTTCCAGTATAGACAAATTATTATTAGAAAAGTCGAATTTGGAGTTACGAGGTTCCGGTTGGGCTATAAACACGATTGTCAAACTAGAGCTCCGTATCAACAGATACGAACCAGTCTGGGGTTCATCCTCCAGATTCAAACTACCTCCCTTTCTTAGAGGAAAGAAATCTCTTGTAAATCCATTCCGCAGTAAGGGTAGTAGAAGAACGTGTTGCAACGATCTCTGTTTTAAAATCGCCATAATGGGAAAACTTTTGGCTGATTCGGGAAAGAATTACCATAATATATTAAATTACTTCAAATACGTGCATTTGAACGATAAGTATAAATGGTCATGTGTCTCCTTTCCCGTAAAACTAGACGAAATACAAGTATTTGAAAGCGTAAATGACATCTCCATAAACGTTTACTCTCTAGAGGATAGAAATAGAAAAATCACTCCTTTAAAAGTAACACCTCATAGAAAACCCGATCACAGAGATATACTGTTTTATAAAAACCACTACGTGTGGATTAAAAACTTTGAAGCCTTTATCGGTAGACAATTGGTCAAAACAACTACTAGATTATACGTTTGTCGTCAGTGTTTCAAACACTTTTATAAACAAGACAGGCTTCTTGTTCACGAACTCGACTGTAACAGTCACTCAATACCAACCGTCACACTTCCAAAAGAAGGAAACAAGTTTTTGTTCTTTAAAAACTACAACAGACAGTTGAAAATACCCTTTGTCATATACTGCGACATAGAACAACAGCTAAACAAAGAAGATACCTGTGAACCAGATCCAAACACTTCTTTCGTTCACCGCATAGGTACGTTCACTATAAAAAGTCTCACATACAATATCGTCAATGAAAACAGTAAAATAATTAGAACTAAACATTTTACAGACATTACAGCTTTTATGAACTCTTTAGAAAGAGAGTGTGAACTTATCGGTAGATTGTACAAGAGAAATATCCCTCCAAAGGAATTTCCACATCCACCCATAGAGGGTTCTCCCTGTCACATCTGTGGTAAAGGTATGTTCAACGATTACGTTCTCGATCACAATCATTTAAACGGATCAACTAGGGGGTTCGCACACTCTACTTGTAATATAAACTACCGACTACCATACTTTGTCCCAATAATTATAAAAGATCTAGGAATAGAACTGTTAAACTACTTCACTAGCGTCAATGCCAATATAAAATTCATACCTTTCAAGGGTCAAATAGAAAAGTTCCTATGCATTTCAAAGAGAATTAAAAATACTACAATGAAGTTTTTAGACTCTTCTCAATTCTATCCAGAAATTAATAAATTAGAAACTATAAGATCAATCTGTATTGAAAACTATAAACTTGACATGTTCTACTATCTGACAATAGGAGCATACAGTTTCGACGTCATGCTCAAGATTACAAACGCTCGCATAGAACTTTTAAACGATATTAAAATGTATAATATGATAATGAAGGGGATAAGAGGTGGATTTACGTGTGCAGTAAAGAAGTTCGCAAGTTCCAATCACCCCTCACTCCCCAATTACAATCCCACTAAACCCGACTCACTGATTTACTTCTATGACATTATCGGTCTTTACTCCACTGTAATGTTGAAAAGTCCACTTCCTCTAGACGGTTTCAAGTGGGTATCTCCAGACTCGGTTCATTTAGAAAGTAAACCGGAAGGTACAGGTTACATCTTAGAAGTGGATTTAAAATATCCATTTAACTCAGATCACAGGGACTATCCACTGTGTCCTCATCACGTAGAAGGTAAATTAATATCTTCTTTTCAAGACAGAAAACATTACGTAATACACTACGAGACATTAAAACAAGCTCTCTCAATGGGACTCATATTAGAAAAAGTCCACAGAGCTATTTCATTCAACGAATCGTGTTGGTTAGAACCTTACATAAAAATGAACACAGACTTGAGAATGCACTATTCCCAAGACAAAACACTATCCAATTTCTTTAAACTCCAATCAAACCTCATATACGGTAAATCAATAGAAAGGGTAACCGATAATTTAAATAAACACTTCCTATACAACAACACTAGAAAACTAATGAGATTAATAAAACAGCCCACTTTCGTAGACAGGTTAATATTAAACGAAAAAAATTACGTAGTCTTTATGTCAAAAAGAAAGGTTCGTTGTAATAAGCCAATATGTTTAGGTTTTTCAATACTAGATCTAAGTAAGAGATACATGTACGACATGTACTACAATAAATTAAAGAAAACCTTTCCCCCTTTCGACCTTATATACACCGACAACGATTCCTTCGCATTGCACATATTCTCTAAAAACGATTCGTTTACAAAACAAGATTTCATTCACCCTTCACGTCTAGGTCTATTCAAAGATATATGTCCCAATAACCCCATACTAGACTTTGCTACAGTAAGATGTAAAACATACGGTTACAGAACTCTAAAAGATTCTCAATTAAAAAACTTACCCCAATCATTTAGTTTTGAAAATTACAAAAATATACTATCCAGTATAGATACTTTAAAAATATACGCATACTATAACAGAGTAATAGATAACAGGGTGTGTAAAATTACTCAAAATAAATTTTTAATATCACAATAGCCCGCGCTTCTCCGTTACAAGCTGTGTAATTAAAAATAAAGTTACAACTATGTATTATGAGAAAATAAAAATATTCTATTCTGTTAAGACATTTTTGGAACGTTAAAATATAGAACAGACTAATATATAAAAGTTGTACATGAAGCTATTGTTTTTCAGGAGATTAATAATGTTAGGCCTACTTATCACTGCCACGTTTGAGACCCCTCACACCCCCCGCTCCCGTCGAGACCATGAAGCGTGGGGCCTTGAGAGCGCCGACCAACTGGGTTAGTATTTATAGCCCATTTTCACTACCTAGATATATAACACCTGCTGTATGATACCTCAAAATCACCTCAAGTTAGATATACAGCACTAAATTTGTTGTTTTGTTCGGAACCAACATATACAACATTTAACCACGGTTGGTATATATTGATTTACATTGATTTACATTTATTTAAATAAAATCAAGTAGTCAAATGTTTTTAAAACATGTGATTTTTCCAAGTTTAAATTGTTGAAAACGGGACCTGGCAAGGGTGGTGATTTTAAAAGTCAACGTTTTTAAAGTTTAATGTTTCGTTACATTACTATTAATAAGATTAATGTATCAAAGTATTTAAAATGTTTAATTAAACGGGGTTAATATTTTGTTGAGTTCTTTTCTAAAATCGAATCCAAGGTGTACCGATTTGGAGTAGCAAAAACCACACCGTTCACCACCCGACAGAGTTCCTCGACTTGGCAACAGTACCCAGCAGTACCAGAACTATCTGCCATAGTATATTTCGTTAACTTTAATTTAAATATTGTAAAATTGTGTGAGTTGTTAATTTTGTTAGTTAATCTGCCATTTATGTACAACCCGTACGAAGGACGGGTACATCGGCTAGTTTATTAATAAACACTACTTACTCGTGTAGGATTGAAATAACCCAATACCATAAAAATAATTAATTCCGTGATTTTAATCAAACGCAACATCCGGTAATTATCATGGGGATCTTGTCCAGAAATAATTAAAACGTAACACATGTTTATAATTTAAATTTTGTTCAGGTTTTAGTTTTCTTTGTAGTATTGTATGTTATCACGGAATTCCATGACGAGAAGGAACCACGTCCTTCAACTGCGAGACAACTGGAGGCGCTTTCATCACAAAACATCGTCTACAGTCAAGAGAACCGTCGTTCCTTCAAAGACTTTTTAAGAACGCCAAAGTTGAAAATTTGGACGAAGAGGCTATTACCGTAGGCTATTAACATCTTTTACAAATCTAAACGTTAATTCGACCCCTGACGATTCAAATTAATTTGAGTCCGCAGACATAATAATTTTAAAAATGTGCGCAATGACTGCACACGTAAAACCGTTAAATATACGATAAGAACAAAAATTATTTAGATACCTCGACTTTAATTTTTTAAGTGATGTATGACAGATGACATCAGCCAACCGCTTGCCACATGGGACAACCAGTTATTTTATTTACTACAAATTTTGTTTTGATGGTGCCAGATACAAATATTCTTTGGGGCTCTGCTCTGATTATATTAAAGACCACTCTATTAATCATCACAAATAACCCCACTCGATTAATGGGGCTAAAATGTAATGGGTGTTTTATCCATATAAACACCGTGTTGCGCTTGAGACGAGGGGTAGGGTGTATGCCTCTCTAAAAATATATTTCGTGTAGCCAACCATTGGGTGTCTAAACTTAAGAATTAAAGAATATTATGTACACATTACATTTTCAACAGATAAACTCAACAACATAAACAACATATCAAAGACGGCGTGCAAAGTGTAATGTTGAAAGAAACTGTCATACCATATATTTCGCCCCATCATAATTCTCACCAAAATCTCTTGCCCCTCTAAAGAAAAAGCATCTGGATTTGTGGCGTCTTCAGGTTGAGAGTAATGAGTCATTTCTTTTTTAGATGTTTTATAGGTTGGCTAGTATGTTAAATTTGTACACATATCATATAATTACAAATACATATAACACACACTTTCCCCCACAGTCTGCTATATTTGGTAAGAGTAATATATATTCTAATTTATCAGTATTATTATAATAGTGCTTTTGTTTGTAATTCTCGGGTTATATATTACTCTTTATCCAGATGGTAGAAAAAAATCTGCCCTATTATCCGTGGCCACGGATAATATGCGGATTGGGAGAAAATCCACACAATATTTATTTATAAACAAACCCCATTCCCATAAAACAGCTGTTTAGAGTAGTGTAGAGAAAAATTTGTATGAATATCCATTATTCCTATCAATTCCATCCCAGTTTTCTCACATCACTCATTTCAAACAAATGTGGATCGTTGGGCACCGCGATAAACAAATTGGAATCTATAAAATTATGTTGTCGAGTGTTTAATTACATCATTATAAATTATATAAGGCCTAATAATGTGTGTTAAAAATGGGGTTACTGTAATCTAGAGTATCACTTACTATTTATATAGTGATAATTTTGATTAATATTTTAGTAGGGTCAAAATTATAGTTTACCATATAGACATTTAATATTTTAGTAGAGCCAAATTTATGGTTTATCGTGGGGAATTTTAATATTTTAGTTAAGTCAGATTTATAGTTTACATAGATATAAGATAGATAGTCGCGAAAAAGTTTTTCCGTTTAACCAGGGAATATAACGGTAATATATAATACGTGCAGATAAGTGTTGATAAGTGTTGATGAGTGTTTACACCAGACGAAACTGAAGGAACCCCGTGTCAAGGCGGCTCACCCACTAACGTCTGACGTAATAATCGCCGCGATCAAAGGCTTGAAGGAGCGCGGTGGCTCCCCCCGCGGGCTATCAAGAAATATGTTGCTGCCGCCACAAACCACAAACGTTTCTAAAATTCTTTCAACGTGCAAGAAAAATCACAGCAGGCGCGTCTCTGGGATTCTACAAACTCGCTACACGTGCTTTTTATTCAGAATTATCCCCACTGGACAGAAGAACATATTACAACATGGACGTGTTCAACCTACTTCAATCTACTGTGGAATCCACGGTGGACAGAGGTGGGGGCGTGACGGGAATGTGCGGAGTACGGGAGCGACGGACGCCACTGGGGTCAGCGATCCAGAGAATATGGCTGGGGAAGAACGAGGCCACACCGTATCACCCCGAGGCAATTCCGCAATTACACATTCAACGGGAATTTTATCAGCGGCTGCGAATATAAAAATATAAGAAGAACGAGGCCACACCGTATCACCCCGAGGCAATTCCGCAATTACACATTCAACAGGAAATGATATTTTTATCCCACAAAGGAAGTTCGCATTATAAACATCAGATATATTGCACCAAGTATAACAAAATATACTACCGATATATTCCCGCCAAACCATTTCAGTTTAGTTGTAGTTTAATTTAATTAAGCCAATCTAAAATATTTTAAATATTGGTACTTTTTCTTACATAAGTACGCATTTTATGGGGAGAACGGGGTTGTTTAAAAATGGGTTTAGATAGTATATTTATTTTATATAATTTTATATAGTATATTCCAAACACACATTATTTGTGCCGCATTAAACAAATTATAGAGAGGGTAGACGAATTTACACAGTGTCCACTCCGGAGTTGGACCGAATAGACAACAGTTTTTGTCCAAGCCGCAACCCCGCGCTCGTTAGGTTCATTTTTCAAACCCCAATTCCCGAACCACAAACCTTCCCACTCCCGCATTTCGATATAAGTTGTAAAACAGATAATAAATAGTAGTCTCATTGAGCCCAAATCCAGATCTACATTGACAGTCAATGCCAAAATTAATTGGTAAACAAGCAGGCAAGTTTTGTTGTTAAATTTTTACAAGATTTCTATCAAATTAAAACCACAATCGATTTATTATAAAACTCACACTTTGCCACCAAATCAAACGACAAAAAAATTGTAATTGATTATACAAAATATGCCTTATATTTGAGAGCTTCTCCTTTCAACTAGAGAGCCACAGTTCGTAAACAGAGTGTTTTATTGTGTAGTGGTAAGTGGCTGTTGTAATGAGGTCAGTGCAAGCGTTGTATTGTGTACACAATGACAAAATAAGGATGTGCGGTTTTATGGGGGGGGGGTATAAAAGGTTGCATCGCGGGTGCACGCTAAGTTTATTCAACTTTCAACTCCGGCCTGCCCACTTCTCTCAACTTCGTAAGTAAAATGATTCAAGTAATATTTAAAAACAATGTTACAAAATATCTTATTAAAAAAAAACATATAAAAAGGGCTACAAACATATCAGTTTTGCTTAACGAATTAAAACAAATCACGATAAACAATAACAACTTTGAAAAACAATTTACTATTTTCACTCTAAAAGTTAAATTCAAAAAGGAGCCACTCAACTTTCATTTCAAGATTCTTCGGAATACCCAAGAACGTCTTCAGCGGGTTCTTGATGAAAAAATCATGCTTGTAGAAACACTATTAAATAATAAAACTAAATTAAAATCAACGACACAAATACAAATAAAGCTAAGGGGTTTTAATTGTTGTTATTGATTTCAGTGTCAACGCGGTTGGTTCTGCCTCACCAAAATATGTTTGAACTCCTTCCCCCCGAATTAAAAATTCTAATTCTAATTAGGTTAAAATTCACTAAAGTGAAGTGGGTTACGCTCTCATGGTTTTGGACACAATTTGTCCAATTCCATAACTTAAAACTTTACAAGCATGTAACGTGTATGAAGACCGTTGCATACTTGAACAATGAAAACGTTCGTCGATTAAATTTAGTTGGGACTTTGACTGGCCGGCGCTTAACACTGGGAATGACACTTCAACTTTTTAATTATGTAAAAATTGCAAAAACAAAAAAGTTTAACAGACCCAAACAGTTTTTCATTTTTAACGAAAAGCTGGGTAGTGAAATTAATAGACTAGTCATTTTAGTAAAAAAGAACAATAAAACCCAAATTACCAAAAAACTTTCGTTGAAGAAAATTGGAAACGATCCGCAGGTCTTAGAAAACCCAAGATATATTAGACTGTGTAATTTATGCAAAACCAGAATCTTGGGTCAAATCAACCCCCAGTCTCCCCAAGAAAAGGCCTTTCATATGTTTCTTACAACTGATAATCACCCCATGCGCCGCCTAAAAGATCTAACTTTAGTCAAAAGCCACAAAAAACTATCTACAAAATTTAAATTTTTCAGAGACGACCAATCAAACGTAACCCTCTTCATACCCAAAACTCAAATCCATTCGTATAAAAAATCTATGACAATATTGGAAAAATCTCCGAGGCCCGAATATCCGGTTTAAATATTTAAAGTGGCCATAAAAACAATTTTTGTTTAATATGAACTTATACAAAAAATAAGAAACCAAATTGAACCAAATTAAACCAAATTAACAGCATTGAAAGACCCGCATAGTCATCCGCTGGCCGCGAGTGTGTGATTTGTTTTTATGGTGCGCTCACTCCATCAAACGCGATCTAGACTCTGTGCTCCGCCCCGGACTCAATCGACTCCACGGTAGGACCTCGTCTTCGCCCAACACACCTGGACCCCTCCGAGCTTCTACAATCACACCCGTCCGGTGACACCCAGCTCACCAAGCTGCCGCCAACCCCCGGGAACTTAAAGGCGACCCGGACTCTACATAGAACCCCCAACTGCAGTCCCCACGGCTCCACCCCAGCCCGCAGCAGCTCAACGCCCGGTGGCCGGGGACGTGGACAGCAACGACGGTAGTAAGTCTTCGGCTAGTCTTCGGCAGTAAGTGCTCGCCCCGAGTTGGTGTTGCTTACCCCTTTCTTGTTTCATGTTTATGTCTCGCCATCTTTTACTTACCCGACCCTTCTGGTAGAGGGACTTATACCGGGTGTCAAGCCTAAAGTGTTCCTAAAGTGTTCCTAAAGTGTTAGACCCCCTTTATTTTATGTCTGACACTTCTTACGGGGGTTGTTTTTTTACGCTGCTTCTAAGTATGTATTTCAACTATCGAAACTTCTCGCCATTTTTTCAATGTGGCGGACAGTTTTTCTTATGAAATACCCCGCATTTTATTATGATTTTAGATAGCAAACGAGATTTTAAAAAGTTTTTATTCTTGGTATTTTTTTTTCTAAACCCAATCAGTGGGGCTCTAAATTTCTCGAGTAGAGAGGTGCTGGTCAAAATCGGTGATAGGGTATGTTAGATTCCGTTTTCTAGGACCCAAGTTACCCGTTAAACAAGCCCCCTTTCAAGGTGTAAAAAGCTCATACCCGTTAGGAAAACGAGTGGCATACAGTTCAGCTGTGGATCTTGTGTTTTTGTGGCATTCCCCAACAACATATCCATTTGTTCGTTAAAAGTCATTGTAACAATAAAAACACCATTACAATAAACAGTCACATTAAATTGTACTCTTAAAACCGTGCATAAACACAACAAAGTATAGACAGGAACAGGAAACCGTGTGTAATTACTATTGTTGCACAGCTGTGACTTTCGACTGTATGATTCTTGGAGTTACAGTGAAATTAAACCTTAAAATGCTCTAGAGCCTCATTGATAAGGTTTAGGAAAAAAATACCAAGAATAAAAACTTTTAAAATCTCGTTTGCTATCTAAAATCATAATAAAATGCGGGGTATTTCATAAGGAAAACTGTCCGCCACATTGAAAAAATGGCGAGAAATTTCGATAATTGAAATACATACTTAAAAGCAGCGTAAAAAAATAACCCCCGTAAGAAGTGTCAGACATAAAATAAAGGGGG
This sequence comes from Allygus modestus, assembly GCA_963675035.1. Taxonomy (NCBI): domain Eukaryota; kingdom Metazoa; phylum Arthropoda; class Insecta; order Hemiptera; family Cicadellidae; genus Allygus; species Allygus modestus. The sequence continues at coordinate 313,287,652 of OY776112.1, forward strand.
TCTAAGACTTTAGGAACACTTTAGGCTGGGTATATATTTAAGTTTGTTTTAACCTTTGTTTGTAAGACTCACCTGCCCCTTCTGGGAGGGGACATTCTGCCCCTATACAAATCTTGTACTTTCTAGATTTCTTTATTATCGTTCGTTTGTAAGACTCACTTGTGCCCCTTCTGGGAGGGGACGTTCTGCCTCTATAAAAATCTTGTATCTTACTAGATTTCCACTTATTATAGTTTGTGAAAACAATAAAGTACGGGGGGGGCTTCTGGTAACACACCACAACAACAACCATTTAAGATATAATTTTTAAAGCCCCGGACTCGCACCACTTAATTTCGGCCAGTTTAATAACATATAATACACACAAGTCAATATTTTATTATGCAATTTACGATATTTAACTGCTCAATAATGGTCGTTTAACTAAACAACAACAACCATTTAAGATATAATTTTTGAAGCCCCGGACTTGCACCACTTAATTTCGGCCAGTTTAATAACATATAATACACATAAGTCAATATTTTATTATGCAATTTACGATATTTAACTGCTCAATAATGGTCGTTTCAAAAAAAAAACATTTTTTGAGCCTTCGCTCACGGGACCCCAAGCGGATGTCGGCCTGCAACTTGCGAACTCTAGCGGGCGGTACGCTAATTTTATATCTTGGTTTTAAACCATCATCAAAAACTTCCTTAGAATCGTAAATACCCATAAATACCCGAACACACCGCAATCTTCATATATTCAACCCGCTTGGGTGGGATTTTTCGGGGTGGTTGATTGGGGGATAGTGATAATATCATATGATTTGTCAATCATCAGGACGTCCAAAGTTGTTCTCCTTCTGAAATGTATGAAACCACGCTTAACACATATTTTAGAATATTCCATTTATTTAATAGCTGGCTGATAAATAGATCAATACAAGTCTTAAAGAACAATTATTTTTATAAACATATATTTACTGTCCAGAATAAAAGTTTACTAAAGATTGTTTGGATTATTTTAGTCGCCTCAAGTAATCTTTCTATCTCATAACTATCCGAATTAAACAAGTCAAAAGGTCAAAGCACAATACAACTCATAATCTATTTACAATATCCGTAACAAAGTGGCCATTACATTGTCACTTGTAAACCGGTTTCATAATAGATTGGGTCGGATTGAGTTCCCGGAGTCTAGCGCCGTGTCAATTCTGGAGCAAAATCACGGGGCCCCACATCCGACGGAATGACACTGGCGGCTGGCCTCACCGGGGGACAAGTGTGGTAATGACTAGCGGTCCGAGGAAATGTCTAGGCTGGGTGATGGAGAATGCGGGAATGTACGGGGTTGGCAGTAAGAAGCTGACTAACCGTTCAAATACGCCAGAACATAACAAATACGTTCTGTTGTACATCAGAGTTTTTGAGGTAAGGGGGGTAATTCCATTTTTTTTATTATTAGACTATTCATCTGTACTTAGTCTATAATTGCGAAGGAGAAAATTGGTAAATTTGGGTATAGATTTTTGAAGTCATCCCTAGGAGACTGGAACCTGGAACAAGTGTAACAAATTAGATGGAGAACAAGCCAACGGAGCCCAAACTTGTTGCCAAAAAATCAGCGCCAAATCGTAAAATAAGCTAATGATTAGCCGTAATTATTTCTAATATTTCTGTAATGTAATCATTTGTGTATTGAATTATTTTCCAGCAAACATCAGTTTTCCAATAAAACTAAAAAAGTGGGTAAGAAATTTAGCCTCAACTAGCCACTATATTTAAAAGGAAAACTGCAGAATCAAATTTTAAGTTTGTATTGGAAAACAAATCCTATGGCAAATCTAAATGTTCAAATATTTTAGAAGGATTCTCCCCTTTGACTTTTAAAGCTTTAAGGGTTATTTGTTGCAGAAAATGGTTTGTACAGGTAATAGTTTAAAAATAATTTTATTTTGTGCAACTTAGATTCAATTGCCTTTATTTGATCTGTTGAACCATCTCCGGTCCTTGTGACATAACAACCGTGGATGTAGGAGTAACATTGGCCAATACACCCCACACAAACGGTGGTTATTGTTAAAATTAATATACTTTTACCACTAATAGCATCCTACTTAGAAATGAGTACTTCCTATTATTTTTTAAAATGAATTTATTTCAAGTGTCGTTTATTATGTTAAACGTAACATAAAGTGTTAAATGTATAAACATGTCATAGTGCCTAAAGATGTAAGCAATTGCTATCAGAGAATCCGGCTATCACTTATTGATAATCTATACAACACGTTTACTCTTCACTCTTGCTCAATGATTTTATTTTGTTATTTTCAGTACAGGGTTTTTGATTTGAGTAATAACATACCCAATCAACTACAAATTAATACACCGTGCACTTCAGAAGCTGCGCACATTTTAATCAAATTACCAATCCGCCTGTAATCATAACAGAATAGCCACCATTAATTTAATAAAATCAGTGAGTTGAAACTATTATTCCTCGTGGTTTATTTAATAATTTATTTACACACGTTTGTTTATGTTTCATGGTCTACTTACGAACCGGTCCCCGGAACGGTGTGCACCGGTGTGCGCCGGAAGCTCACACAACTCCATTGTCCGGAAGAACCACCAAGTCCACCGAGTCCCGATGTCAACCGCCTACAGACGATTCCGAGCCCCGACATCGAACTCCCCAAGGACTCAGGACCACGGACCAGACATTCCTCAAACGTTTTTTCTTGAACTATTTTTTCTTTTCATTTTTAAATTGAGAAATTTAAAATAATATTTGTTATTAATGTTAAACATGTAAATTTAAATTTCAAACTAAAGTAACTGTTTATAAGTTCTTATGGAAATGTAATCAAACTAATTACACAATTTCGCTTTCAATGTTTATCAAACCAGTGAAAAAAGAAAAACCCCATTAAAGTTAACTTGAATAAATAATAAAATTATTATTCACAAAACTGTCTTACCATTATTAACCCGACTATATTAAGCACACTTTCACTATGTATAGATAATTTATTAAAAATTAACATATTACTCATTGTAATTTGCTAAATAATAAAGAATACTTAAAAATATATTTATATTGAAAGGGTTACACTCTAATGATTAATATTGCAATATGGTTTTTAATAATTATAATTGAAAATCTGATAAGAGGTTATTAAATAAATAGTTATCCAAGTGTAATTTGCTCCAGAAATCTTGGACTAGTTGGGGTATGCTTACTCTAAACTTCAAATTTATATATCTTGTATTTTTCCAAATAATAGTTAATAGTTGTTCATATTTATTTTTTATGTGGGATTCTGGGGTTGTTTTTTATTTTGCTTGAATCTCACTGTTGGATATAAGTACTCGGTTGTGTTTCAATCGCTGACTGTAATCTCGCTCTCGGCCAGATACGAGTCCAAATGGTGACGAGATGGCAAACACTCTTTCGGCTGTAAAAAAACACAGCCCCTTCTTTTGTTTTAGGCAAGTCCAAAATTAAGATACGCTAACTCATTTTCACTAGCACAAACGTTACTCAGCAAATAGCAGGTAAAAACTACACAGAGAAATGTGATTGGTTAATCCAAGTTTATAAGTTAGTTCAACCAGTGTCAGAGGTTACTATATGGACAATTATTTGTATGAGTTCATTTAACTAAGCTCAGAGAGTTAAAAAATATATATATATTTTATAAGTTAAGTTAACCAATAAATTCATTGGTTAAAATAATTTGTTTAGAAGTAGTTGTTAAAACCCGAACCAAACGGCTTGACTGAAAATTGAGGATTTGGTTAATTTAACCAAAGTAGTTGTAATAACCCCATATTCTAGTTTGTTACAACCCATTTCATTTTCATTCATTTAGTTGTTAGCCTCAATGCTTAACCCAGACAGTCCTAGAACCCCAGGCTTAACTTAGCTTTCGGAGGAATAGCCAAAGTTGCCTTGAAACAACTACTACAAAAAGTTAAACTAACTGTTGTTTTGTTTACGATAACCTTTCCTGGCCAACCACTTTCGTTAACTAATCGTGGTTTAACTAATATTGGTCATGACAACCAATATCCATTTTTAAAATTCCATTTTTCTCTGTGTACTATTAGCAAAGACTGCTGTGGCAATATTACTGTGTGGCTACTGTGTGGCTACTGTGTGACTACTGTGTCAGACGCCCACCGACGACAACAGGTGGTGATAACGACAAGTATTGTTGCCACGCGGAGCACTGACCCTCCCCGCCGTCACGCACGCGCCCTGACCCAGTTGAAGGTGTACACCGCTGGCCTATTCTACATCGTAGGCAGTAAATAAACTTGATTTAATCATCGTATAAACTATTATTCGGGTGGCCTTCGTCAGAATATACCCAAATATTAAATACCAATAAACTTAATTAAAGCTGATACATTTTTGTTTTTTCTTTTACAATCGAATAAATGAAACATATTGAGCTAAACGTATTGTAACTATATACAAATTAAAAATGTAAAATTTGGTGCTCTAACAGTACTAGCACAATTCAAGGATTAACAGTTTCTAACTTAAAAACAACAAACCCCCGAGTGACCTTTCATGTCCCCCGTTTTAATAATTAAAAATATTAAACCACGGTAAAATAAAACAATATTTATATTTTCGGATAGTTATATATAGAGCAAGTACAGTTACAGTACAAGTATAGTTATATATAGAGCAGCAAGGATTTTGAGACTCATATCTTCAAGTTTGTAGTTGTCTACAAAGCCACTTTTATTTTATCAGACAGCTTTTTCTCAACTTACAAATTAAGTCTGATAATATTAAACAATTATTGAAATAAGTCATTTCTCTGGCTCCCTTGTTGTTAGGCTCACTGGCTGTATAGTGTTGGGCGCGTAAGGATGAACCACCCATTTCGCATAGTTAGACACTTTATAATGACCTCCATCTTAGTTTATGGAATTGACACGTTTAAGTATATAGAATGTATAGTTAAATAAAACTGGTTATACATTACGGACTAGCACCGTAAATCTTAAATACTTATTATATCTTCTTAAACAGTTTATTTTCATTTTATCATAGTGATTTTGTCTTTAAAAATATGACCAAATATGACCGGACCATAATATAGTTCCCCGTTGTAAATTTACCAGCTGTAACATATTGTTGTTACCTTTTTGAGCTGCTAATCTGTGATGTATTATTTATACGGTATGATAGGTAAAATGTTTGGATGTTTGAATGTTTGGATCATCTTTTGGTAATTAATAATATATTTATAAACTCTAGACAGACTCGTATAAATTCTTAATAGAGTTGCTTTACACGTTTATACCAAATTTAATCCAAAGTTTTTACGAGAAGTATCTTGCTCACGGAAACACATATACAGTATTTTTGGATCCTGCGAACCCGCGACACTACGCTCCAAGAACCAGCGCGATGCCTCTAAGAATAACTGATTCTTAGAGAAGTGACTAAAACTATAGTTTTTTGTGTTTTTTGTTGTTTTTTGTTGTTTTTTTTTGTTTTTTTTTATATTTTTGTTATATTTTTATTTTATTTATTATACAAAAACTTAAAAACTAAAAGAGGGGGATGACCCTTTTCTGGAGGAGGGCCACCTCGCCGTTGGTGAGGAGGCCCCTCAGCCGCATCTCGACCTCCTCCAGGTGGCCCGGCTGATTGGCCACGTACCTCCTCGGTAGAAAATGGTGGCGGCCGTCGGGGGAGAGGAGGCCCCACCGTAGAATAACGAGGCGATTGGTCGCCTCGCCTCTGATGATATTTATTAAGTTTGTGACGCTGACGGCGTCCCACACAGTATATGAAGTTATTCCCGGCATGGCTTCTGCTTGTGGAATGAGCGTTAGCTTGCGGAGGAGCATTAAATACCACTCGATGGGTGAAAGACCGGAGACACACTCATGCACACGCACTCAACCATGTACAGTTGTGAAAGAGGTCACAGGTGTCTACACACACTGAAACTCTAAGGTTCAAAGACATCGTCCTATACCAGTGTCTGTACATACTCTGTATAAACTCTGTGTTTTTAAAAATACACAAACACGCATTGCACATATTCTCTAATAAAAACAAGATTCACCGTTCACGTCTAGGTCTAATAACCCCATACTAGACTTTGCTACAGTAAGATGTAAAACATACGGTTACAGAACTCTAAAAGATTCTCAATCATTTAGTTTTGAAAATTACAAAAATATACTATAGATACTTTAAAAATATACGAGTAATAGATACTGTCAAATAAAAAAAAAAATAAATCTCTCATATCCTCTTAAAATCACATTAACCCCTCCTCCATCGTCACATACTATATAAAACCATCATACCATCACTTAATAACACACTCTTATCCCACACCCTTACCTCTCCTACTACCTTATCCTATCCTTATCCAAGTAAACTATATAATACCCTTACCATAACCTTGTCACACCACTAACCAAGTAATCTTACAATACCTCTATCATATCCATATCCAACTAACCCTTAACCCCATCATTTACACAAACTAACCCCCCCCACACACCCATACACACACACTGACTCGTTCACTCACAGACTCATTCACAAGGAATAGTTCAATCACCCATACACCCACCAGTTCACTAAATAGGACGAATTTTCACCTACAATAAAATTTAACTAAACTTGTCAACTAACCATGAAACACTACACTAACATAAATAAAATACCGCCACAAGATTAGCAATAACACTTTGGAAGCTTATGGAGCGGAGCTCTGAAGGATAATATTTAAAAAAGGCACTTATAGAAATTAAGAAATTTTGATTGATACCAACATGTAGACACAATTCAAATATAAAAGGCCGAAAATATCCGAACAAAAATTAAGAAATATTTTAAATAAAATAGATAGTAAGCATGATTAATATTATTTAAAAGAAGTTAAAATTACATACAAATTATGCTTCATTTGATAAGCAATTCGGCTTTTAGAGCAACAAAGAATCGGAACACATTATGTACAAACAAATAAACTACATGTTTTAACATTTTTGATGAAAAGACCGTCTGTGATCATGAAATAAAATATCAAGCAATGAAAACGGATATAAACAAATTCTTGATTTATTTCTTAGTACCTAGAGCCGTGTTTTTAACAGAAAGGATTATCAATTAGTTCAATATAGAAGTATAGTTATTTCTCACAACCCTTTAATCTTCATCTTTGCCATTTTCGAGATAAGATCTACAAACAAGGAAACCTTATTCATATTAGAGCATAGAATATTACGGTAAATACTGAATAATTCATTCGTGGAAAAGTGTGTGTGTATTTTTTCTTTTTTATACAGGCATATTATTTTAGCTAAATGGTAATCACATGAATCCAAAATTGTAACATGAAATATTCTTATTTCTTTATTGGTAAGACACTTTTGTAGATTTAAGTAAAGTCGGTCACCGTCAGGGTCTCCCTCATAAAATCTGTCCTAGTTAAACGGGAGAATAAATCAGAACCCCAAATACAAAATCCTAAACCCAAATACTTTACTAAATTGCTAATCCTGAATCCCTTTGTCAAGCGGATTGTGTGAAACTCTGCAGTTGGGAGATTTAGATCCGATCACTGTTGGTTGAGAGCGAAACCTTGTCCTCACGATCTCTTTGTTCAAACGGATTACATGCGAAGGGAAATGTAGACAAAGTGATTTATACCTCATTAAAAAAAAAACAATTATAACATTTTGAAAGTTGTACACCTTGATACAACAATTAAACAGGATAAAATAAAATACGTCTCACAACACTTAAAAATATACTACTAGTCAAATCCGGAATGCCTCTCTCTGATTCGGCCTGAGGATGATCGATGTGACTGGTTGAAATCGATCACCTTGCACCATATCTTTTGTATATTAACAGTCTTGTAAGTACGTGCAGTACAATTGTAATTATATGTTGTAGTGTTTTGAGACGTATTATATTTTATCCTGTTTAATCATAACAACACGTATTATGCTACTGAGAAGTTATAACAATTAACTTAAATAATATCTAGACCATTCAGACAATGTTTAGGTAGAAAAAATACTTTTACTATTAGGAGTTTAATAACTTTAAGTTTGCTATACTGGAATTTGAGTTTTGAGATTAAATCCCCTAGCATCGAGACGTGTACGTAATAATTTTTCATAAGCATGGATAGATAATATACCATTTACAGCTATTTAATATTTTCTAATGACTATCCTACAGTGACGCGAAGTTTTCCATAAAAAATTTATTGATTTATATTAAGTATTAGCATAATGTAAGACGCATATGTCCACGCTTATATATTTTAATTGCATGGGGTGAAAGAAATTCAAATCAGTGGAGTTATGTGTTTGCAAGTTTATAAGATAAATTCATGGTTATCTCTCATCTGTTGACGGGTATTTTCATTGTGTGAGGTTCTATTTTGATGTATTATTATTTTAAACAGTAAACTATGCTGTGTTTTGTTACCATACCTTTTATCATAATATCTTAGTCCGACGACCAACAATTTTTTGGTAATGAGATTTGTACAGATCAAGCTAATTAGACCGCTTTATAAATTTACTCGTTGAAAATTTACCATAATTTGTCATAAAGTTTATATTTCTTGTCATCGTTGTCGTATTTCTAAACCCCAAAGTTTATTTATTTATTTGCTTCAAAATGAACTAATAAACGTATTAGTTACCATCTGGTTATGTAAATGGGTAACATTACATTTTTAATTCAATGATTTATTAAAGAAGGTACAAGTTCATTAATATTTATTGTAACATAATCTTTTTCCCCTAAAATTAACTATATTGTCTAGCTTTTATTTGCAAACAAACTGCTCATCTAAAATTGTGACTGTGTATGTGTGAGGCTTTAGTAAAGCATTTTTATACAGGAAACATTACAGTTGGATTATGTCATTTTATATACTTGGAGTACCTTTCAGTGAGAATTCATTTTTAGAGTGATTCCTGATTTTAGTCAATTTAAAATGGCATGTGTAATGAAAACTCGAATAAATTATTACTTTAAAAGCTGTCTAGCAAATGCACTGTGAAGGTCAGTGAAACCTAACTACAACGAGGTTAACCTGCAACCACAATACATCCGCTTCGCTAAGCGGTTTGGCCACATTCCGGTACAGTTTATTATACACTTATGTTTCCACTGGTCTCGGTCTTTCATCGAGAAGTGACACAAATATTGTTTGGAACTGACCTAATACAATCAACTTCTAATAATAAACACGCCATTCAATAAATGAATTACTGTACAAAACTGTATACCTATATATATCTCTCAGTTAATAATCAACAAAAAAAGTTATTTGATATAAATGCGCATCATGGAGTACTTATTACTATTCGAAACTATAGCTAGTTTTATTTAAAAATGATGATTAAGTACGTCTCCAATCTTTTTATAAAAGCATTTGGATCATAATCAAGGACGATTTACACAATTTGTATCTTGATATTTTATAAAGTAACACCTATTACACGACGTTTGGCCAATTTCCATACGTTATCTAATTGATACAAAAAATACAAAAAGGAAATCTATATACAAATTATAATTTGTATTTTGTATCAATCGTTTTCAACCATTTTAACTGTACTGCCAAATGTAGAGGTACAGATAAAGCCTTTGATCAATCTGATAAGATTACTACCTGATATCACTCGTCTTGTATATTGTCTATGAGTTTAAACTGTAATTGTAGTTCCACTTACTACAGTGTTATTACCGTATAAGGTAAACTTGTATTTATAGAATTTCCCGTTTAGGGCACAAACTATTACTGTAGGAGGCAAGGAAATGTGATACCTTGATTTGGATGATAGGTTCCTTCAATTTCATGTTTATTCAAATATTAGATTCACAATATTGGAAGCCAACAAGTTTATAAACAGCGATCCTTTCCAACATGATAACTCTTACAAATAACGACATCTTTTACTACAGTATTTTGATAACAAATATCCTACAACAGTACAAAGGCAAATGAAGAGTGAAGTGTGAGTAACAAGGAGGTAAATGACACTCTTCTTCAAAAAGGCCTTTCGACCCAGCGGCACTAAAACTAGAGAGGTAAGCTACGTCTCGCTTCATATATCCTCTCAATGACAGTGAGTTTAGGTGAATTATTTTTAAGACCTCCGTAGTCGTCGGCGCCCCGACACAACCAACCAGTCCTTTTAACTGTGCCGTGAGAAGTTCGGCGTACCCACATCTAAAGAATCATTGAAGGCTAAGTCGGAAAGGGAGGACCTTTTTAATGTCAACGACCCATACTCATCCTAGTCACTGTGACGACTTGTGTAGATTATTAAGGAGGAATAGTTTTATATTAAAAATATTATGATTGGATCCTAGGGAAAATATTTGCATATTTTGGGATTTTCCATTCGGTAATGCCACTTATTATCTGGTGTTATGGGGAAAATTATTTTATAATTCAAAAATAAACAACAATCTCATTGGTAAAATTCGTAAATACCGTCACTGCAAGCAAGATAATTAATTACCTTACATGCAACGTTTACTTACAAAAACCCTAATATAATGCAAATCATTATTTGTAAGTAATAGTCCTTCATTCAGGATTAGGGGTCCATAACCAAAATACCAGGACAGAAAACTTAATTATTATACCTCATAGTTGTATATCGAGAGGTAAAAATAGTCCTCTGCTCTTGGCCTTTAATATTATTAATGAGATTCCCGAAAAATAAATATTAAGTATAATATGTTTAAGAACAAAACTAAAATGTTATACTATTCTAGCTTTTATATTATAGTGAGTTTTAGATAGCAAATAGACTGACAAAGATTTTCTTCTAAGTGGAGTTAATTATAAAATAATATTTATTTTACATGAGCAAAACTGTAGAGTTGTATCATCGTCAACATGAAACATCGTGTTAATGTAAGTTAATTTGCTAGGAATTGTAAATTGATGTGCCTGTGGACTCCATGTATTCTAAGCAATAAATAAATACTTCTAAGATTAAATATTCTGATTCTGATTTTCTTTTAGACCCTGTAATAAGACGCAAAAGTGTCCAGTAGAAAGCCTCTCCCCTATACCTAAACAATGGGGCCTTATAAATCTCACCACAAAGAGTAACACAGCCAACATTTAAACATTATTGCAAAACGAATGTGTGAAGCTAAACTCTATTAAAACTCCGTAAGATGTTTCAAAATTATTTAAGAAATTCAAAATGTCTATAACAACAGGATTTTAATCGTAAACAAATTAATCTACTTTTTTCTCTCCTAAAGCACTTCTTGTTTATGCCCTTGCTCATACCGTGTTTTTAAGAGATAACACTCCTAAAATAAACTTATATACCTGAAAACTGAATAGAGGACGGATCGACACAAATGTGCATTTAAAGCACTTTTAATAACTTTTTGTTAATCCGCAAACCCATCGGACGTAACAAATACAACAGAACAATAAAGGTGCAGAGGGCAATGCTGCGCTGCGTTCCATTTTGGAGGAGGACTGGAATTTAACGTTCGACGTGCCTCACATTACAACGAGCCTGGCTTGTTTTACACCCATTTCCAAACATTATAGTCTTACTTTTGAGTTGTGTTAGCGTCTTAAAATCTTTAATATGTGGCATGCATGACTTAAAAATACCTCCGTAGCAGCAAATCTGCGTACTCAGCGAATTTCCAATGCATATATATGTATCTTACTACCACATAAAGCCACATATCAAGTTTCATCAATATACATTCATAAATTAACTATTTATGACATTTTAATTATTCTCCATAAGAATAACATGGCGGCTGAGTATGCAGGTTTGCCGAAGCAAGGAACACAAAATGGGGTTTTATACAAATATCAATATAACTCATGTAGGTAAAGCCACATACCAAATTTCATTAATTTATTTTCATAATGAAGGGAGATAACACGTTACTTATTCTCCATAAGAATAACATGAGGCTAAGTACGCAGGTTTGCTGCTACGGGAGCCTTTGGTAAAAAATTTTTTTGAGCAAATACCAATCGTCCACAACCAGATGAAGCCGTATACCAAGTTTCGTCAGTATACGTTAATAAATAAGCGAGATATAACATTTTTATTTTCCTCCATAAGAATAACATTAGACAACGTACTGTGTTTAGCACTTTCAATATCTCGGTAACCAATTGACGTAGAGAAATGATCAAAATACCAAATTGTGTGTTTTTTTAAGCTGAATCCAATGGGAAAACTAAAATTTGACTATTTCCAAAATTATATGTAAAAAATTCGAAAAACCCATTTTTGGGGTACAAAACCCCCCCAAAATACCTCTTCGGATAGAGCGATCTGGCTGGTTTTCGAACTTAAAGTCATAAATGCTGCTTTACATGTTTATACCAAATTTCATCAAAATCGGATAATTTTTACGAGAATTATCGTGCTCACGGACACACACACACATATATATATATATATATATATATATATATATATATATATACAGTTTCGAACGAATGGTGTTTTTGGGGTCTGGGGACCACAAACGAAAAGTTATCACGGTCCCGGGCCTAGGTCTTACCATGCCGACTACGGTAATAGCTTCTTCCCTATAGGGGAAATTCGCTGAAACATGGATTAAAAGTTATAACTTTAAGTTTTCAGTAGATTTAACTGTCATTGCAGACTAATGTCGGTTACTCATTTTGGTAGAATTTTGCAGGATTTCTAAACTTATTATTTGCTAGCTTGCCCAAAAATAACTCTATTATCATCACACTAAACTGACAGTTTGTAATTTTTAGTACTTAACTTTCTCAGTCCTAATTCCTTTGGTCAATGATTTTGAAGATATTTTTTTATTTTCCAACTTGTCACCTCCTTACCCTATTCCCACCATCTCAATTACACCATCCTGTTTTTTTTTCGATATTACCTGCCTATCCTATAACATTCCTAAATTCCTATCTAGTGCCATAAGACATAACCAATGTTTGATAACAAATAAACATATATTTTTTCATATTTCAAAGCATCGAATAGAAATATTGTTTGAAAATATTATGATATTACATTGGGTTTTTAATACTAGTGTTAAACTTTTAATGTTATAAATATTTATAAACAATAAATATTTTAACTAGCCAAAAATAACAAATATAATGAAGACAAAAAATAGACGCTGGCATCCATTAGTATCTGTACAAAGTTGTGTTTGAGAGCCAAGTTTCCTGGTCTCAGAAAGCTTAATCATTAGTTCTTTACGGATACAAGTTTCTTAAATACTAATTCAACTACATTTCCCACTCTAAACTCATTGTAATTATTAGCTGTAAATATAAATACCATATTTTGCACCACTGTTACGTTATATATGTGACTCTCGTTACTGTTTATAAAACCTCTTTATAGTTTTCTAATTATATAGATATCGTTTAATATTATGGTTGGACTTTTAAGGCGGTAACTTCTGTTTAAAAAGAAACATTTCCAAAACAAAAAAGTGAAAATTATTTTTTTTTATTTTTTAACATTAATAAGGCATTGTAAACATAGATATTCTCAGATACATTTATTTACCTCTACTAAAATATAGGTTTATATACCTTCACTCAACAGCACTTTATTTTAGCCAGTAGATTATCTCAAAAATGCTTAAATCATCTGTCTCAACATCAAGGATGTTACACAAATTTAATTCTTGATTTGTATTTGAAAAAAAATGTTTAAAACATAAAACTAAACATAAACAGAAAAATGTATAAAACCTTTCCTACATGGGTTGCAGAGCTGGACAGAAATAAACCTGGTTTGAGGGAGCTCAACCTGCCCGAACGTGTAAAAGGTGTTGTCAGGAGTTTAGTAAGCGAGACAAGGACTGTAGAGAACGCTATACAAACTGACCCGGCGGGGTTCAGCCCTTAGGGAGTCTATTCCCGCATTGCCATGGTTAGATGAGAAACCGTACAACTTGCTCAATATGGCCGGTCTGAGATTCTAACCTGTGACCTCCGTAAAAAGGTTCTTCATGAAGCTACAGATTCAAAAGTAAGTAGGTTAATTATCTTTGTTAGAGGGATAGTCCTACAATTTACGACATATTAAAAACTTTTGGTATTATGTTTATACAATATACATGATAAAAACTCTGACAACATATATTAACTATTATTTAATATTCTAAGCATTGTCAACAACAATTTTAGAATATACTGTATAATCCGTAACCATAATGGTTCGGTGATTGGCTTGGGAAATAATCAAATACATTAATTCATGCTTTAGATACATAAAATGTTACGTTGTATATTAACATTTTATCCTGACAAATTTTGCATTTGACACACTTAAATATTCAACACAATGGTATTACTTGCAACAACCGTAATTGTTGAAGTCAAGCACAACTAATACTTGTAACAACCAATTTTAGTATTTATTTACTATCGGTAATATAATTTATAATGGTACCTGTAAAGTTAATGATATAATTGTACAATAATTAATTTATCAGTACAAATTAAGTATTTAATACAACACAATAATAACAAAACAAATTTATATCTCGAGATTTTCTTGTTTGATACGATGTTAATTTAAAAAATGCATCAGTTGATATTATCTTATTTTATGTTCATCGTGGAAGTTATTTTACTATCTTTAAATAATTTGTATTTCTTAAAAATATTTACTAAATAAATATTATATCTATGTTGAAACGTTTTAGCGAATTTTCCCTATAGGGCAAAAGCTATTACCATAGTCGGCATGGTAAGAACTAGGCCCGAGACCATGATAACTTTTTGTTTTGAGGTCCTCAGATGCCAACAATGCCATCCGTTCAAAACTGTATAAATATGTCCGTGGGTGCGACATCTCTCGTAAAAATAGTACGATTTTGATCAAATTTGGTACAAACCTGTAAAGCAACATTTATGACTTTGAGTTCGAAAAACAGCCAGATCGATTCATCCAAAAGGGTATTTTGGGGGAGTTTTGTACCCCGAAAAGTTTTTAGTTTTTTACATATAATATTTTAGTAAATCAAATTTTACTTTTTACCATTGAATTCAGCTTAAAAAAAAACAATTTGTTGTTTTGATAATTGTTCTACGTTAATTGGTTACAGAAATTTTGAAAGTGCTAAACACAGTTAGTTGTCCAATGTTATTCTTATGGAGAATAAGACAAATTGTATATCCCGTTTATTTATCAACTTAACCTGAAGAAACTTGGTATATTGCTTAATATAGTTGTTGTCTATTGATAATTGCACAAAAAAACAATGTTTTTGCCAATAGTTCCCGTAGGAGCAAACCTGAGTACTCAGCCCCCATATTATTCTTGTGGAGAATAAGTAAAATGTTATCTCCGTTAATTATAAACATAAATTAATAAAACTTGGTATGTGGCTTTACCTAGTTGAGTTGTATTAATAGTTGTATTTTTTGTGTTCCTTGTTTCAACAAACCTGCATACTCAGCCGCCATGTTATTCTTAGGGAGATAAATTAAAATGGCATCAATCTTTTATTTATGAATGTATATTGATGAAACTTGGCATGTGGTTTTATGTGGTATTAAGATAGATAAATATGCATTATGAATTCGCTAAGTATGCAGGTTTTCTGCTACGGGGGTATTTTTTTATTATAGACTATTTTTAACAATATCTTTACAATTTAAATTTTAAAATGTTAGAAAACATCCCTATAGTTTTTAAACTCAAGTTCAATGTATCGGTGACATATATAAATAAATACAACCTTTCATATTGGGCTTTAGGTTAAGCGTTTTCTAGCCTACGGTTAGTGCCTTGGATTTCGGTGTAAGGGGGGGGAGAGTTACTTGAGAGGTTTAAGACGATATCCTCTGAAGACGTTAAATGCTAAATGTCATTGACGTAGCCAAACAAACAAACAATAGTAATGCAACAGTAAACCATATTAATACCAAATATCTAGCAAACAATAGGCTACTTGTCCAAATTGTTGGAATAACAATAAAATTAAAACTAATTCAAAGTACCTTTAGTATGATTGCAATTCTACATTCTTCTTGATTAACAATTCTAACCACAAATAAAATGTTTTATATTCCCACTTTGTCAAATAAATATAGTTGTTCCTTTTGTTTTAATTGTATAAGAAGATAGTTAAACAATACGTTAAATTTGTTCAGAAACCTAAATTTAAAGTATAGTTAAAGTTTAAATTAATTTAACAACAATAACTTCGGTTATTTGGCTTTCTTTTGTTGACAGCGATGCCTGAATTTGCATATAAAAAGGGTTTCTTCTTTTACGACGCCTTGAGTTGTTTGGTTCAAGGCAGACCTCTTTACTGTTTGCCCTTCGTTGGACCTGAACTCGCGTAACTCCAGTCTGGACTGATAGTGATCTATAAGGATTCATTCAACAAAACAATGCATTGAAATTATTAAGGAGAACGTGTATACGGGAGGTAACACATCTTTTTCTGTATAATATTAATACCCGTAATTATCGCGATCCGAGATCTGGACAGTGAATAAAAAATCTGAAAGAAACTGATGACCTTTGAGAATAAATTTGTAAGGAAAGGTTACTCAGAAAGGATACGGAGGAAAGGACACTTTAAGGAAAGGATACGGAGATTGAAACTGGAGAGTTAAACATAACCGAGATATCAGAGAACTTTATAAAGACACAAATATAATAGCTGATGTAAGAAATAGACTTCTCAGGGGGGCTTCATTATCATTGTTGCGGATTAGGAAAGCTGAGCATAGCTGCAAAGCACATCTTCCACAAGCGGGAATATTTCGCAGGTTACCGGAATGATAGGATATAGCAGAAAAGGAAAGGGTGGGATGGGACAACAGCCAAATCGACCCTTCAGAGGGCCAACTCCTGTGCCCCTGTGACAGCTGGGATGAGGTCCTCAAACAGCGGACCCGCATTCTGCCCTCCAACTGGTCAACTCAACTGACAAGTATAAAGTATACAAACAAGTAAACTGACAAGTATATTATAAATAAACCTTCCGGGCCTCAATGTGCAACAGCCAGGTTCAGGATCGTCCATTCTCAGGTTGGGGACCAAACCCGGAGATTCTGTCCCTAGGCACTGCAAATGGAGGGCCAAAGGTGAAAGGGAAGTTTTTCATAATGGACAGCCAAAAGACATACCATATGTAATTTCATTCAACTTAATTTGCTGTACCCAATGCCAGCCCCAAAACTGGTATAGACTCCGGGAGGACTTACGATGATATTTGACGAGAGGAGTATACGCCGATAAAAAAAGTACCTAAGTACGAGCTAGAAGTTAGAAAACGACCCGTTAGACCAAAATTGAGATAGATGGAACTAATGCAGCGAGACTTGAGGAGGCTGGGCAGAAATGAAGATCAGGCCCAGGACAGAGATGGCTGGAGGGTGAGTACCATCTGGGGTACCCCCCTGCAGTAAGTAGGTAGGTAAGTAATTATCACTCATCAACTACCGAGTACTATATGTACAGATTGCACCCGAACTTACTTAGTACCTCAATCCAAATCTATTTGTTGCAAAATACAATTCTCAAATCTATATTATGTATAGAAACTGTGCGTAAAACACATCATCGGAATGTATAAACAGATATGACATTGTAAAGTCAACCTGGCACCACTTTCCTTCAGATGTTAAACAACGCCCCAGTGTTGGCGCTCGCGGGCCTATTTGTGGGGTTGCACGGTATGGTAAGGGCTGAGATAAGTTAGATATAACGGTTATGGTGGAGAGACTTCCTTCTCTCCTCTTACCCAGTTACCCTTTACAAACCTAACATGTAAGGTTATAATTAGATATCGCCTTAACTAATAGTCTTCGGCAAAGCACTCTTGTTATATACATTGAAATGCTACAGACGGACGTTACAAAAAGTCACCCAACACAATTGAATTAATTAAAATTTATTCCTCCTGCTTAAGTTAAATACTTAGTGAATTTGTTTATACTTAAACTCAAGAAACAGTTCCAATACTTAATAATTAGGACAGAGAACCTACTCGTTGACATGTGAAAGATACGTTTACCTGAAAAAGTATTTGATTGGATAAGTTTACGTTGGATAATTCTGTTTTAATATCTGGTATCAGTAACGTTCCTCCTAATAAATTTAAGGGCGAAGCACGGAATGTCTTGGTCACAAATCCAGGCCGGGCGACGGGCCAACTGTATTGGCTTATCGAATACCTGCTGGGAAGATCCAGTGTATTGAAAAACTGTTAAACCATCTGAAATTATTGTATCTATAAGATTGAAAATGTTTAATCTAATAATAATTTACGTTTAGATTTGAAGGTAAATAAATAATTAATAACATAGGCTAATACTAACCTTATTTCCTAACAGATTGGATTAAAAACCATCCAAGTCTAGTGATTACTAGATTTGAAATTACATCTTCCATGTTTCAAAGTTATCAAACTTGTATTAAAATATTTTATTCATGACTGAAATTATATTATTTCTATACGACGGTTTAAATTCAAAAATTAATATTTACTTAAATAGTTGAATATACTATATATTTCGCTACTTCACTTCCTTTTGATTTATAAACAATATATAACAATCGTATCGTAATGTGTCCTCTAACTCTCCTGTCTGCAAGGCCATAGTCTCGGGTGAACATCTGTTTTATAATGGATGTATTAAACCCTGAATAAAAATATTCATAATTCTGATTTATCCACTATAGACCATATTGTGGAATTTTGGACATAATGTGTTTTATCTACCCATTTACCTTCCGTTGATATTTATAATAAAGGGAAAACATATTTTTCCCCCTATAGTAATGCGTTTTATTTATTTTTGGGAAATTTATAATGCTATCTGAGCCCATAATTAGGGTTGTCCGTGATTAAGCGAGTCCATCTACCTATCCGACTGAATATGTCTTCCACATAAAACCAATCGTTTAAATTCGATGGTATCTTATTCTATTTGTTTATTGAACAGCAGGGAAATGTATTTATGTGCAACAGATGTGGCCAGCCTGTTGTGTGAGACTCTTACTTCACCTTAGTTGGAAAACCCCTTCTTCTATTTCAGACTATGACCTGGGAACCATTTGTCACATTGCTTCTACTGTAGGCGTCCACTCTCAGGGTTCGCTCCTTCCAACTGACGATAAAGTGTTACAATCTACCCACATCTCGGTCCAGATCTGATTATTTTAGGGTATTTGTTGCTCAAAGGATGCCCTTGACAGTTTGTCACCGGTAGTTTCAGTCCTCCTCACTCTCAATTATCTTCTCACTGGCCGGGTCCACCAACAAGTACAATTTACGGTTATTTAGTTGTTCATTCGACGATTAAACAAAAAAAGAACATAAATTAACGTGATTTTTAAGCTACTTAAAAAGTTATTAATAAAATCTACCAAACAACAGCTAATTTTTAAAAATTTGGTTCAATTTATTTAAAAAATAAAACATTACTATAGTGTCTATAAAACATCCTATATTACAGCTGAACATCAAAAATTTTAAAATTATTATAATAATGGGGTAAAAATCTAAGAGAAAAATTAAAACCATTTAAAAAACATATAGTATATAAACACAACAATATCAGGTGTCTCCGAGTATATTAATGTAACTGTGACAAGCCAGTTTCCCGTTCTACGACTTGGATGTCGCAGTCAAAGAGCTATAAATTCCAAAGCGAACATTGTAACCAGCAGATTACCAAGATGGAAAACTCCAGAAGGTTGAAGTTTGATTCTTGATAGTTTCATGGGGCTGAATCCTGAAGGTAATTGTTTTCCACAACACCGTAATGAATAACTAGATATTAAAAGATCTTGATTGATACCAAACAGTAATCAAAATAGTAGTTTTAGTGAATGAAAATTATCTAACAATAATGAAGAAATTCTTTAAAACATAATATAGTTAAAAAACTATTATAAATAATTATATTAATGATAATAATCTAAAAATACGGAAATAATAAATATGCTTGGTTAACAAATTGTATTAATCGATAATTTATGCTTAGTTCTTTGCGGCATGATTTTCAGTTTAGTATAATAAGTTTAGTATAACGTCAGCATAAGGGAGGAGAAATAATAATGACGTATACTGTAATAATAGTTCGTACATAGCTTATAAAAACAAATGCAGAGTGTATATCAGGCAGGCGACACTAGACGTAATACATAAATGACCCGGTACATGATTTATGACACGTCACTGGCAGCTGTTAAGGTGTGCGTTACATTAACATGTAAATGGCTTTGTCCCTCCAGTGTTGTACTATAAAATAAGCCACTAATGAAACTTGAGTAAGAAGTTAAAGGAAAATACATAATTTTGGTATATCTACAAGAACGAATCATGAATCCAAATTTACCCAGTTGTAAAATACCTAACATTGTACTTAAATAAATGTTGGAAAAGTAACATATTAGTTCTCCTATTTCTTCACTGTAGACTATTGTTTTGAATTATTATATCATTAAAAGCAAAAACAAAATAAAATTGAAAGTGTATGCAAGGAAGTTATTTTATAAATTTAAATTAGATCATTCTGTACAATTAAGCTACGGGAAAGCCTAATTGAAATGTATTTCTAATATAAATCATAGATTCCTCACATCTTCTGGGATTGTTGCAGCCTTGAATAAAAATATTTTTAAGTTTTATTTTAAATTAACTTAATATTCTCAGCATAAAATATTGATGATGAGTCTTTATACAACATTTTACCGCCACAACTACAGTGCTTCATGTAGTTCAATTCTTTAACAAGTTTCTAGTTATAGCGTTAGATTACTATAGTATAAGGTATTATTGGTTTTAAAGTATAATAGATGTAGATTGACTTCAAAAAGTCTTTGATAGATACAACTTTTTATTACATGTGTAAACAACAATTCTATTCCTTGAAAAATCTGTTAAATCGCGCAACATCATATCCCAAATTTCTAGTGAGACTTCTATAATTTAAATATTCCAGAGAGACAAAAAAATAAAAACATTATATCGCCATACACTTGAGATAATCTGTAAATCACTCTAGACACTCAATCTTTCATGAAATATTTAAGTAATTCATTCAATTTAATTAACAAATAGGGCCTACTGTTCGAACTCGAGAAGAAACTACTGTAAAAGAAGTAGTGAAGGTGTTAACGGACTTGTTTTACACAAGTCATATAGGGGAGGTTTCCACCTTAGTGTAATCCCCATTAAAAAGGGTTGGAAATATAGAGGTATATAATTATATTTCATAAACTTAAATGATTATGTTAAATCAGGACAAAATACACTCTCTGCCTAAGAATTTTCAACTTATAGCTACTATGCACAAATTGCAAATTCTTTAAAAATTATTGTCTATAGTCCTCAATTTATCCAAAAAATACTCGAGTAAAAGTAAACATTCGTCAAAATTAAATAGAACAGAGAAAAGATTACTCGTTTTACAAAAGTTTTCTTAATGAATAGTAAATTTTAATTACAAGGTATTCTGGTTGGTATAAAGATATAGTCGTCAAAGTAAACTATAAAACTAAAAAACTAAAAAAGGGTACTTCGTTTTAATAATATTTACAATAATAATTAAAATAATATATAATATATATACATGTATATAATAAAATACATGTTGAAGAAGAGAATGTAATAGATGAGTTTGCCCACTGAGTGAAGCCTAGTAGGGTTTGCAGATAATAGCTCTAATGTTTTGCAACTCTTGTGTGAGGGGCAGACTCACTGTCTCATCTGTTACCGGCTCTTCTATAAACTGCAGCCTACGTTTCCTCTAAAAGGCAAGTAACCTAAAGTTTAAATAGTTGTATACATTCAAATTTTTATATTATAAATATATTGCGATACCATTAGTGAAAAAACATTAAAAATTGTCCTAAAATTATAGTTTTCCTTAACTTTCCCTTTTATGTAATATTAAAGATTTGTCATTGGGAAATAAAATATAGCATTGGATATTAATAAACTAGAACAATTTAAAGAATCAAATGTAACTTCTTATATTTAGTAATGAATTCAAGGAAGGGTTACACGAAAGTTAATAACCAATATATTCGAAGTTCTCATTATTAATTTGCATTTGAATCCTTGTTGGTCCAGTTTTTACTTCACAACAAGAACACCTTAGCATAACTAACTTAAAAGTTATATTTGCCTGAAAAAACTAGCTTTTTAAAAGATTTTTTTCTTGTAAAGACAAGGGTTTAAATAGTGAATTTTCATGATCAGAAATCAGACATTTTACTGTCGTGAAAACATCCAAAGAATGTATTGACAGCGTCAGTTACAAAATATATAACAAATACACTTATTATTAAGTTTTATGTGATTAGTTACAAAGATATACTGTATACATTTATAATAACCAACATTCATTAATAGAAAATAAGCTAACGATCAATTTTCCTAAATTAATTACATGTAAAACTATATAAATTGTTTAAATCAATGAATAAACAATATTTAGAGAAAAAAATAATTATTAGAAAAATATCGTTGGTAATGTTTGGCAAGACAGATACATTTAAGTCATTACAAACAAAAATAAAGCATGGCGGAAAACAGAACATTACAAAGAAAAAAATCATTAGGCCCTACATAAAATTTAACAATATGTCTAATATCCTTGGTATACATATGAATTAGGTCTAATAACAAAATCATATAACAGCTACAAATAGTCAATCCAAACAACAGAGAAAAAGTAATTAACAGGATACAAACAATCATTAATTAATTACCATGTCAGGTAATAAATTAACGGTACTTTAATCTAACAGGAAGTGAGTTGAAATGTTTAATTGGCATGTAATGGTGATGTTTTGGGAGGAGATATAGTGATATTAATGAACTCATAGATTATTGTTATTCCTTGTATCATGTACATAATTACTATTTTTGGGATGGACACTAATATTGCAATGTGTATTAAACAAAGTTACATCATAAAGTGGTGGAAGGGTTAAAATTCCCAGCTTCCTAAAAGGTGGTTTACAGTAGGTGCGATAAGGAACATTGCCAATTATTCTTACTGCCCTTTTTTGGGTAATTCAAACTTTACCACAGAGATAATTATTTCCCCATAGCATGACACCATAACAAATAATACTGTGAGTTTGTGCGTAATATACATTTAAAATCACATCAAAGGCCACCCATGAACTGAGCTTCTTAGTAAATACAGTACTTTAGATAACTTTTTGATTACCGACTCAACATGATTACACCAAATTACGTTAGGGTCTAGGATAATACCCTAAACTTTCAGAGAGTTGCAGCTCTCATAAACAGATAAACCTTTACTATAACTGAAGTGAATATCACATATTTTGTCCTCGTTAATTGATAATTTATTAGCATCACACCAGTCCTCTAACAATGTAGAGAGTTCCTCTTAAGATTAGAATCTACAGCAGTTTTATTTTGACAACCAACTTTCATACCAAAATCGTCAGCAAATAAAAAAAATCATTAAAACTATTGTCTATGTTAATTCGTAGGTCATTACTGTATATATAAAATTGAATAACAAAAAGTCCTAAATTCAATCTTTGAGGGACATCGTACATAACTACCTGGCCTTTAGAATAAGTCAATAAGTGATTGACCTGCGAATGCCAGGTCTTATGGGTAAAGGAATGTATGGGATTCGCCTTAGTCTGTTGGACTTTGTCCAGAAACACTAAAAGCTTATTAGAACCCTTGGTCTCTGAATATTACTTATTACACCTGCAGCCCTCGTATCACAAGCATTTTCAGTTTTAAGATCTATAATTCAAGAGATGTTAGGTACCAGTGATACACGGTATTATAGGCCGGTATGCCGGTAAGCCGGTACAGTTTAAATTGAGAATGAGCCTTTTTTATAGAAACAAAATGTACCAAAGAGTTAAGGACGGGTTGGATTTTCCAAAGCTCTTATTAGGAAAACCGTAGTACAGGTTTGGTATGAATATTATATCGTTATAATAATTGAGTAAGAGGTTTCTTCACAGAACTAAATCAAGGGTTATACCGGACGAATAGTAATAATTGATGCGTCATTGTAAACATCTAAAACTAGAGTTATATTGGACCAACTTTAATTTGAATGTGTCACAGGAAACTTGTGAGTACGCACACTTGGTAATTATTATAAAGTATGGGTACTTGTTTTTAACATGAGTGTAAAACATAATAAATTTTCCACGTTTACAAATAAATTGTGTTAAAAATGAATTGGTCTGTTTGGAATTTTAAACAGATTTTATTAGTTGTTTTCTGCATAAGAACGATCCGTGGTAATAATTTTTCTAGGCTTTAAAATACCAACCACTTTGGTAAATCTCCCCACTGTATTTAAGATATAGTAAAAATCCAAAACAACCTCCGGATTTATAATTATATGTTCAGTAAAGAAATGTATTGGGTTCCTTTTTACAACTAAATATAGAGTTCTTCCAGACTGATTGCAACAAGTCATTTAACACATCATTGCGTATATGGCCTACCAGATATGCAAGCTTGAGTTTTATTTTTAATTTATGAGGAATAAAACGTAATATGTTTCCATATATAATACAATGAAAATGTGCAACCTTTTGTTGCAATTTATCTATTATTATTATGAAACGCTAATAACAATTGTTAGACATTTTATGAGTTTAATTTTTTAGTGTCCACTTTAAATAATAACCTCAGTTTTTATGTTTCAGTTAAAAACTGTTATTTCCTTCAAATATTCAATTTTTTTCTAAATATAATGCTTGAGTAGGGGATTATTTTTATCAATTAGCTTATAGTTCCTGTTGGCTGACTCTGTTGATCCTGTATCATTATTTTTCTTTAGAAATACATGGTTGCAGGTTTTAGTACATGTTATCAGCTTAATGCTTATTAACAACTACTCACACGTTGAAATAATTAAAAAAATAAGAAGTATTTTATAATTGTGGAGTAAACAAGAAATTTTCAACAATAAGGAATAAAACAGAACATCTTTAAGGAAAAACTGCACTCCATACTATTGTGTAGATGGTTGTATTTTGAATAATAAATCTAGTTTTCCTTAACGTATACAGATTACGTTTTATAAATAACTGACTAATAATTAAATAACACTTTTTAATATTTAATAACGGAGTGGTTATCTCACAATCACACCGGATGATGGTTGACAATTATATTGACAATGCTGTGTTATCGCAATCTGATTGTTACTATTCAGGTCAATGATACAATAATAGCCTGCAGTATTGTAATTATACTGATCATGCTAGCAATACTGAATACATAGCACTATTATAATACAGTATGTAATCGATGATCAGTTGCAATACTAAACTGCAGGGCAAAACTATACAGGGTGATTGATATAAGTGTGCCAGCTGTTTTTCTTGAAAAGTATTAGAGCTATTAAAAAATTTAAATATCAACTTCCCTGGATATTTGGTTCTATATACTTTTGTGATTTTGAAATTTCAATTTTATTCACAATTTTTCCAATATGGTGGCCAACTTGAGGTTTTCTTATAAAATGTCCATAGTTTTATTAATGAATTGTGAAGAAAATATAATTAAAACCGTTTTTATTCTTTGTATTTTTTTAACTAAACCTAACCGTTAAGGTTGTTTTTATGGTTTTTAACAATGGGTATCTCACCTTACACCTCATTTGAAGCTCTGGAGGCTAAAGAGTTAGTTTCAGAAAAGAAACACCAAGCATAAAAACGTTTTAAAATTACATTTTCTATCCCATTAACTAATAAATTAGGGGGAATCTTATTTCAAACATTTTCTCGCCACTTTTCCAATATGGCAACCTATTATGCCAGTAGGAGATTTGATATATATATATATATAGACGGTGATTAAGACGTTTTTTGAAAGGCTACAGTAAAGTTTACTCTATATAAGCTAATAGTCATGACACCACTGATAGTGAGGTGCGTCACCGATGAGCCAACTCAGAGTTTTGGGACTAAAGTTGGAATAAATCTTAGAAATTTGATAAGTTATCTTTTATTTCGTTAAAGTATTTTGTATGTAATATACAGTTTGTAAAAAAGTTCGTCCCCCCTTTTAATTTGGTTTTTTGTAAAAACAAACAAATCACATTTGGGGAACGATAATAAATTAATCCCAAGTATCTTTTTACGTTATCGGAAATTCTTAGTGTCCCCCAAAAATGGGGGATTTTGAAGGCAGCTCAAAATTTTAAAATGTAAACCCCTTCTGAGTGCCCTCTCATTTTAAAGAGCTTTAACAAATAGGCGAATGGTGGAGGTTGGAGGTCTGTAACGAATTTTTTTTCCAAAATGGCAGCTTGTCAAAGTTTTGAATACAACTCATTCTTAAAACCTGACGTCTAAGACTTTTGGAGTTTTAATTTCACCTTTGGTGACTTAAAACTGAAAAGACTCTTGAAGAAATCCTATTAAATAAAGAACACTGGTCTCTTTTGGTAATATTAAAAATTGTGGGAACCCACAAAAATATGGGATTTTGGGGGCAATTCTAAATTTCCTAATGTACACCCCTTTTGAAGGGGTTAGATTTTCTTTTAACTGTCACCCTTCACATAGGTTTATAAAGTTCTTTAAAATGACATTTTCGGGGGACACTCAAAATTTTCGATAACGTCAAAAGATACTTTGGGTTAAGTTAGTATCGTTCCCCAAAGGTGATTTGTTTGTTTTAACAAACAAAAAAATAAATACGCCCGTAGCAGCAAACCTGCGTACTCAGCGAATTTCCAATGCATATATTTATATATATATATATATGTATCTTAATACCACATAAATCCACATACCAAGTTTCATCAATATACATTCATAAATAAACGATTTATGACATTTTAATTATTCTCCATAAGAATAATATGCGGCTGAGTATGCAGGTTTGCTGAAGCAAGGAACACAAAAATGGGGTTTTATACAAATATCAATTATACCGATTGTTTTATATTGTGATACAAAAAAATAAAATAAATAATGTATTACCTGTATATGAGTCGCCAGTAATTGAAGATTTAGTTTTGTTGTGTTGGTAGGCCGCCTAATTTAAAGTTGTGACGCGACCGTTAAATTATAATCATTTGGGGACGACACCTTCAACTAGGCACTCTCGTAGAAATTGTAAGTTAATTTAGAATTTGTACAAAACCTATAATTTGCCATCAATGTATAATTTCTCAGTTATTTATAATATTGTTCTTTTCTCATGGTAAATCCTAGTCAAACTTGTGAATGTAAATTCATTAATTTCACTGATATACGTTAGGTAATTATTGCTTTGGCAAAACTGAACATGTTAATTTGCTATCAGATTTCCTCACTTGTATTAAATATATTTTGGCTCTGTAAAGTTTTAAAATGAAAGTAATCTGTATTATTTAATAACTAACCTTAAGTATGATATGATGTCCGCAGACGAGTTCCTGTGTCTTGGCGTACCCAAAGCCTCTAGGTGTCTCCCATAAAAGAGTAAGATCATTCCAATAACTTTGTTTAAATAATTATGGTGTTGGACTTTTAGATAATAAATTGATATAATTTACCTTATCCAGCCAACTATTTAAAGGATATATATATCACATGTAAAGGGAAGAAATGATTATTTAATTATAGAATAATATGTTGATTAATTTGATAATTTGGAAGACTCACAATATATAATGTTCTACAAAGTGCTGTTTTTTATTTAAAATATCCAAGTGCCCACAACATCTGCTAAGCCTAGCCCCTTTTTCTTGATAACGTGGTCTTGCCCACATGGTAAAATCAAAATTTATTAAAATATTACCCTAATCGCTCTATTTTGGGTATACAAATTGCGCCACTCTGCTGTTTTACCAAATCAAGAAAAAATCAATATATTGGCTATGGGCAAGCATTCTGGGAAATGGCACTTGAGATAAATAGGGTGTTTTAAAACAGTGTTGATAGTAGTGATAAACTACAGGGAAACGCAACATTTTGGGGTTAAAATTAATAAATCGGCAAAATGGTTAATTTTAATTTGAAATATTTAACTAAAGAAGAATTAATATATGAGTTAATGATAAGAAATCGAGACCGAAAGGGAAATAGTGTTGAACTACTCAGGAAGCAACTTAGATCTTGTTATGATACACCAGGGCAAGTAAACTACTTAAGTGGTAAAGTAACTGTGAATGAAGAATTCGACACCATTAAAAATAAAATATCTACCTTAGAATTATTGGTTGAGGGATGTAAGGATGATTCTAGTTATCTGCAAATTGTGAAAATAAATTGCCAAGCTAACTCATTTGAAAGTGAGGGTTACCAATTTATTACAATGTAGGCTAGATGCTACACTTAAGGACCAGTTGGTGAACATTTCCTCTAAACTTGATAATTTATGTTCCACATTTGATACAATTAAAGGTACAATACCTAGTGACGACCTAACCAATTTTGAAATGCAAGTAAATAAATCCCTATGGAAGAAGAGGAAATCAATTTGAACCTCAACCAAGCTCTTGGGTCAGACCCTTCTAAAACGTCATCCCCAATCCGACCCGATTTTCATAACTTCAAAACGATCGAAACGGGTTTACCGTCCAAATCAGATGCAATTCAACTGCATGGGCCTATGGATATTGCAAATTTATCAACGGCTCCTCCAATGAATCTATGTTCCTTCAATAAACTGCCTAACCCATTGGAACCCTACCTAAATGCCTTTACAATCTGTGATGGTTTAGAAATTGGACGATTACTTGAATTTTTAAGAAACTTGGTCAAAATTCAAACTGAAACTAGGCTATCCTCCTTTGAATTATATGAACTTTTGCCAAACTACACAAGAGCTCCACTTTTAAATATCATCCTGGAGTGTAGAAATTACTCAAAATCTATGGACGATATGCACCTTGACATCCTAAACACATTTGTTCCCATTACTCTCCGGGAGAAACTTAAACAGGATTTTATTTTTAGGCCTCAACAGCCACAAGAACCTCTAGCCATGTACATAAGCGAAGTGAAAATAAATAATAAAATCCTCAAAACCTCACAGTTTAATAATAATAATAAACTAACCTCGCAGAAAAAGAGCTAGTTTGTTTTATAAAAAACGGGATAAATCCAGAAATCAGAAACAGGTTGGTATTTGAACAAAATCCGATATCCTTTAAAGACCTGGATCAGTTATGTATAAACAGTAACAACGTGCAGTATAATGACTATATTAGGGAGCATACGTCACTACATTATAGCAGTCCACAGAACTTCAGATTAACTTCTAAATCTGGAAATCGTAACTTTGTGCCTAGGGAGAAACCTGTTACTGACCAAAACAAGTATGATAAGGTATGTTATCAGTGTAATAGAAAAGGCCATATCGCTAGGAATTGTTTCAGGGGGCACAAAAACTTGTGAATTCGGGAGAAAGGAATGGCAGGCTTTCTTATTTTCATCCTCCCGAGATCAAAAATCAACCACATGCAACGCTGGAATTAAATAAAAATCACACACCACAATTTAAAGGGGAATTACGACAGATAGTAAAAGGGTGGAACAAATTCAAACAACCGGGACTAAATAAAATCAAAGGAAAAATACGTGAGACACTACCATGCATAGAAATCCAAACTCATAAAAATATAATAGTTAAGGCATTATTGGACACGGGAGCTAGCAAGAATTTTATAAACGAAGCGCTATATAAGGACTTGATAAAGGCTAAAGCAATATTACCGGGAAATAAATGGTTAGGGACCATAATAGCAGCTAATGACTCAGAAATCGAGGTTTTAAAAGCATGCAGATTGAAGATAAAAATAGGGGAATATTCGTGGTGCGACAAATTTTTGGTTATCAAACAAAACAGTTTCGCTATGATAATTGGTGCCCTATTCATGAGAAAAACTGGTTTAAATATCGACTTAGCGCAAAACAATTGCTACTTTAAATTTAAAACATTAGTGAAAATCAAATTAACCTCAAACTCTAAGATTGGCGACATGGTAAATCATATTAAAATTGGAACACCCGATATGCGGAAAGAAGTCGAAGAGTTAATACATTCCCACCCAGAGGTATTTACTGACAAAATTGGTGAAGCATTGGATTTACAAGTTGAGTTACGATTAACAGATGATAAGCCGGTAAACATCCGACCATATTATTTAAGCCCTCCAGCTGTAATTAAAATGAAGAAGATCATTGATGATTGGCTTGAACAGGATATTATAGAACCATCTACTAGTGAATATAGCTCGCCAGCCTTTTTAACTAACAAAGACAGATTAGTAGTTAATTACTCCGAACTGAATAAAAAATTAATCAAGATGAATTATCCACTCGGCGATCTGCAAAACATCTACCAGCAAAACATGTACCAGCATCTACAAGGGGCAAAATATTTCACCATAATCGACCTTAACAAAGCATTTTTGCAATGTCCACTAGCAGAAAATTCCAGGGACATTACATCTTTCTGTACAATATTCGGTAAATACCGCATGAAAAGAGTATGTTTCGGTCTTCAAGTTGGTAGCTCGGTGTTATCAAGTTATTTGGATAAGATTTTCCGAGAGATAAAGTTCAAATATCTTATTAACTTTTGCGATGACATTCTGATCTACAGTCCTGATATAAAATGTCACCTAGAACATGTCAAAAATGTTGTTGATATTTTGAGCAAGCATAAATTAACAGCTAATATGGAAAAAGCTAAGTTTTTCTGCCAAGAAATAAGTTTCCTAGGCCATATAATCAAAGATAACACTATCTCGATAGACCCCAAGCGCACTGTTAATATTCGGAATTACCCCGTTCCTAAAACAGTAAAACAGGTACGACAATTTACTGGGATGTGCTTTTATTGGTTGAAATACATACCTAATTATGCCGACATATGTGCACCGTTACATCAACTCAAACGGAAAGGCGTTAAATTTAAATGGTCCAACGAGTGTCAGGAAGCGTTTGAAAGTTTAAAAAAAGCCATCTCGAACCCGCCTATTTTACAGCTAGCTGATTTCCGGAAAAGCTTTGTTCTTCAGACGGACGCATCTATGCTAGGTGCCGGCGGAATTTTGCTCCAGTATAATGAAAACCAAGATCTGATGCCTATAGCTTATTACTCTAAAAAGTGTACAGATGCAGAATTAAAATACAGCGTATATGAAAAGGAAGCCTACAGTGTGATCCTGTGTATTGAAAAATGGCACGAGTATCTGGAAGTGCAGCCTTTCACACTAATTACAGATAATTTAGCTTTAAGTTGCATTTTGAAATCTCAACACAAGATAGGTAGGACAAGATTGTCGAAGTGGGCTGAACGACTTTTGAGCTTGCCTTTTACTGTCGAACATCGTCGTGGAAGCGAAAATATTTTGGCGGATACCTTATCTCGATTATACGATGAAAACCCGCAAAAGGAGGAGAATAATCAAACAAATACTGAGGTAACGAAACCGGAAATAAATAATATTCCTGTAAATCCCGAATTACCGATGAGCTATAAAGCAAATGTATCAAAACTATATGTAAATAATGTAAATAGTAATTTAAATTCTGAGAACAAGGAGAAATTTGAGAAAAATTATTTTTTGAATTTAATAACTGAAATTCCATTGGCTTTCACGGACCTGAAAACGCACCAGCAGGAAGATGAGAAATGTAGAGAAATAATTAAAAGCATAAATGATGATAAAAATCAGCTATGTTATTTCCTGAAGAATGATTTACTCATGTATAAGAATAATAAAGGAAAACCCCGAATTTACTTGCCTGACAAACTAATAAATTTAGTATTCACATTTTTTCACAATACGACTTTTGGGGGTCATTTAGGCATTGCTAGAACGTAAAGTAAGATAAATGAATAGTTTTTCAACCCAAGGCTCGATAATATAGTTAAAGAAAAAGTAAATGCATGCAAAATCTGTCTCATGTCAAAAACAAGTCAACAAAAGTACGAAGGGAAATTAATATCCATACCGGTCGAACAAAGCATGAACACCATATTTATAGATATACTGGGACCACTCCCGAGATCTAAAAAAGGAAATAAATATTTACTTGTGATTGTAGATGGTTTCAGCCGTTATACTTGGTTATACGCATTACGTGACTGTAATTCCAGGCTAATAATTGAAAAGCTGGAAAATGTATTTGCGAATTTTTCCACGCCCAGAATAATAGTATCCGACTACGCAAGCTACTTTGTATCCAAAGAATTTAAGTTATTTTTATTCAAGACTTTATTCAACATCGTAGAATTGCGGCATATCGAGCTAACGGAAATCGTAGCGAGAGATATATCAAATCAGTTAGTACTATCCTTCGTTTTTTTATCACGATCAGCAAGCTAATTGGGACCAAGAAATAAACTATGTACAAATTAGCCTAAACACTGCCAAAAATTCATCAATCGGATCTTCAGCTTTTCAAATAATGTTCAGCCACGAATGTAACAACGCTCTATCTAATTTATGGAATGTTCAAGACTTTGTTTCTAACGCTATAAATGTCGAACAGAAGAAAGAAAATTTAAGAAGAGCGCTAAATAATGTCAAGAAAACTGTATTGCAAAATAGGCGAAGAAACAAGTATCAAGACCCTCAAAACAAACACCCATTTCAGCTGAATCAAACCGTGTACATCAAAACACATATCTTGAGTTCAAAAATAAATAATTTTTGTAAGAAATTAGCATTGAAATACATGGGACCGTAAAGAATAATTTATTTAGTAACGGATGTCACTGTGCTTGTACAAAATGTAAATAACTATTTAAATGTTAGAAAGTTACACATTTGTGACCTGAAGGTAGACAAAGTTTAAGTGGTTCAACTAGTAAACATTGTATCCAGCCGGCATTCCTCAGTTCATTGTATACGCCGTAAACCAGATACAACAGGTTATTGAAAGGGATTGTATCAACACGAAATGAGCATTTGTATTGAAGAATATTTATATAAGTTATTAAATCTTGTATTAATTTGTTTTTAAAAAGAGAATATTTAAAAATTGAATAATAGGATATTTTAACGTCGACGACATTTGGGGAAAAAAGCGAATGTATGGTAGAATATTTGGGGAACGAAAGATTGAACGAATCTGCGAATAAGTGGGATTAGCTAGCGAATGTAGTATGGAAGAGATAAATGTTGTATGAACATTTAGGTTTAAGACACTATTTCACTGCACGTCACTTAACGACACTTGATTTTCACTACACCCACGAAACACACGAAAACATTTAAACACGACACACATTAAACACGACAAAGACAGAAAAACGACACGCACACTCAGAAGTCCTGAACTCGACTGACTATTGACGCTAATAATATCCTAGTTTAATGTTTATCGCTTGGAAAAACCCAGTATTTTACTGATTGTTACGATGTATATTTATTCCGAAATATATTTGCTCAGTTATAAATAGGTTTGTGATATATTAAAAGAGGGTAAATTAAATGATTTGTAAATAGATTCATGTAATTATAAGATAATTAAAAATGTTAAAATGCAATTAAATAAAAAACCGTATGAAAAATAGATGTGAAATGTCTGAAAGTGTAGGGCCGCGATATCTGTCGGAGTTTTGCGGAACTACGTGGAACCTGTTTGTAAATAGAATCGCCCGCCAAAATTCAAACTCACTATATCGTTTTCTATTGTAATTTTAGTATTAGGGTATGGGAAACATTGTTTGGAGTATGAATTACTGTCGTAGATAACATGATTTATGTAAAGTGCATCTCTGGTATTAGTTGTTAAGATGATAAGTTGTAAGTTCAAGCTTTATTTATTTTCTTTTTTTTTCCTGGAGTAAGGGAAAATTTATACCGATTGTTTTATATTGTGATACAAAAAAATAAAATAAATAACGTATTACCTGTATATGAGTCGCCAGTAATTGAAGATTTAGTTTGTTGTGTTGGTAGGCCGCCTAATTTAAAGTTGTGACGTGACCGTTAAATTATAATCATTTGGGGACGACACCTTCAACAAGGCACTCTCGTAGAAATTGTAAGTTAATTTAGAATTTGTACAAAACCTATAATTTGCCATCAATGTATAATTTCTCAGTTATTTATAATATTGTTCTTTTCTCATGGTAAATCCTAGTCAAACCTGTGAATGTAAATTCATTCATTTCACTGATATACGTTAGGTAATTATTGCTTTGGCAAAACTGAACATGTTAATTTGCTATCAGATTTCCTCACTTGTATTAAATATATTTTGGCTCTGTAACGTTTTAAAATGAAAGTAATCTGTATTATTTAATAACTAACCTTAAGTATGATATGATGTCCGCAGACGAGTTCCTGTGTCTTGGCGTACCCAAAGCCTCTAGGTGTCTCCCATCAAAGAGTAAGATCATTCCAATAACTTTGTTTAAATAATTATGGTGTTGGACTTTTAGATAATAAATTGATATAATTTACTTTATCCAGCCAACTATTTAAAGGATATATATATCACATGTAAAGGGAAGAAATGATTATTTAATTATAGAATAATATGTTGATTGATTTGATAATTTGGAAGACTCACAATATATAATGTTCTACAAAGTGCTGTTTTTTATTTAAAATATCCAAGTGCCCACAACATCTGCTAAGCCTAGCCCCTTTTTCTTGATAACGTGGTCTTGCCCACATGGTAACATCAAAATTTATTAAAATATTACCCTAATCGCTCTATTTTGGGTATACAATATAACTCATGTAGATAAAGCCACATACCAAATTTCATTAATTTATTTTCATAATGAAGGCAGATAACACGTTACTTATTCTCCATAAGAATAACATGGGGCTGAGTACGCAGGTTTGCTGCTACGGGAGCCTTTGGTAAAAAATTGTTTTTTTGAGCAAATATCAATGGTCCACAACCAGATGAAGCCGTATACCAAGTTTCATTAGTATACTTCATAAATAGGCGAGATATAACATTTTTATTTTCCTCCATAAGAATAACATTAGACAACGTACTGTGTTTAGCACTTTCAATATCTCGGTAACCAATTGACGTAGAGAAATTATCAAAATACCAAATTGTGTGTTTTTTTAAGCTGAATCCAATGAAAAAAACTAAAATTTGACGATTTCCAAAATTTTATGTAATAATTTCGAAAAACCCATTTTTGGGGTACAAAACCCCCCAAAATACCCATTCGGATAGAGCGATCTGGCTGGTTTTCGAACTTAAAGTCATAAATGTTGCTTTACCCGTTTATACCGAATTTCATCAAAATCGGATAATTTTTACGAGAGTTATCGTGCTCACGGACACACACACACACACACACACATATATATATATATATATATATATATATATATATATATATATATATATACAGTTACAAACGAATGGTGTTTTTGGGGTCTAGGGACCTCAAAACGAAGTTATCATGGTCCCGGGCCTAGGTCTTACCATGCCGTCTACGGTAATAGCTTTTTCCCTACGGGAAATTCGCTAAAAGGGGGGGACGGACTTTTTTTACACACCGTATATTAAATATTACTTAAATCACTTATGTAGAATTTTTTTGTAGGTGAAAAACCTGTCGTATTAAGTTATTTTTTCCAGTGAATTATTTTATCCTGCTTCAATTATTGACCGTAGGACAAGTGGTCTACCGTCATATGGAAAAACTAATCTGGATAATAGCACATGCCAGTTAAGTTAAAAGGTAGTTGTGAGATGCCAGTGAGGGAATTACACAGTGACCTGGTTATACATATAAAGTGTCAGGTGGGGCTGAACGCTTAGTGGGGCTGGTAATGTCCTCCGTTGCTCGGTGTGGTATCAATACCAAATATTCCATTGTTACTATGCTTTTTAAATTATATAGTCGTAATTGGTTTTGATTAGTAGTTTGTGGAGAGGGGTTTCGTTAAAAATATAGTACTCCAAATGAAATGGGGACCATCACTCATCAGGCGAGTTTTAAATATGTATTTTGGCTGATCTAATAGTAAGTTAGAGTAAGTAAGTATATGAATACTTACAACTCGCCATTACACACAGCTGCGTAGGAGATATGGGTGAAATATCCCGTTTCAATTGTTGACTCAACATTATTTGCTTTCTTACTCGTTATGAATGGATCATTAGTTGAATTCAACTAGTTAAATTATTACTTTTAATTTTTGGATATTAATAATTTCTAAACTCAAAGAGTAAAATGGAAGCTTTTTAGTTTTGATTTGTTTGTGTAATTATTTTAAGAGAGTACACAATACATAGGCAACTATCCACAATGCTAACTGTTACTATAAGTTTCGGTAGAATAATTTTTAAGTTATAACTAGTAGGTGTCCCGTTTTCCGCACGGGAATTTTTTGAACTGTTTACATTATATTACAGTGTCTGTATAAAAATCATTTACACCAAAAGACTTGTATGTTTCATATTGCGAAATGGATTACAAACCCCGGCTTCGAGCCATAGACCCTGGGTTGGATATTGAGTGCATCAATATGGTGTATAAAGTTTTGAAAATAAATGTATTAAACTATTTTATAACAACACAACTCGTTAATTAATGTAGCTGTTTGAATAAATCAAATATAACTCCATAAGATTAAAATTGGAACTTTAAGAGTCGATGAGGTAGAGCCCTGAAGCTGGATGTTTTTTAAAACCCGAAATGGCACATCTAGAGGGTAAAAGCTTTCGATTGATACCAAATATTTATATAAAATAACAGTTTACGAGGTCGAAAATCGCCAAAAAAATCAAGACATTCATTAAATAATATAGATTATTATAACTTAATAACTGACGATTTCTAAATCATGTTATGAAACAAATGGCAAATATGTATTATTTTTCTTCCAAATCTCGAACGCAAAGTTGTAATGAGGAACATATGAGAAGAGATCATATAACATACAAGACCAAGTTTGCAATTAATTTATATTTTGAGACACCGACCACGTGTTAATAAAGCTAGTTAAACTGCAATAGTGAATAACAGAACTTA
This sequence comes from Allygus modestus, assembly GCA_963675035.1. Taxonomy (NCBI): domain Eukaryota; kingdom Metazoa; phylum Arthropoda; class Insecta; order Hemiptera; family Cicadellidae; genus Allygus; species Allygus modestus. The sequence goes on from OY776112.1 coordinate 313,324,639, forward strand.
AACACCTACACTACGATGATCAGTTAAGAGAAATTCATCATTGTCATTCATCATTTAATTCATTGTTATCAATTGTTTGCGAGTACAGCGAACCTTAGGATAATTGCTTAAGGTTGTGTGTTTGAACACCATATATTAAATATATTAAATTTTTAATCGTTACACTGTACAATTTAGTTGTAAGTAAAAACAACATTTAAATATTTTTTTAATTATGTGAACAATTTTTTCTATCAATTTTCAGATCCTGGATTGTGTAAAAAAACCTAGATAATATTTTTTTAAGTTAATTATGTATTTATAATACAAAATGTGTGTGTTTATACAAACAATAAACGCTGTTTATAAAACAGAATATAAATGATTGTGGTTTTAAAACCTATAGAAGGCAATTTCACTGTAAAATTTACTGCTTGAAGTTTGTAATGGTAGCAAATAAAGTTTATCCACACAACTTTTATCTTCCAGTTCTTTTAAACTTCTATCTTCAATAACATAAACTCCGTTAAAAGGGGCGTTACAGTTAAAATATAGTTCATAAACAAATTTCCGTAATTTTTTCTTTCTTAAAACAATAAATTAAATTGGTATATACTTTTCGCTAGTAAAGTTAACATCAAAAGATTTGTATATTTCATATTGCGAAATAGATTACAAACCCGGGGTTTGAACCATAGACCCTCGGTTGGATGAGTACAACAATATGTTGTATAAAGTTTTGCAAATAAATATATTGAATTATTTTATAACAACACAACTCGTTAATTAATGTAGAATAATTTTAGCTTTTCTTTTGTTCAGTGAACAAACTGGTGGGGTTTTCTACAGCACACATATTTTTACCATTATAGGTGTTTTAAACAATTTTAGTTTTCTTGTACACCGGTACTTTTAATCCTAGCTTAGTCATAAAGGACAACACTTTGGGCAAAATTCACCACAATCCTAGCATAGTCATATAGTAAAATACTAAGAGCAAATCGCACGACAACCCTAGTGAAGTAATATAGGACAACAGTGTGATCAAATCGCGCCACAATCCTAGTGAAGTCATATAGGAAAACACTGTCAGAAAATTGCACTTCACCCCTTGCGTAGTTTTATAGGACAACACTGTGAGCAAACTGCGTCACAATACTTGTTATGTCATATCGTATAATATTGTAAATTGTTGCTTCACAATCCTAGTTTAGTCACATAGCCCTTTCTTGTGTAGCTACATTGAACCACACTGTGAGCAAACTGGGTCACGATACTTGTTATGTCATTTAGTATAATGCTGTGAAAAATTCGTTTCTCAATCCTAGTTTAGTCACATAGACCTTCCTATTGTCACATAGGACCACACTGTGAGCAAACTGCGTCACAATAGGCTACTTGTTATGTCATTTAGTATAATACTGTGAAAAATTCACTTCACAGCCCTAGTTTAGTCACATAGACCTTCCTAGTGTAGCTAAATAGAACCACACTGTGAGCAAACTGCACTACGATACTTGTTATGTCATATAGTATATTACTGTGAAAAAATCGCTCTAAATCCTAGTTTAGTCATATATTACAACACTGAGAAAATCGAGCTACAATCGTTTATTCAAAAACCATTGGGGACCAAAAATGACACAAGCAGATGGTAGTAATGTGTTTGTGGAGCTTTAACCTCTCTTTTGGAAACATTTCCTGCAACTTTCAGTACTGCTAATTGAGGCTTTATACAGTGTACTGTAAACTAGTTTCCATATAGTTTGCTTTCTTTACCCATAAGAAATTTAATATTTGTTAATGTTTATTTTAACGAAATTATCCAAGCCATCAATTAAAAACAGCGGCTAAATATTTTTATTTAGTCATAATGATCACAATTAATACAATAATTTAGTTATTAAATATAATTTGAACTTTTATGAGATTTGTGATTCCTTCGTTTCTATCGTTGAAAGATAGGAAAACTAAAGTTTATTCAGGCACCACAAAAAAATATAAGTGATAATTTCATCCAGTTGAATATAATAATGGTCTTTGTTCGGACATTATTCTATAAATGATATGCAGGTTTCATTTGACGCAATGATTTCCGGGAAGAATATCTTCATAGTTGTGTTAATGCGTTATCATTCAAGTTACGTTTTAGTAGAGAAGGAATTCTCGTTATAGTGGTGTTATAATCCCTTAAGTTTTGTATGCTGGTAAATCATAGTAGTTTTTAGAGCTTCAAACATCAATAACCTAAGTTTATACACACACTTATTTCATATTTATTTACAGTAAACAATTATTTTTAAACTCTCAGCAATACTTTTGAAGTTCATAAAATATTCATGCAAGACTATTTTTAGTCTTCCATTATAACATGCCCGTGTCTAATACATTTAACTAAGTGTTTGTTTTAAGACTAATATTTGAAGAAACTTCCTTAACTTTAAGCAAAATCAATTATTTATTTGATTTTTTCTAAAACCTACAACGGGTTGATTTAATTCCAAACAATGCAGTAGCATTTCATTAATAGATAGCTAAATATAACTGATTCAACAATATAAAACTATGATAATAACGTAACATAAACAATATATGTACTGTATAATATACACTAAATACAAATAACATAGTAACGATCAGCGAGATATCAAAATAGCTAGGCAATAAACATAAGTTATACATACAAAAATCTGTCTGGAGATAATCCCCAAGCAATACAAGAACATTTTGAAATGTATAACTATTCAATAACAAGTGACTATTTACATGCTGTATTTTATAAACAAAAAAAAGACAAAAACATGATTTGAACTAATCAAAACTATATTTACGATGCAATAACATGCAAATAAATGTTTCCATGTAATTAAATATTTGTATTGAAATGGAATGAACAAACACTACGTTCACACCACCACATGCATGTATTGATAAACACCTTTTTAAGTAGTTGAGGTTCATGCATTAGCCAGGAATTCTCTTGTTTACTTCTCGCAGTAAAGAATGTTCAGCAAGGAAGTCTACCACCCTTGGGATAACTTTTTCGAAGCGTAGTCAAGCCATAGAAGAGATGCAGTGGAAGACTTGTCTCTTGTTCGACTGAAGGGATCGCGAGATGTTTCAATGTTTGACACTGATGTTGGTGAGGCTAACACCTAGGGACAGGAGAGATAGATCACCACGGAAATGTGTCTAGAGGATTTTTATATCTGCAACTTTGCTTCTCAAGTTTAGTTGTTTTTCTCTGAAGTCTTGGTTCGATGTCACAACATATTGATACTTCCTAAAAATAGTTGTTAGACGTCAGGGAACTACAAAATGTTACAATGGAGCTCTTATATGAGTTGTTTGCAATAATTTTGTTCACACATAGACTCTCCATTAGTCATGCACATCTTCTTCGGACTGCATCAAGTTTAGATTGAGCTCCACTAGGATTTCCAGGTCGTCAGCAAAGGGTAGGCAATCCATATCTGATAAAGCAAGGGTGTCACTTGCTTACATTTTGAATAAGAAATGTCCAATGTGTAATCTATGCGGATGGCCAGAATTCTGAGAGAATGGTGACGTTAAAGACCTATTAAATATGCCTTATAATTGTTCAACTACTTAAATATTACAGCAAAATTATTTTATAGAAAATGAATGTAGGTATGATTTTCAAAAAATAAATAAACTACTCTCTAGGTAGTACCCTTTATTTATCAGAACTTAAATAAAGGAATCGATTTCTCTTATTCAGTTTTTTTTAAGAAGTGAGGGGGTGGGTAATACAAAGTGTTGAGGAATCAAATAAATAAGAAATGTAGAATGTAGTGCTGTTATAACCTTTTTAAAATTGTTTTCATCAACGCTTAAAGATTAAACCACAAATATGGCTGTAAATATAAATTAATTTATAGGTATTAAGTATAATTTATCTTTTAACGCGGTCTGTTAGATAACATTTCCCTAGTGGTATAGTGATCAAGTATAACCAGAGGAACATTTAGGTATAATCAGACCAACATTTATTATCTAATAGTATTATATATAAAAACAATCAAAATTAATATTTTTGAGGAATGAATATTATAATGTAATGATAAACTAAATTATGAATATATATTTATGCTGTATTATCAGGTATTTTTAATCTTTAAATAATTACTTGTTATTTAGTAAAATTAGAAGAGGATTAAAAAGATTCACTTATTTTACTCAATATAACAAGTGCAGTGTATGGCGTTACTTGGCAGGGAGCTAAAAGCAGTAGAAGTTATTTTGACACCAGATGGTGCTACTAGCATAACACGTACAAGGGGTTGAGTTTACGAGAAACGCCCACAGTGTTACGAAACTATATTTATGACTGTAATATGTGACTAACTTTACCTACGAAAAATAAAGGTGAATTATATTATAGTGAACATATCACAAGAAACATATGTTTTAGGTGTGACAGGAAAGACGATTTATACTAACACCAACAATTAAAATCGCAACACAAAACGTATTTTATTTTAAGTTAAATACTATTGGGATTTCTGTTTTACATTAATTTCTCATATTTGAAAACAATAAAACACATTTTTAAGAAGTAACGTGCTGTACAAGCTGTAAAAAAAGAAAAAAGAACACCCAAATTGGGATAATTTATGGCTTATTCTGCTGCAGGTTCCAATTATTAAAATAGATACATCCATTACTGCAAGCTATGGACAACTTTGCAGGTATAAATGCAAGTTATCCATGAGGAAAGGTGAGAAAATAAAATTGTCACACTCCAGTATATATCAACAAGAGATGTGGGTTAACTTAGTCTAGAAGACCTTTTTTAATAAATAAATTACAATTGACAAGTATTGTACTCCTTACTGTTTATAAATGTTTGTAATTCTTCATGTATATCAATCAGCATAGTATTTTATGCGGATTTTATGGATATCTTAATAGCATGAAATTTGTATTTGGGTTATGACGTTGACAGCTTCTTTAAAGAACGGAAAACAATCCCAATATATTACATAAATGAAAGGGTTTATTGATATGAGAAAATTCTATAAAAATACCTCCAAAAGCTCGATGTATTTTTGTCTTAAATCATTTTAAATTAATTTCAAGAGGTTTAATATAAAATCAACTATTAACAGCAGCAAAGAAGTTATGAAGACCACCATTAACAGGGTCTTTTAATATCCAACCACTTTACGACATTTTTATAACTATTTTCAACACAATAACTGCATTAAAAGTTGTTGAAACATTAAGTAAGTAAAATATTGTTTGTAGGTGATTATATTGGACTGTTACATAAAATATAAAGTTTATGATGGGCTTTGTAGCCCGATGATCAAGTCTTAATGTTTCGGTTATGCGTTGTCACGCGCGTTGACTAGGGAGTTAAAGTTGAATTGTTAGTTAAATAATTGAAAACAACATTTAAAATGTATTTATTTATTCTTTTGTTTTAGCATCAAGATAAAAATACAAAATTAAATTATTTAAATATATTGTATCCATCTACGTCCTTGTGTAATGTTCTTGAATAAGTAGTTGCATTGTATTCTTTTGTGATTTAATTGAACTTCAATTACATTGCAAATAGATAATTCATTTCCATATTACGTGCCAGATATTATGATGAAATAAAACATATAACAATAGTTCATTATAATAGTAACAGTGACAATTACGATTTTATTAAAGACTTTAGCTTATATTATAGTAAAATAATTTAACTACAGGGGGATATAACAAAATTAATTTGTTGCGAATAGAAAAATCAAGAGATAAACAACTTTTAGTAGTGTTTTTAAACAAAGATATCTATAAAAAATATGTTAAATAAACAATTGATTTCAATTATATTATCAATAACTGTGTTACCTTTCTTATTACAATAGACTAATTTAATCCAAACTTATTGCATTTTTATAATTTTAAATTTCACGATCTATATCAATTTAAGTCTGACTACCATATAAACAAATATAAAAATAAGTTACAACAAATATTTAGTTATATGTTTTAGAAAAAAATAAAATAAACTAGTTGTACCAACTTTAAAGTAAACAGTGAAGAAGAAAGGTAATTTCCCTTGGGTTTGACTTTGCAGGTTCGTCGGTTACGGTATGTTGGTGAATAAAATAGAAAAAAAAATAAGAAGAGGATAGATGTTTTAAACAAATATTCAAGGTTGAGATATATAGTAAATTTTCGACGCAGTCGAATGTTTATCTACTGTATCTATAGAAAAATAGGTAACGATTAATAATGCAAATTATAAATCGTTGGGAAATCAAACAATACTTATTTGCGTTGTATAATCAAATAAGTATTATTTGATTACTCAGTTCACATATTATAATATTCTTAAATATATGTAATTTGATAAAAACATGAGTAAAGGCAAAACATATATAAAGGCAATCATTCAGCAATGTCAAGTAAGAATGTCATACGTATCACAATAGTAATCTCCCATCACTCACACACAGCGTTGTTTCCTTGTGAGATAAAGGTTCCGTGGTTCGGTACTAAGAGATAAACTAGTCTAAGGTGGGACGTATTAAAACTATGGTAGAGTACTAAACATTTTATTTATTAAGTAAATTACAAGTTGCATATAATAACAACCAACCAGCAACACAACGCAAAAACAACAAAATTTTGAAACAAGAATAAATGAATTAAAATATTTTAGAAACTGATTTAAGGCAAGAGTTAAAACAATTAAGAAAATATAAATTTAGAATTACGAGATATTAGTGAAAGTATGGTTGAGGGGAGAGTGGAGTACCTACAAAATATGTGTGCAAGGCCTTACATATAATTTGGTGACCCGACGAACCCGCTCCTCTTCATGCTCCAATACAATTTGAATCGCCTCTTCTTCTCTTCCTCCAACCAAGCTTATTCCCCCTTTCTCCTCTGTGGCTCAGTTCATGGGTTACCGTAACTTTTATAATCAGTCAGCACCAACCTAGATCAAAGATTCTAAACCAGGCCAATGCTGATGACTTAGCGTTCTTCTTGTCCCTGGCTTCTAGAATGGTAGAGGTTACATCCCCCGGCCTAATCCTCGAACTCCGTTTGAGGTTTAAACTAAATTTGAAATTTAAAAATTATAAACATTTAAGTTTGAAAATATAAACGGGGTTTCGGAAATCTTGAATAAGCGACGCTAGACCCTATATCTTATTCCCAGCGCGTCACGTCTTCTATCGCAGGGTTGTTGTTCCTAATTTGTCCCTTCCAGCGTGAGCTTTCCCGAGAAAGCTACGTTCACGACTTCTTAACGCGAGCTGTTTTGTGTCCAATACCCTTTATTTTTTAGTTTATACCCCTTTGTATGTAGTTAATATTCTCCTTGAAAATTAATATATAAAGCCTAGAATCCTGGTCTGAGTGTCCCGAATCATTTGTCCCTGGCTCCTAGTATGGAAGAGGGTACACTAGCAATACATAAAATACCAGATAAAGTAAAATAATGAAATTCCCCAGATATAGGCACAAATAAATCGATAACTGCAGTAAACCACATGATTTATTGAACAAAATATAGTTTCTGAACGTATTGGTGGATATAGTTGAACAGAGAGTTTGCGAGAAATTAAAGTAGCAGTGTGTCTACTAAACTGCATGTGAATGAAGAAGAAAGAATGTAGGCTGGATATTTTAAACCCAGTTTTGAAACCTTATTATCAATAAAAATATATACAACCACTCATACAAATTAAGTATTATGTTTTGATAATAATTTATTGCGTTTAGTTTATTGATCACCATTGGACCATTATTTTCGAAGATAGATCGCAGAGTTGACTGCAAATGTAAAAAAAAATACCCGATAAAATACTATCTATTGAGAGACAGGTGGCCACATTTGAATTTAAGTTCAATACTTCGTCTGTATAAAATAAACAAATGTTTTTACTTAGAATCGCATTGGTTGTAACCTCCATTGGGAACGTGCTCCCAGTGCAGCTTAGATGTCAAATAAACAACGTTCATGTCAACAGATGGCGCTACAGACTTGAACACGTACATACAAGCAGTGTCTCTAGGGTACGAAGAAAATCATCTCGTATTTATGTTTTATTGCTAAGTAATCCTGGGATCTCTTGTATGAATTTTAAATTAAACTAGCTGTTACTAACCCGTCAAAAATTACGGGCTTAAAACGCGAAAAATATATCTTTAGTTATATGATCAGTAATAAAACACAATTACTATTTCAACATTAAAGGAAACAAATTAGAAGTTTAAATAGAGAATATAGACTACTTAAATCTGAATTTTAATGGCAATTAATTGTTCTACCACTTTTATACAGTATTTATAAAATATACTGAGCATATAATTTGTGTTGCTTATTGCCTGCAAATTTAAATCAAAAAACCTAAATTTAGCTAAGAGCAGTTGTCTGCTTTGTTTACAATCACAACCTGCTCAACTTGAAAACTTTACTCAGCTGTTGGATTGAATTTGGATGCAAAGAAGGGAAAGTGAACACATGGTACAGTAAACAAAATGATTTATGAAGAATTACCAAAATAAAAACTGTGGTTTTTTTCCATTTACAAACTTGTAACTAGATACATTCAGGATATCGTATTTTTCACCATCCTGGGCCTAAGGGAAATCTTTTGACACCAATCTGACCTCTCTACGTTCAGAAGTATAATCGAATAGGTGGTTACTCGTTCCTTGTACATGGGCTTGACGAAAAACGGCCAAACAAACAGTGTTTTTTGCTAATTGCAAACGTATAACTGAGTAAATGTAGGATATGGTATTTTTTTCACCATCCTTGGCTTAAGGGATATCTTTTGACACCAACCTGGCCTCTCTAAATTTAGTAGTTTACTTGGAATAGGTGGTTACACGTTGCCTTGTACACGCTATTATTATATAGGATTTCTTTAAAAATTTTATTTTTGTTCCGTCAATAACAATATTAATTATTCACTATGCAATTCGTTTCAATTTTAATATCAGTATTAGTAAAACGCACGGCTCCAATGGGCAGGTTGTTTAAAGTTAAGTTGTCCTAATTCCCTGTTTTAAATGTGGCAAGATAATTTAGTTTCTTCCTTCTTTCATTTGCATATCTCATAGGAGGGCGTTCCTTCTGCACATACGTCTGAAGGGCCTCAAAAGTTTATGACTATAACTTTAAGTTGAACTAGGTAGCGCTTATTTTTCTCCTTAAATTTAATTTTGAAATTGTAATGACAAATATCCAATTTTGTTGTCTTTATTTGAAACTATACAAACTATATTTTTTAACACGAACAACTTTATAAACCCAGTTTTTTCAAACCCAATATACTCACTTGAATGGACACATTATTTATATCTTAATAGTTTTGTTTAAAAATATAATTTACAAGATTATGATTGCAGCAATGTAAAAAAATTTTCCAGCCATCTGTTTTTATACTATACAGTTCACTGGAAGCTGTTGAACAAATGTTATATTATTTCAGTTCTTAAACTTAAGTAAGCCATTGTTATAATAAAAAACATAAGTAAGAATGAAACTGCCAAAAGCGTTATTATTAGTAAATGTTATATTAGTTTGCTATGAAATGTAGGCTGAATGTTAAAATCTTAAAATATAATATACGATCAACAACTTTAAAAGGAGTTTGTTTGAAATTAAGATCTATCCTTATGTATTTTATATAACATCCTCGTAAATTTAAATTTATATATATAAGAAAATAAAAATAATGTTACTAATTTTGTAATTTATACCATTGCTTGGTTAGTATATCAAAACACGTGTGACTCATTTATTAAACATGATACAAGTAAGCCCACAGTAATATTGACCCTTCTAAAACAGACATCATTCACTGAAAGGTTTGATGGTTTGTTTTAGATGCCGGTAGTGTAATGGTGTTTACCGAAGAACCGCTCTCCCCTCGTAGCTCTTGTAATGTAGGAAGGCAGGAAATTGTTGATTTTCAATAACTTTACACAAACTTCAAACTGATTGCTAGATACCTTCATATCCTGATATTTGTTCAGGAGTTTAAAAAGTAATATCCTAATCCAGTTCACGAAAGATTGTTATCCAGTATTTAATTATTGGCTAACATAAAAGAAAGATTTATACGTTGGTCAAGGGGTATTCATTTTGGAGGTTAGTAATGTTTATAAATTTCATAGTTTCTGAACTTTCCTCATCAAATATCCATTAGGTTTTAGGTTAGGTTTGTTTCTTACTTGTATTAGTGAACTATGCTTAATAATGTTTTTTCATTATCGTCATTTTATTATTATATATATATATATATATATATATTATAATACAGGGTGCTTCCAAATTAATCTTGCTAACTTCAGGATATTGTTCCTTATGTCAAAAGGAACGTAAATCGTCTTATAACCGGGGGTCTATTTCTTTTCGTTTACCGTCTGTCTGTCTGTATGTGATTTTGACTAGAAAACTTATATTTTTAAAACGGCTTGACCAAATTCAACCAAATTTTAGTTAAATATTCTTCCTGGTAGATTTAAAAAAAATTATTTTTTCATGAAACCTCTCCGTTTAAAAATGGCGGCCATTCAAAATTTGTAACCTCAAATATCTAAAAAACTATAAATTTTATAAAAATCTTTATAAAATATAAATATCCCGTAGCAGCAAACCAGCGTAATCAGCGAATTTCCTAAGTATGTATTTCTCACTGCTACATAAAGCCACTCACCAAGTTTCATAAAAATACACGAGTAAATAAGAGATACATAGCATTTTATTTATTCTCCATAAGAATAACATTGAAAGATGAGCACTCAGGTTTGTGCAACAAGAAACACAAAATATATGCTTTTATACAATTATCAATATAACTTAACCATTCGAAGTTGCATACCAAGTTTTATTAATTTATGTTCTTAATTAAGGGAGATATTACATTTTACTTTTTCTCCATAAGAATAACATGGGGGCTAAGTATGTAGGTTTGCTACTGTGGGGAAAATTGGCAAAAAATTATTTTTCATTGCATACAAATACCAGTACTAGGTAAAGCCATATGCCAAGTTTCATCAACATACATTCATAAATAATAGAGATAATAGATAAATAATAGAGACACATTTATTGGTTTAGAAAATACCGAGTATTTCGTAAATGCCAATATATTTTACAAAAATAGCCGCCATGTTTAAACGGATTAAGATAAGTAGATTCTGTTTTCACCAAAATGTTTGTTTTTACGAGACCTGTAGAATGATTTATAATTGTCTTAGGTTCATATTAGAACATTTTCAGGTTCAAACTCATGACCTTCGTTATATAGATTTTGATAAGAATATTTTAAATAGATTTCCTATATGCAATTTAGTACAGATAATTGTGTTAGAAGTCTTTATAATAAACCGTTTCCCCCTTATAAGACTTATAAGGCTGGAAGTGTGATCTGACTCACCGTGCATATATTTATATATTTAAATCATTAATAACTCGAAAACCGTTAGGTTTAGAGCAAAAGTAATAATAACCGGAATTGTGCATTTTGTAATATCAAACAATTTTTAATGAAAACGTTTCGCTATATCATCAATAATAAAAGAGTTAAAAGCAAAAAATTGAATATTGGCCATTTTCCAAGATGGCGGCCGTAGCACAAGTTTTTTTTTCGAGGACTTTTGGTATGTTTTTCTGGAGGTAAAATTCAACACATACACAAAGTCTTATGCTTATAAGGGGTTTTTAAGGTGATTTGTCTAAAATGACGGGACTAAAATAAATATTTAATGAATATAACAAATCTACCGGAACGAGAATTAGCTGCATCATAATACGCATAACAAGAGTTAATTATTTAAATTCAAGATTACATGATACTCACAGCGTTCGGTTTTACTAGGAGACCAGATTTTTAACTGAAAATTGCAATGAGAAAATTATTGGTATTCCACCGGCACTTCAAGTATTGTATAACGCGGCACATACGGAGATCAAATAAAAATATTATTTTTAGTAAAGTATTAAACTGGTATCTAATGCAGGGGTTCACTAATGAGTCCCGCCATAAATTTACAAACAGAATGGTTCGGAATAGTATCTATCACAACGAAAACAATGTTGCGGACATAGACAGAACAGAATAAGACAAAACGGTGTATTACTGTATGGCCAACTTGAAAAAAACTCTTTTAGAATATACTTTAGCATGTACATTTTACATTAAATGAAACATTCGTTGTCATGTGCTACATGCTTGACTTTTTTAAATACTATGGCCGTGAAGATATTATATTGGTTTATTTGTAATGGGGGCGTGGGGATTATTTGATACCAAACACCCAAAGCAAGTAATGTTTTAACATCATATATTTTTTTCAGTAAATGAAGTGATTGTTCCTAACTGTCTATGGTAGAAGCAAAAAGGGTATGCAAGAGCAATTTATACAAGTTGACAAAAATATATTATGTTTTCTTAAAGCTAAACCGAAAGTTCATTTTTAGTATACCTTAAAAAAGGTTAGGGAAACTTTTTTATACCTGTTCCCTTACTTGCTGTAAGTGGGAAATGAAACTGCAAAAAAACAATTTGTGTGTTCACTGTAGTGAAATGCTCAATCAAAAAAACTTTTTTCAACGATACAATTGTAAGTAATGATATTTGTGTACATTTACAATAGATTACATTATTCAAAATTAAATAAACGTTCTACCGGTCATGTTTAATGAAAAAGTATGTATTATTTTTTACAGCAGAGCCTTCAACACACTATACAAATTTAATTTTGTATATAGACTAATCTATTCTTTGAGATAATATACATTACAAAATTAATACTTCCTTCAATAAGCTGAGCATTAGTCCAAAGGAAACTTCAATTGATACTCATCATATAAAATCACTTTGTAAATAAATATGATAAATTTATTGATAATTGCCAGTAATATTGTTGATATAAATTATTATAGAAGCTACAATGTTTCATTTTATAAACCTCTGCCATCAGTGTCAGTTGATCATAGAGGTTTATGGCTTTAATATTAGCACACACGCCGCGTTATTGGCTATTACAACAATGTAAACAGTGGCTGTAAAATTGCACAGAAATGCGCTGATGGTCTTAACCAAATAAAAACTAGATTAATGTTCAGTTTCTGTTTAGTCTAAGCTTTTTGTGGTTTCACTCGGGTTAGTTTTGCTTATTAGGCAGGGCACAACAACTACGTTAGGGGTGCTACACAGTTATAGTAAAATTTACAAAAAATATGATATAAGGAATAAATACCCCCGTAGCAGCAAACCTGCGTACTCAGCAAACTTCCAATGCATATGTATGTATCTTAATACCACATAAAGCCACATACCAAGTTTCATCAATATACATTCATAAATAAACGATTTATGACATTTTAATTATTCTCCATAAGAATAACATGGCAGCTGAGTATGCAGGTTTGCTGAAGCAAGGAACACAAAAAATATGGTTTTATACAAATATCAATATAACTCATGTAGGTAAAGCCACAAACCAAATTTCATTAATTTATTTTCATAATGAAGGCAGTTAACACGTTACTTATTCTCCATAAGAATAACATGGGGCTGAGTACGCAGGTGTGCTGCTACGGGAGCCTTGGGTAAAAAAGTGTCTTTTTGAGCAAATATCAATTGTCCACAACCAGATGAAGCCATATACCAAGTTTTGTCAGTATAGGTTCATAAATAAGCGAGATATACAATTTTTATTTTTCTCCATAAGAATAACATTAGACAACGTACTGTGTTTAGCACTTTCAATATCTCGGTAACCAATTGACGTAGAGAAATGATCAAAATACCAAATTGTGTGTTTTTTTAAGCTGAATCTAATGGGGAAAAATAAAATTTGACTATTTCCAAAATTATATGTAAAAGATTCTAAAAACCCATTTTTGGGGTACAAAACCCCCCCAAAATACCCCTTCGGATAAAGCGATCTGGCTGGTTTTCGAACTTAAAGTCATAAATGTTGCTTTACATGTTTATACCAAATTTCATCAAAATCGGATAATTTTTACGAGAGTTATCGTGCTCACGGACACATATATATATATATATATATACAGTTTCGAACGAATGGTGTTTTTGGGGTCTGGGGACCTCAAAACGAAAAGTTATCATGGTCCCGGGCCTAGGTCTTACCATGCCGACTACGGTAATAGCTTCTTCCCTATAGGGGAAATTCGCTAAAAAGTAAGAGCAATTAAGTTTTTCTATTTCTTATGATTGTTTGGAAATATTTTCCTAAATGGATATGATATTAATATTCCTTTCTTAAAGATTTTACATTAATGCGATCACATTTTTACGATTTAAGTGGAATGTCTATGGAATAAAATAATACCTCATATATAATTTCAGTGTATTCTAAAGATAAAGTTCAGTAGTCGCCAGTTCATGTCATAGGCACTAAAGCACGATGTGAAAACTCTGACAACAGACCTTGGCCAGAAGGTTACACGATCTTTACTTAGCTTTTACCTTAAGATTATTCTTTTATGTTTATTTGATACTGTTCTATATACATCCTAGCTGATGTACCCGTTCTTCGCACAGATTGTTGCTTTACCCGTTCTATAGTCAAAGTAATTTTCATTTTAGTGAGCTTGAAACAGCTGTTCTTGCTCTGCTCTTTAAGCTGTCAAATGGAAATGTCCTCAGCTGTTCACATTACAGTTGCTGAATGTTTACTTTCTTCTGAAATGTAAACATTGCAACTTAGGACATTCACGGGGCCTAGCCCGAGGGGATTTTAAGAAAGTGAATAGGCCTATGTGTTGCATGGGTTCAAGATCTGCCTTTGTGTAAAGATTCAGCCCAGTCGCTTCAGTAGTTTTTGCGTTTACCCGAAACATCAGACAGACAGACAGACTGACAGAAAACACATCTTCTTTGTAATATTATGGATATAATATAATATATGTGAAATTTATGTAATGTTTTTGCTTTAGCCATATAGAACTTATTATTTTTGAGGCCAGAAGCAGCATCTGTTGACAAGAACGTGTTTATACGACCTCTGCGCCACACTGGTTGAGCACGTTCCCAACGGAATTGTGGACAGCAAATTGACTTTATGGAATACTAAGGGTCTTCTTGAAGAATAAATGTGTAGTTATACAGGGTTAGGACACGTTTTGAAAACATTTAATAATTCCAGAACAATTGAGGAACATAATGAAACTTTGCACTCTTGTATTGGTCACCGTTATCTTCAACACGCTTTACGCCAAGTTACCTTTTAGGCATCATGCTGCAGCGGCTCACATCGTAGGGTCTTGAGATTTCCAAATATAAAGCTAGGCCTTCAAACCTAATGCTAAATACTTCCTAGTAAACTACATTGCTGCAAAGTCAGAAGGGTCATCCAGAAAGTAAAAACGTTTGCTTACTGCGTCAAGCACAGCTCCCCTAACACCACGAGAGCTCCCTTAACTTCCCCGTCAAATTTGAGATCCCAGTACTAACTGTTTCTGAATGCGCAAAATGGCCAAAATATTAAAATTTGTAGATAAAGCGCAAAGAAAATGTATGGTGAAAGGGTATTTAACAAGAACTCGTAGTTTCAGAACAGGATTCATTTAATGTGCTAAGAGTGGTAGCACTTGTTTTCCAAAATTCTTCTCTCAATTCTTTCTTCCGAAACATCGGTAACGATTAATCCGTTCATCCCTGTGCACGTTCGAATTCTTTATTCATTAAACTTGATACACCATTTTTTTCTTGAAGACTCGTTTATTGCACTTGTACAATAAACCTACCTAATTGAGCGTTTGTACTGAAAAATCAATACGACGATCATGTTGCTCATTCAGAAACCAATAACACTGCGATTTTCAATTAAGGCGTAAGTCTTAAACATTTTTATTCAAGCGCTATTAGTTAAAATTTGAAATATGATAATTTCCGATATAACTGCCCTTCTGAGGCCCGGTCTGTGGTATTGTACAATACTATGTAGGCCCTTGCCTAGTTGAATTCGTCCCATGTATTCCATAAGACGATTAAGTTCTCATTTAATAGACCACCCTTGACGGGAGTGTTTGTGGTAGGTACAGGTCAAATTATCAAATCAATTAAAATCATATTTTTCATTTATCAAATTACATACAAGTTACATAGTGATACACAATTATTTATTATTTTACTTAATATAAAAATATATAAATATCTTTTACCAAACTAAATATATTTTTCGAACAACCTCGTCCCTGTTTGTCGAAGTCCCAGGAAACGCTCAGTTCGGTTACTGGGATATTTCCAGGGGTCGAAGTTCGAATGTAACAATGGTTATACGATTTATAATATCAGAGAGCTCAGTTATATCTCAACTCGGTTGCCGGTCAACAACTCATTAGAGTTGCCTCATCCTTGCCCTCAGAAAAATTGGTTGGGTCCTAGAATTTTGAAACAACCTCTCCGGAGGTTTACTTAAAGTTATAACTCCTCAAGTTGAGACAGGAATATTTTACTTAAAATAAAAAGAATTTAAAATTTAGAAAATAGGAATTTATAAGCAATCAATGAAAAGAAATTTAATTGTAGACAGTAACCTCTCGGGATTGACTCGTCGCTGCCGCTATCACTGATCTGGGTGCTCTACTAGGGCTTAGGACGGGCCTAGCAGAGAATTCCACGGAAAACCCAGCACCAGAAATACTTCTCACAGGAGCAGGACTACCTACACTCCGGTTAGACTCGCAGGTGATAACCAGTGGTCACCTGTCTACACTTCGGTTAGACCAGCAAGTTACACCCAGTGGTCACCTGTCTAACTACAGTAAAACGAGGTTATTCTCAAAGAAAGAAAATTTTGAAAAATGCCTAACAGGCTGACTTTACTCTGTTTACTACAAAAATGAATTTAATGAATAAACAGTTGACAACAGGATAATCATCTTTATTACCCATTTAATATCAAAGTGGTCGTGACGCTAGGCCTATTTAGGCTATCTTATCGTAAATTACAACTTTACTAACAAAAGTTTATAATCGAGCCTAAATATAATAATAAATAACGTAGTCGTACATTAAATACCAAAATACGGTCGTGAGAGCGAACGCACTGTCACACACTTCGCAAAAACTCACTGGGAAATAATCGTAGTCAAAACGCAGGAGTTAGCACTATGATGATCTCCAAGAGAGTGACGCTATTTTAGCCACGATGGAAAATCCTTCCACTCAGATGAATCACCCCAGCTGATTGGCAAAGTGGCTTACGCTGGTTAAAACTAAAAAAAAATCAAGGATATATCCGGCAACCTTCTTCTTTGCCAGTTAAAATTTATTCCGAGAGAGGAAGAAGAACCCCACCTCGTCATTTGTCAACTGTCAAACTAAATCACGGTCGATCGGGAGACGAGGTTATGTCGGATGGTTGTGATTCGGTCAGCGAGTAAATAATCGTTTATTTTCATCGAAGTGGTGGATCTTATTAAAAGTGTTGTAATTTATTTATTCATCCCTGGTTACATGCTAAACTTGTAATTCCGTCAACTTAGTGGGTCCCTAGGCTACTCACAGTTGAAAGTTTGTTTACCAAATCTAGGCTAAGGTAGGCCTAGACTAAGATTATTTGGATGCGTTCAAACGACTCTGCAGGTAGGCTTACTACGTGCTAAACTTTACCCCTACACAAATTTTGCACATTACACAACTATTGTAAACGGGTTTGAATGCATGACCATGAGAATGAGTTTACTATTGTACTTTTTAGTGTCATCTGTTATAAATTTATGTAAAACCTTTTAGAAATTAAAGTAAACCAAAAAATACAGTGATTGAAAAATTGTTTTTAATGAAAAGGAGCTAATGTTAAAATAGTTTTTTTTTTTCATTGGTTAGCCAATTTAAACACTATTAGCGGCACCGCAGTTGTATTTTAAATATGTTTTTTTAGTTATTGCTGCAGTTAGGATAAAAAGGATTCCACGTACCTTATCTCCCTCCCTTCTGAATGCACAAGTACAGCCCTCCCCACTATAACCATGGTGCGACATCCACCATTCTTATGTAACAAATACATCATTAATTAATTAAACATTCAAAGATAAGTAGCTATATTTACAAGAGATAGAGAACTCCTAAATAATAGGTGTTGCTTTGATAGTAAGTCATCTAATCTCTAAATTATTTTTTAAAGTTTATTTTATAAAGAAGTGGACAGTAACCACAAAACCTGCAAAGTCAAACCCAAGGGAAATTAGTTCCTGTATTCTGTTGAGGTCAAAGTTTGAACAACTAGTTTTGTTTTTGTCTTAAACCATTTCTGAAAGAACATGTTACAATAAAGGTTTTTTAACAACTCTAACTTCATTTGTTGTTTTATTATTATATAGGATGAGAATACCTTTAAAGCAACCGAATTAACATATATGTGAAGTATAACAACTGTTTAAAACCTAAGTTAGGTCAAACGAAACGGTCATCAATTTAAGTTATGCTAGTTATAGCAGGAAGTTATAAAGGAAGTTGATGTATAAAGGATAGATGTATACAGTACAAACACAACTTGACAGTTTTTTTTCTTATGTTGTTATAACTTTTCTTAATGAAAAGTTGAGAAAAGATAGTGAAACACTTGATGGAAATTTGTCCTGAGTTGCGGTTCAGTTGATAAGATATAAATAAACTTGTCTAAGGTTTAAACAAAATAAACCATAAACTATCCCATCAACGATATCTTTTATCAGCACTTTATAGTTTATGGCACCATAGTTAAGAAAACTGAATAATATAATACTGTCACTTTTGAAATAAGAGTACAAACTTCTATGTAAATTTGTACCACTTTAATAAGATGAACATATTAATTTGAAGCTTAGACTGTAATTTTTCAATAATTGTACTAGCATATATGGGAACTTTTAACTTTTTGTGTGAGAACTTTGTTAACTTTTAAACATTATGTTACTATCTAAATATTTTACGATTATTCCTCATACTATTTAATACATTTTGAAAAGGGCTTCTGTGTATGGCTTTATAGAGCAGAAGTTGGGGGCAGAAGAAGTTATTCGACACCAGATGGCGCTACTACTGTAATACGTACGCCGGCTCTGGGGTTGAATTGACGGAGAACTCACACAGTGTTTTGGAACTAGATTTATAGCTAGATGATTAGAGAATACGGCTCTCTACTTACATGAAATAAATACGAAATAATAATAATAATACTAACATAATTTTTAAAAAATAACTATTTTATGTACTTTGTTTAGAAGAATATTAAATATTAAAATAAAAATTACAGTCACTACTCAAAAACCAAATTTGTTAACAAAAGTTAATATAATCAATAGAAACTTTAATATATATATATTTTGAGATAATAATTTTTGTTTACTTATTTTCAAAACATCTCAGTACTCAATATCCGAGGTAAGGTGTTATAAGCTATAAAGTTAGAGCGAATAACATTACTGTATAATTCATGGCTTGTTCTGCTGCAAATTACAAACATGAATATTGCTTTATCCTCCACTGTAATGCTGCGACATGAAAAATGGCTTTCAGTTTAATTCGGAAAAATGTATTAACCATTATTTTATAAAACTCATTATAAAAGTTTAAAAATTTTTTTGCAATAAATTATTTTGTAAAACACTCTAAATTCCTTGTAATTGTAAATTACTTTTACATTGCTACTGGCGAAAAATCAGTTCGAATAGTTTTTATTTTATTCTAGTATCTGATTGGATGTATAAAAACAAACACACGATCGAAAATTAGTTTTAACACCCAAGTATGTCACACATCTTGTATGTTCGTTGCGATTCGTTTGGTCATATTTTTACGAGTTATTCACTATAAAGCTTCAGGTATAACCGTAAATTCAACAGAGAAACAGAGAATTCGTCTCCTTTCTTTTGTCATTTCCCACCAAGTGTTACACTGTTACGTTAGTGAAAAGTAACCGGTCACAATTGCGGTTACTTTTATAAACTAAATTTAGGATCAGCCAACGCGGTATTAGAGGGGACGGGGCAGTATTACAGAGATATGGTGATATGCTGGTGACACATATCTCTGAATTAAAACCTTCCTAATGCATTTTGTATATGAAACCAACGTTTGTATTGGGTTAGATTGCCAGATGAGTTACATTTATGATATGCAAAATGTACATCACCAGAGAAATCCTCAGTGGCCGTCTCTAGAAGCTCACAGGTTTTTTAATAATTTTCAAAGCGTAAAAATTAAATTTCAGAAGATTGACAGATGTCAGTGACTGAAAGTATAAGAAACAATGGAGGTCAACATATATAGGGTATTTTGAGATAACACCGCTTGAAAAATCTATCTTCTTTTAGCTACGATTTTATTATTTTGAAGATGGATTAAACATCAAGTAAATTTGGTCTCCACATATCTTTAATTAACTGTCAAATCAAAAATGTTAATTTAGAACAATACGATGTTGTTTAAAACCAGATAAAGATTCGTTTTTTAACTATTATAATATATACGGTGTCGTAAAATAAACATTGCATGCCATAGTATTTTTGTGGAAGAAAAATGAATTTTGATCACATTAAAAATGATGGTTTTAACACTCGATATGTTGCATGTTCTAATCAATAATATTATATTAAATTGAAAATAATTATTTTTTGCACTATTAATAATGCAGGACACAGTAGCTCAGAGGTGGAGTGCTGGCATCAAAAGTCAGCCGTGGTGAATACAGCACCAACCCTTAATTGTTATAACAAAAACCACATTAATATGGCACCGAACCCTTCATCGGCCGCCATGACATACACTTACCCGGCACCAACCACCCCTCTTACCCATTCCACTTACACCCCTTCTCCTTCACTCCCTCCATCTCACTACCCTCTAACTTTCATCGTAAATGTCCTTCTTGTACTTCTGAACTTTAAACTAACTCCCTTCATAACCTACTACGCATTGTAATTCCAGAAGTAATTGTATGTTATTTGTAATTATAAAAACTGGACTTACTAGTATTGTGCTTCGTTAGTAAATCAATAGCTGTTAAAATTCAGTTCATTTATTAATATTCTTCTATAAGTTTTACAACAAAGCATTGGCGACCTGAAGGGCGGTGCCTTGGACGAATAAGTTATTGGAGGTTTTGTCGTATTTTAGGGCCTACTATTGAAACCTCGTCTCTATTCCAATTTTTGAAACCTTACCTTAATTGTATAAGGTTGGAGTTCAATGTATTTAATGCGGAATTCTATGTGTTTTTTTTACATTGAAACTATAACCAATAAGTTATAAGTAAACTTGTGGACCTGTCGAAGTTGGAGTATGAGGGGATATTTTCGGGTTTGCTTTTTAAAAAGCGTAATCGTTTTATTATTATTTGGTGTTCGCAGTTTAAACGAGAACTTGAATACACTGAGAGAGTTAGAAGCAGATGGAACTGAAATATTTGGGGGGGTAGAGAATGAGGGGAGTACACCTGGGGTTGTGGAGGGGGAACCTCTCTACCCTACCTGTAAATTTCCTTGGTGCCATATTAAAGCGTGGAATTAATAACGCCTGGTTAAACTCTTAATGAGGGTCAGATTTGGTGCCGTATTCGAGTGCCACCGGTGAAGTATCAGTTCGATCCCGGCAGACTACTATTTCTCTAGCGGTGACCACTGGCTTTTGCCCATGTGGCTATTCCCGTTTACGGTACTGACTTTAGATAGCCGGACAGACCTAAGAGCCTATGACGACGGGCAGTTGAGTTTTTTTTTTTTTAAGGAAGAAAGAATAACTGTTCCTTTTTCGTCTCTATTCTTTCATACAACAATATTAAATTTTGTTCCTGACAAAATTGTAATTACATAAGACTTGGCAAAACCTCGGGATAAAAATAATACCTCCAAATTATATCAAATTACTATGTTCACTATAATATATTCGGCAAAAAAGACAATAGTCACATCTTAGAAATCCACTTAAAACATTTATTATATACTTGCTGGGCTTAAAGAGCGTTGTTCATTCACCTGTTTCAGTTAGCTCGTTTTATACTAGCAATTATGTTTACAAAATGTTTTTTATTAACTTAGAAAATGAGGTGTTTTGGATTTTCATAGGAAAGTATCAATATGTAATTTTCCTCCAAGAAAAGCTCGGCCCCCATGTGTAATTAGGTATGTCCTTAGGAGAGGTTTGATTACATTTACAATTTAAAATTTTCCCACAGTTTGGTTCAAACCAAAACCTTGCATTCAAGGATGCGGTTGACTGGTGGAAGATTTAAAGCTTTCTCTTAAGTTTCTCCTGGTAGCGTACATTACTAAGTTTTTAGACTGTGTACCTAAAATTCATCAGCACAATAAAAACTACTGTTG
This sequence comes from Allygus modestus, assembly GCA_963675035.1. Classification (NCBI taxonomy): domain Eukaryota; kingdom Metazoa; phylum Arthropoda; class Insecta; order Hemiptera; family Cicadellidae; genus Allygus; species Allygus modestus. The sequence continues at coordinate 313,346,945 of OY776112.1, forward strand.
TACTAAAAAGTTAACATTTCAATACACGGAAATAGCAGCAAACTTGTATAAAGTTACGAAGGGTTGAGTTATACATTGTAGAAGTCAGATATTTTAACCTAATTAAAGAGAAGCGTTTATATGCGAACTAAAGTTTTATAAGGTAACTCATGAACAGTTTGAAAGTATTTATTCAATGTTTTGTTATTTTAGCTAACTCTTTCTTATAGTTAGTATAGTTTATTAATAATCAATAACAGATTACAGAATTAAATTAAGTAATAACATCGACATTCAACAACGACTGTAATGTTGTGAGGACAAGCTAGTAATTTTTAATTTTCATACTTTACAATTTGGGATCAAATGTGTTGCCCTAAGCGACATTGGGAACGTGCTCAAACCCCGCTCAGAAGCCCCATAAACAACGTTCATGTCAACAGATGGCTCTTCTGGCTTTAACACGTACATACAAGCAGTGTCTCCACTACAATAAATAAATGATCCAATAGTTTTATGTTTTATTGCAAAGTATTTATGAAATATTCTGTTAATATTTAATCATCTCTTTATTGTTTATAAAATTAAACAGATCCTCTTGTTATAATTCTATTTTCTGATTAAACTCTTTTTCATTGTAATATTAATGTTTGAGTTAGAGTTCATCGCATAGATTCGTGATCAAACAAAAGGAGTAAATAAGCCATTGGAAAATTTCACAATCACAGAAGAGGGTTGTATTTTCTTGGCACATACTATATTACACAAAATAAGTTTTAAAAGAATAAAATTATTATATAAATTAAATAAAATATCATTTATTTTCATTAAATTAATCGTTAAACAAGTATATAAGAAATTAGCATTTCTTAAAGCTTCGTTATTCCAAAAAATATGAAATTTGTAAGGCACTTTTGCGAATAGAATACTTATTTTTGCTAAATGTGAGCTTCTGTTTCTATTTGAGATTGCTTACAACGTGTATAACATTCTTAGCAAAAACTCGATTAAAAATAATGGCCTAAAGGAACTGTACGATTTGTTTTTAGAAAAAATAAGGGAAAGCTTTATTATAATTCAACTGAATGATTTCGGAAACTGCAAGGTGTTCCAGCATTATTTTATATCAAAATTAAAAATACCCGTTCAAAAGCTCGACTCTGCTTGATTATTTGACTATTTTATTATTCGTAATGGTGTTTTATAAGTACCATTGGGCCGAGCTGCGCTGGTTGTAGGTAAATTAGCCTGTCAACAGGCTTGGGGCAGCTTTTTACCTACGTGCTAACACAACTCCCTTTGTTTATTCGCTTCCTTCTTTTGTTTTTATAGTTATGGCCCACCATATCCCAGAGCTTTTGTTGATTTTTTTTCTGTCACCTTAGAAGCTTCCCGGTTATTTGTTTGTTTTTATAGTATACGTAAGCAAAACCAGGTAGTAGTAGTATTTCAGTTTATTTTAGTAAATTAAAGAAACTATCACTAAATCAAATTAATGGGTTTTCTTATTTACCAACAGTGTTTAGACAATATGGTTCTTTGGCTTGTTTGTGAAATATTCTCTAACAGAAATACATAAATGAGTAATTGTTGATCACTGAAGGAATACGTAAGATTATAGCTTCTTTATACATTTTCAAAGTAAGTTTAAATTACTCCAAACCGGCAGTAATATTGGCCCTTTTACAACAGGCAACATCGTTCTCTGAAAGGTCTAATGGCTTGTTTTGTAGACACCGGCACTGCAATGGTGTTTACTAAAGAACCACTCTTTCTCTCGAAGGTTCAGTTTTGTTGGAAGATAAAAAGATATTAAATAAATATTTGTATAAACGATTTCTTGAGCATCATAATGTGTGTTGTCACATTAGTCAGGTTAAAATAAAAGTAGTGCTGTAAGGTGTAGGTCATTCCATCCTGTTTCAGAAACACGGTAAATATTGCTATATATGTTATTTTTATGAATGCGTTTATTCATTACTTCTTACTGTATAGTTATAGGTGTGTTAAACAGTAACACCACTCAATAATTGATATTTTACTCGTATTATAACTTATGAAGGTTTTAAAATATTTTAGAATTTACTATAGTTGCTGTGCAAAAGTTATTACGTCTTGAAAGGCAGATCGTGAATTTTGATAGGAGGTATCCATTTTAAGAAGACTGCACAGCAAAATATTTCAGAGTTCTTCAAGAAACTAATAAAAATATATTTGTACAGCACTAGAGAGAGAGCAAAGACTAGATTAAACAGCTTTCAACTTCTTTGCGTAGATATATTACAAGTACCAAGAGTAAAAAAGATAAGATAACATGTACCTTGTGTAATAGCATATTGTGATGGCAGGCAAAATCGCAATGGCCTAGTTTTAAGTCTTAACTCAAATCTATTTTACTAATAAAAGTGAGATTATACCAGTACATCTTCATAAATAGTAACGAAATAAACCTGAAATCTAGCAACTTTACCAATACATTTTTACTTAATTCTAAAAGATTTTTTAAAGAGTACTCTTCAAATATTTGTATTGAATCTAAGACCATCTTCGGAATATAATTTATAACTTCAAATATAAAATATAAACTTAAAAAAATATTTTAATTAAAATCAAGGTCTTAGTGCTGAATCTATTCGGTCTCTAAATAATAGTATTCGAAGGGTAATATGTTATAATTATTTTAATATTAATAATCTAAGTAGCCCTGAATTGTGATCATAGTTCTTTAATATTTAATTAATAGTCCCTTGATTAATAAATAAATACGTAGTTGTGGTAATAAAGCGCAGTGAGAAACGTACAAAGTTACATTTATAATCCTCAGCGGTAAGTGTCAGTAGATCATAAGGGTTTATGGCTTTAATATTAGCTCACACGCCGCGTTATTGGCTATTAGAACAATGTAAACAGTGACCGTAAAATCCATCAGTTTTATCACTATTTGGTTGCGTAGATACGAGCTGATGGTCCTAACCAAATAAAAACTAAATTATCTTTTCAATTACTGTTTAATCTGAGCTGTTTGTTGTTTCATGTAGACTGTTATTGTTTTGCTTGTTTTATTAGCATATCGTTACTTTATGCTGTCACAAATCATTGTTAAACAAGTGATGGATTTGTTGTTAAGTGTGGGCATATAATATATTATAGCAATTGTATAATATTTGATGAACGTCTAAAGTAATTAAAGTATATATGTGAGGTGAGTCCATTTTTTGTTTATCCATTTGTATGCTGTATTTGTTTCTACTGTAAGCTTTAAAGAAGATGTAAACGTAAATTTGGTTTACTTTGTGCTTATGGTTGGGGGATAAAGTAGGTAATTTTATAAATAATTTGCTCTCAGTTGTTTTACAATAGTTTTAAAATACATTGCATCAACCTTTGTTATTGATGTTGTCTTACCTAAAACCTTTTTTATATATATTTCTATTAACACTGTGTTCTACAAAAGCAAAACTTTTTTACTATATGTGTTACTTCCTGAAACAAATGGTCACAGAAGTGACTAAACGTACAAATGGTAGTGTGAAGGTAGAAAATAAATTTCAAAATAACCTCATCACACTGTCGGATGGTTTTTTCAACCCAAATTAAACATAATAAATAAAGTTTCAACTGAAAAAATGATCAATAAAATATTATTCCAAGATTTTAGTCACTGAATTAAACCAACTAACTTGAACTACAGCCTTTGGTGTAGAAAAATTAGGATTATCATTGAATTGTAACTGTATTTGATGATATTCATTTTCATGTGTTCAATTTTAAAAGAAGTAAACTGACGTGTTAGTTGCTTTAGGTTATGGGAGAAACCTGTTAAACATTAATATAGACTTAATTTAATCAAGCAGAAAACTACGGAATAAAGTATATGTAGTTCAGAAACATTTAGTATATTAAACATTGGAATGGCTATATGAATCACACTACAGCAATATCTCCGGGAGGATGAGACATCCGCTATTGCTGTGTTAATCAGTGATAGAATACAATTGATTTCCTGGATTTGAAAGGAAAACGTGAAAAATAGGTCTTAAGATAGAAACTAAAAAAGGATAATCCACAAACTAACCTGATAACTATATTTTCTAGATCAAAACATTGAACTTATTTTCCCCCCAAAATCATTAAAAGATGATTTAAGTAAAATACTAAACTTGACGATCCAGGCCAAGATTACAAAAGAAATATTTGAGCCCAATTTAATATATTTTCCTTTTATTTCAATAATCGTTTTGTGTCGAATTCCACGACGAGAAATGGCTTTTCAAATAGTTCATCATATGGTCTCATCAAAATCCTGATTTGCGTCAGTTAAACATTGCAAATTTAAAAGCCAATGAGAAGAAGTCATGATAGGTCCCGATCAGTTGTTTGATTTCAATACATCCGGAAGTGATAAACCCATAGGTTTTTGTTACTACAACTTTTTATAAGGTACCAAATATTACCCATTTTCCAGTCATTTAAAAATTAATGTTCAAATATTATTATAATGTTATAGAAAGACTCAACTTTTATAAACCTCTTCACACAGGTTCACAGGTATAAACACCATCGCAATTAAACTAGCTGAGGAACTAATGCGATCAAGATCAATTGTTATGTAATAGTATATCAAGTATGTAACAATGAGTATTGCATTGGCCATTTTAATTTAGGCACTATAATATTTCACAGTTACTAGGCACGATATTCAATTTCCCTAGTTTAATGGCATGGGCACCACGATATTAACTAAACTATTTTCCATTCAAAAAAATTTAAGTTTAAAGTGTCGTTTGGAAATTACCCATGTTGAAAGATTCGTAATTCACACTTTATCAGGAAAATGTTTTGTTGTAGTTTTTACGTCATCATTTTAATATCTTTGCATTATTTATCAATTAAATGTTGTAAATTTCGAGTTAATTTATGTGCTTATAATAATGTACATAAACTGTTTCTGCTCTGTAGGATGTAGTTAGTTTTTCCAGATGCACTGCACAAATGTTTAGCTCCAAACGAATATCAAACTGTTTACCTGTTACTATAACCAATGGAACTGCTGATAAATACACGTACCAGGAAGATTACTATTTCCAGTTTAATTAAACTGCAGTAATATTTGAGATTGGTAATCAATCAATTGCCAAATTTCATTAGCGGTACACACTCTTTAGTTATACGGTTTTGCATGCATTATTTGTTCATGTCTCATTTTAATTTACTAAAAATACTCTTTTTCGATCTGGCCAGAGCTACAAATTAATTTAAGTTTTTAAACAACTCTATTCAATAAGAATATGGTCTTTATCTAAGAAATCTCTTATAAAAATAAGTATTTCGAACATTGCTATATTAATTAAAACATACAAATTAATGATACCAGAGATAACTACTATGTTCCATTAGAAATACAATTTGATTTACAATATACGTTACATTGTAATTGGCATTTGTATTTATATATTTTATATTAAATGTTTGCGCTACATATTAATTTAATCGAATTATATGTTATATTTGCCCTCCAACGTTCATAAGAAGATGAGTGTATCTATTAGGGAGCAAATTATATGAGAGTTCACATTAAATCTATAAACGAGTTCGCACGCAGCACGCTGACGTGAGGGAAGTGAATTTCTACATAAATACTTGTAAAACTCATAATCTGTGTAAAACATCCATTTGTCCAATTTTTATTGAAATCTGAAAACATTGGTTTTTTGGCTGTTCTGATGCTCCTGGTTTCATTTACTTGCGAAACTGGGAATACAATTTTACGCATTATAAGGTTAGGAGAAGGTCCAGACAGGCTTGAAAGTAGGTGTGAGGTTGCTGGGGATAATAAAAGTACTCTAACAAAGGAATAACAGGCTTTTCTAGTGTAAAACCCCCATGAGACAACGTACTGCGTTTAGCCGAAACACATTTTCTTTAATAACTCGGTAAATATTTATGCTAGAATGACGAAAGAGGGCTTAAAACTTTCGCCTTTCTAATTCCTATCTTTTAACATGCATTAATTTTACATCTGGGGCTTTTCTGACCCGTTTTAGGCCCAAAAACTCGAAATTTGAAAGATTAATCCCCAACAAATGGGTTTAGAGTTTTCCGATTGTTTTGCCCAACGAACTTGTCCAATAGGTTATAGAAAGGAACGTCCCTACCAAATTTAAAGTAAATCGGACAAAAAATGCGACTTCTAGAGTGTATACAGATATATATATATATATATATATATATATATACGTCTATATATATATATGTATATATATATATATATATATATACATATATATATAAAATTTTGAACGACCCCCCAAAACATGTTCAGGGGGTCACGTTAGGAACTTCTATGGTGGTCCCGGGCTTAAGTTTCACCGTGCGGGTCATGCTAATAGTTCACTTTCCAAAGGAAATTCACTAATAACTTATACCCTATAATTCCATGCATCCTTCAGACTTTTTAGGGGTATCCACAAATTCCTTTAATTTAAATTCTGTTAACATTGAGTTTGATTTTGAGATCTTTTCTAGAAAGAAGGTTTCTGAATTTTATTAAAACCCTGACTGATGGAGTTTAATAAAACTCTAAGTAATACTATAAAGCGGATTTGATTTAAAGTAATATATTTGAGGAAAGAATATTTGTATATAATATAAGACAGATGTTCATCAATTTACACTATATCCGTGATATCTATATTCATACTTATGAATAATTTATTAGCTTGTAAATGTTTGGTACTGTTTATAATGCTATAAATAGCATGATACCTATCCACCCCGGTTACACCATAAATATCCATGGGAAGTGAAAACATGTCTTTGTGCTGCATTCTGTGGGGGAACTGTTGAACTTATACTATTAACGTGCACGTTTTTTTATAACCATCTGACCTTAAGAAAACCCATCGTCTTCCATAGGTAACCATCTAAACCTTTGGGACAAATGGGGCCCTTCGTGGCTTTTGAAATTGTATTAATTTTGATACACGTAGGTATCCTAAAACAAAAATTTGTATTTGCTATACGTTCGATATTTGTCATGATAACAACTTAAAATTGTGCACGCACGTTTTTCATTTGGTTACATGTATTCCAAAAATATGCGTCTTAAATATAGATGTATATTATTATTATATTCCAATCAAATAAATACCCCCCGTCGCAGCAAACCTGCGTACTCAGCGAATTTCCAATGCATTGATATGTTTCTCACTAGTACATAAAGCCACTCACCAAGTTTGACAAAAATACATTCATAAATAAGTGATTTATTACATTTTATTTATTCCCCATAAGAATAACATTAGGACTGAGTACGCAGGTTTGCTGCAACGAGGAAGATAAGAAATGAGTTTTTATGCAATTATCAATATAACTGAACCAGGTGAAGCTACTTACCATGTTTTATTAATTTATGTTCATAATTAAGGGAGATATAAAACGTTACTTATTCTCCATAAGAATAACATTAGGGCTGAGTATGCAGGTTAGCTGCTACGGGGACAATCAACAAAACATTTATTTTTTGTGCAATTATCAATATACCAGTACAACATGAAGCCACATACCAAATTTCATCAACATACATTCATAAATAATCAAGATATCAAATTTTATTTATTCTCCATAAGGATAACATTGGACAACGTACTGTGTTTAGCACTTTGAATATCTCTGCAACGGTTTGACGTAGAATCACAATTTAAACACCAAAATGATTGTTTTGTGGAGCTGAAGTGATTGGTAAAAGAAAATGTGAAGTTTAAAGTAAAATTAACTGAGGAAAAGCCAAAAACCTTTTTCCCATAAGATTAACATGGGAGATTCTATGAGCATGTTTTTTGGATTTTTTCCGCAACCACTTAACCTAGGTTAATAATTCAAAATACCATATTATTTGTTTTTTTAAGCTCTATAACATGGTCTAAACCTAAATTAAGTGTTTTAAAAATTTTAGGGTAAAAAATGCAAAAAACTGATTTTTGGAAAATTTAAAACCCCCATAAACCCCCCTTCCCATAGTCCGATTTTTCTGGTTTTCGAACTTATAGTCATAAATGTCAGTTTACACATTTGAGCCAAATTTCATCAAAATCGGACGTTTTTTACTCAAGTTATCGCATTCACGGACACATATATAGATATATATATATATATATATATATATATATATAGATATATATATACATATATATAAATTTGAACGAATAGTGTTTTGGACATCTGGGGACCTCAAAACAAAAAGTTATCATGGTCTCGGGCTTAAGTCTTACCATGAGACCTACGGTAATAGCTTCTTCCCTGTAGGGGAAATTCGCTAAAAAGGGGCTACTAAACTTCTTTATGCTCGATATAACAAACCATTAGTTAAAAGTCTAGATTTTATGACTTTACAACGTAAAAGGTTTGTGCGCAGTAGAAGTTATTTGACACCACATGGCTCTACTGCTATAACACGTACACGCCGGCACTGGGGTTGAATTTACGAGAAATGCAGACAGTTTTTAGACTTTATATTTATATTTGTATGATTAGCCAAGGAACTATTTTTATTCCATGGAATAAATACTCAGAATTAATAAATATGTCATTCTAAAGTCACACGCAGACTCCACTGTCTGGCCGAGTCTAGGCGAGCGAAGGCTAACGCGATAGTTCACTGTCTCTTGGGTCTTTAAGTGTCTGTTGCAAAGTTAAGGTTCATAGCGTAAATGTATATTAATACCCCCGTAGCAGCAAAACTGCGTACTCAGTGAATTTCCAATGCATATATATGTATCTTAATACCACATAAAGCCACATGCCAAGTTTCATCAATATTATGAAAACCCCAGATTAAGCCTGAAGGCAATCCATCAGACTGGATTACATTTGAAAGTAAAGAGAACTCTGGCCTCTTGAGGCTGACTCAGAATACAAACATTTACCCACGTTGGAAACGTGGAAGGTTGGATCTAGGTGGTCTTATGCAATGTTCTCTTAATTTTAAACTCTAAAATAAAAACTGTTGACTAACATAACAGAAAATAAATAAGCTGACATGATAACAAGTTTCACATTATCTTGCATATAAAAAAATACTCCGTGGACATGCTTGTTTCTCATCCGGACACGGATTCGCCAATCTATGATTTGTAATAGAAAGTGAATATCAGAATCAAATTCATACAAGATTAGGAATTCACTCAAATTATGATATTAATAAACTGGGTTTTTCTGAGTAAAGAAATAGAACACATAAGAACATGGGGATTTTAGGGATCAGATTTTTCGAGTTATAGTAATAAATAAGACTTCTCAATAGACTTTATACATATATATATATATATATATATATATATATATATATATATATATATATGAGTGTGTGTGTGTGTGTGTGTGTAACCTCTTTTGAGTAATCTAAAACCTAAATAAATGGTGGTATATTGCTGAGTTCGAAAAACCAGAATTTAAATTATAAAATTATTATCTGAACTCTAATGTCAAATCATTTAGCAACTCTTGCTTATTCAATACAAGGTCTTTGAACGTTATAATTTTTTGAAATTTAATTTGCTAGGGAACCGCCATCGGAATCGTATTAAAATTTATTAAGAGTGTTAAATCTATACTGATCAGAGTAACAAACATAGTTTGTCAAACATTTAATAGTAACGACAGTGTTTTAAATCCGAATTTCATCTTTAGCATTATTAAGCTAAAATAAAGACCTTCTTATTAGTGTCCTTACAAGGCTATATTAAGTTTTAATTCCGTAAATTAAAATTGTTGTACAGCCAGTAGCACAAATATGTTAATAATAATAATTATTTATATTTAATACAACGCCAGTGGCATTCTTTACATAGCACATTATGAACGTTTCAAAGGAATGTGGCCAAACCCCTCAAACCGTTTGGGACGCCAGAGTTTAGTTTAGACCATTCGTATTTTAAAAATTAAAACTGTAACGAGTGATGAGTAGCTAATCCATAAAGTGCATACGACATCAAAGACGAACAACGTGAGAGCTGAAGCCCATCAATGTAACAAACGCTGTAGCATCTATGGTACATATGCCATAGCTATTTAAATTTAACAAAAGGCTGTAGGATGTGGGTATTAAAGTCTATATAGCATATCTATGTTAATACAAAACATCTATAGCTTCTGAATGTGGCAGTCCAAATAGCTTAGCTATGTTAATGTAACACACTGCAATGTCATCTTGGCGTTACGGTCTGTATTCATTGGCGTTCTTGATAAGAACTCTAAATCAAATATGTACATATTATGTTAATGGCATTTATAGTCAATTTAAAACTAAAGGTTTTGCATATTGTAAAACCAACAATCGTCTTCGGTAACTGTAACTTATATCGATTACTTCTGTAATCACAATGTAAACAAATATATTGTATGGTTCCTCTTTGGTATCTTTATATGGGTTCTTAACAGAAATTAACAGAGCAAAATTGTTTATGCTATTGATTTGTATGGTTTGTATTAGCATTTATAATTATTATTCACTATTAAAACAATATGTTCTCTTAGGGTATAACACCAGCGTTATATATATTTTTATTGTTTACTATTTACAAAACATATTCAAAACACAATATTCGCTGAAGTAATAAAGATAATATAAGAACTTTACATACAAACACGATAGAGCTTTGATGCTGAAAGTTAGATTACCTTTGTATGTTATAAAGATATAAAGACAAGGTTAAAACGAAGATATTATTGCCACCTTATCCTTCAGCCATAAAAGAAAGGATAGTGTTGTTTTTTATGAACATAATAATGAAAAACTTTGCTGAGACTTTTCTGATGTTAGCTATTTATGAAGGAAAGCGTAGTTTAACTTTTTGTAAAATACGAACTATCCTCCTTTATGACATATTTCCAATCAACCAAAGTAGAATCAATCGTCATGACACTCACAAAGTATTCTGAATTAACGACAAATCAACAATAATCCAGTTAGCCACCAAAGTAGTAGCTGTAAAACAAACAAATACGATAATTAGTATGGCTATGTTGACATTAATACAGACACAATAATGAGCAGATTTGGTTGTGAAAATACACTTTGTGTGTAATCAATCGAAGTAAATTAAACGATTAAAATCATAACATGATAATTAGCAACATCAGTACGACCTTTACCCATGGCAATAATCTCTGCACAATAAAGTGTACGTTAATTAAAGCAATTGTAGTTTACACAAGAACTGTAGTTTGTTTGGGCCAATTAACTTAACGTTGCTGTGTTTCAGTGTATTTTGAAGTAACGAGTACTTTAATCAGTTAACGGTGACTAGGAGTGACATTATGTTTAAGTAACATTAATACAAAAATAATTCAAAAAATCCTTAAGGCAATTTTTAAAGATATCTTTCCAGTTTAATATTATTACCGGTGCTATACGTTACTAGGCGATTTTCTAACTTACTTGAGTCCAATTGAATTAAATGTCATATCTTGTCAAACTACAATTTTTTAAAATATTGTATTTAACATTTGTATTAACATTGTATTATTTGTATTATTTATTTGTATTAACATTGTATTTAACATTCTAAATATTGTATTTATTATTGTTTTATTTTGTATAAAACTCTTTTTGATAACGCCTTTTAGATAAAAATATTTCAAGATTCTAATATTTGTCATTATCTTTGATCCCCAAACCTTATTATAGGGTATTAAACAAGTAGTAAATGGGCAAGAATTGTTTTGACAATTCTGTAATTGTCAGGCATAGAAACCTTTTAATCTTTGTTGAACCGTAGCGTCAGTCACAGAAAGATAAAAACTGGAAAATATTCTTTTTATTGTAATTATTAAAATTGTATAAGATTCTCTTTTCTCTCCACCTACCTCTCTCGTCTCTTCGTGTTCGGAGCCTCGGGTTTCCTTGGTGCCACGTTACTTTAACCGTAGAAACCGCGATATTAGGTATCAAAAATTCTGAAAATGTCTGAACTTTACCAACATTTTGATCCTGTGACGTCACTCAAGTAGGGTGTCGTTTGAAGGTGTTTGACTGCATGAGCTCTGTGGATATTGGGGTCGATTCCAGGGGTGGAGAAGGCAGGAATGGGTTTTTAGGAAGGAAAATGACTCTAATAATCAGAGTCTACGTAACAAAGGCGTAACTGCCACACAAGGGAATTCTGGGATTGCACTATAGTATGTCGACTTATGCTTAGGATTACCACTAGGAGCTTAAGTACTCGGTATCTAATAATTATTCAAACAGGATAGGGCGTTTGCATATATTTCTCCAGCAGGACTTAAGTGGTCGATAAGATTCATCTAACAGAACTTAAGTGAAACACTGGGATTCCTCTAGCAGTTAACCTAAAATTTACTTTCATTACTAAATTTTAAAACAACTTTACTTGTACGGTCGTTAATCAGTATTTATATTTCCTCTCCAAAAGCGAGAAGTATCAAATAACTCTGCATGAATAAAATACCCCCGTAGCAGCAAACCTGCGTACTCAGCGAATTTCCAATGCATATATATGTATCTTAATACCACATAAAGCCACATACCAAGTTTCATCAATATACATTCATAAATAAACGATTTATGACATTTTAATTATTCTCCATAAGAATAACATGGCGACTGAGTATGCAGGTTTGCTGAAGGAAGGAAAACAAAAAATGGGGTTTTATACAGATATCAATATAACTCATTTAGGTAAAGCCACATACCAAATTTCATTAATTTATTTTCATACTTAAGGGAGATAACACGTTACTTATTCTCCATAAGAATAACATGGGGCTGAGTACGCAGGTTTGCTGCTACGGGAGCCTTTGGAAAAAAATTGTTTTTTTGAGCAAATATCAATGGTCCACAACCAGATGAAGCCGTATACCAAATTTTGTCAGTATACGTTCATAAATAAGCGAGATATAAAATTTTTCTTTTCCTCCATAAGAATAACATTAGACAACGTACTGTGTTTAGCACTTTCAATATCTCGGTAACCAATTGACGTAGAGAAATGATCAAAATACCAAATTGTGTGCTTTTTTAAGCTGAATCCAATGGTAAAAACTAAAATTTGACTATTTCCAAAATTCTATGTAAAAAATTCAAAAAACCCATTTTTGGGGTACAAAACCCCCCCAAAATACCCCTTCGGATAAAGCGATCTGGCTGGTTTTCGAACTTAAAGTCATAAATGTTACTTTACACGTTTATACCAAATTTCATCAAAATCGGATAATTTTTACGAGAGTTATCGTGCTCACGGACACATATATATATATATATATATATATATACAGTTTCGAACGAATGGTGTTTTTGGGGTCTGGGGACCTCAAAACGAAAAGTTATCATGGTCCCGGGCCTAGGTCTTACCATGCCGACTACGGTAATAGCTTCTTCCCTATAGGGGAACTTCGCTAACAACAATAAATACCCCCGTAGCAGCAAACCTGCGTACTCAGCGAATTTCCAATGCATACATATGTATATTAATACCACATAAAGCCACATACCAAGTTTCATCAATATACATTCATAAATAAACGATTTGTGACATTTTAATTATTCTCCATAAGAATAACATGGCGGATGAGTATGCAGGTTTGCTGAAAGAAGGAAAACAAAAAATGGGGTTTTATACAAATATCAATATAACTCATTTAGTTAAAGACACATACCAAATTTCATTAATTTATTTTCATAATTAAGGGAGATAACACGTTACTTATTCTCCATAAGAATAACATGGGGCTGAGTACGCAGGTTTGCTGCTACGGGAGCCTTTGGCAAAAAATGGTTTTTTTGAGCAAATATCAGTGGTCCACAACCAGATGAAGCCGTATACCAAGTTTCGTCAGTATACGTTCATAAATAAGCGAGATGTAAAATTTTTCTTTTCCTCCATAAGAATAACATTAGACAACGTACTGTGTTTAGCACTTTCAATATCTCGGTAACCAATTGACGTAGAGAAATGATCAAAATACCAAATTGTGTGTTTTTTTAAGCTGAATCCAATGGTAAAAACTAAAATTTGACTATTTCAAAAATGATATGTAAAAATTCAAAAAACCCATTTTTGGGGTACAAACCCCCCCCCCAAATACCCCTTCGAATAAAGCGATCTGGCTGGTTTTCGAACTTAAAGTCATAAATGTTGCTTTACACGTTTATACCAAATTTCATCAAAATCGGATAATTTTTACGAGAGTTATCGTGCTCACGGACACATATATATATATATATATATATATATATATAGATATATACATATATATATACAGTTTTGAACGAATGGTGTTTTTGGGGTCTGGGGACCTCAAAACGAAAAGTTATCATGGTCCCGGGCCTAGGTCTTACCATGCCGACTACGGTAATAGCTTCTTCCCTATAGGGGAAATTCGCTAAAACGAAAAAATACCCCCGTAGCAGCAAACCTGCATACTCAGCGAATTTCCAATGAATATATACGTATCTTAATACCACATAAAGCCACATACCAATTTTCATCAATATACATTCATAAATAAACGATTTATGACATTTTAATTATTCTCCATAAGAATAACATGGCGGCTGAGTATGCAGGTTTGCTGAAGGAAGGAAAAAAAAAATGGGGTTTTATACAAATATCAATACAACTCATTTAGGTAAAGTCACATACCAAATTTCATTAATTTATTTTCATAATTAAGGGAGATAACACGTTATTTATTCTCCATAAGAATAACATGGGGCTGAGTACGCAGGTTTGCTGCTACGGGAGCCTTTGGCAAAAAATGTTTTTTTTGAGCAAATATCAGTGGTCCATAACCAGATGAAGCCGTATACCAAGTTTCGTCAGTATACGTTCATAAATAAGCGAGATGTAAAATTTTTCTTTTCCTCCGTAAGAATAACATTAGACAACGTACTGTGTTTAGCACTTTCAATATCTTGGTAACCAATTGACGTAGAGAAATTATCAAAATACCAAATTGTGTGTTTTTTTAAGCTGAATCCAATGGTAAAAACTAAAATTTGACTATTTCAAAAATGATATGTAAAAATTCAAAAAACCCATTTTTGGGGTACAAACCCCCCCCAAATACCCCTTCGAATAAAGCGATCTGGCTGGTTTTCGAACTTAAAGTCATAAATGTTGCTTTACACGTTTATACCAAATTTTATCAAAATCGGATAATTTTTACGAGAGTTATCGTGCTCACGGACACACACATATATATATACAGTTTCGAACGAATGGTGTTTTTGGGGTCTGGGGACCTCAAAACGAAAAGTTATCATGGTCCCGGGCCTAGGTCTTACCATGCCGACTACGGTAATAGCTTCTTCCCTATAGGGGAAATTCGCTAATAAAATCTCTTGAGTCGTAAAATAACAGTAAATTAATAAATATTTACCTCATACAAAAATATACTTCTTACAGCCTTTAATCAAACCAACACTTATGATTTTATTGTTTAGCTAACGTTTTAACGAACACGACGGGATAGTACGGATAAATATTTTCAAATTTTCTCCTGTTTATACGTACGATACGTTCAGTTGGGCAGGAAAACTCGTTTCCTCTGACCTTGGTCGCAATGAGTTGTGTTCTTGTGCTGCTGGTGATAATTAAATTGGCTTTTCCAAGGAGTCCAAGGGCCCACTGGTATATACTGGAAACTTAATTTACTTGGCAGGGGCCAAGGCAGGGGCTTCCACTTCCATGACGATTGAGTCGGAGATTTTAGCTTTTTGTTTTGTAACGTTGCTCTATTTCAGATGAGTCAATTTTGGTTTGGATCGGAGGAAAGGGCTGTAGATCTTCATACCCTGATCGATGAACTCGGACATTTCCATTAATTACGGGTCCGAATGGTAGCTGATTTCAGTCGTGATGGGTGGATTTAGAATAGTTACCAAAAAGTGCGTGGCCAACAGGTGTTGGGTCTCTTTTCTCTCTTAAACGAAGAATCCTTTGCGTTTGCTTTGAATGAATTTAGAGGGTGTTACTGGTCGTAGTAGCTATTCTTAAAGAGCGTCACTAAAAATTCTTGGTATTGGAGTATGGTTTCATCTTGGGGTTGTTTGGTTTGTTCTGTATTTTTATAGTAGCAGGTCGAACTCTTTAGTTTGTTTACATAAGTCATCTTTCTATTAAGTCACGGAGACCGATAGGGTTTGGTCATGGTTACCAGAGGATTGGTGGTCCATCTCAGTTTCCTTTCAATCCAACGCCTTAATTTCCCCGAAGTTTTATCGATTCAGAAGTTAAGAGGTCTCTCCTTTGTAAGTTTCTCTGCAAACAAGCAAATATTCGCCGCACAATCGAAGGGGTAGCACTGCTGTGGACAATTGCAAAAGTATATTCAACACATACCAATTGTCGATAAGCTTTCGTTTTATTTTGTTTCATTTTAAAAATACTCTTTTCTTAGGCTATTCTCAGGTTGTGTTTGTGACCTTTGCTGATAAACACGGGAGTTTCTTTGTGCGTTCACAATTAAAGCCCATTGGCAAACTCTCTCAGGAGTTCTTGTTCGAACAAAAAAATTAAATAAAACAAAGTATGTTTCTAAAGGGGTTCCCTTTATCTAATTTTTCACCCCTTCGTAACGATTGATGTTGAAGTCCCTTCTCTAAAAAAACTGGGGTTGGCCATTATTTTCTTTGGAGAATTCGTGCTCTGGTTGTCTAACACTTTAGGTAGCAATTTCCAACCTTATGGTTCACGCATCTGGTTGGTTGCAGAGTGGCATAGTCTTATGCTATTATGGCACTCCATGGCACCTGAAAGCGTAAACAAGAATAAGCAACAAAATAAATCTGCCAGGCAGCATGCGAGATAAAACGGATTATATGAAAATATTTACATCTATTTGACACCCGTGGTGCTTAAGCGAAAGGAAATCAGGATCTTCTAAACTACGTCGGGTTTAAGGTCATTGACATAAGCCCTTATAGTCTGTCCACTATCATTTACAATTATGAAAATATTCGCTCTCTCCTGGGGAATATCTCCTGGTCGAAAATCGTGTGTGGTCCATGAGGCTTAGGGGCTAACTTAGCCACAAAAGCTTTAGCAGCATCAGAGAGACGTCTGCATAGATTGTAAAATTTAGTTTGACGTTGGTAAGCTTTGTGTAAGTTCGTCTTCACCTTTTCCTTAAAGGTCTTCATCATTTGTGGTAATTTATTTTTGGCCATGGTTCCCCAGGACCTTCGTAATATAAGCACTCTTTGTGTTAAGAGTCTAAAATGTATTTAAATCTTATTTTATAAAAATTAATGCCTATTTCTCTTGGTCTCGCCATCACTTGAGAATGAGTGCACCAACTTAAATAATTATTTTTTGTTTTGTTCGTTAATGTTAGGAAAAGGTTCTTATGAAAGAAAATTTTTAATCCGACCTAAGAGCTCTGTCCCACAGGCCTTCAAAGTTCCTATTGATTTGATTAAAGTTTAGCTAGTTACACCAAACAGCTGTAAACATGCTTGAAAGGCATAAACATATGTTCATTATGGAAATAAAAAACTACTTGAATGGCAACCATCATTATGGAAATAAAAAACTACTTGAATGGCAACTCAAACTCTCTTAGCGAATTTCCCTATAGGGAAGAAGCTATTACCGTAGGTGTTGGTAAGACTTAAGCCCGAGACCATCATAACTTTTTGTTTTGAGGTCCCCAGGTGTCAAAAACAGTATTCGTTCAAATTTATGTGTATATGTGTATATATATGTCCGTTAACACTATAACTTGAGTAAAAATCGTACGATTTCAATGAAATTTGGTTCAAATGTGTAAAGTGAATTTCATGACTTTAAGTTTGGAAACCATAAAAATCGGACAATGGAAAGGGGGGTTTATGGGGTTTTAAATTTTCCAAAAATCATTTTTTTGCCCTTTTCACCCTTCACATTTTTAAAACACTCAACTTTGGGATTGGTCATTTTGTAGAACTTAAAAAAAAAAACAAATAATACAGTATCTTGAATTATTAATCTAGGTTAAGTGGTTTCGGAGAAAATCCAAAAAAACCTGCTCATAAAATCCCCCATGTTAATCTTATAGGAAAAAGGTTTTTAGCTTTTCCTCAGTTAATTTTCATGTAAACTTCACATTTGCTTTTACAAATCGATTCAGCTCTACAAAACAATCATTTGAGTGTTTAAATTGGTATTCTACGTCCAACCGTTGCAGAGATATTCAAAGTACTAAACACAGTACGTTGTCCTATGTTATCTCTAAGGAGAGAATAAATCAAGTTTGATATTTTTATTATTTATGAATGTATATTGATGAAACTTGGTTTGTGGCTTCACGTAGTACTGGTATATTAATATTTGCACAAACAATTGATTTTTTGTCGATAATCCTAGAAGCAGCAAACCTGCATACTCAGCCCTAATGTTATTCTTAGGGAGAATAAGTAAAGTTTTATATCTCCCTTAATTATGAACATAAATTAATAAAACTTAGTATGTAGCTTCACCTGGTTGAGTTATATTGATAATTGCATAAAAACATATATTTTGTGTTCCTTGTTGCAGCAAACCTGCGTACTCAGCCCTAATGTTGTTATTCTGGAGAATAAATAAAATCATTTATTTATGTATTTGTATGAAACTTGGTAAGTAGCTTTATGTGGTAGTGAGAAACATATGCATTGGAAATCCGCTGAGTCCGCAGGTTTGCTGCGACTGGGGTATTTTCGACAGGTGAGTGAGCGTAGCGAACGAGCTAATCTGGGAGACGAGTGAGCGAAGCGAACGAGTTCATATTGAAAATGAACGAGTATTTGACATAAAACAAATTCAACGACATTAGGACAGGACAACGTCTGTCAGGCCGGCTAGTACTTAAATAAAACACAACTTGTAACTATTATGAATAATCAGATCAGCTGACACTTGTTAAATAGTTAGGACGTTACAAAGCCTCTAGACAACGTAATTTTCATCCGAAATTTATAAATGCTGGGGTTTTATTGATCCCCCATGTCAATTAGAATGGAAGATGGTGACCCGTAACGGAGAACAACAAGTTGTATAAACTTTTTACCTTTACATCTTTGGTGGTTGCTGCTTTCATTGGTGTTAGTTTAACCCATTTTGTGGAGGTATGCTGTATTAATCAAACATATAGAAAACCTTTTCGTAGATCTGGGAAAAGAACGGATAATGTCTGGAAGAACTATGTACCAAGGTCCTCCTTGTTGAATGTCAAAGATAAATCCATTTTTATTAGATCCGGCACTATGTTCAATAATAGGGGTTTTACTATTGAATAATAAAAACCTATTCAATTAAAAAATCTAGATAAATTATTTTAGAAATATTTAAATAAGTAAAATGCCCCCGTCACAGCAAACCTGCGTACTCAGCGAATTTCCAAAGCATATATATGGGTATCACTACTACCTAGAGCCACTTACCAAGTTTCATAAAAATACAATCATTAATAAGTGATATATAAAATTTTATTTATTCTCCATAAGAATAACATTATAATTGAGTACGCAGGTTTGCTGCAACAAGGAAGGAAATAAATGTGTTTTTTTACAATTATCAATATAACTCAACCAGGTGAAGCTAAATACCAAGTTTTATTAATTTTGGTTCATAACTAAGGGACTAAAAAGTTAGTTTGGTTCATGTAAAACTTCTCCATATGAATAACATGGGGGCCGAGTATGCAGGTTTGCTGCTACCGGGAAAAATCAATAAAAACCTTTTTTGTGCTAATATCAATATACCACAACTAGTTGAAGCCACACACCAAGTTTCATTAATGTACATACATAAATGATCGAAATATAACATTTTATTTATTCTCCATAAGGATAACATTGGACAACGTACTATGTTAAGTACTTTGAATATCACTGCAACGGTTGGACGTAAAACAACAATTAAAACGCCAAAATGATTTTTTTGTAGAGCTCAACTGATTGATAGAAAGAAATGTGGAGTTTTTAGTGAAATTATCTGAGGAAAATCCAAAAACCGTATTCCCATAAGAATAACATGGGAAATTCTATGGACACATTTTTGTTACTTTTCTCCACAACCACTAAACCTAGCTTAATGATTCAAAATACTAAATTGTTTGTCTTTTTAAGCTCTATAAAATGGTTATAACCAAAATCTAGGATTTTTTAAATTTTAGGGTAAAAAGTAAAAAAACTGATTTTTGGAAAATTTTAAACCCCCATAAAACCCCCTTCCCATAGACCGATCGATCTGGTTTTCGAACTAAAGTCATAAATGTTACTTTCCACATTTGTGCCAAATTTCATCAAAATCGGGCGCTTCTTTCAAAAGTTATCGCGGTAACGGACACACATATAAATATAAATATATATATATATATATATATATATATATATATATATATATATATGTATATATATAAATTTAAACGAATAGTGTTTTTGTTGTCTGGGGACCTCAAACGGTAATAGCTTCTTCCCTATAGGGGAAATTCGCTAAAACCAACTAAGAAATCCTAAAGTTGATGTGATCCATCTGAGACTTATTGTTCAGCCTTTTGCATCTGATAGCTTTTACAAGTTCTATCGTATTTGGTGGCGTCCTTCTCCCTGGGGGGGGGACGCTAAGGTCTTTCCGACTAGACAAAGGTCAAGAAACACCAATGAGGTACCAAGGTTAGTCCCAAAGGGTGAAGCTGTCACTCTTACCACGTTACCAATCGTCTTGCCCCAAAAGATCGAGGATTTGCCTCATTACCTTTCCGGTCAAGATCTAAGAATAACTGCTTAACCTTTTATCCAATAAAAACGATTTCAACTATTTGGATTGTAATCTATTTCATTACACATCTGTGCATACACAATGCAGACGCATTACACAATAATATGAAGGAGGTTTTCTAAAATAAGTTAATATAAGATATTCTTAAAAGATTAGATTAAAATCCTTACGATGGACATACCATGGCAAGGTCCGTAGCGTGTAGAGGAGACAATGCGAGAGAAAATAGAGGTGATTACCCACCACCACATTTCCCCTATATTACTTTTGTCGAATCAAATAAGAAATAAGTTATGTTATTTATCAATTATGCTATGATTATATCTGTCTGTATTTTACATAGAGTTTCCAATATGCACCAATATTAAAACTGTAAATAGTATCTAAAAAAATAATTAGATGTATTTTTTCGAATAAATTAATGGTAGTAAGGTCTCTGTACTAAGACAAGTGGAAGGGTAAAGTAATTACTGCGCATGCTCCAACCAGGTGCCTCACATTTTTAAAGACCGGTATTATAACTATTATGTACGTTTCCCATAAATTAAAAAATTTATTTACCTAATTTAATAAGTTTGTAATAGAAACAAAATGTCCGATTTAGGTGAATTGAATGTTTCCAATTGTAAAATTACCACTTTTAAAATGAAACATCCAAAGTGTAACAAAACTAATAATCAACATAAATTCTGCAAGAAGTATTTTTACACAAACCAGTAAGCTAACCCAAATCCAGGGTCTCACACGGATCTGAAGTTTCAAATTTATTTGTTTGTCCATACCACCAATCTTTTGGATACCACATGTCATCTCATAACATCGCAGATTTTACTATCCAAACAGACAAATCTTTACACAAATATACGCCTATGTTCATTATTTACCAAGTTTTGACACACTTCTACACGCTTCTCCACATCCACCAGAATGTTTATTATACTCTCCTCTCTTTTCATATTTGGTTTAGGAAAAATATGATTTGTTCCTTCATATCTTAAAACGATTGGTCACAGCACAAAAATTAAAAGTACAAATTTGGTTGTACATTTAAAATTATTTAAAGGCGTTTCAAAATACGGTACAATTGAACGATACAAAATTGCAGTTCCTGGTTTAGTATAGCCTGGTAATTGCAAATTAAGTTCTCATGTTACAGTTGTCCCTTTAAAATTACCCATGTCTACGGTGACACAATCAAAGTCCTTTACTCTATAGGGAACAAAGCTCCATCTGTTTGGTCCTGTAATCCTTCACCCTAAACGAGGATTCTCGAGGAAATACTGCCTTTAGCCTACACTGATTGGAAATAAAGCCTACAGTAACAGGAGGTCTCTCTATAGATGTTTTGAAGCTTAATGTTTATCGTAATTAACTAAATATGTTGCTATGGTAGTAGGCTTTTTTATAACAGTACTCTCATTTGTTTCCCTCAATTTTAACGTTTAAATGGTTGTTTAAATCATCTAAAAACATTCTGAATATTTCTTTATTTACAATTTTTTTTCTGACACTGCAATATATGAAATCCACTTCCATAACCGTTCACTTAAATGACTTTCTCCTGTTTACTAGTATAAATATACCTGTAGTTATAAATACCCCCGTCGCAGCAAACCTGCATACTCAGCGAATTTCCAATGAATATATAACATAACACGTTAAAACACTTATCAGGATTCATAAGAAATATATTCACAAACAAGCGATATTTGAAATATTAATTATTCTCCATAAGAATAACATTGGGGATGAGTACGCAGGTTTGCTGCTACAAGGCACACAAAATAATGGGTTTTTAAGCAAATATCAATAGAACTCATCTTAGTGAAGTCACATACCAAGTTTAATCCATATACATTCGTAATAAGCGATATATAACATTTCAAGTATTTTCCATAAGAATAACATGGGGACTAAGTACCTAGGTTTGCTGCTACAGGAACCATAGGTGGAAATTTTTTTTGTGCAAACAACAATAAACCATAATCAGATGAAGCCATATACCAAATTTCACCAGTTTATGTTCATAAATAAGCGAGATATACAATTTTTATTTTTCTCCATAAGAATAACATTAGACAACGTACTGTGTTTAGCACTTTCAATATCTCGGTAAGAAATTGACGTAGAGCAATGATCAAAATACCAAATAGTTTGTTTTTTTAAGCTGAATTCAATGGTATAAATTGCAATTTGATTTAAATTAAAATTACATGTGAAAAACCCAAAAAAACTCATTTTTGGGGTACAAAACCCCCCAAAAACCACCCTTCGGACGGTACGATTCATCTGGTTTTCGAACTCGTTCAAATAAATGGTACTTTACACATTTGTACCAAATTTCATTAAGATCGGACCTTTTTTATGAGAGTTATCGTGCTTACGGACACACACATATATATATATATATATATATATATAGATATATATACATATATAAAAATTTGAACGAATGGTGCCTTTGGCATCTGGGGACCTCAAAATGAAAAGTTATCATGGTCTCGGGCTTAAGTCTTACCATGAGACCTACGGTAATAGCTTCTTCCCTATAGGGGAAATTCGCTAAAAAGTGGTCACAGGATATGTAACATGTTTGGTTGGTGAAAATAATATGCTTACTTTAACCAAAATAATATTTGATTGCATTTTAAGTATTTAATACGTAATTTTTTCAATACAAAATCGTCCTTAGTGTGACTATAAATTACTATAAACTACCAATTAATAAAAACATGTTGACACGTAACTTAATAAATTCAGGAAGATAAGTTTTAATTTGAAGTCAAAATATAGCATTATTTAAATATTATATAAAAACAATTATTTTAAAAGCTATTAAGAATGTGTTATGGTACAATGATTGACATTAGAACAAGCTCAAGGATAATGTAACGATTTTGATCTGGCAATGCCACTTGGGAAATCATTGTCAAGAGGACATTTATTTAACATTAAAAAAATTACGATTTAGTGAAATTATAAAAAAATCAAAGTTTAGATAACGTTATACAACATATAAAGATATTTATAGTGTTTATGTTATTATAAACGAAGGATTTTAAAATAATAAAGACATTACATTATTGCCTTTGATCAGTTACACGATGCAAAGGTTTAAACATTATAGTTAAATTAAATTGATTGTTTCTTTTCAACATGTGATATATTGGCTTACTAGGTAACTGGCATTCAATAGTTCCTTCATTAAAACAAAACAAAAATGTTATTATTTATTTATGTAACTTGCCTTAAGTATCGTTATAAATTATATAAATATGGACAATTGTGTTTGTTATGCTTTTCTTCAAGCATAATGTACCAACTTACTGCATACAGTTTAATTGAAACGCCTTTACTATGTGGAAATTACAAGCTGTAGCTTTTCTAAATTCCGTTTGTAGCATAATTACTTGTATTTATTTTATAAAAAACGTATAATCTATTATTCCATTAAAACAGATTCACTCAATGAAAAACCTATTGGTCTAGAAAAGGGGCATACAAATAGTTTATTTTGATTTATTTTGTTGTAGTAACTTAACCAAATATACCTATTAAATATTCATGTAAATATTCAATAATTAATTGAATATTCAAAAGTAAACAAAAAATACTCGGTCTAGTGAATTAAAATGCGTTTTGAAAATGAGACACATTTATACAATAGAAAGCTAAATGTTCTCTGTAGAGGGAAACAAGTTTAAAGAGAACAGACGAGTGGCAAAGTTGGAGAGTTTGCCCAATCTGTTTGTCAACTTGGCACCAACATGCCTTTGTTTACTCTTCTATTTTGCGAATCAAGCAGTTAATTTGTTATAGTTTTGAAAATAATTAAATAAATTATACAGTTAAAGATGAAAAATTTCCAAACTAATATAATTTTAATAGATCTTTACACATCATTTCAGTGACAAAGAAAATATATCGTTAGGTGAGCAATTAACAAAATAAAAATAAGATCAATTAATTGATTGCTTTCTTAAATATTATTAAAACAATGGAAACGATTTTTCAAGCATTGTCAGTAGTATTGCATGAATCTTTCTTGAAGGCTGCTAATATTAACGGGCTTTACATTTGAGTCTATAAACTGATCCTCTCCTTGGATGTTTCATGTTGAAATGTTTCTCTTAAGGTTGATAATTCGTTAAAAACCGTCAAATCAACGATTTATGATGTGCACAACTTTAAATTACTCACTTTTAAGACGTTTTTAAACGTCTTTGTTTTCTCAGAGTGAATAAGAGATGTAAAACTAGACACCTACTAGAAACGAAACTACTTTAAGCTAAGAAAAGTAATAGTTAATACTGTGAAGCTCTTTGTTGCATAGCTTTACTCTGTTCAAATGCATTAATAGGGTAAATAAAAATTTGTAAAAATGAACAGAAATGCAATCGTGTGTACCAATTTAAAACAGGTTCTTAGTGCCTGACTATCACTTAACTATTTATTAGATGTTAAAGGTATATAAATCCCAAAAGGAACGATCTGTATCGAACGCCAATCTAGCTCAATTGGAACACCGCCAAAGAGAGATTTGTATCATAGATTAAGCATACTCTTTGTATCTAAAAGGCTAAAAGGCTGTATAACATTGGATTAACTTCTTTTCAGTCCAAATCTAAGTGTTAATAATCATTAGAGGCAAATTCATTTTATCAAATATAAATTTGTTCTATGCAGTGCAAACAACATATAAAGTCAAGTAAAAACATAATAGTATAATACAAAATATAACAGGTTCCGTCAAGGTGAGTTTTACCTAATACTTTGGACACTACGGTACGACTACTGAGGTTATCTTGGCTGTTTGAGCTGGATTACAGTTTGGTTCCAATTTTTTTTTGAGTACCATCTAATTTCTTTAAAAAATAGCCTAATTACTAGTCTGAAGGTGTGCTAGACAAATCGATTTATATAATAAAGGTACAGAAACTTTAAAGATAACTAGTGTCTTGTAGGAGCTGTAGCTTCTAATATGTTATTTTTGTATTTGTGGGTATACAGTAAATATATACTGTTTGCGTGCTGAAAAAGTAAGTGAATACAAAATATTTACAATTTGATAGTTTTTTTTATACGATTAGGCTTCTTTTTTCTTAGTTTTAACTTTAGGACATAATTTTTTCAGTTTAATTTCATTTCAAACGAGTTTTTAATAAGTTTTTCACACATATATAGCCTATTTACTAATATTGTTTACTATAAGTGTATGAGTGTGAGTGTGCAGTGTCGTGATTCTGACTCCCATATAAATTAAGAAAATATTTAACCTGAATCAGTTAGGTCGCAGACTAAACCTTGGTAAATATTTTTTGCCATTTAGGTTTATATCTGTTTCTACATTTTTAGCGAATTTCCCCTATAGGGAAGAAGCTATTACCGTAGCCGGCATGGTAAGACCTAGGCCCGGGACCATGATAACTTTTTGTTTTGAAGTCCCCAGATGCCAAAAACACCATCCGTTTAAAACTTTATATATAAATAAATAAATAAATATGTATATACTATTTATATATATTTTATATATATACTATATATATATAAATATGTTACTAAACAATTCACAGTATAGGGCTGCTATTATTATAAATATTAGAAAATAAAAATTCAACTGAGCACCCTTTTTAAAATATTTTAATAAAGCTACATGTTTCGGCACTTTTAAGGCCATTTTCAAGCTAGACTTAGATAATTTATTAATTTTTGTAAAGCTGATCAAACAAAAACATGCTAAATTATTTCTAAAATATCATATGTTTTTTAATTTTGAGGAAAGGTTTTTGGTTTTCTTTTTATAAATCCAATTTAATTAACTTTTCATATATGGCGTTGTTTGTGGCAATATGAGTATTTAATATATTGTTTGGTTCTTTTTTGTTGCCCATATATATAAGGTATTCTTCTTTTGAGTCCATGATGTGACCTTTATCCATTATCTCTAAAACTTGCATATTTTCAGTCATGTTTTTGTAATTATGACCTGTACATAGTAAATGTTCAGCAAAGTTAGACTTCATGGATATACGGTTATTGCTTTTTAAAGCTTGTATATGTTCCCTGAATCTAGATTTAAAAGTACGTCCTGTTTGGCCAATATAAAACTTTTCACAATCTGAGCAATTAATTCTATATATGCCAGATTTGTCACCTACAAACTCTGTAAGTACTTAAATAGTACGATTAAAAACGACCTGAACTGGGAAACAAACTTCAGTGTAAAAAATAATATAGAACTTGTAAATAAAATAAAAGATATAGAAATACCAATCAACTCAATTTTCATATCCTTCGACGTTAAAGATATGTATTCAAACATCCCTCCACTAGAAACTTTGGATATTTTGAAAAGTGACCTTGAAAAAAGCAAAATATTGTCCAACCAAGAAATAAAGGATGTTATAAAACTAACAGATACATGTTTGAATCAAAACTACTTCAAATATGATTCAATTTATTACCAACAAAAAGAAGGCCTAGCAATGGGTTCACCACTTTCAGGTCTTCTTGCTGATATTTTTATGCATAATTTAGAGGTCAGTAAAATCAATAATTCTGTAAATCCTTTTCAATCAAAAATAAAATACTGGTTTCGGTATGTAGATGATATCCTTTGCCTCTTCGAAGGAAATATGGAAGAAAGTGATGATTTTTTAGAATATTTGAATACATTGTCAAACAAAATGAAATTTACAAAGGAAAGTGAAAATAATCAAATTAATTATCTTGACCTGAAAATAACAAAACAAGGGAGAAAACATATTTTTCAAGTTCATAGGAAGACCACTCAATCAGACCTCCTCATCCCATCTAATTCAAACCATCCTTGGAAATTCAAAGCAGCAGGATTTAGAGCGATGATTAACAGGATGTTAGATTTGCCCTTGACAACAGAGAATTATGAAAAAGAACTGAAAACAATTAAATATCTAGCAACAAAAAATGGATATAGTCAAGAACTCATAGATAGAACGGTCAAAAACATAAAAAGAGAAAGAATAAGAAGACCTAATAGAAGTGAACAAAGAAATGAAGAAAGATTTATTAGTATGCCTTTTAATACAACCCTAAACAAGGCAGTAAGAAAAACATTTATAAACTCAAAGTACCAGATTGGTTACAAAACAAATAATAATGCTTTTGACCTAATAAATAAAATGACAACTAAGAATGAAATGCAAACTGACATATATGACAAATCTGGCATATATAGAATTAATTGCTCGGATTGTGAAAAGTTTTATATTGGCCAAACAGGACGTACTTTTAAATCTAGATTCAGGGAACATATACAAGCTTTAAAAAGCAATAACCGTATATCCATGAAGTCTAACTTTGCTGAACATTTACTATGTACAGGTCATAATTACAAAAACATGTCTGAAAATATGCAAGTTTTAGAGATAATGGATAAAGGTCACATCATGGACTCAAAAGAAGAATACCTTATATATATGGGCAACAAAAAAGAACCAAACAATATATTAAGTACTCATATTGCCACAAACAACGCCATATATGAAAAGTTAATTAAATTGGATTTATAAAAAGAAAACCAAAAACCTTTCCTCAAAATTAAAAAAAAACACATGATATTTTAGAAATAATTTAGCATGTTTTTATTTGATCAGCTTTACAAAAATTAATAAATTATGTTAGGTTAAGTCTAGCTTGAAAATGGCCTTAAAAGTGCCGAAACATGTAGCTTTATTAAAAGATTTTAAAAAGGGTGCTCAGTTGAATTTTTATTTTCTAATATTTATATATAAATATATATAAAATATGAATATAAATATATGTATATGTGTGTGTCCGTGGGCGCGATAACTCTTGTAAAAATGGTCCGATTTTGATGAAATTTGGCACAAACATGTAAAGCAACATTTATGACTTTAAGTTTGGAAGCCAGCCAGATCGCTCCATCCTAAGGGATATTTTGGGGGGTTTTGTACCCCAAAAGTGGGTTTTCTGAGTTTTTTACATATAATATTTTAGTAAATCAAATTTTACTTTTCACTATTAAATTTAGCTTAAAAAACGATCAATTTGGTGTTTTGATCATTGCTCTACGTTAATTGGTTACAAGATATTAAAAGTGCTAAAAAAGTGATAATGAAAGTGGTACGTTGTCCAATGTTATTCATACGGAGAATAAGAAAAATTGTATATCTCGCTTATTTATCAACTTATCCTGACGAAAATTGGTATATTGGTTCATATCGTTGTGGTCTATTTATATTTGCACAAACAACTATTTATTGGTTGATAGTTTCCGTAGCAGTAAACCTGCGTACTCAGCTCCCCCTACGTTATTCTTATGGAGAATAAGTAAAAGGTTATATCCTTTAATTATAAACATAAATTATTCAAACTTTGTATGTGGCTATACCTAGCTGAGTTATATTGATATTTGTAATAAAACCCAATTTTTTTGTTCCTTGTTTCAACAAATCTGCATACTCAGCCGCCATGTTATTCTCATGGAGAATAATTAAAATGTCATAAATCATTTATTTATGAATGTATATTGATGAAACTTGGTATGTGGCTTTATGTGGTATTAAGATACATATATATATATGCATTGGAAATTCGCTGAGGGGGTACCTAAAAGGTTTCTAATCATCACTGCAGTCACCAGTTGATAAATGTAAACTTGTAATGTAATCTGTGATTATTTTCTACAGTGAATATTTAATTTTACTCTTGTCTTCGATATAATCTTATCTGCCAATATAAGGAGGGTATTAGGTAAATATTAAATTTTTAAAAGATGTTTGAACTGCTTTTATGTGGTAATGTATTAAAATAATTTGTCTAAGGGCGGGGTGCTCTATAAGGCTCTGCACATTATTGCTTTTACAGATTTTCTGCTGACTTTAATTGTTGAACTCTCTTAAGCATCGTAAGTTATAAGGCTTTTAATTCATTGAAAGATGGCGGATTTACGAGTGCTCTTTTTATGATTAAAAAAGATAAAAAAAAATTATTGATCTGAAAACTTAATATTATTAACTATATGTGTATGTACAATAAATGTATATAAAACATGTGTAAAGCATGTGTGCAACGTAATTGTGTGTATTGGTTACGTAGTGTTAGGTAACACATAACACATTTACATGGTCTCCCAACTGCATCTTTATTACATGTGAACAATTTTTCAAAACTTAAAATTCCTAAAACATACTAAGGGGTATATGTTATTCTTATTTTAAATGTTGTTTTTTTTTAATATAGGTAATAAGCCTATATTTCAAACCATGGCTTCTTTTTCTTATACTTTGAAACCTATATATACAAACCAGGTTTCTTATATAAAAGGATTTAATGTGAAGGAAAAATTATTGATGCACCAAAAAAACACTGTATTCGGATTTATGAATGGTTGAAGAATATAAATACACCTTGTTACACATTTTAAACAGAACACATATTTTTACTACTCACCTAAAATAATACCTGAGTCTTATGACTTAAAAAATGGCATTATTAGTAATAATGCAGATTAGTTTTATTTAATTAAACCAGTTGATTAACTATTCTATCTTATAAATCGAGAATAATAAGAGTCTTGATCTTTATCTAGAAATCTAGTTTCAACATACGGTGTGTGTGCCTCCTAAACTTAACCCTAAGTGCCGACTTGTACGTGATATAGCAGTAGAGCCATGCGGTGTCAAATAACTTCTACTGCCCCCAAACCTTCCACCCTGTAAAGCCATACTCAGTGAACCTTTAACTGTAGGTTTAATAGAATAGGTATATAAACGAACAGTTTTACAGCTCTATTATAATATAATCGAGGATTATGTTGAATACTGTTCAAAACATTTGCACGCTAAAATTTTACGCGATCAAGTAAAATAGAAAATATAGAATACATCTTAATCATTAAGTCTTTCATTACTCGGACATCGTCAAAAATGTCATCAAAACTCAGCCATGAAATTAGAGAATAAGATTGTTTCGCAACTTACTAAGGATAAGACGTCTCGGATATTTTGTTAAACTCTTTCCGATTTTTAACACTTAAAAGGTTGGCAGTTTTTGACTAAATGTATTCAGATTCTCGCTAGTAAGAAACTAATCAACTATCAAGCAATTAATCAATTACTAACGAATTAATATCTGATTATTGCCTTGAAGTTTAAGAACCTGAAATGGTTTGTTTTCTTTAATCTGCAAGTTGTATAAATATTATATAAAATTATGTTGTCAGTTTGAAACGGCTAAGCCGTTTTGTAAAGAAAGCCTTACATCGTTTTTACAAAATATATTTAATGAGTTAATGTCAGCAACTAGACCTATACCTTGTTTTTATTCATTATTTGTTTTAAATTAAAAATATTTATAATAACTGTATCATTAGTGACACTGAACACATAGTTTGTGTTGTGTTCATCTGCTTTATCCGTTGTTATCTGTGACATTTAAATTAATTTTAAAATTAAACTCAACAAAGTATTCTCGCCTAACCTCATTTTCTCTAGGAACATTCCATTAAGTAACGATGTTTTTTAAGAAATGTTATGCTAGGAATTAACAAATGTATAAAGTAGTCTATAAAATATCTTCCAATCCACTCATTTCAGTATTACGTTTTTAGCGAATTTCCCCTATAGGAAAGAAGCTATTACGGTAGTCGGCATGGTAAGACCTAGGCCTGGGATCATGATAAGCTAAAATGTTGCCTTCAATTATTAGGTTAAAAACTGGTTAAGTACATTATTATTATTATACGATGTTTTACAGATTTTTAAAATGTATTTACTAGGTTGAATGTTACACGTTGTTTATAATTATTTTAAAACCTTATGTTTTAAACAGATATAATTAAATGTACAAAGTAAATTTTCCCAGACAATATGCCTATTACCTTAAAGCTGAGCAAAAAAAAAATATTTTATTTCTAATGTTCTTTTAAAATACTTGAGACTGAGTTAACTTGAATATAGCACAAAAAATAGTCAGTAAATTTAATTTTCTTGTATTTCACAATTGTAACAACCAAATAAAGTTGATCACCAGGAAGCAACTGATTAAAGAAAACTACTTTATTTTGTTCATTATAATGTTTTTTTACAGTCATATTTTCAAAACTATTTGTGCAATATCAAGTCCATTAAAATAGGCTTTAATATTTTGATTACTCCCAAATATAACAGTTTTTATATTTAGAATAATTGTATTTTACCCTCGAATAAAGGACACGTATAAAGACCCTTATGCACTTAGAGCCAGGGAAACAAATTACGTCGAGCTACAAGTTAGATACAAATCTCTCCTTGGCGGTGTTCCAATTGAGCTCAGTTTCTGCTTGTACAGACCTTCCTTTTGGGCACCATCTACTATTAATAATAAAAAACAGAGCCTGACTGCTCTCCCGAAGGTATGCTAGACAAATATCTATCCATAATTATAACAGTGAAACTTTAAAGACTCTTGGAGGGCGGAACATTTGTTTACGCTAGCTCAGAGATAAATTTGGTAAAGCAACTGTGATTGGATTATGATAATGTATGGACTGTGGCTAACCAGTAATATTAATAGTAATAGTAAAGTTCTACTTTACCTCTTGCCATATGTCTTAGGGTAAATCAACGTTGATGCCCCCACCTGAGTAAAGAATCTCACGCATATCATAAAAAGATCCCTCGGTCACATTCCAATAAGTGTTATAATCTTGGCCCAAAAGACACTTCTTAATAGTAGACTGCTTTATGTTCTACTTTTTTTAATATGAAATTTTATAATATTTCAAACTTAAAAATACTCTTTAAATTATATACAGTATAATTTGCTTGTTCTTTTGAAGTTACCTTATACCTCTGAATATTTCGAAATTTAAACTATCCAAATTCATTTAACGTTTTAAATATGGTCTAAAGTTAATAAAATCCCTCTTCTAACTTAGTTTTTTCTGTATTGAATATCCTAATTAATTAAGTCATGTAGCATAATGTAGCGATGGAAGAGTAACTGTGTATTAAATTTAGAAAATGCATTTACTTGCAAGTAAAGCAAGTTGATAATTTCGTTAGCTGTAGGAAATAATCTTCTTCGATTTATATTTGTCTATTTTTGTATATTTTGGGAAAGAATTAATTAAAGTATTCATTGTTCAATGATAATATCTTAAGATAAAAGTTTTATTTTTGTTTATTATAAAGAAAATACAAAAATTGATTACTTGCATTTAAAACAATATTTATCTTGATTCATTCACAGATATAAAACAAAAGATTCTATAAATAATGTTACCCTTACAACTTAATTAGCTAAATTAGCAGATCAGCGTTGGCCTCATATCGTGATATTTTGCCTTAAATAGCTTTTATAAAGAATTTTCTCAGGTAATATTCCTAAACATGTAAACATTTTGAATACCTTGTTATTTTTACAGATTTTACTTTTATACTAGTACTCAGCGAAATGTATGTCGATTGAAAGTAAATCCAGTAAATATGGTACGTTATTTATGTTTTGCTTCTATAAAATTCTTTATAATTGAGATTGTCACTAAACTTGCAATTTGTGTTGGAAGAGGAAATCCTTAAAATTTGCTTTGACCAGTTTTCCAGAATAATATTCACGCTTTCCCAAAAAAAGTTTATTTTCCTTAGATTTACAAAATATCTACATTTCAAACTTACACACTCGATTTTAATAATCTTAATATTTAAAATCCAAATACCAATGACTGACCTACCACGAAATCTCCAAAACTATAAAGCCTACAGAATTGAAGTTTTACATATAGGTTACTCTTTGGTCCTATGTGCTTGCTAAGGAACGGCATTACGAAATCCCCTGTGTTCCATTCCACCGGGTCCCAAAGTTACTATGTAATCCTTACGGCCATTCAGTTTGGTTTGAGCTGATGAAAATTTAAACAGCTGATAATGATTCATATTAGTTCCACGGGCTAACCACAGATTGAAGCACACACAACTACCCCGTGCGCGTTGTAGTTTACGCGAGAGAAGCTGCAACGAGTCGGATAGTGTAATAAAAATTCTTGAAATTAAATCAAAACGAAAACAAAGAATAATGCTGATAGTGTCTTTTCCATGGTTTGTAAAAATTATAACTGGTTCCCTCAACAACCTTAGTCCTCTCAACAACAGCTTATCTCTGCTTCACAAAATATTGCAGTATGAATCATATGCGGATATGAAGTACCAGTTAATCATGACATTGCAACTATCATAGGTTTTTCATATAGTAGTTGTTAAACTATTATTTTTTTATATTCACTACAAAATGAAAGTTTTTGATCATAGATGTACATGATTCGTTTGTAATACGGATAAAATTAGTAATGCTGACTTATACCAATCCTCGTTAATCTAAATAAATAATAATATTGAATTTGAGAACGATCAATCATGATTATATAGTTAATAAGTTGATTCCAAACTTGTTTTTCATAACTATACAAATTTTTTAAAGTTTTTATTACTTGCTAAAAACTAATACATGATTTTCCAAAAACGTTACTTTTATTGCGCTTGAAACTGTTAAATACTGTATAGAATATATATATATATATATATATATATATATATATATATCTGTCTTAACAAGTTATAGTGACTGTAAATTTGTCTATAATATAATAAAAAGGTTTTTTGATTTATTCTCAGTCCATTATTTACTGTAAGTAATAAACAATAAAATTGGAATACTTTATAATAATTGTAATGAATTATTGGATTTCTTAGTAAAAGAAAATTGGATGAGCTTATTCAAATATACTGTGGTCAGACAACAATTAAATTGTTTTATGCTTTGCAAGTATAAAGTACAAATAAAAATAAAATACCTCAATATACCGAATATACAAACCTTTCTGAATCTCGAATGACTATTTAGGTGTCTAATTATCAAACAAAATAACAAACGAGTTCTTTATATTTATACAATTTTCTGTTTATGCAAATCACACAACGGTTTTTTTTAAAATTACAACTAAAATATGGCACACTTGAAACATTTAAATGACAAATAAATGTGTTGTAATGTGTGTTAAATACCCTACAAATATTGGCATGTATTAAGCTGTACTAGTTATTGTTTCTTTGAAAAGATCGTATAATGTCAATAGCACCTTCTTTCTTAGGTTCGAAAACCAGTGTCAATGTATCAGTGGTCTCTAGCATCACACAAACATAGTGACTCATGTGATGACCAGTTGGGTTCGACGTGTTTGTGTGTTTGTTCCACCGATATGTTCTCAGGTTTGATCTAATGTTGACATCCACCGTTTGAATCAATAACAAGTCTGGCTTGTTAATCTGTTCAGTCTATAGAAACAAGATTTACACTCTGTGTTAGTTAATTTTGAATTTTATTTTTGTTTTACTTTGGATGATTAATGTACTGATGAAGTACTTATTGGGGAAGTTACTAATTTTTATATCATCGGAAACGGCTCTTTGAAAAATTAAATTTGAGATGGTTTTCAATTGTGTCTGGGGAAGTTAATCGTTTAATCAAAATCGTAATAATTTAAATACATATTGTATTACTTTGACCTTTTAGTGTTGAGATATTTTCTTTCTGCTTCAAATCTTCTCAGATTGGTGCGTTAGAGCCGATGTAATTGGTTGAAATCGGCTGTACCACCTGTATCATATTTCGTGTATATTTACCACATTGTGTCATCTACGGTATAAGAGTAAATATGTCATAAGTGTTGTGAGACGTAATTTGTTTCATCATGTTTAAGTGTAACAAAACGTACCATGCTGCTAAAATATTATTTATTTCACACTGTATTTTAGAAACTTACTACTTGTTAAAAAAAAAACTATAAATTTTAATAACTATTTTATTACACTATATGACACCATGTGTAATGTAAACACATCGACAGTCAAAGTGTCAATCATGTAATTGTAAAATTCACTGCCGCAAGCTTTTTAGCGTTACCTTTATTCTTTGAATGGAGGTCATTATATATTTTCAAACATAATTATATCACAAACAGAGGATATCAAAGAGTAATGAGAAAAATCAAGTATTCAAAGGGCAAAAGACGAAACTTGTCAATCAATTACATGAAAGAATCTTCACAAGCTAAATTTACGAAATTTAATAATATGCCTATAATGCAAATTGTTGAAATCACTAATAAAAGTAAATAAATAAAATGTTCACTTAAATTAAACTGTAGCCGAAGTTATGTTTATTAATGGAAACTATTTAGGTTACAACTAAAAATTTTAGTTAACTCGATCAATTAGTACGGTAAATTTTAAGCTCAATAGGAGCGGAAGTACGGACAAACTGACACCTGGGAGTGATAAAATATAAATAATTTTTCTTTTTTTGAAACTTTGGTTTGCAACAGCTGTAATCCCTTTAAGAAAAATTATTTAAAAGTTGAAGGTGTAATAGTGATTAGGTTTATTTAAAAAAAAAAAAAAACTTTTTCGAAAGGGAGGGTTCGATGATTGGTTTTGGCCTTCAAAAAGTCGAGGTGATTACCTGTAGACCCCTCTTACATTGCCCCTTATATCCTCATAACATTGAAAATTGCTTTTCAAGAGATATTTCTATGCCATATTAAACAAAAGGTTGTATTTAGTAATTTAACTACTAAACTAAACCCTTAACTTGTAGTTATAACATTGTAAACTTGTTGTAATGTACGCTAAAATATAATTCTAAGTTTCGCAGATATTTCAGTATTTTGGAATCATGTTAAAATACATTTATAGCCCAATTTCTTGTATAATAATAATAATAATAAATCTATATTAGTAATCAAATCGTGAGTTTTTACAATATTGGCAAAAGTTAGTTAGCAAGTCATTACAAACTAAAACAAAATCAATTCTTCAATATCTGTTTGCATTAGGCTACTTAGGGTTTTAGCGCCTTGCCAATATTTTTATATTAAAATGTATCTAAACTTAACAGAATAAACAGGATAATTAAACTACGTCTCACGACACTACAAAGTATATTTACACTTTTACTGTACTCACATAAAAGATGGTAAAAATACACAAAAGATGGAACAAGGGAATCAATTTCTACTAGTTACATCGGTCATCATCAGGCCCTATCGGAGAATCTGCTAAAGCTACAAAAGAAATTATATAACTATTCTGTCATATTTTAGAACTCTATTTATAAATTATTCTGATTTACTAACATGTAAAAATTGATTTATAACTGTTTTATAATTGATTTATTTTCATCAGATTAAAACTGATATTTATCTTCATTAAGCTAGAATAATTCGTATTAATTTTCAAACAACGATATTCACTTGTGTAATCCGATCTAAAATTCTATAATCACAGCTTTTGTTCCAGTTAATGATTGATGTAGTAATATGACAATACGGTATTTTGAATTTGTCACATTGCAATGCCTTTAAATAAAACAATCAAAATAACTGTAACGTCTCTATAAGTGCAGTAAATCTTCTTTAATTATTTTGTCATGTGATTTGTGTTTAGCGTGAATTCAGTTTTGCCCAATACTTGAGCATTAAAAAAATAATAATAAAGCTCTTGTACAAATATTCGCTTCAGTTAATATTTGTCCAAAAGGTGACTATTTTATTAATCACAGCCTATTGGATCAGAATAACCTGCTGATTTTAGCTTTATAGATTTTTCTGTAGCAAAAGATCTAATTAGTAAATAAATTTATTTTAGTAAAATATAATGACTCCCTTAATTATGAACATAAATTAATAAAACTTGATATGTGGCTTCAACTTGTTGAGTTATATTGATATGTGCATAAAAATCTATTTTTGTTCCTTGTTGCAGCAAACCTGCTTACTCAGCCCCCATGTTTTTCTTATGGAGAATAATTAAAAATGTTATACAGCGCTTATTTATGATTGAATATTGATGAAACTTGGTATGTGGCTTCGCCTAGTTAAATTCTATTTATATTTGCATAAAAAACAATAGTTTGTTTCCTTTTTTCAGCAAACCTACGTACTCTTCTCAAATGGTATTCTTATGGAGAATAATTAAAATTGTATATATCGCCTATATGTGAATATATTTTTATGAAACTTGGTATACGGCTTTATGTGGTATTAAGACATATATTATGCATTGGAAATTCGCTGAGTGTGCAGGTTTGCTGCGACAGGGGTATTTCTTCTTCTTTGTGTTCTTTTAGCGAATTTCCCCTATAGTGAAGAAGCTATTACCCTAGGTGGCATGGTAAGACTTAAGCCCGAGACCATGAAACTTTTCGTTTTGAGGTCTCCAGATGCCGAAGACACTATTAGTTCAAATTTATATATATATTATATGTGTGTGTGTGTGTGTGTGTGTGTGTGTGTGTGTGTGTGTGTGTGTGTGTGTGTGTGTGTGTGTGTATGTGTCCGTTATCGCGATAAATTTTGAAAAAAACATCTGATTTTGATTAAATTTGGCACAACTGTGGAGAGTAGAATTTATGATTTTAAGTTCGAAAACCAGATCGATCGGAGTATGGGAAGGGAATTTGATGGGGGTTTACAATTTTCCAAAAATCTGTTTTTGCACATTTCACCCCAAAATTTTAAAAACGATTGAGTCGGAGATTTTAGCTTTTTGTTTTGTAACGTTGCTCTATTTCAGATGAGTCAATTTTGGTTTGGATCGGAGGAAAGGGCTGTAGATCTTCATACCCTGATCGATGAACTCGGACATTTCCATTAATTACGGGTCCGAATGGTAGCTGATTTCAGTCGTGATGGGTGGATTTAGAATAGTTACCAAAAAGTGCGTGGCCAACAGGTGTTGGGTCTCTTTTCTCTCTTAAACGAAGAATCCTTTGCGTTTGCTTTGAATGAATTTAGAGGGTGTTACTGGTCGTAGTAGCTATTCTTAAAGAGCGTCACTAAAAATTCTTGGTATTGGAGTATGGTTTCATCTTGGGGTTGTTTGGTTTGTTCTGTATTTTTATAGTAGCAGGTCGAACTCTTTAGTTTGTTTACATAAGTCATCTTTCTATTAAGTCACGGAGACCGATAGGGTTTGGTCATGGTTACCAGAGGATTGGTGGTCCATCTCAGTTTCCTTTCAATCCAACGCCTTAATTTCCCCGAAGTTTTATCGATTCAGAAGTTAAGAGGTCTCTCCTTTGTAAGTTTCTCTGCAAACAAGCAAATATTCGCCGCACAATCGAAGGGGTAGCACTGCTGTGGACAATTGCAAAAGTATATTCAACACATACCAATTGTCGATAAGCTTTCGTTTTATTTTGTTTCATTTTAAAAATACTCTTTTCTTAGGCTATTCTCAGGTTGTGTTTGTGACCTTTGCTGATAAACACGGGAGTTTCTTTGTGCGTTCACAATTAAAGCCCATTGGCAAACTCTCTCAGGAGTTCTTGTTCGAACAAAAAAATTAAATAAAACAAAGTATGTTTCTAAAGGGGTTCCCTTTATCTAATTTTTCACCCCTTCGTAACGATTGATGTTGAAGTCCCTTCTCTAAAAAAACTGGGGTTGGCCATTATTTTCTTTGGAGAATTCGTGCTCTGGTTGTCTAACACTTTAGGTAGCAATTTCCAACCTTATGGTTCACACATCTGGTTGGTTGCAGAGTGGCATAGTCTTATGCTATTATGGCACTCCATGGCACCTGAAAGCGTAAACAAGAATAAGCAACAAAATAAATCTGCCAGGCAGCATGCGAGATAAAACGGATTATATGAAAATATTTACATCTATTTGACACCCGTGGTGCTTAAGCGAAAGGAAATTAGGATCTTCTAAACTACGTCGGGTTTAAGGTCATTGACATAAGCCCTTATAGTCTGTCCACTATCATTTACAATTATGAAAATATTCGCTCTCTCCTGGGGAATATCTCCTGGTCGAAAATCGTGTGTGGTCCATGAGGCTTAGGGGCTAACTTAGCCACAAAAGCTTTAGCAGCATCAGAGAGACGTCTGCATAGATTGTAAAATTTAGTTTGACGTTGGTAAGCTTTGTGTAAGTTCGTCTTCACCTTTTCCTTAAAGGTCTTCATCATTTGTGGTAATTTATTTTTGGCCATGGTTCCCCAGGACCTTCGTAATATAAGCACTCTTTGTGTTAAGAGTCTAAAATGTATTTAAATCTTATTTTATAAAAATTAATGCCTATTTCTCTTGGTCTCGCCATCACTTGAGAATGAGTGCACCAACTTAAATAATTATTTTTTGTTTTGTTCGTTAATGTTAGGAAAAGGTTCTTATGAAAGAAAATTTTTAATCCGACCTAAGAGCTCTGTCCCACAGGCCTTCAAAGTTCCTATTGATTTGATTAAAGTTTAGCTAGTTACACCAAACAGCTGTAAACATGCTTGAAAGGCATAAACATATGTTCATTATGGAAATAAAAAACTACTTGAATGGCAACCATCATTATGGAAATAAAAAACTACTTGAATGGCAACTCAAACTCTCTTAGCGAATTTCCCTATAGGGAAGAAGCTATTACCGTAGGTGTTGGTAAGACTTAAGCCCGAGACCATCATAACTTTTTGTTTTGAGGTCCCCAGGTGTCAAAAACAGTATTCGTTCAAATTTATGTGTATATGTGTATATATATGTCCGTTAACACTATAACTTGAGTAAAAATCGTACGATTTCAATGAAATTTGGTTCAAATGTGTAAAGTGAATTTCATGACTTTAAGTTTGGAAACCATAAAAATCGGACAATGGAAAGGGGGGTTTATGGGGTTTTAAATTTTCCAAAAATCATTTTTTTGCCCTTTTCACCCTTCACATTTTTAAAACACTCAACTTTGGGATTGGTCATTTTGTAGAACTTAAAAAAAAAACAAATAATACAGTATCTTGAATTATTAATCTAGGTTAAGTGGTTTCGGAGAAAATCCAAAAAAACCTGCTCATAAAATCCCCCATGTTAATCTTATAGGAAAAAGGTTTTTAGCTTTTCCTCAGTTAATTTTCATGTAAACTTCACATTTGCTTTTACAAATCGATTCAGCTCTACAAAACAATCATTTGAGTGTTTAAATTGGTATTCTACGTCCAACCGTTGCAGAGATATTCAAAGTACTAAACACAGTACGTTGTCCTATGTTATCTCTAAGGAGAGAATAAATCAAGTTTGATATTTTTATTATTTATGAATGTATATTGATGAAACTTGGTTTGTGGCTTCACGTAGTACTGGTATATTAATATTTGCACAAACAATTGATTTTTTGTCGATAATCCTAGAAGCAGCAAACCTGCATACTCAGCCCTAATGTTATTCTTAGGGAGAATAAGTAAAGTTTTATATCTCCCTTAATTATGAACATAAATTAATAAAACTTAGTATGTAGCTTCACCTGGTTGAGTTATATTGATAATTGCATAAAAACATATATTTTGTGTTCCTTGTTGCAGCAAACCTGCGTACTCAGCCCTAATGTTGTTATTCTGGAGAATAAATAAAATCATTTATTTATGTATTTGTATGAAACTTGGTAAGTAGCTTTATGTGGTAGTGAGAAACATATGCATTGGAAATCCGCTGAGTCCGCAGGTTTGCTGCGACTGGGGTATTTTCGACAGGTGAGTGAGCGTAGCGAACGAGCTAATCTGGGAGACGAGTGAGCGAAGCGAACGAGTTCATATTGAAAATGAACGAGTATTTGACATAAAACAAATTCAACGACATTAGGACAGGACAACGTCTGTCAGGCCGGCTAGTACTTAAATAAAACACAACTTGTAACTATTATGAATAATCAGATCAGCTGACACTTGTTAAATAGTTAGGACGTTACAAAGCCTCTAGACAACGTAATTTTCATCCGAAATTTATAAATGCTGGGGTTTTATTGATCCCCCATGTCAATTAGAATGGAAGATGGTGACCCGTAACGGAGAACAACAAGTTGTATAAACTTTTTACCTTTACATCTTTGGTGGTTGCTGCTTTCATTGGTGCTAGTTTAACCCATTTTGTGGAGGTATGCTGTATTAATCAAACATATAGAAAACCTTTTCGTAGATCTGGGAAAAGAACGGATAATGTCTGGAAGAACTATGTACCAAGGTCCTCCTTGTTGAATGTCAAAGATAAATCCATTTTTATTAGATCCGGCACTATGTTCAATAATAGGGGTTTTACTATTGAATAATAAAAACCTATTCAATTAAAAAATCTAGATAAATTATTTTAGAAATATTTAAATAAGTAAAATGCCCCCGTCACAGCAAACCTGCGTACTCAGCGAATTTCCAAAGCATATATATGGGTATCACTACTACCTAGAGCCACTTACCAAGTTTCATAAAAATACAATCATTAATAAGTGATATATAAAATTTTATTTATTCTCCATAAGAATAACATTATAATTGAGTACGCAGGTTTGCTGCAACAAGGAAGGAAATAAATGTGTTTTTTTACAATTATCAATATAACTCAACCAGGTGAAGCTAAATACCAAGTTTTATTAATTTTGGTTCATAACTAAGGGACTAAAAAGTTAGTTTGGTTCATGTAAAACTTCTCCATATGAATAACATGGGGGCCGAGTATGCAGGTTTGCTGCTACCGGGAAAAATCAATAAAAACCTTTTTTGTGCTAATATCAATATACCACAACTAGTTGAAGCCACACACCAAGTTTCATTAATGTACATACATAAATGATCGAAATATAACATTTTATTTATTCTCCATAAGGATAACATTGGACAACGTACTATGTTAAGTACTTTGAATATCACTGCAACGGTTGGACGTAAAACAACAATTAAAACGCCAAAATGATTTTTTTGTAGAGCTCAACTGATTGATAGAAAGAAATGTGGAGTTTTTAGTGAAATTATCTGAGGAAAATCCAAAAACCGTATTCCCATAAGAATAACATGGGAAATTCTATGGACACATTTTTGTTACTTTTCTCCACAACCACTAAACCTAGCTTAATGATTCAAAATACTAAATTGTTTGTCTTTTTAAGCTCTATAAAATGGTTATAACCAAAATCTAGGATTTTTTAAATTTTAGGGTAAAAAGTAAAAAAACTGATTTTTGGAAAATTTTAAACCCCCATAAAACCCCCTTCCCATAGACCGATCGATCTGGTTTTCGAACTAAAGTCATAAATGTTACTTTCCACATTTGTGCCAAATTTCATCAAAATCGGGCGCTTCTTTCAAAAGTTATCGCGGTAACGGACACACATATAAATATATATATATATATATATATATATATATATATATATATATATATATATATATATAATTTAAACGAATAGTGTTTTTGTTGTCTGGGGACCTCAAACGGTAATAGCTTCTTCCCTATAGGGGAAATTCGCTAAAACCAACTAAGAAATCCTAAAGTTGATGTGATCCATCTGAGACTTATTGTTCAGCCTTTTGCATCTGATAGCTTTTACAAGTTCTATCGTATTTGGTGGCGTCCTTCTCCCTGGGGGGGGGGGACGCTAAGGTCTTTCCGACTAGACAAAGGTCAAGAAACACCAATGAGGTACCAAGGTTAGTCCCAAAGGGTGAAGCTGTCACTCTTACCACGTTACCAATCGTCTTGCCCCAAAAGATCGAGGATTTGCCTCATTACCTTTCCGGTCAAGATCTAAGAATAACTGCTTAACCTTTTATCCAATAAAAACGATTTCAACTATTTGGATTGTAATCTATTTCATTACACATCTGTGCATACACAATGCAGACGCATTACACAATAATATGAAGGAGGTTTTCTAAAATAAGTTAATATAAGATATTCTTAAAAGATTAGATTAAAATCCTTACGATGGACATACCATGGCAAGGTCCGTAGCGTGTAGAGGAGACAATGCGAGAGAAAATAGAGGTGATTACCCACCACCACATTTCCCCTATATTACTTTTGTCGAATCAAATAAGAAATAAGTTATGTTATTTATCAATTATGCTATGATTATATCTGTCTGTATTTTACATAGAGTTTCCAATATGCACCAATATTAAAACTGTAAATAGTATCTAAAAAAATAATTAGATGTATTTTTTCGAATAAATTAATGGTAGTAAGGTCTCTGTACTAAGACAAGTGGAAGGGTAAAGTAATTACTGCGCATGCTCCAACCAGGTGCCTCACATTTTTAAAGACCGGTATTATAACTATTATGTACGTTTCCCATAAATTAAAAAATTTATTTACCTAATTTAATAAGTTTGTAATAGAAACAAAATGTCCGATTTAGGTGAATTGAATGTTTCCAATTGTAAAATTACCACTTTTAAAATGAAACATCCAAAGTGTAACAAAACTAATAATCAACATAAATTCTGCAAGAAGTATTTTTACACAAACCAGTAAGCTAACCCAAATCCAGGGTCTCACACGGATCTGAAGTTTCAAATTTATTTGTTTGTCCATACCACCAATCTTTTGGATACCACATGTCATCTCATAACATCGCAGATTTTACTATCCAAACAGACAAATCTTTACACAAATATACGCCTATGTTCATTATTTACCAAGTTTTGACACACTTCTACACGCTTCTCCACATCCACCAGAATGTTTATTATACTCTCCTCTCTTTTCATATTTGGTTTAGGAAAAATATGATTTGTTCCTTCATATCTTAAAACGATTGGTCACAGCACAAAAATTAAAAGTACAAATTTGGTTGTACATTTAAAATTATTTAAAGGCGTTTCAAAATACGGTACAATTGAACGATACAAAATTGCAGTTCCTGGTTTAGTATAGCCTGGTAATTGCAAATTAAGTTCTCATGTTACAGTTGTCCCTTTAAAATTACCCATGTCTACGGTGACACAATCAAAGTCCTTTACTCTATAGGGAACAAAGCTCCATCTGTTTGGTCCTGTAATCCTTCACCCTAAACGAGGATTCTCGAGGAAATACTGCCTTTAGCCTACACTGATTGGAAATAAAGCCTACAGTAACAGGAGGTCTCTCTATAGATGTTTTGAAGCTTAATGTTTATCGTAATTAACTAAATATGTTGCTATGGTAGTAGGCTTTTTTATAACAGTACTCTCATTTGTTTCCCTCAATTTTAACGTTTAAATGGTTGTTTAAATCATCTAAAAACATTCTGAATATTTCTTTATTTACAATTTTTTTTCTGACACTGCAATATATGAAATCCACTTCCA
This sequence comes from Allygus modestus, assembly GCA_963675035.1. Classification (NCBI taxonomy): domain Eukaryota; kingdom Metazoa; phylum Arthropoda; class Insecta; order Hemiptera; family Cicadellidae; genus Allygus; species Allygus modestus. The sequence goes on from OY776112.1 coordinate 313,391,817, forward strand.
TAACCGTTCACTTAAATGACTTTCTCCTGTTTACTAGTATAAATATACCTGTAGTTATAAATACCCCCGTCGCAGCAAACCTGCATACTCAGCGAATTTCCAATGAATATATAACATAACACGTTAAAACACTTATCAGGATTCATAAGAAATATATTCACAAACAAGCGATATTTGAAATATTAATTATTCTCCATAAGAATAACATTGGGGATGAGTACGCAGGTTTGCTGCTACAAGGCACACAAAATAATGGGTTTTTAAGCAAATATCAATAGAACTCATCTTAGTGAAGTCACATACCAAGTTTAATCCATATACATTCGTAATAAGCGATATATAACATTTCAAGTATTTTCCATAAGAATAACATGGGGACTAAGTACCTAGGTTTGCTGCTACAGGAACCATAGGTGGAAATTTTTTTTGTGCAAACAACAATAAACCATAATCAGATGAAGCCATATACCAAATTTCACCAGTTTATGTTCATAAATAAGCGAGATATACAATTTTTATTTTTCTCCATAAGAATAACATTAGACAACGTACTGTGTTTAGCACTTTCAATATCTCGGTAACAAATTGACGTAGAGCAATGATCAAAATACCAAATAGTTTGTTTTTTTAAGCTGAATTCAATGGTATAAATTGCAATTTGATTTAAATTAAAATTACATGTGAAAAACCCAAAAAAACTCATTTTTGGGGTACAAAACCCCCCAAAAACCACCCTTCGGACGGTACGATTCATCTGGTTTTCGAACTCGTTCAAATAAATGGTACTTTACACATTTGTACCAAATTTCATTAAGATCGGACCTTTTTTATGAGAGTTATCGTGCTTACGGACACACACATATATATATATATATATATATATATATATATATATATATATAGATATAGATATATATACATATATAAAAATTTGAACGAATGGTGCCTTTGGCATCTGGGGACCTCAAAATGAAAAGTTATCATGGTCTCGGGCTTAAGTCTTACCATGAGACCTACGGTAATAGCTTCTTCCCTATAGGGGAAATTCGCTAAAAAGTGGTCACAGGATATGTAACATGTTTGGTTGGTGAAAATAATATGCTTACTTTAACCAAAATAATATTTGATTGCATTTTAAGTATTTAATACGTAATTTTTTCAATACAAAATCGTCCTTAGTGTGACTATAAATTACTATAAACTACCAATTAATAAAAACATGTTGACACGTAACTTAATAAATTCAGGAAGATAAGTTTTAATTTGAAGTCAAAATATAGCATTATTTAAATATTATATAAAAACAATTATTTTAAAAGCTATTAAGAATGTGTTATGGTACAATGATTGACATTAGAACAAGCTCAAGGATAATGTAACGATTTTGATCTGGCAATGCCACTTGGGAAATCATTGTCAAGAGGACATTTATTTAACATTAAAAAAATTACGATTTAGTGAAATTATAAAAAAATCAAAGTTTAGATAACGTTATACAACATATAAAGATATTTATAGTGTTTATGTTATTATAAACGAAGGATTTTAAAATAATAAAGACATTACATTATTGCCTTTGATCAGTTACACGATGCAAAGGTTTAAACATTATAGTTAAATTAAATTGATTGTTTCTTTTCAACATGTGATATATTGGCTTACTAGGTAACTGGCATTCAATAGTTCCTTCATTAAAACAAAACAAAAATGTTATTATTTATTTATGTAACTTGCCTTAAGTATCGTTATAAATTATATAAATATGGACAATTGTGTTTTTTATGCTTTTCTTCAAGCATAATGTACCAACTTACTGCATACAGTTTAATTGAAACGCCTTTACTATGTGGAAATTACAAGCTGTAGCTTTTCTAAATTCCGTTTGTAGCATAATTACTTGTATTTATTTTATAAAAAACGTATAATCTATTATTCCATTAAAACAGATTCACTCAATGAAAAACCTATTGGTCTAGAAAAGGGGCATACAAATAGTTTATTTTGATTTATTTTGTTGTAGTAACTTAACCAAATATACCTATTAAATATTCATGTAAATATTCAATAATTAATTGAATATTCAAAAGTAAACAAAAAATACTCAGTCTAGTGAATTAAAATGCGTTTTGAAAATGAGACACATTTATACAATAGAAAGCTAAATGTTCTCTGTAGAGGGAAACAAGTTTAAAGAGAACAGACGAGTGGCAAAGTTGGAGAGTTTGCCCAATCTGTTTGTCAACTTGGCACCAACATGCCTTTGTTTACTCTTCTATTTTGCGAATCAAGCAGTTAATTTGTTATAGTTTTGAAAATAATTAAATAAATTATACAGTTAAAGATGAAAAATTTCCAAACTAATATAATTTTAATAGATCTTTACACATCATTTCAGTGACAAAGAAAATATATCGTTAGGTGAGCAATTAACAAAATAAAAATAAGATCAATTAATTGATTGCTTTCTTAAATATTATTAAAACAATGGAAACGATTTTTCAAGCATTGTCAGTAGTATTGCATGAATCTTTCTTGAAGGCTGCTAATATTAACGGGCTTTACATTTGAGTCTATAAACTGATCCTCTCCTTGGATGTTTCATGTTGAAATGTTTCTCTTAAGGTTGGTAATTCGTTAAAAACCGTCAAATCAACGATTTATGATGTGCACAACTTTAAATTACTCACTTTTAAGACGTTTTTAAACGTCTTTGTTTTCTCAGAGTGAATAAGAGATGTAAAACTAGACACCTACTAGAAACGAAACTACTTTAAGCTAAGAAAAGTAATAGTTAATACTGTGAAGCTCTTTGTTGCATAGCTTTACTCTGTTCAAATGCATTAATAGGGTAAATAAAAATTTGTAAAAATGAACAGAAATGCAATCGTGTGTACCAATTTTAAAACAGGTTCTTAGTGCCTGACTATCACTTAACTATTTATTAGATGTTAAAGGTATATAAATCCCAAAAGGAACGATCTGTATCGAACGCCAATCTAGCTCAATTGGAACACCGCCAAAGAGAGATTTGTATCATAGATTAAGCATACTCTTTGTATCTAAAAGGCTAAAAGGCTGTATAACATTGGATTAACTTCTTTTCAGTCCAAATCTAAGTGTTAATAATCATTAGAGGCAAATTCATTTTATCAAATATAAATTTGTTCTATGCAGTGCAAACAACATATAAAGTCAAGTAAAAACATAATAGTATAATACAAAATATAACAGGTTCCGTCAAGGTGAGTTTTACCTAATACTTTGGACACTACGGTACGACTACTGAGGTTATCTTGGCTGTTTGAGCTGGATTACAGTTTGGTTCCAATTTTTTTTTGAGTACCATCTAATTTCTTAAAAAAATAGCCTAATTACTAGTCTGAAGGTGTGCTAGACAAATCGATTTATATAATAAAGGTACAGAAACTTTAAAGATAACTAGTGTCTTGTAGGAGCTGTAGCTTCTAATATGTTATTTTTGTATTTGTGGGTATACAGTAAATATATACTGTTTGCGTGCTGAAAAAGTAAGTGAATACAAAATATTTACAATTTGATAGTTTTTTTTATACGATTAGGCTTCTTTTTTCTTAGTTTTAACTTTAGGACTTAATTTTTTCAGTTTAATTTCATTTCAAACGAGTTTTTAATAAGTTTTTCACACATATATAGCCTATTTACTAATATTGTTTACTATAAGTGTATGAGTGTGAGTGTGCAGTGTCGTGATTCTGACTCCCATATAAATTAAGAAAATATTTAACCTGAATCAGTTAGGTCGCAGACTAAACCTTGGTAAATATTTTTTGCCATTTAGGTTTATATCTGTTTCTACATTTTTAGCGAATTTCCCCTATAGGGAAGAAGCTATTACCGTAGCCGGCATGGTAAGACCTAGGCCCGGGACCATGATAACTTTTTGTTTTGAAGTCCCCAGATGCCAAAAACACCATCCGTTTAAAACTTTATATATAAATAAATAAATAAATATGTATATACTATTTATATATATTTTATATATATACTATATATATATATAAATATGTTACTAAACAATTCACAGTATAGGGCTGCTATTATTATAAATATTAGAAAATAAAAATTCAACTGAGCACCCTTTTTAAAATATTTTAATAAAGCTACATGTTTCGGCACTTTTAAGGCCATTTTCAAGCTAGACTTAGATAATTTATTAATTTTTGTAAAGCTGATCAAACAAAAACATGCTAAATTATTTCTAAAATATCATATGTTTTTTAATTTTGAGGAAAGGTTTTTGGTTTTCTTTTTATAAATCCAATTTAATTAACTTTTCATATATGGCGTTGTTTGTGGCAATATGAGTATTTAATATATTGTTTGGTTCTTTTTTGTTGCCCATATATATAAGGTATTCTTCTTTTGAGTCCATGATGTGACCTTTATCCATTATCTCTAAAACTTGCATATTTTCAGTCATGTTTTTGTAATTATGACCTGTACATAGTAAATGTTCAGCAAAGTTAGACTTCATGGATATACGGTTATTGCTTTTTAAAGCTTGTATATGTTCCCTGAATCTAGATTTAAAAGTACGTCCTGTTTGGCCAATATAAAACTTTTCACAATCTGAGCAATTAATTCTATATATGCCAGATTTGTCACCTACAAACTCTGTAAGTACTTAAATAGTACGATTAAAAACAACCTGAACTGGGAAACAAACTTCAGTGTAAAAAATAATATAGAACTTGTAAATAAAATAAAAGATATAGAAATACCAATCAACTCAATTTTCATATCCTTCGACGTTAAAGATATGTATTCAAACATCCCTCCACTAGAAACTTTGGATATTTTGAAAAGTGACCTTGAAAAAAGCAAAATATTGTCCAACCAAGAAATAAAGGATGTTATAAAACTAACAGATACATGTTTGAATCAAAACTACTTCAAATATGATTCAATTTATTACCAACAAAAAGAAGGCCTAGCAATGGGTTCACCACTTTCAGGTCTTCTTGCTGATATTTTTATGCATAATTTAGAGGTCAGTAAAATCAATATTTCTGTAAATCCTTTTCAATCAAAAATAAAATACTGGTTTCGGTATGTAGATGATATCCTTTGCCTCTTCGAAGGAAATATGGAAGAAAGTGATGATTTTTTAGAATATTTGAATACATTGTCAAACAAAATGAAATTTACAAAGGAAAGTGAAAATAATCAAATTAATTATCTTGACCTGAAAATAACAAAACAAGGGAGAAAACATATTTTTCAAGTTCATAGGAAGACCACTCAATCAGACCTCCTCATCCCATCTAATTCAAACCATCCTTGGAAATTCAAAGCAGCAGGATTTAGAGCGATGATTAACAGGATGTTAGATTTGCCCTTGACAACAGAGAATTATGAAAAAGAACTGAAAACAATTAAATATCTAGCAACAAAAAATGGATATAGTCAAGAACTCATAGATAGAACGGTCAAAAACATAAAAAGAGAAAGAATAAGAAGACCTAATAGAAGTGAACAAAGAAATGAAGAAAGATTTATTAGTATGCCTTTTAATACAACCCTAAACAAGGCAGTAAGAAAAACATTTATAAACTCAAAGTACCAGATTGGTTACAAAACAAATAATAATGCTTTTGACCTAATAAATAAAATGACAACTAAGAATGAAATGCAAACTGACATATATGACAAATCTGGCATATATAGAATTAATTGCTCGGATTGTGAAAAGTTTTATATTGGCCAAACAGGACGTACTTTTAAATCTAGATTCAGGGAACATATACAAGCTTTAAAAAGCAATAACCGTATATCCATGAAGTCTAACTTTGCTGAACATTTACTATGTACAGGTCATAATTACAAAAACATGTCTGAAAATATGCAAGTTTTAGAGATAATGGATAAAGGTCACATCATGGACTCAAAAGAAGAATACCTTATATATATGGGCAACAAAAAAGAACCAAACAATATATTAAGTACTCATATTGCCACAAACAACGCCATATATGAAAAGTTAATTAAATTGGATTTATAAAAAGAAAACCAAAAACCTTTCCTCAAAATTAAAAAAAAACATATGATATTTTAGAAATAATTTAGCATGTTTTTATTTGATCAGCTTTACAAAAATTAATAAATTATGTTAGGTTAAGTCTAGCTTGAAAATGGCCTTAAAAGTGCCGAAACATGTAGCTTTATTAAAAGATTTTAAAAAGGGTGCTCAGTTGAATTTTTATTTTCTAATATTTATATATAAATATATATAAAATATGAATATAAATATATGTATATGTGTGTGTCCGTGGGCGTGATAACTCTTGTAAAAATGGTCCGATTTTGATGAAATTTGGCAAAAACATGTAAAGCAACATTTATGACTTTAAGTTTGGAAGCCAGCCAGATCGCTCCATCCTAAGGGATATTTTGGGGGGTTTTGTACCCCAAAAGTGGGTTTTCTGAGTTTTTTACATATAATATTTTAGTAAATCAAATTTTACTTTTCACTATTAAATTTAGCTTAAAAAACGATCAATTTGGTGTTTTGATCATTGCTCTACGTTAATTGGTTACAAGATATTAAAAGTGCTAAAAAAGTGATAATGAAAGTGGTACGTTGTCCAATGTTATTCATACGGAGAATAAGAAAAATTGTATATCTCGCTTATTTATCAACTTATCCTGACGAAAATTGGTATATTGGTTCATATCGTTGTGGTCTATTTATATTTGCACAAACAACTATTTATTGGTTGATAGTTTCCGTAGCAGTAAACCTGCGTACTCAGCTCCCCCTACGTTATTCTTATGGAGAATAAGTAAAAGGTTATATCCTTTAATTATAAACATAAATTATTCAAACTTTGTATGTGGCTATACCTAGCTGAGTTATATTGATATTTGTAATAAAACCCAATTTTTTTGTTCCTTGTTTCAACAAATCTGCATACTCAGCCGCCATGTTATTCTCATGGAGAATAATTAAAATGTCATAAATCATTTATTTATGAATGTATATTGATGAAACTTGGTATGTGGCTTTATGTGGTATTAAGATACATATATATATATATATATGCATTGGAAATTCGCTGAGGGGGTACCTAAAAGGTTTCTAATCATCACTGCAGTCACCAGTTGATAAATGTAAACTTGTAATGTAATCTGTGATCATTTTCTACAGTGAATATTTAATTTTACTCTTGTCTTCGATATAATCTTATCTGCCAATATAAGGAGGGTATTAGGTAAATATTAAATTTTTAAAAGATGTTTGAACTGCTTTTATGTGGTAATGTATTAAAATAATTTGTCTAAGGGCGGGGTGCTCTATAAGGCTCTGCACATTATTGCTTTTACAGCTTTTCTGCTGACTTTAATTGTTGAACTCTCTTAAGCATCGTAAGTTATAAGGCTTTTAATTCATTGAAAGATGGCGGATTTACGAGTGCTCTTTTTATGATTAAAAAAGATAAAAAAAAATTATTGATCTGAAAACTTAATATTATTAACTATATGTGTATGTACAATAAATGTATATAAAACATGTGTAAAGCATGTGTGCAACGTAATTGTGTGTATTGGTTACGTAGTGTTAGGTAACACATAACACATTTACATGGTCTCCCAACTGCATCTTTATTACATGTGAACAATTTTTCAAAACTTAAAATTCCTAAAACATACTAAGGGGTATATGTTATTCTTATTTTAAATGTTGTTTTTTTTAATATAGGTAATAAGCCTATATTTCAAACCATGGCTTCTTTTTCTTATACTTTGAAACCTATATATACAAACCAGGTTTCTTATATAAAAGGATTTAATGTGAAGGAAAAATTATTGATGCACCAAAAAAACACTGTATTCGGATTTATGAATGGTTGAAGAATATAAATACACCTTGTTACACATTTTAAACAGAACACATATTTTTACTACTCACCTAAAATAATACCTGAGTCTTATGACTTAAAAAATGGCATTATTAGTAATAATGCAGATTAGTTTTATTTAATTAAACCAGTTGATTAACTATTCTATCTTATAAATCGAGAATAATAAGAGTCTTGATCTTTATCTAGAAATCTAGTTTCAACATACGGTGTGTGTGCCTCCTAAACTTAACCCTAAGTGCCGACTTGTACGTGATATAGCAGTAGAGCCATGCGGTGTCAAATAACTTCTACTGCCCCCAAACCTTCCACCCTGTAAAGCCATACTCAGTGAACCTTTAACTGTAGGTTTAATAGAATAGGTATATAAACGAACAGTTTTACAGCTCTATTATAATATAATCGAGGATTATGTTGAATACTGTTCAAAACATTTGCACGCTAAAATTTTACGCGATCAAGTAAAATAGAAAATATAGAATACATCTTAATCATTAAGTCTTTCATTACTCGGACATCGTCAAAAATGTCATCAAAACTCAGCCATGAAATTAGAGAATAAGATTGTTTCGCAACTTACTAAGGATAAGACGTCTCGGATATTTTGTTAAACTCTTTCCGATTTTTAACACTTAAAAGGTTGGCAGTTTTTGACTAAATGTATTCAGATTCTCGCTAGTAAGAAACTAATCAACTATCAAGCAATTAATCAATTACTAACGAATTAATATCTGATTATTGCCTTGAAGTTTAAGAACCTGAAATGGTTTGTTTTCTTTAATCTGCAAGTTGTATAAATATTATATAAAATTATGTTGTCAGTTTGAAACGGCTAAGCCGTTTTGTAAAGAAAGCCTTACATCGTTTTTACAAAATATATTTAATGAGTTAATGTCAGCAACTAGACCTATACCTTGTTTTTATTCATTATTTGTTTTAAATTAAAAATATTTATAATAACTGTATCATTAGTGACACTGAACACATAGTTTGTGTTGTGTTCATCTGCTTTATCCGTTGTTATCTGTGACATTTAAATTAATTTTAAAATTAAACTCAACAAAGTATTCTCGCCTAACCTCATTTTCTCTAGGAACATTCCATTAAGTAACGATGTTTTTTAAGAAATGTTATGCTAGGAATTAACAAATGTATAAAGTAGTCTATAAAATATCTTCCAATCCACTCATTTCAGTATTACGTTTTTAGCGAATTTCCCCTATAGGAAAGAAGCTATTACGGTAGTCGGCATGGTAAGACCTAGGCCCGGGATCATGATAAGCTAAAATGTTGCCTTCAATTATTAGGTTAAAAACTGGTTAAGTACATTATTATTATTATACGATGTTTTACAGATTTTTAAAATGTATTTACTAGGTTGAATGTTACACGTTGTTTATAATTATTTTAAAACCTTATGTTTTAAACAGATATAATTAAATGTACAAAGTAAATTTTCCCAGACAATATGCCTATTACCTTAAAGCTGAGCAAAAAAAAATTATTTTATTTCTAATGTTCTTTTAAAATACTTGAGACTGAGTTAACTTGAATATAGCACAAAAAATAGTCAGTAAATTTAATTTTCTTGTATTTCACAATTGTAACAACCAAATAAAGTTGATCACCAGGAAGCAACTGATTAAAGAAAACTACTTTATTTTGTTCATTATAATGTTTTTTTACAGTCATATTTTCAAAACTATTTGTGCAATATCAAGTCCATTAAAATAGGCTTTAATATTTTGATTACTCCCAAATATAACAGTTTTTATATTTAGAATAATTGTATTTTACCCTCGAATAAAGGACACGTATAAAGACCCTTATGCACTTAGAGCCAGGGAAACAAATTACGTCGAGCTACAAGTTAGATACAAATCTCTCCTTGGCGGTGTTCCAATTGAGCTCAGTTTCTGCTTGTACAGACCTTCCTTTTGGGCACCATCTACTATTAATAATAAAAAACAGAGCCTGACTGCTCTCCCGAAGGTATGCTAGACAAATATCTATCCATAATTATAACAGTGAAACTTTAAAGACTCTTGGAGGGCGGAACATTTGTTTACGCTAGCTCAGAGATAAATTTGGTAAAGCAACTGTGATTGGATTATGATAATGTATGGACTGTGGCTAACCAGTAATATTAATAGTAATAGTAAAGTTCTACTTTACCTCTTGCCATATGTCTTAGGGTAAATCAACGTTGATGCCCCCACCTGAGTAAAGAATCTCACGCATATCATAAAAAGATCCCTCGGTCACATTCCAATAAGTGTTATAATCTTGGCCCAAAAGACACTTCTTAATAGTAGACTGCTTTATGTTCTACTTTTTTTAATATGAAATTTTATAATATTTCAAACTTAAAAATACTCTTTAAATTATATACAGTATAATTTGCTTGTTCTTTTGAAGTTACCTTATACCTCTGAATATTTCGAAATTTAAACTATCCAAATTCATTTAACGTTTTAAATATGGTCTAAAGTTAATAAAATCCCTCTTCTAACTTAGTTTTTTCTGTATTGAATATCCTAATTAATTAAGTCATGTAGCATAATGTAGCGATGGAAGAGTAACTGTGTATTAAATTTAGAAAATGCATTTACTTGCAAGTAAAGCAAGTTGATAATTTCGTTAGCTGTAGGAAATAATCTTCTTCGATTTATATTTGTCTATTTTTGTATATTTTGGGAAAGAATTAATTAAAGTATTCATTGTTCAATGATAATATCTTAAGATAAAAGTTTTATTTTTGTTTATTATAAAGAAAATACAAAAATTGATTACTTGCATTTAAAACAATATTTATCTTGATTCATTCACAGATATAAAACAAAAGATTCTATAAATAATGTTACCCTTACAACTTAATTAGCTAAATTAGCAGATCAGCGTTGGCCTCATATCGTGATATTTTGCCTTAAATAGCTTTTATAAAGAATTTTCTCAGGTAATATTCCTAAACATGTAAACATTTTGAATACCTTGTTATTTTTACAGATTTTACTTTTATACTAGTACTCAGCGAAATGTATGTCGATTGAAAGTAAATCCAGTAAATATGGTACGTTATTTATGTTTTGCTTCTATAAAATTCTTTATAATTGAGATTGTCACTAAACTTGCAATTTGTGTTGGAAGAGGAAATCCTTAAAATTTGCTTTGACCAGTTTTCCAGAATAATATTCACGCTTTCCCAAAAAAAGTTTATTTTCCTTAGATTTACAAAATATCTACATTTCAAACTTACACACTCGATTTTAATAATCTTAATATTTAAAATCCAAATACCAATGACTGACCTACCACGAAATCTCCAAAACTATAAAGCCTACAGAATTGAAGTTTTACATATAGGTTACTCTTTGGTCCTATGTGCTTGCTAAGGAACGGCATTACGAAATCCCCTGTGTTCCATTCCACCGGGTCCCAAAGTTACTATGTAATCCTTACGGCCATTCAGTTTGGTTTGAGCTGATGAAAATTTAAACAGCTGATAATGATTCATATTAGTTCCACGGGCTAACCACAGATTGAAGCACACACAACTACCCCGTGCGCGTTGTAGTTTACGCGAGAGAAGCTGCAACGAGTCGGATAGTGTAATAAAAATTCTTGAAATTAAATCAAAACGAAAACAAAGAATAATGCTGATAGTGTCTTTTCCATGGTTTGTAAAAATTATAACTGGTTCCCTCAACAACCTTAGTCCTCTCAACAACAGCTTATCTCTGCTTCACAAAATATTGCAGTATGAATCATATGCGGATATGAAGTACCAGTTAATCATGACATTGCAACTATCATAGGTTTTTCATATAGTAGTTGTTAAACTATTATTTTTTTATATTCACTACAAAATGAAAGTTTTTGATCATAGATGTACATGATTCGTTTGTAATACGGATAAAATTAGTAATGCTGACTTATACCAATCCTCGTTAATCTAAATAAATAATAATATTGAATTTGAGAACGATCAATCATGATTATATAGTTAATAAGTTGATTCCAAACTTGTTTTTCATAACTATACAAATTTTTTAAAGTTTTTATTACTTGCTAAAAACTAATACATGATTTTCCAAAAACGTTACTTTTATTGCGCTTGAAACTGTTAAATACTGTATAGAATATATATATATATATATATATATATATATATATATATATATCTGTCTTAACAAGTTATAGTGACTGTAAATTTGTCTATAATATAATAAAAAGGTTTTTTGATTTATTCTCAGTCCATTATTTACTGTAAGTAATAAACAATAAAATTGGAATACTTTATAATAATTGTAATGAATTATTGGATTTCTTAGTAAAAGAAAATTGGATGAGCTTATTCAAATATACTGTGGTCAGACAACAATTAAATTGTTTTATGCTTTGCAAGTATAAAGTACAAATAAAAATAAAATATCTCAATATACCGAATATACAAACCTTTCTGAATCTCGAATGACTATTTAGGTGTCTAATTATCAAACAAAATAACAAACGAGTTCTTTATATTTATACAATTTTCTGTTTATGCAAATCACACAACGGTTTTTTTTAAAATTACAACTAAAATATGGCACACTTGAAACATTTAAATGACAAATAAATGTGTTGTAATGTGTGTTAAATACCCTACAAATATTGGCATGTATTAAGCTGTACTAGTTATTGTTTCTTTGAAAAGATCGTATAATGTCAATAGCACCTTCTTTCTTAGGTTCGAAAACCAGTGTCAATGTATCAGTGGTCTCTAGCATCACACAAACATAGTGACTCATGTGATGACCAGTTGGGTTCGACGTGTTTGTGTGTTTGTTCCACCGATATGTTCTCAGGTTTGATCTAATGTTGACATCCACCGTTTGAATCAATAACAAGTCTGGCTTGTTAATCTGTTCAGTCTATAGAAACAAGATTTACACTCTGTGTTAGTTAATTTTGAATTTTATTTTTGTTTTACTTTGGATGATTAATGTACTGATGAAGTACTTATTGGGGAAGTTACTAATTTTTATATCATCGGAAACGGCTCTTTGAAAAATTAAATTTGAGATGGTTTTCAATTGTGTCTGGGGAAGTTAATCGTTTAATCAAAATCGTAATAATTTAAATACATATTGCATTACTTTGACCTTTTAGTGTTGAGATATTTTCTTTCTGCTTCAAATCTTCTCAGATTGGTGCGTTAGAGCCGATGTAATTGGTTGAAATCGGCTGTACCACCTGTATCATATTTCGTGTATATTTACCACATTGTGTCATCTACGGTATAAGAGTAAATATGTCATAAGTGTTGTGAGACGTAATTTGTTTCATCATGTTTAAGTGTAACAAAACGTACCATGCTGCTAAAATATTATTTATTTCACACTGTATTTTAGAAACTTACTACTTGTTAAAAAAAAAACTATAAATTTTAATAACTATTTTATTACACTATATGACACCATGTGTAATGTAAACACATCGACAGTCAAAGTGTCAATCATGTAATTGTAAAATTCACTGCCGCAAGCTTTTTAGCGTTACCTTTATTCTTTGAATGGAGGTCATTATATATTTTCAAACATAATTATATCACAAACAGAGGATATCAAAGAGTAATGAGAAAAATCAAGTATTCAAAGGGCAAAAGACGAAACTTGTCAATCAATTACATGAAAGAATCTTCACAAGCTAAATTTACGAAATTTAATAATATGCCTATAATGCAAATTGTTGAAATCACTAATAAAAGTAAATAAATAAAATGTTCACTTAAATTAAACTGTAGCCGAAGTTATGTTTATTAATGGAAACTATTTAGGTTACAACTAAAAATTTTAGTTAACTCGATCAATTAGTACGGTAAATTTTAAGCTCAATAGGAGCGGAAGTACGGACAAACTGACACCTGGGAGTGATAACATATAAATAATTTTTCTTTTTTTGAAACTTTGGTTTGCAACAGCTGTAATCCCTTTAAGAAAAATTATTTAAAAGTTGAAGGTGTAATAGTGATTAGGTTTATTTAAAAAAAAAAAAAACTTTTTCGAAAGGGAGGGTTCGATGATTGGTTTTGGCCTTCAAAAAGTCGAGGTGATTACCTGTAGACCCCTCTTACATTGCCCCTTATATCCTCATAACATTGAAAATTGCTTTTCAAGAGATATTTCTATGCCATATTAAACAAAAGGTTGTATTTAGTAATTTAACTACTAAACTAAACCCTTAACTTAATTTGTAGTTATAACATTGTAAACTTGTTGTAATGTACGCTAAAATATAATTCTAAGTTTCGCAGATATTTCAGTATTTTGGAATCATGTTAAAATACATTTATAGCCCAATTTCTTGTATAATAATAATAATAATAAATCTATATTAGTAATCAAATCGTGAGTTTTTACAATATTGGCAAAAGTTAGTTAGCAAGTCATTACAAACTAAAACAAAATCAATTCTTCAATATCTGTTTGCATTAGGCTACTTAGGGTTTTAGCGCCTTGCCAATATTTTTATATTAAAATGTATCTAAACTTAACAGAATAAACAGGATAATTAAACTACGTCTCACGACACTACAAAGTATATTTACACTTTTACTGTACTCACATAAAAGATGGTAAAAATACACAAAAGATGGAACAAGGGAATCAATTTCTACTAGTTACATCGGTCATCATCAGGCCCTATCGGAGAATCTGCTAAAGCTACAAAAGAAATTATATAACTATTCTGTCATATTTTAGAACTCTATTTATAAATTATTCTGATTTACTAACATGTAAAAATTGATTTATAACTGTTTTATAATTGATTTATTTTCATCAGATTAAAACTGATATTTATCTTCATTAAGCTAGAATAATTCGTATTAATTTTCAAACAACGATATTCACTTGTGTAATCCGATCTAAAATTCTATAATCACAGCTTTTGTTCCAGTTAATGATTGATGTAGTAATATGACAATACGGTATTTTGAATTTGTCACATTGCAATGCCTTTAAATAAAATAATCAAAATAACTGTAACGTCTCTATAAGTGCAGTAAATCTTCTTTAATTATTTTGTCATGTGATTTGTGTTTAGCGTGAATTCAGTTTTGCCCAATACTTGAGCATTAAAAAAATAATAATAAAGCTCTTGTACAAATATTCGCTTCAGTTAATATTTGTCCAAAAGGTGACTATTTTATTAATCACAGCCTATTGGATCAGAATAACCTGCTGATTTTAGCTTTATAGATTTTTCTGTAGCAAAAGATCTAATTAGTAAATAAATTTATTTTAGTAAAATATAATGACTCCCTTAATTATGAACATAAATTAATAAAACTTGATATGTGGCTTCAACTTGTTGAGTTATATTGATATGTGCATAAAAATCTATTTTTGTTCCTTGTTGCAGCAAACCTGCTTACTCAGCCCCCATGTTTTTCTTATGGAGAATAATTAAAAATGTTATACAGCGCTTATTTATGATTGAATATTGATGAAACTTGGTATGTGGCTTCGCCTAGTTAAATTCTATTTATATTTGCATAAAAAACAATAGTTTGTTTCCTTTTTTCAGCAAACCTACGTACTCTTCTCAAATGGTATTCTTATGGAGAATAATTAAAATTGTATATATCGCCTATATGTGAATATATTTTTATGAAACTTGGTATACGGCTTTATGTGGTATTAAGACATATATTATGCATTGGAAATTCGCTGAGTGTGCAGGTTTGCTGCGACAGGGGTATTTCTTCTTCTTTGTGTTCTTTTAGCGAATTTCCCCTATAGTGAAGAAGCTATTACCCTAGGTGGCATGGTAAGACTTAAGCCCGAGACCATGAAACTTTTCGTTTTGAGGTCTCCAGATGCCGAAGACACTATTAGTTCAAATTTATATATATATTATATGTGTGTGTGTGTGTGTGTGTGTGTGTGTGTGTGTGTGTGTGTGTGTGTGTGTGTGTGTGCGCGCGTGCGTGCGTGCGTGTGTGTGTGTGTGTGTGTGTGTGTGTGTGTGTGTGTGTGTGTGTGTGTGTGTGTGTGTGTATGTGTCCGTTATCGCGATAAATTTTGAAAAAAACATCTGATTTTGATTAAATTTAGCACAACTGTGGAGAGTAGAATTTATGATTTTAAGTTCGAAAACCAGATCGATCGGACTATGGGAAGGGAATTTGATCGGGGTTTACAATTTTCCAAAAATCTGTTTTTGCACATTTCACCCCAAAATTTTAAAAACACTCAATTTTGATTATAGCCATTTTATATAAATTAAAAAAACTTATAATTTAGTGTTTTTAATCATTAACCTAGGTTAAGTGGTTGCGGAGAATATCCAAAAAAGTGTCCTATGTTAATCTTATGGGAAAAAAGGTTTTTAGATTTTTCTCAAATAATTTTACAAAAAACTTCACATTTATTTTTATTAATATGTTTAGCTCAAGAAAACAAACATTCGGTGTTTTAATCGTTGTTCTACGACCAACCATTGCAGAGAAATTCATAGTCCTAAGCACAGTACGTTGTCCAATGTTATCCTTATGGAGAATAAAAAAAATTCGATATCTCGATTATTTATGAATGTATATTGAACAAATTTGGTATATGGCTTCAACTAGTTGTGGCACTTCAATTAATATTAGCACAAAAGTTTTTTTTTTATAGTCCCCGTAGCAGCAAGCCTGCATACTCGGCCCCCATTTTATTAATATGGAGAATAAGTAAAGTTATATATCTCCCTTAATTATTGACCTAAATTAAGAGAACTTGGTATTTAGCTTCACCTGGTTCACTATGAGAAGGGGGTTTTATGGGGGTTTACAATTTTCCAAAAAACCTGTTTTAAAAATTGTTCTGCTAAAATTTTAAAACACTCAATTTTGGTTATAGCCATTTTATAGAGCTTAAAAAACAAATAATTTATTATTTTAAATCATTAACCGAGGTTAATTGGTTGTAGAGAAAAGTAAATAAACGCGTCCATAAAATTTCTCAAGTTAATCTTATGGGAAAAAGGTTTTTAGATTTTCCTCAGATAATTTTACTAAGAACTTCACATTTAATCTTACCAATAAGTTTAGCCCTAACTTACAAAACAATCATTTGGTGTTTTAATTGTTGTTCTACGTCCAACCGTTGCAAAGATATTCAAAGTGCTAAACACAGTACTTTGTCCAATGTTATCCTTATGAAGGATAAATAAAATTTGATATCTTGATTATTTATGAATGTATATTGAAACTTGGTAAGTGGCTTCAATGAGTTGTGGTATATTGATATTTGCACGAAATGAGTTTGTTGTTGATTTTCCCCGTAGCAGCATACCTGCACTCTTAGCCGCCATATTATTCATAAGGAGAGTAAGTAATGTTTTATATCTCCCTTAGTTAAGAACCTAAATTAATAACATTTGGTATGTAACTTGCTTCACCTGGTCGAGTTATATGGATAATCACAAAGATACGCATTTCTTATCTTCCTCGTTGCAGCAAACCTGCGTACTCAGCCCTAATTTTGTTTTTATGGAGAATAAATAAAATGCTATATATGAATGTATTTTTG
Organism: Allygus modestus; assembly: GCA_963675035.1. Taxonomy (NCBI): domain Eukaryota; kingdom Metazoa; phylum Arthropoda; class Insecta; order Hemiptera; family Cicadellidae; genus Allygus; species Allygus modestus. The sequence continues at coordinate 313,409,272 of OY776112.1, forward strand.
TGAAACTTGGTAAGTGGCTCTATATGTAGTAGCAAAGCACATATATATGCATTGGTAATTCGCTGAGTACGCAGGTTTGCTGCAACGAGTGTATTTAGTTAGTACAGCATTTAATGTTCTCTATCCGAGAAGGTCTTATAAACTGCAGACGGTCATAAAGAGCGATAAAGGTCATCGTAGACGGGGCAATATAGCATCGCGTCTGTTAACGCTCCTTTATTGCTTTGCTAAACTAAGCCTTAAATTCTAACAATGTAAATGACTATTTCGTGATGAATTAAACTTTCAAGTGATGATGATTGATGAGTTATTACTTACTCTATGACACCTACTTTATTTTAGCAGCTAAAACTAATGGATATTTATTTTATGTAACGAGCTATGCTATAGTACATTTTTCTACAAATATCAGTCTGAAGATCTTATAAACGTACTCGCTTCTGATACCGCTTCTGTCACAAATCACCGCTGCGATGTCTAAAGTAGTCAAGAGGAGGATAAAATGTTAAATTTGTTAATAATCATCAGTATTTACAAAAGTAAGAATCATTTTAAGACGAGAAAATTTAAGATTAATGGTAAGATGATGTGGCAGTACTGAGACCTTTGATTTATTTGGAATAACTATTGCTTTATTGAGGTATCAAAAACAAAAGCATTAATGGATCATTTATATTACTGTAAAACAATCTCTTAGGTTTAGTTTGATGTTCTCTACACATAAATATTGTCTACTTTTAATTAAAATATTACAAAACATAATCGAACTAACCAAACTATATAAAAAACATACCACAGGTAGTTTATTTATTCGTTTAATGCTTGCTTGTACATATTATTGTTATGATTTTTCAAATGCTTATTGCTGCTGTAATTCTAAACTATTTTATTTAAAAATATGGTTTACTAAATTTAATAAGTTTCAAAGTTATTGTGTATGTTTAAATGAATTAATTTGTCGTTGTAAGTGTTACTGAAATTAGTTAGTACGAGAGCTCGTTGGTTAGTCTCCGGTGGCATTATCTGGTATTTAACTAAGAATCGGAACCTCTGACGCACAAAAGTAAACATCATTATTGTTTATACAAATGTTTATACCTTCGACCATATGATTCTACCTTACCTTAAGTATAATAGAGCTGTAAATAACAGTTTTAATTTTTGATCATAATGTTAATTTAATTGGAAACCGTCTAAACCTTATTAATTGTACACAATTATAAATTTTAAATAACTTTAATATCAATACTTCTTATTTTATAATACTTAAAATATAATGATATTTTAATATAATTTTTTAATATTTTTTGTTTTTTAACATTATTTTCCACTGCCATTTATGTCTTTAAAGCATCAAGAAATAGTTCTCTAAACATAATGTATTTGAGTTTATAAAGAGAAGATTTATAACCGTCACAAAATAAAACTTTAAACCTTTCACCCTTTCTTTTATAGACTCAAACATTTAATTAATTACATTGCGTTCTTAAAAGATGCAATATTTACGTGACAGATGTTTTATAACTCTGTTGAATCAGTTAGACAGAGCATTAAAGGGATGTTTTTAAGAATTAAAAGTGAAATTCAAAATGAATATTAATGAGGCAAACTTAAAGACCTCGCTGAAAGTTTGCAATCAAAACTTTTCTATTACGCAACGTGAACAGAATTCAAACCGCTACTTGCCTCGGGAATTTTTATAAGCTGACTGGAATCAGAACGTTGGTTAATAATTACTTGTATTGCTATCGTTGGATTAGCATTTATAAAAGATAAACCTTCCCATTTAAAATAATGCAGCACTATGCAATTTGTTTAATACATAGTTTGGTAACCAAGCGAAATCGTAAACTAGCCGATAATTAACAATAATGTGATTACTAATAATGCAAGTGTTCGTTTGATTTTACTTGATAGGCGCATGCGTAATAGGAAACAAATTTGCCACTAACCTTTTATACATTGCTATGATTTTGTTATGTTTACACAATTAATTTATTAGCTCAACGCACTAATTTATCGAACTGAAATTTGTTTAATATTACTTACACACAATTTAATTATACCATTAACAGTTAACGATAAATCATCGCATGTCCATTTTAGTTGGTAATGAGTGTTACATATTGTTCACTATATTGTTTTAATGTTTTACATAAATTTACCAATAATTGGTGTAATTTATACTAGTCAAAATATAATTTTAAATAATATTTTCAGAAGCTGGCACATCTAATAATTCAATCGCTTTTAGGTAATCTCTTACTAAGCCAGTTGCAATAAACTGTATCTGAGACAAAAATTTATTTGGGGCCACATTGGCTGTAACTACGTAATTATTGTAAATCAGAAAATTAAAGAAAACTATACGTAAACATTAATTCAGATAGTTGTACAATTTTTAACAAGGTTTTACTCCCTTAACGTGGGTCTTATATTCCAAAATCGTTTTTGTTAACGTACATGTTTTCTTACCACCGGCTTACTGAAATAGTGTTTAATTATATAAACTACATAAGAGGTAAATATGTCTGAAAACGTACTTTAGAGTCCATTTGCAATACACATATATGACACATTGTATTCATTCTTTGTAATTGTAATCAGAGTGTATAGCTTTGCATAACACTCTACCAGCTGGTAAACTTAATAATGGTGAACACATTTCACTAAGCTTTTAAAAGCTTTTTATAATTTGTTCAGGCAATAATAATCATTAGTAATCTTTGTCCATATTCTTGTTATGTTTTGTGTGTGATGTTTGTATTTTGTGTAATAATATTTCATCTAAAACAAAAGCAACAAGACTGAATGCAATTTCTTTGCGTCATGCAAACAACAAATCCTTCGAGTTTTGCATTCATCAATACTGGCTCCAGGTAAGAGGAATACAAAACAGATTTTCCCGATGGGTTGACTCCAGCTGAAATCTCGTCTTTACCAGGACTGGCGTGTGTTTAGTAGTACATTATACCACAAACAATACAGGGAACAAATGTATGCCCTTGAACTGGATATGGGTGTCGACATTTTTCCTGTAAATTTTTTTTACATTACTTTAAGAATACAATATCATGAAAAAACATAATTATAATAAATTTAAAGGTGCTCTGTTCACTTAAAAACTACAGTATAAACTACGTTGAGTGCCAAAAGGTAAAACTGTTTGGTCTGCTTCGCACACTACTTTCTCCTATAGATAGTTGTGCACTTTTGCATTCAACACTGTTGATGTAGTACAAAATATATATATTGAAAGTACAACATCAATAAAACGTATATAAGTGGAAGCACAATGTTATATCTTGATGTTGCATTTTATGAAGAGGAATTGTAAAATCAAGTACCTTCAAGTTGGTTATTGAACTTACTGTACTGTCCTAAGATCGCTGACTTGTTTTTGTCCTTGTTTTTTTTTATTGAGCATTGTTATTTGCATAGTATTCCAAAACCAATCCATTCTCACTGGTTTGGCTCCCTGCTGTCATGCAGTTGCCAAAAAATACTCAAGGGAAATCTAAAGGTTAGGAAACTGGTTGGTATAACTGTTTTTTAACACCAATTTACTATGGTTTATATACTTGCATCTGTCATTTGGCGACGACAGAACATATAACCATTGGTCAGTCCCGGTTTGAAATAATTATGGTTAATATTTGTCATCGAAAACAGTTTATTCCAACAACCTCGCCTTAAGTGCTTCTTTGCTATCTATAAACGGATCTTAAACAGCTGTTCTCTGTTTAGCGAGCAAAAAAAAAAAAAAAAACGTTTCCACTCGCGGTGCCTCTCTTGTACACTTGCTGAAGTAGTAATGAAACAGGTGATTAATTGTTGCTTTGTACCAAGCTAACTGATAGGTGTTTCGATTCTCAACCTCGTGAATCCAGTCAGTATGGATGAAAATGAATTTATCAATACCCTTTGGTGAACAAAATTTCATTTGTATGAAATATTGTGTATATAACTCGAGTCTCTTTCTTCGAGTTTCGAGTTCTGGGTTTCTTGTCGGGTGTCTTTGTCTCTTTCGTAAAAAATGTCTCTCAAGCGACAGAGGCTTACTTTACGCTTTTAATACATAAATAACCATTTTTAAGTTTACATCCAATTTGGAAAAATCACTGTTTCCTCATTATTTTTAAACATGCACTGAAAATAAGCAAGGGAACCAAAAATGTTTTGAGCACTTATCAGCGGACTTACGAGTCAAATTATACTACTAAAAACCCCTGACATGAAGAAAATATATCAGATAGGGCTTGCAGTGGTGAACACATGCAAAGTATCAGTTACGTTATTACAGTTACGTTATTTTAATACGGGAACTGCAATTTTGTTACAAAAACAGCTGATTGATTGTTATTTATTAACAAACATATGTGTAAATCGTATTATTGGCTTTCTTTTGACAGTACTCGTAGTATGGGGAAGATTATCGAGTATAACTCGTTCCAAAATAGTTTGTTTCCAGGGCTTTGTAAAAACGATTCCCGTTTGAGGCTTTTTAACTATTAGTTAAACAAACATAATATAGAAACTTTTTGTAAGGATGTTTCAAACATTTATATATTTGTTTAAATGAACTAATTTAATTTAAATATCGATTGTTGGTTGGTAATTTCATTCTTTCCCCTGTCAATTCGAAGGATTTGTAAAGATAATTAGGTAAGTTGAGTTAGTTAGGAGATGTATTCCTTTATTTGCTATTCCTCCTATAGATTTGTATTTGCATTTACTAGCGAAAGTAACGTATGTTGAATTACATAGCCTTAGGCAATTCTAATGCCTGCCATGAAGGACAGTGATTACAAGTATAACATAGATAAGGTATTATCAGGGTATATAATTTCTACGGCAGTATTTTCTTAATATTTATTACGATACTGGTGTAATTTATGACTTATGATGTTATTTATGACTTTTTAACTTTTTATTCAGTTAAAAGGTTAATGCAATGCATCTTTCTTACTTTAGCTGGGCCTCGATTAATAGCAGTTTCACAAAAGTTAGATCCTTCTCTAATTATAATAGACCCATTAAAACTTCAGTATTCAGAGTAGCCTTAAGGAGCAAAAAGTGTCACTTGGTAAAGAAAGTTAGGACTGGCTATAAGCTCGGAAATAATTAAATTCATGACCTTAATTAGGCATTTCAATTATTATTTTATAGTTAATATTAATATATTGGGTCATTTATTTATTAAAACTCAGTGGAATTAATAATTTAACGTTGTAGTTGTCCTTTTGAAACCAAACATTGCCAAGGTAAACCCATTACAACTATAATTTGTTAATGTAACCATATAGTTAAATATACTGTCGTAGTTTATACCTTAAATCTGTATTACATTAACTGTTAAACTTTATAAAAACCAACATATTACTTACATTTTTACCGTAAATTATTTTGTGATTGATAAATTGGAGTAAGTAATTATTGAATTACGAAAACATATACTTAAAGGTTCTCAATTTCTTAAGAAATGTTATTTTATTGCTCTAACGAAGGTTTAGTCTAAGGTTAGTCAAATATGTATTTTAGTTTAATGTCTCGAAGATTATTCGGCCTTATATATCAAATATGTCAGATTACTTTTACATTAAAATAATATATCAATGTCCCAGACGCTATATTTGAAGTAAAAAAGTATTTTATAGTTTGTATTTATCACTTAACATGGAGAGCCAACTCCATTCTATATAAGCGTAACAAATTTTATTTGAAAACCATATGTTTCATATTTCATTTAAATAAACAGCTGCAGGTAGTATCTTCCTAGGCAAAACTGGCTAATTTGACTTAATTTGTTTGAACTCTGTGTAGTTCGTACAACCTCCTTCGATTTTTGTTTACCACAAAGAGTTCAGGATGGCATATACTTTGCAGCTGTTAAATAGGTTTTGCAGCATGTAAGTGGGAATGGAACTTTTATTGTTATTGACATGCTAGTAACTACACTAACGGTAATATTATAATAAACCTGCATACAATAAAAAAATCAGTAATTTTGTTTCAGTTAAAATAAATATTATGATATTATTCTTCTAGTAATGGTGTCAAAATTAAAAGTACTTATTTAAAACTCATTCTCCTACTTCGTGAGTCCCTCTCATGGCAGCCTATTAGTACTACGAATACTATGACGAAACCATCTCGCCTTTTAGCAGTTAGTCGTTTTCTCGACAGGTAGCATAACTATACGAGTAAAACTGCATTACGTATTTTTTATATAAAAGGTAATAATAGAGTGGGTTAAGTACTAGTAATATACAGTTTATAGGGGCTTAATTATGGGGGTAAAATAAAATATGCATTTAGGCCTAAAATAATTATGCTTTTCTGGCCGTAAAGCGCTTTGAGATACAGGTAAGCAAGAGTAATAATTGTGATAGTCAGTAGACTTGTTATCGACAACATTGCATCTTCATCACCAGCGGTCACGTAGTAAACAACCACATTTGTTTAAGCACTAAGATAATGTTTGTGAACACTACCTTAGATATTATCACAGTATCTCGTAGCTTCCACTGTATATTGCCCCTCAGGCTAAAGGTGATTAAGTTCTACTGACAAATACTCCATCGTTATTGACAACATTGCATCTTCATCACCAGCGGTCACGTGGTAAACAACCACATTTGTTTCAGCACTCTGATAATGTTTGGGAACACTGCCCTAGATATTATCACAGTTTCTCGTAGCTTCCACTGTATATTGCCTCTCAGGCTGAAGGTGATTAAGTTCTACTGACAAATACACCATCGTCATTGACAACATTGCATCTTCATCACCAGCGGTCACGCGGTAAACAACCACATTTTTTTCAGCACACTGATAATGTTTGTGAACACTGCCCTAGATATTATCACAGCATCTCGTGGCTTCCACTATATATTGCCCCTCAGGCTGAATGTGATTAAGTTCTACTGATTAATACTCCATTGTTATTGACAAAATTGCATCTTATTCACCAGCGGTCATGTGGTAAGCAACCACATTTGTTTAAGCACTCAGATAATGTTTGTGAACACTGCCCTAGATATTATCATAATAACTCGTAGCTTTCACTGTATATTGCCCCTCAGGCTGAAGGTGATTAAGTTCTACTAAGAAATACTCCATCGTTATTGAAAAAATTGCAACTTATTCACCAGCGGTCACGTGGTAAACAACCACATTGTTTAAGCACTCAGATAATGTTTGTGAACACTGCCATAGATATTTATCACAGTATCTCGTAGCTTCCCCTGTATATTGCCCCTCAGGCTGAAGGTGATTAGGTTCTACTAAGAAATACTCCATCGTTATTGATAACATTGCATCTTATTCACCAGCGGTCACGTGGTAAGCAACCACATTTGTTCAAGCACTCAGATAATGTTTGTGAACACTGCCCTAGATATTAACACAGTATCTCGTAGCTTCCACTGTATACTGCCCATCAGGCTGAAGGTGATTAAGTTCTACTGAATAATACTCCATTGTTATTGACAACATTGCATCTTCATCCCCAGCGGTCCCGTGGTAACCAACCACATTTGTTTCAGCACTCCGATAATGTTTGGGAACACTGCCCTAGATATTATCACAGTTTCTCGTAGCTTCCACTGTATATTGCCTCTCAGGCTGAAGGTGATTAAGTACTACTGACAAATACACCATCGTCATTGACAACATTGCATCTTCATCACCAGCGGTCACGCGGTAAACAACCACATTTTTTTCAGCACACTGATAATGTTTGTGAGCACTGCCTTAGATATTATCACAGTATCTCGTGGCTTCCACTATATATTGCCCCTCAGGCTGAATGTGATTAAGTTCTACTGATTAATACTCCATTGTTATTGACAAAATTGCATCTTATTCACCAGCGGTCATGTGGTAAACAACCACATTTGTTTAAAAACTCAGATAATGTTTGTGAACACTGCCCTAGATATTATCATAATAACTCGTAGCTTTCACTGTATATTACCCCTCAGGCTGAAGGTGATTAAGTTCTACTAAGAAATACTCCATCGTTATTGAAAAAATTGCAACTTATTCACCAACGGTCACGTGGTAAACAACCACATTGTTTAAGCATTAAGATAATGTTTGTGAACACTGCCCTAGATATTATCACAGTATCTTGTAGCTTCCACTATATATTGCCCCTCAGGCTGAATCTAAAAACGTTCTACTAAGAAATACTCCATCGTTATAGACAACATTGCATCTTATTCACCAGCGGTCACGTGGTAAGCAACCACATTTGTTAAAGCACTCAAATAATGTTTGTGAACAGTGCCCTAGATATTATCACAGTATCTCGTAGCTTCCACTTTATACTGCCCATCAGGCTGAAGGTGATTAAGTTCTACTGACAAATACACCATTGTTATTGACAACATTGCATCTTCATCACCAGCGGTCACGTGGTAAGCAACCACATTTGTTTCAGCACTCTGATAATGTTTGTGAACACTGCCCTAGATATTATGACAGTTTCTCGTAGCTACCACTGTATATTGCCCCTCAGGCTGAAGATGATTAATTTCTACTGACAAATACACCATCGTTATTGACAACATTGCATCGTCATCACCAGCGGTCACGTGGTAAGCAACCACATTTGTTTAAGCACTCAGATAATGTATGTGAACACTGCCCTAGATATTATCACAGTATCTCGTAGCTTAAACTGTATATTGCACCTCAGGCTGAAGGTGGTTAAGTTCTACTGACAAATACTCCATCGTTATTGACAACATTCTAACTTCATCACCAGCGGTCACGTGGTAACCAACCACATTTGTTTAAGCACTCAGATAATGTTTGTGAACACTGCCCTAGATATTATCACAGTATCTCGTAGCTTCCACTATATATTGCCCCTCAGGCTGAATGTGATTACGTTCTACTAAGAAATACTTTATCGTTATTGAAAACATTGCATTATATTCACCAGCGGTCACGTGGTAAGTAACCACATTTGTTTAAGCACTCAGATAATGTTTGTGAACACTGCCCTAGATATTATCACAGTATCTCAGGTAGGCAAGTGCGCTAAATATGATAGTCAGTAGACTTGTTATTGGCAATATTGCATCTTCATCACCAGCGGTCACGTGGTAAACAACCACTTTTGTTTCAGCACTATGATAATGTTTGTGAACACTGCCCTAGATATTATCACAGTTTCTCGTAGATTCCACTGTATATTGTATCTCAGGCTGAAGGTGATTAAGTTCTACTGACAAATTCACCATCGTCATTGACAACATGGCATCTTCATCACCAGCGGTCACGCGGTAAACAACCACATTTTTTTCAGCACACTGTTAATGTTTGTGAACACTGCCCTAAATATTATCAAAGTATCTCGTGGCTTTCACTATATATTGCCCCTCTGGCTGAATGTGATTACGTTCTACTGACAAATACTCCATCGTTATTGACAAAATTGCATCTTATTCACCAGCGGTCATATGGTAAGCAACCACATTTGTTCAAGCACTCAGATAATGTTTGTGAACACTGTCCTAAATATTATCACAATATCTCGTAGCTTCCACTGTATATTGCCCCTCAGGCTTATGGTGATTAAGTTCTACTAAGAAATACTCCATCGTTATTGACAAAATTGCATCTTATTCACCAGTGGTTATCTGGTAAACAACCACATTGTTTAAGCACTCAGATAATGTTTGTGAACACTGCCCTAGATATTTATCACAGTATCTCGTAGCTTCCACTATATATTACACCTCAGGCTGAAGGTGATTAAGTTCTACTAAGAAATACTTCATTGTTATTGACAACATTGCATCTTCATCACCAGCGGTCACGTGGTAACCAACCTCATTTGTTTAAGCACTCTGATAATGTTTGTGAACACTGCCCTAGATATTATCACAGTATCTCGTAGCTTCCACTGTATATTGTATCTCAGGCTGAAGGTGATTAAGTTCTACTGACAAATACACCATCGTCATTGACAACATTGCATCTTCATCACCAGCGGTCACGTGGTAAGCAACCACATTTGTTTAAGCACTCAGATAATGTTTGTGAACACTGCCCTAGATATTATCACAATATCTCGTAGCTTCCACTGTATATTGCCCCTCAGGCTGATGGTGATTAAGTTCTACTAAGAAATATTCCATCGTTATTGACAAAATTGCATCTTATTCACCAGCGGTCATCTGGTAAACAACCACATTGTTTAAGCACTCAGATAATGTTTGTCAACACTGCCCTAGATATTTATCACAGTATCTCGTAGCTTCCACTATATATTGCCCCTCAGGCTGAAGGTGATTAAGTTCTACTAAGAAATACTCCATCGTTATTGAAAATATTGCATCTTATTCACCAGCGGTCACGTGGTAAGCAACCACATTAGTTTAAGCACTCAGATAATGTTTGTGAACACTGCCCTAGATATTATCACATTATCTTGTGGCTTCCACTGTATACTGCCCATCAGGCTGTAGGTGATTTAGTTCTACTGACAAATACTTCATTGTTATTGACAACATTTCATCTTCATCACCAGCTGTCACGTGGTAACCAACCTCATTTGTTTAAGCACTCTGATAATGTTTGTGAACACTGCCCTAGATATTATCACAGTATCTCGTAGCTTCCACTGTATATTGCCCCTCAGGCTGAAGGTGAATAAGTTCTACAGACAAATACTCCATCGTTATTGACAACATTGCATCTATTCACCAGCGGTCACGTGGTAAGCAACCACATTTGTTTAAGCACTCAGATAATGTTTGTGAACACTGCCCTAGATATTATCACAGTATCTCGTAGCTTCCACTGTATATTGCCCCTCAGGCTGAAGGTGATTAAGTTCTACTGACAAATACTCCATCGTTATTGACAACATTCCAACTTCATCACCAGCGGTCACGTGGTAACCAACCACATTTGTCTAAGCATTTAGATAATGTTTGTGAACACTGCCCTAGATATTATCACAGTATCTAGTAGCTTCCACTATATATTGCCCCTCAGGCTGAATGTGATTACGTTCTACTAAGAAATACTACATCGTTATTGACAACATTGCATCTTATTCACCAAGCGGTCACGTGGTAAGCAACCACATTTGTTTAAGCACTCAGATAATGTTTGTGAACACTGCCATAGATATTATCAGAGTATCTCGTAGCTTCCACTGTATACCGCCCATCAGGCTTAAGGTGATTAAGTTCTACTGACAAATACTCCATTGTTATTGACAACATTGCATCTTCATCACCAGCGGTCACGTGGTAACCAACCACATTTGTTTCAGCACTCTGATAATGTTTGTGAACACTGCCCTAGATATTATGACAGTTTCTCGTAGCTACCACTGTATATTGCCCCTCAGGCTGAAGATGTTTAAGTTCTACTGACAAATACACCATCGTTATTTACAACATTGCATCGTCATCACCAGCGGTCACGTGGAAAACAACCACATTTGTTTCAGCATTCTGATAATGTTTGTGAACACTGCCCTAGATATTATCACAGTATCTCAGGTGGCTAGTGCGCTAACTATGATAGTCAGTAGACTTGTTATTGGCAACATTGCATCTTCATCACCAGCGGTCACGTGGTAAACAACCACTTTTGTTTCAGCACTCTGATAATGTTTGTGAACACTGCCCTAGATATTATCACAGTTTCTCGTATCTTCCACTGTATATTGCCTTTCAGGCTGAAGGTTATTAAGTTCTACTGACAAATTCACCATCGTCATTGACAACATGGCATCTTCATCACCAGCGGTCACGCGGTAAACAACCACATTTTTTCAGCACACTGTTATTGTTTGTGAACACTGCCCAAGATATTATCACAGTATCTCGTAGCTTCCACTATATATTGCCCCTCAGGCTGAATGTGATTACGTTCTACCTAGAAATACTACATCGTTATTGACAACATTGCATCTTATTCACCAGCGGTCACGTGGTAAGCAACCACATTTGTTTAAGCACTCAGATAATGTTTGTGAACACTGCCCTAGATATTATCACAGTATCTCGTAGGTTCCACTGTATACTGCCCATCAGGCTTAAGGTGATTAAGTTCTACTGACAAATACTCCATTGTTATTGACAACATTGCATCTTCATCACCAGCGGTCACGTGGTAACCAACCACATTTATTTAAGCACTCTGATAATGTTTGTGAACACTGCCCTAGATATTATCACAGTTTCTCGTAGCTTCCACTGTATATTGCCCATCAGGCTGAATGTGATTAAGTTCTACTGACTAATACTCCATCGTTATTGACAACATTGCATCTTCATCACCAGCGATCACGTGGTAAGCAACCACATTGTTTAAGCACTCAGATAATGTTTGTGAACACTGCCCTAGATATTATCACAGTATCTCGTAGCTTCCACTGTATATTGCCCCTCAGGCTGGAGGTGATTAAGTTCTACTAAGAAATACTCCATCATTAATTTATTGGGCGTTGTTGATTACCTTGGAATTTCTACGTTAAGTTAAAATTACTTGGTATATGCAAACATATGTATAATTATTGATGATTTCACAGTAACATGATGACTATTTTCATGTTATTAGTTACGTGGAATGCATTGTATAAATATTGAGCTTGTTAATTTGTATATAACCTTTAGACATTAAGAAAAGTATAAGAATATAAAGAATAAAGAATACAAATGTAAATTTATATGAGTGACAACGAATTTAATGACGTAATACACAAGAAGAGCTCACGATATTATTTTAAAATGGATGTTTACTGATATCACAGTTTATATTACTATTTCCCGATTATATTTAAAATTATTTTAGTATAATCACAATATATAAATATGTATGTAACTATCATTGTTAAATTCGATTTTTAAAAGTGTTTTCAAGCATTAGTCTTAGTGAAAAATTGATGATTGTTTGTGTACTTCTCTAGACTTCCTTTGTTTCTTCCAACTAACTTTCACTAATAAGTTTTAAAAGTTTGAACTGGATAGTTAGAACTAGGATGTCAAAACATTTTCAAATGAGTAATTTTTTTAGTTTAATAGAATTATTATAAGGAATTATAAATAAATTTGAATGTCCTGAATCATTTATTAACCGGATTTGTTCATCCGAGAAATAAAACAGATGGACGGGAAATACGATGGACCAGATTCCACAACGGTGAAATAAATTAGTTTATAGCACCTTATTAAGCTCTTCAGTCATATCAATCCCTTTCAGATAAGCCGCAAATACTCTAAAATTGTGTAAACTTATTACAAAACATCTAATGAATTAATTAAATACATAATGTCTTTCTCTACTCTATTGAGACCAACTATCTACACTATCATTTATTAAGATAAGGTTTAATTATTATAAATCTATAAGATCTCGACTTCAAAGTATACTTCACAGACTTAAAACAGTTTCACACATGCAATTATTTCAAACAACTTTAGCTAAGCTGGATTTCTTGCAAGACCTTTTTGAATTGTTTTCAGATCTAAAACAGATGAGATAATTGAGTATATAAGCTCGTGCTTGTCTTTGTCTTTTTTTATCAACAAAGAGCAGGCCGATATTGTTGATACAATAACAATATCGGCTTGCTCTTTCAGAGAAGAGTGGTGAAAAGGGGAGGGGAAACTATTTGATTAAATAGCTGTGATTCTTACGTCTTTTGTAGTTGTTTTATTTGTAATTGGAATGTTCACTCACATACCGATATTTTATTTTATGGTTTGTCTTAAGGTTTATACTTGATGGCTGTGATAAGTACGTTTTAAAGGTACTCATATGACGAAAGCGATTAAAAGTGTAAATATATAAAACCTTTATAATTTGCCGTTAAATATACTAAATACAATAAATTATTATATTAAGAAATGTGATTTATTATTTCAATGAATTTCTCTTTTGATCTTTTTCCTCTAAACACTAAAGTAAAAAGTTAATAAATGAATAAGGATGCAATCAAAAAAACATTTGATATACTTAGAAAAATATTTGTTAATGCTTTTCATGTCACCTTTTAATATAAGTAAAGTCAAATAAACTAAAGACAAATAAGTGACTTAAAACAAACAACCCTCATATTTGTCCGAAGATTCATAATTTGATTTTAGTTAGCAGCTCAATCTTGTTATTCTAGTAGTATAACAGAGTATCACGTCAAGTAGTTAAGGACTATATAAAACTTGGAAGACTTCGGATGAAAGCGTAAAGTTACTTTAATTTTAATAAAAGAATAAACTGATGGTCCATTTATCATTAAAGTATGGTTTAAAAAACCGAACTTCAATTAAATTTGCTTTCTTCTCAAAAGAATTAACTGCCCATTTTAGAAGGCAATGAGCCTTGGTGTCAGGCCTTTGTCCTAAACCCTACAAACTTTCTCAAGAAGAAAAACTTAGTATTAAGAGTACCTCAGGAATTTCTTTGTCTGTTTTATGAACCAGCGAGCGGATTTATAAAAACTTGGGATATATTTCCATAAAATTAAATTTAAAAAATGAGTAGTATACTAAAGATATTTATTAAAAATTACTCTCATATAAATTAATCCTCAAGACCTAAATGTTTTCATCAATTTAGTAACATATCAACAAAGTGAAACAACCACTTTTAATTTTTATATGGTCTTATTCGTTATATTTTTCACATTTACTTTGCATTAGAGATCGTTTAACGTTTAATCTTTATCCGAAGAGAAATTATCATATCAGTGGTTGTCTATTGTAGAATATAGTTTTTGTGCTAAAAAGTAACATTAAGAAAGACTCATTCATATAAAACTCGGGATTTAGAATATCCTATAAAAACATGTCCAAATATAAAAACCAGTAAGTGACCCGTATAATAAAGTATGGTAATTATTCATAATACAAATAATTGGAAAATCACAATTTATAAATTAAATAAATAATTTATACGCCCTGAAAACTACCGATTTCTTGGAACATTTAGAACGAAAGTTAAGCAAACAAGGACGACAAAGTGGCAAGTTGAACCTAAAAAACGAATCAGATAAACTTTCTAAATCCAACACTGACCCGTGATCCATCCCTATCGCATGTGAGTGGCCGTAAAAGTTGTTATTTTCACATACTAAAACTTTCTTTATGAGTTTTAAAAAGGTAGTCTATTTAAAGATGTTTTGAGAAATATCATTGTTTGTTAGCAAAATAATTACAAATATAAATTTCCACTTATATTTAGGTTAGTTTACATAATAACACGATGTTAATAATTGGGTCATTGAAACATGCTTTTGCAACGATATCAAATTCTTTATTGGAGATCTCTAATTAGAAAATCATAGCCTCCATTATTTTATACTGTAACGTTATTTGAAAACAATATTTTATAATCAGCTAAGAACAAGTTAAAAATTGTATACTCATATATATACAATTTCCCTCCCAGAAACCTGTTTCCTTAACAAACGTGTTCTCTATTCCAAAAGAAGAATGAAATAATATTGAATGCAGTGTTAATTATTCCTAATATTACAGGCATTTGACTTAGTTTACTTTTTTTTATAATAACCTAAAACTAGATTTTTTTACTGACGCTGTTAAGTATTCTGGGAACGCGACGTTAAAAATAACAGTACAGTTGGCCACAAGATCAAATGACAAAACTTAAGTCCTGAAGAAAATGATTTCCCCAGTGGCATTGTCAGATCAACGTTGTTAGATTGTCCTTCTATTATCTATTTTCATTATCAAGGATCTTAAGAAGATCATTTTTATATAGCGTTTAAAATAATGTTCACTTTGTTGATTATATTCTAACTTTATTTAAACCAGAGGGTTTTTCTCAAATATATGAAACTAAATGTCAATAATGTTTTATGGTTTGGCCTTGTATATACTTTTCAAGAATGATTAGATCGATGTCGAGGATTCAATAAACAGTCTCCATCATAACCAACTGATAGTTTATTGCATATATCACACTACTAATACAATGTATGTCTTATATGGCTCAGTATCTGGAGGTATCTAACCTCCAGCCATAAGGCCCACATTATAACTCATGACGACAGAAGTTTACTGAACAAAAATCTTATATGATGTACCCCCATACACAAAATAAATACAAAAATTATATCAAGAATAAGTCAACCTGATGTTGCCAAATTATCGAAATAAATACTTATAATGGGTAACAACCGGAAAGCCAGCCAAGACGGGGTAAAATAACAGTATCATGTTCTAAGGAAAACAATTTGTGCTGTTAAAAAATATACACAGTTCCTGTAAGAAAATTTGTCTTCCTTTAAGTAGTTCTCTATTAGCAAATGGAAGACAATCGAAAGTGAGCTAATATATGATTTGGAATAATATATATTTATTGGTATACGGATATTGTACAAATGTATCAATTCTCTTTAAAAAACATAATTATCCAGCACATTTTAAACGATTCAAACAACAATAATTACTGGTAATTTACTTACAAACGGTTAAATCTCAGAAAGCGATTAGTAATAATATTGGAAATAGGCCTATCATCTAAGTTATGGTGTATACGGTATATGTAATTAATTATACAAACAATAATCTTCACCACATGTATATAAGTCCCTTGTCACTCCAGGCATTCTTACAAGACGTTTGATGAATTTTATGTTTCTTAAGTTATCTTTACTGTTAAAGGGTTGGCTAAAATATAAAATTTGACTTACCATCCGCTCTTGTTAACGGGGTTTTCCTGCAAATAAATAACTTTCGTGTCTAAAACATACTACTTCAAGGGCAACTGTAACAATATTACCATTTACGTTTTAATTTAGAGTTGTATGGAATTAAAACGTTTAAAATGGGAGAATAGTATGATAAACATTCTGGTAGGTGAAGTGAATGTCTTAACGTACAAATCATAAAATGTGTGTCTTGTAGGGATTGTAAAACCTACAAGTTATGAGGTGACATGTAGTATCAAAAAGATTGGCGGGTTAGGCAAAGCACAAACAAATAAATTAGAAACTTTACATCCGTGTGAGACCGTGTGATTACACGTACAGTGAGTCAGTGATAACTTCATACCTGGATTTGGGTTGGCTTACTGGTTTGGGAAACATTCACAGTTCTTGCTCAATGTATGTTAGTTCTACGACCAAATAAAAAAGTGTATGTACATTGATGAAGAAACTTTTATTTAATTTAGAAAATCCATTAAATATATCCATTAAATTTATATTTAATATTAAATATATTTTGAATTTTAAAAAATCAATTAACTCTCTGTTTTGCATTACTTACATTTGAAATTAATTAAATCACATTTCTTTGTGAGATACGTAGTACAAATAATAGTTATACGATAGTGTAAGTATGAATCATCTGTAACATCTTTCAGCTACCGTCATTAAAACAAATACAAAGCAGGTTAAAACTAAATTATTAAATAATGACTTTCTTCTCATTAGAAATTATAAAGAAGTTGTAATTTAATGAAACGTCTTCTAATGTCATGTTACGCTCAGATTTTATGACGAACTGTCCTTTTAAAAAGCAATGCACTTATATATTCCGTATTTAAGACTGATGAAATAAAAAAAGCTTACAGAAAATTGTCTCTAAAATATCATCCAGAAAAAATGTCAGACCTAGTTATGCTAATACCATAATTTTCATATATTTTTAGATGTGTTTCTAATATTACGATTATTCATTAGAGGTACATTAACCTTGGCATTTTGTATTGCGTTAATAATTAAATACCTAAATGCCAAAGATATTGTTGCACTATATTTTTTGCCATTTCTAGATAAAAAATAATATGAACTCCGAACTGGACCGAACACTCGTGTAATTCAAATGAGATAAAACTTACGTCTGATTACACGTACAGTGAGTCAGTGATAACTTCATACTCGTAGCTTAGTTGGCTTTTGTTGGAATTTTGCAACGACTCGGAAATTATTTTTGGGCAATTCGATAAAATTACACGTCTGTGTAAAATTAAATTGACATATGCCAAATTGTTATATAGACATTGCGAAATCTTATTTTCTCGTAGTATTGATTAATTATATGGATTTGGATTGGGAAGTAAATTTTAGAAAGAAGGGGAGTGGTTGGGATGGAAGGCTACTCATGTTTTAACGCTACTCATCTGGTTATTTTGAGAATAGCTGCCGAAGTAGCCAGGACGGGGTTAATCCATATTTTTGCTTTCTGATATAGTCAGAAAGAAAAATACCGTTTATTAAACTATACGTAATTATAGTTTGTAACCGATAACAAACTGATAACAAACTGATACGTATAGTTTGTAATTAAACTATACGTATTCACTATACTGGTGAATCAACTGACTTATGTTAGAGTTGAACAAACTTAAATTTGTATATTTGGTCTACAAAAATTTAAATTTATCAAACAAATGCAGCTTATTGTTTGCTAATTATTAAATATACTAATACCCGAATAAATTAATATCTGGGCACCAATTATTAACCAACCATACTCGTTAAAGGCTGTACAAAAATCGAAGTTCCCAATAAAATATCAAATTGATTCACCCCGTGTGTGTAACTCTAGCAATTAGTTAATTGGTTATGGACAACTATATTTTACAGTTATTTTATTTTAAATTGAAAGTATTGTGTATTTTTTCATAAGTTTAAAGCCTATTACAAAACATGTATTTTTCATACAGCCAATCAACCAAGTACTAGCATGGATATAAAATTTGTAGGTAAGTGTTCATGATATTTTTCAAGTTAAGTATTAAAGTGCGAATCCAAAAGGTTATATTGTGGTTTAAATTGATTTACGATGGAACTTTATTTAATAATGGACAGAGTACATTATTAGGTAAAATAAAATTTCCAACTGTAGTCTATGTTATTTGTGGGTGCTTAAATTGTATTACCAGTTTATTTGCATCGTACCTTAGTTAATATGGTTTTACTTACCCATATTTAATGTTAGAATTTGTTTGGATAATGTTAGCGTATTGCTTACATCGTTACGTTAACTTATCGAGTCGTTACTTCTTGACTAAAGTTTTGTTTTTTAATACTGAATTTTGAATACTGCTTATTTGTTTATCACGATTTCAAAACAAAAAAGACCAGAAATTATGTGCTTCAAACTATGAACAATAATTTAAAACAAACCGTTAATTTACTAAACATAAAATGTTTTGTTAGTGGATTGTTTAATTATGAAATTGATATTTTTAAATAACTCTGCGAAATGTGTGAGTTGTACTTTAAAAACTAGTTCGCATGGAGCACGTTGACGTGATGGAGTGAATTTCAACATAATAAACTTTTAAAACTCAAAATCAGTGTAAAATCATAAATTTATACCAACTTTGATTGAAATCTGAAAACATTTATTTTTTGGCTATTCTGATGTTCCTGGTTTTATTTACCTGCAATGCTGGGAATACAAATTTGCACATTATAAGGTTAGGAGAAGATCCAGTCAGGCTTGAAAGTAGGTGTGAGGTTGCTGGAGATGATAAAAGTACATCAACATATGAATAACGAACCGAACAACACAGAAATCTGCATTTGCTGAAAATGTTCTTGAAACTCAGCATAGTTAGAAAAAAACTCAGAGAATATGGAAATTTTAAAAGTCACACGAAAAAGTGAAAAGATGAACATATTAGAAGAAAACCAAATCTATAAGAACAAAAACATGACCCTAATAATATTCTAAATGTGATGCAGAATGAAATCCGGAATCAAATATTTGAAAAAATTTAAGAATTAAGAAACAAATATTAGCTTGATGAACGCTATCTACCTTAATAACCCTATTTGTCTGTATATCTTTT
The DNA here is from genome assembly GCA_963675035.1 of Allygus modestus. Lineage (NCBI taxonomy): Eukaryota > Metazoa > Arthropoda > Insecta > Hemiptera > Cicadellidae > Allygus > Allygus modestus. The sequence continues at coordinate 313,429,075 of OY776112.1, forward strand.
ATTTATTTTTTACTTTATCTCCATTTTAACATATGTTTATTCATTTTAAATTTTACTATTTTATTTAAAGGTTATAATTTTTATACACTTTGAAAATGGCATTATAGCAAAACGCGTTGTGAAATAAAAATGTTTAAAAAGGGTACTCTGGAAGTTTTGCTTTCAATCTAATCTTATATATCCAATTTTGAACGACCCCCCAAAACTTGTTCAGGGGGTCGCGTTACGAACTTTTATGGTGGTCCTGGGCTTAAGTTTCACCTTGCGGCTCATGCTAATAGTTCAATTTCCTTAGGAATTCACTAATAATAATTATTGATGTTTAATGTATTTTATAATTACTTGATACTGTCCCTAAGTTACATATAAATTCATTAAAAGCATTTACCTGGCACTTCTGAACTAAAATGACATTTGTCAGCTTCAAAGCTACTGTTTAAACACAGATTAATTCTATGGTTGAGTTGTAATGATGGCCAATTATCATGTATTACCAATTGATTACCAATTATTATGTAATCTATATAATCGTTTAATTAACTTCCATTAATCAGATACCTAGCGCGTTTCCGAGACCAAATCTGCTTATTATGGTGTTTCTATTAATGTCAACACAGCTGAAGTAATTAGTCCGGGTAATCTTGTATGTAGCTGCTATTACATGAGTTGCCACTGTACTCAGGGTCACTGTACTAAAGGCGAGGGAGGCCCCCAGGTCACGAAAGTGGGACCCCACGGGCCAGTAAGGGAGACCTCGCGAGAGTGGTTTATTTCTCAACTGACAGTAATACAAATAATTTTAAGTTGTAAAGAGTGTAGTTCAAACTCAGAGTCATCCACAAATGATTATTATTTTGAATACTGTGTGCGGATTTGATAAATTTGTCCTCATCCAGTAACAGGACCAGGCCAGGTAGGATTTGAGATGTAACTACTGACGGTATTTTTGAGCCTGTCCTGTAACCCTATAAATTGTTTAATATCCACCATTGTTTAATATCTACCGTACTTGGAAAGTGCAGATTCCGTTCAAGCCAATTTAAATTACTTTTGTTTTTCTTGTTGCTCAGAACTCAATATGACATATTATAAAATATTAGGGGCAAACAGCCAAACATAAAGTACATAAATAATACTATCAAAATTATAATTGGTTACGAAAGTTAGTTATAACGTGTAGAACACTTAGTAGTCTTAAGTGTTGAGATTATACTCGATATGATGATACAATTAATAATAATCCTGATAATAATAATAATAATAAGATAGCTTATAGCATCTTTTTATTTGTTTTTTTCCCTAGATTTTATAATAGTTTGAAGGTAAAGATGTTTGTTTTGAATCAATTTATACTCAATACGACCAACACTGCCCCGGTCTCGGTGAGGGTTACGGGATTATCATAGTTGTTGCCAACACTGAATTATCTGATACCCCCCACACCCAACATGCATCCATAGCCAATGATGAAGATAACAGTTCATTGAATCATCGTCAAGTAAACATTAATTAAAATGATGTGCAAACGTCTTCAATATGACTGACTTTTTAAACTGTTCTCTTTAAACTTGTTTCCTTCTACAGAGAACATTTAGCTTTCTATTGTATGAATTTTTCTCATGTTCAAAAATGCATTTTAATATACTAGCCTACATAGTTTTCGTTTACTTTTGAATATTTAATGAATTTTTGAATATTTACATGAATATTTATTAGGTATATTTGGTTAAGTTACTACAAAAAAATAAATCTTAACAAACCATTTGGATGCCCCTTTTACCAATAGGGTTTTCGTTGCGTGAATCTGTTTTAATGAAATAATAGATTATACGTTGTTTATAAAATAACTACAAACATAAACAATTATGCTACAAACGGAATTTACATAAGCTTCAGCTTGTAATTTCCACATAGTAAAGGCGTTTCAATTAAACTGTATGCAGTAAGTGATTTGTACATTATGCTTGAAAAAATCATAAATAACAAAATTGGCCAAATTGATATAATTTATAACGATACTTAAGGTAAATGACATTCATAAATAATAACATTTGTGTTTTGTTTTAATGAAGGAACTATTGAAGGCCAGATACCTAGTAAGACAATATATCACATGTTGAAAAGAAACAATCAATTTAATTTAATTATAATTTTTAAACATTTGCATCATGTAACTGATCAAATGCAATAATGTTACGACTTTATTATTTTAGAATCTTTCGTTTGCAATAACATAATCATTATTAATATCTTAGTATGTTGAATAACGTTATCTAAAATTTTAATTTTTTTAATTTTATAAATTTTAAATTTTGTAATGTAAAGTAAATGTATTTCTTTTGAAAATTTTTGAAAATTATATGTGTCCGAACGTATTTTGAGCCAAGGAACCAAAATAATTTGGAATAATCATACATTATAAGCCTTTGATTTCTCAAAATATACATAACTACTTTGGTGCTACAAGCTATGTACAAATGCCTCCTTGGAGGTACGTTGAGCTAGATTGGATGGAGATCGATACAGAATTTTGTAATAGTCACATTATCCATTTAACAAAACAAAAACATAACGCAATTACTTATCAAAACGAATGCTACACAAGTCTAATTTCATAATAATAACAATGTAATTTGGAAGGCAGATCTATAAGATATCTTTAAAATGCCAGTAGAACTAGCTCTCATCTACTAATTTATTTACCATAATTTACTGTATAGGACTTATCACCTCTTTAATTCCTTTCAAATCACTTCGTCCATATATACTACAACGAGGTTGATAGAAAAATATGTAATATTTAAAAAATAAAATATATACAATTTGTCATGATTTATTTTGGCTAGAATGACAAACAAACAACATTCATAAGTTTTTTTATCTTTAAAAATCAGATTATTTTAAATTGCCTTCATAGCCTACATTGTATTTCAAACGTTGATACACCACAGAAATAATTTTAAAAATTACTAGAGTACACTCTATTAATCTAGTTAAATTAACCTTGGTTGGAAGTGATTAAGTCTAAGTTAAATGTCCGGGGGAAAAATTACATCGTAGTTTTTTTATTTTTCAGTTTTAATTTTAAAATACTATTAATTTACCGTTGTTATTAAACATTATTTGATTTAGTACATGCATACATACATCTATGATAACTTATATTGAAGGCAATAAGTTTATGAGGCTCAGTAAAACACACTGAATGCGACTCCTTCTCCCTCTCTCTGATAAATTAAGGGGGCCTCAATTTATATCATGTCACAGCCCGACTTTGAGTCTGCTGTTTAGGTTTATTCAGTTTCCGCGTACCACTATATCTAACCATTAAAATTTCGGTTTAAGATAGTTCAAGTTGATAAAGAACAGAAAATTTATATTAACGATTTTTATATCAGATAATAAAGTGAAACATTCTGGTATTCATTTCAACTCAATGCTGACAAAATCACTAATGTTTCTCAACAAACTCAAAGGACAACAAACTAATATGACGCTACGTTGTTTTTTAATCATGAGTTTTCTTTCTAGAACAACGAAAAACGAATATTTGATTGATTACTCACTTCAAATGTATTACGTGACTTGTTACTTCATTTCCAGTTTTTACGTTTCTTTATGGGTCGAAAATCTCATAATTACAGGAAAAAGCAAATCCACTGTTGGCATTTTAAATGTTACTATATATGTTTATGTTTGGGTTAATATAGTTACTTAAACATAATTCTACTCCGGGTCACCGGTAACTGAAAAACGGATTATATTTGTTTCGTTACTTCAAAATACACTGAACCTCAGAAACGTTAATTGACACAAGCAAACTACAGTTCTTGTGTAAACTACAATTGCTTTAATTAACGTACACATTATTGTGAAGAGATTATTGCCATGGTTAAAGGTCGTACTGATGTTACTAATTATCACGTTATGGTTATAATCGTTTAATTTACTTCGATTGATCACGCACAAAGTGTGTTTTCACAACCAAATCTGCTCATTATTGTGTCTGTATTAATGTCAACATAGCCATACTAATTATCGGTCTAATCGTATTTGTTTGTTTTACAGCTACTACTTTGGTGGCTAACTGGATTACTGTTGTTTTGTTGATCATTTAGAATGTTTGTGAGTGTCATGACGGTTGATTCTACTTTGGTTGATTTGAAAGATTTAATAGATGAAGGTAGATCGTATTTAACAAAAAGTTAAACTACGCTTTCCTTCATAAATAGCAAACATCAGAAAAGTCTCAGCAAAGTTTTTCATTATTATGTTCATAAAAAACAACACTATCCTTTATTTTACGGCTGGAGGATAAGGTGGCAATAATATCTTCGTTTTAACCTTGCTTTGATATATTTTTATCCTACCATAAAAAGGCAATCTAACTTTAAGCACCAAAGCTATTTAGCGTTTTTATCTGAAGTTCTTATATTCTTTGTATTACTTCAGCTAATATCGTGTTTTGGTTATGTTTTATGGATGGTAAAAAATGTAAAAAATATATATATATAACGCTGGTGCAATACTTAAAAAACGTTTTGTTTTAATAGTGAATAATTATTATAAATACTTATACAAAACATACAAATAAATAGCATAAACATTTTTGTTTTGATAAATTTTGTTAAGAACCCATACAAAGATACCACAGAGAACCATAAAATTTATTTTTTAACATTCTGATTAGAGCAATAATTGATAACAGTTACAGTTACCGAAGACGATTATAGGTTTTTATATATGTATGCAAAACCTTTAGTTTTAAATTGACTATAAATGCCATTTTATAATATGTACATATTTGATTTAAAGGTATTATCAAGAACACCATTCAATACAGACCGTAACGCCTAGATGACATTACAGTGAGTTATATTAACATAGCTAAGCTATTTGGACTGCCACAACCTGATGCTATACATGTTTTACATTAACATAGCTATGCTATATAGACTTTCACACCCACATGCTATAGCCTTTTGTTAAATTTAAATAGCTATGGCACAAGTACCATAGATGCTACAGTTGTTTGTTACATTTATGGGCTTCAGCTCTCACGTTGTTCGTCTTTGATGACGTATGCACTTTATGGATTAGCTACTCGTCACTCAACAGTTTTAATTTTTAATATACGAAAAGTCCTAATAAAACTCTGGCGTCCCAAACGGAATGAGGGGTTTGGCCACATTCCTTTAAAACGTTCATAATGTGCTATGTAAAGAATGCCACTGGTGTTGAAATAAAGATAAATAATAATTATTAACAGATTTGTGCTAATGGGTGTACAACAACTTTAATTTATGGAATTACAACTTAAGATAGCCTTGTAAGGACACTAATAAGAAGTTAAATCTTTATTTTAGCTTCATAATGCTAAAGAAGAAATTCGTATTTAAAACACTGTCGTTACTATTAGATGTTTGACAAACTATGTTTGTGACTCTGATCAGTATAGATTTAACCCTCTTAATAAATTTTAATACGATTCCGATGGCGGTTCCCTAGCAAATTAAATTTCAAAATCTTATAACGTTCAAAGACCATGTATTGAATATGCAAGAGTTGCTAAATGATTTGACATTAGAGTTCAGATAATAGTTTTATAATTTAAATTCTGGTTTTTTAACTCAGCAATAACGCAACATTTATTTCGAGTTTTAGATTACTCAAAAGTGGTTCCATGTATATATAAAACTAAAACAAAAAAAAACAGTCTATTGAGAAGTCTTATTTATTACTATAATTCAAAAAAGCAGAATACAAAAGATCCCTAAAATCCCCATGTTCTTGTGGGTTCTATTTTATTACTCACCAAAACCCAGTTTATTAATATAGAAAGAATCTGAGTGAATTTATAAAATCTGGAACGGGTGTACCGATATAAAAAATGAATAAAAAGTTGAAATAACTCAAATCAAAATTATACATGTTCATATATGCTGGATATTATTAAAGTTATCTTTAAAAGCAGGGAAATTACCTTTTGTTGAGTGGTAGTACTGGAGCTGGGATTAAATTAAAATAAGCTGATTGTCATATTCAGGTTACTGGAAAAGGTGGTCTTGATGCTTGTGGTTGCTGTAGAAATTGTAATTCAACTTTAATTATTAATAAATAATTATTTGAGAGACTAAAGGGTATGAAATATATGTCAGTAATTATTTTAATATGTTTGTCGTGTGTTTAAAGAAGTAATTTGAATGATTTTGAGCTGATTTCACTGGAGTAGGAAGATGTAAAGTTGCAGATAAACCGTATTCAGTTGGTTGTAAAAAAAGCACATTGTCACCTAATTTTCTAGGATCTTCTATACTATGTTTTATTAAATTTTAACTTGTAGAGAATTGTAATTAGTCTTGTTTCATATTGTTTACAGACAGAGATCAACCACGCTTTGTTAGAGCTCAGACTGTCCACTCAAAACCAGTAAAGTAAGACCCATCCATTTATTATTGAGTTGGTGAAGGGTTGTAAAATGTATTACTAATAAGAGTTGTTTTTAAAGTAATGATGAAAAATGTCTTGAAAGTAATATAGAGCAAAGTACATTCAAATATCAACTGTTTAATTTCCTGCTTACTTCTACCCAGCATAATTGATTTACAAAACCCCCTGAATTACATAAAGTGATATCCCCAATTGGCATTGGAGGATACACGGGTCTGATCATGATATTCACTTTTTATTACTAAACATAGATTGTTGAATCCATGTTCGGATAAGAAACAAGCATGTCCACGGAGTATTTTGTTATACGCAAGCTAATGTGAAACTTGCTATCTTGTGAGCTGAGAATTTTCTGTTATATTATTTAACGGTTTTAATTTTAGGATTAATTAATTTTTGGGGGATTAAACCAACGCCCTCATCGTGTCCAGTGTCCTCATTCCGGTAGCCGTGACGGAGTCGTAAGATAGGAATCCCGTCCATGTGTTCGATAAATGTAGTAATGTTTTCGTGTGTGACCGTGTTTTATATCTTTGTGTTGTTTGAAATCTTTTAACACCGTGCCGTCGTCTCGACTGAAAGAAAAATGCAAGTTTAAAAGTTGACACCTACGTGATCATGGCGCAATTGAGCGCCGAAACCAGGTTGTAGTGTTTTCACTGCGGATTGAACTGCTGACGAAAGGTGATGTAAAACCATTTAATTTCAAAAGTCTAAAAATCAAGAGAACATTACATAAGACTACCTAGAACCCATCTTTTACGTTTCCAACGTGACTAAATGTTAGTATTCTGAGTCAGCCTCAAGAGGCTAGAGTTCCATTGACTTTCAAATGTAATTCAGTCTGATGGATTGCATTCAGTCTTAATCTGTAGTTATCTTAATCCCATGTTATAAATCATAATGTTTTTATCAGTAGCCAGCTATTTTTGAATAATACAACTTCAGCTAGAATATATCATTACTTTCCTTTCTCTTTTTTCAATATAACTGTATAATGTATCATTTTAAATCGATGCTAAAAGTAACCATACGCCGTTCTTGACTTTTTCCGAAACTAAATGTACCATATTTATAACATTAAAATTATGACCTGGACGTTATGAAACTTTATGTTTTGAAACAGGTAATTTTTAAATAACAAACATTATATTTTGTAACTTTACCTTACCAAACACTGCCACCCAATAGAATAAAAAATAAAATACTGGACTTTCTGAAATGTTACATTGTGAAACACACATTTAATTTGAATTAAAATATCTAAGTTTTGACACCAGCTTTTATTGCATTATATTCAATGATAACTTTACTCTATGAAACTTTACGTTGTAAAATGCTGCCTTGTTTTTAATATCTAGATATACGCTTTGAACCTTGACGTTGCAACGGACAATTAAAGATTACAATTATATAAGTAAATAAACAAGGTTAGGTAACAAGACTATTTATTAATTATAACCTTAAGATATTACACTAAACGAGTCTAATCTTCACCGGTTGGGAAAGTATTCTACATAGTTACGAACGGTCAGTTTTATACGTCACTGAAAGTAAAATCTTTTCATTAACCCCGTCGCAGCAAACCTGCGTACTCAGCAAATTTCCAATGCATAATATATGTCTTAATACCACATAAAGCCGAATACCAAGTTTTATAAAAATATATTGACATATAAGCGATTTTAATTATTCTCCATTAGAATAACATTGGTAATGAGTACGTAGGTTTGCTGAAACAAGGAACACAAAAAATTGTTTTTTATGCAAATATAAATAGAATTTAACCAGGCGAAGCCACATACCAAGTTTCATCAATATTCAATCATAAATAAGCGCTATATAACATTCTAGTTATTCTCCATAAGAATAACATGGGGGCTGAGTACGCAGGTTTGCTGCTACGGGAATAATCAACAAAAAATCAATTTTTTGTGCAAATATCAATATACCAATGCTACATGAAGCCACATACCAAGTTTCATCAACATACATCCATAAATAATCGATATATCAAATTTTATTTATTCTCCATAAGGATAACATTGGACAACGTACTGTGTTTAGCACTTTGAATATCTCTGCATCGGTTGGGCGTAGAATCACAATTTAAACATCAAAATGATTGTTTTGTGAAGCTGAACAGATTGGTAAAAGCAAATGTGAAGTTTACATTAAAATGAACTGAGGAAATAACAAAACCGTTTTCCCATAAGATTAACATGGGTGATTTTATGAGTAGGTTTTTTTTTATTTTCTCCGCAACCACTCAACCTAGGTTAATAATTTAAAAAACTATATTATTTGTTTTTTTAAGCCCTATAACATGATCAAAACTAAAATTAAGTTATTTAAAAATTTTAGGGGAAAAATGCAAAAACTGATTTTTGGAAAATTTAAAACCCCCATAAACCCCCCTTCCCATGATCCGATTTTTCTGGTTTTCGAACTTAAAGTCATGAATGTCATTTTACACATTTGAGCAACATTTCATCAAAATCTGACCTTTTTTACTCAAGTTATCGTGTTAACGGACACACACACACATATATATATATATATATATATATATATATATAAATTTGAATGAATAGCGTTTTTGGCATCTGCGGACCTCAAAACAAAAAGTTATCATGGTCTCGGGCTTAAGTCTTACCATGAGACCTACGGTAATAGCTTCTTCCCTATAGGGGAAATTCGCTAAAAAGTAGTTGAAGTCCCAAACATTCCTTAGAAACAAGCCTACTCATAGAATAGTTATCTTCAACTGTCGAAAGAAGGATTGCAGGGCCGGGTTGACTACAATGGGTTAATGGCAATTACATGGAGTCTTGAATGTAAACAAGTTGATGGCCAGCTTTTAAACCAGGGAGTGGGAAGAAAGCTGCCCCTACCATAGTCTTTTGTGACTTATGTCAGTAAACATAGTAATTTGATTTTCTTTTTGTTGCAAGATTTTATTAGAGCTGATTAGTAAACTCTATTACGTTTCACTGATAGCTTATTGGCAGACTATATCAATAATCAGTGCCCCTTCGTTTTATAGCTGGCGTACAAGTTATCTCCTCATACTATATTTTACAGTTGTTGAGGGAATCGCTTGGATCGATCTCGACTTAAGATTAAACATTTTAAGTCAAGTAAACTTTTATATTGAAATTTTCTACTTATAATGTTAGGTCCCCTGAGATATAAGTAGTATAATTCGGAATTTAAAGTAAACATACTTTCTTCAATGAAGTTTGCATATTTTTTTACTAAAGTTATATTTGTAACCATTGTAAAACTAGCTTTACTTATTTAAAAGGGTTTATGATTTTTTTAAATTATTGCCAAAGTGATGTTAATTATCCCCAATAAAATCATAAATAACATGAACTTTAAATATCACCATAAATTAGTTTTAGACCAAGAATAAAATAAACTATTTGTTTAAATGTGATTAAAAACTCAGGACTTTACAAACATTTTTTTATGAGCTTTATCTTGGTTTAAAAGTCCACAGTGAACGTCGTAAAAATTTGAAAGAATGAACAAACAATCTAATCAAAATTGTTCATAATCACTTCATTGCATCTTGTGGCACTTTTTTCCCTTAAAAACATGCCTTTGAATACCGAAATTGTTTGAAAAAAAGTACAAAATAATGTTTTACATCTTATCTGGTTAAAATCGGTTTTATGAATCAAATAGTATTTATTTTCTGAGTGAAATAGCATTTTGTACTTTTATTAAAAACAATTTTGGTTTGGCTTGGTTGTATTAACACTAACACGGCTTTAAGTAACGGTGTTTGTTAATCAAACTACACATTTTGTGTATCCACTTTCACAAATCGTTTAAAATATATGAAATATATAGCCGCCTTTAAAAAACGTTTACTACATTTAGTCGCCTATAAAACTTGGCATTCACGAGCGACTGACTGGACGAGTCAACTACATTATTTAGAATAACACAAGAGGCAGTGAACTACCGCGTTAGCCTTCGGTCGTCTAGACTCGGCCAGCCAGTGGAGTCTGCGTGTGACTTTAGAATGACATATTTATTAATTCTGAATATTTATTCCATGGAAGTAAAATAGTTTCTTGGCTAATCATACGAGTATAAATATAAAGTCTAAAGACTGTCTGCATTCCTCGTAAATTCAACCCTAGTGCCGGCTTGTACGTGTTATAGCATTAGAGCCATGTGGTGTCAAATAACTTCTACTGCGCACAAACCTTTTACGTTGTAAAGCCATAAAATCTAGACTTTTAACTAAAGGTTCGTCATATCGAGCATAAAGAAGTTTTGTAGCCCCTTTTAATTTGATTGGAATATAATAATAATATACATCTATATTTAAGACGCTTTTTTAATACATGTAACCAAATTAAAAATTTGCATGCAAAATTTTAGGTTATTATCGTGACAAAAATCTAGCGTATAGCATATAAAAATATTCGTTTTAGGATACCTACAGGTGTCAAAATTAAGACAATTTCAAAAACCACTAAGGGCCCCATTTGTCTCAAAGGTTTAGATGGTTACCTATGGAAGACGATGGGTTTTCTTAAGGTCAGATGGTTATAAAAAAACGTGCACGTTAATAGTAAAAGTTCAACAGTTCTCCCACAGAATGCAGCACACACGTTTTCACTTCCCATGGATATTTATGGTGTAACCGGTGTGGATAGGTATCATGCTATTTATAGCAGTATAAACAGTACCAAACATTTACATGCTAATAAATTATTCATAAGTATGCATATAGATATCACGGATATAATGTAAATTGATATCTTATATTATATACAAATATTCTGTCCTCAAATATATTACTTAAATCAAATCTGCTTACTAATATGACTTACAGTTTTACTAAACTACATCAGTCAGGGTTTTTATAAAATGAAGAAAACCTTAATTCTAGAAAATATCTCAAAATCAAACTCAATGTTAACGGAATTTAAACTAAAATAATTGGTGGATACCCCTAAAAAGTCTGATGGTTGCATGGAAATATAGGGAATAAGTTATTTATAGATTTAATGTGAACTATAATATAATTTGCTCCCTAATTAGAATACTCATTTTGAACGTTGGTGTGAACGTTAGAGTGCAAATATAAAATTTAGTTAATTAAAAAATTTATAAATAAAAAATACCAATTACAATGTAACGGATTTTGTAAATTAAATTGTATTTCTAATGTATCATAGTTATCTCTGGTATAATTAATTTGTGTGTTTTTATTACTAGTTTATTTCTTAAAAAAATGTTCCAATTAGTTATAATTATTAGAGTTTTTCTTAGATAAAGGCCATACTCTTATTGAATAGGGTTATTTAAAAACTGTAATTAATTTGTGACTCTGGCCAGATCGAAAAAGAATGTTTAGTAAATTAAAATGAGACATGAACAAATAATGCATGCAAAACCGTATAAACCCAAGAGTGTGCACCGCTAATGAAATTTAGCAATTAATTGATTACCAATCTCAAATATTGCTGCTGTTCAATTAAACTAAAAATAGTAATCTTCCTGTTACGTTTGGTTACCAGCAGTTCCATTGGTTATAGTAATAGGTAAACAGTGCGACATTCGATTGGAGCTAAAGATTTGTACAGTGCATCTGCATGTTGTATCTCTAGGTGACATGGACCAGTTGCAGAGAGTGCAGAACATGTGTATCCGGTATGTTTGTGGACTGAGGAAATTTGACCATATTTCACTTGAGCGGAAACCCCTGGGCTTATTGCCGATGGATGACTTATGCTTTCTCCGCACTTCTTGTCTCGTTCGTAAAGTCCTAACTGAGGAGAGACCGAAATATTTGAGAGAGAGGCTCAGACCCCGTTCCGAAATGCGTTCCCGGTGTACCAGGCAGGACAACGTGCTTGAGATGCCTCACGTGTGCTGTGAGTCTGCTCGTAAGGGGTTTTCTTATTTTTCCCCAAAGCTCCATAACTCTCTGTCGTCCAGTATCGGCCATGAATTGGTCAGTAAAAAGACGTTTGAAAAATGTTGCAAAATGCGTTATTAAGTGGACAGATTTAAAAGATCTTGTTATTGATCAGGTCAATTGTGTTAGTTTTAAGTCATATAACATTGTATAATATTATTAGATAATTTTTTTTGTAAATAGCATTGTGTTAACAATTTTATGTGACTCGAGTTGTTTTAAAAACTATATAATGTTCATGAAAAACGCTCTAAATAAAATACCATTTCATTTATTTATTTAAGACACTTTTAAACTTAAAATTATTGTATTGGAAAATAGTTTGGTTTATATCGTGGTGCAAATGCCATAAAACTAGTGAAACTGAATATATTACCTAGTAACTGCGAAATAGTATATTGCCTAAGTTAAAATAACCAATGCAATCACTAAATTCAATACTCATTGCTACATACTTGATATGCTATTACATAACTTGATCGCATTAGTTTCTCAGCTAGTTTAATTGCGATGGTGTTTATACCTGTGGACCTGTGAGAAAAGGTTTATAAAAGTTGAGACTTTCTATGTAGTGGAATCATTTTAGTTGTGAACCCCAAAAAAATTGCAACACAAGCGATTTATTTTTTAAATGATAGCTAATAGTACCCTTAATCATCCCTCAAAAATCGCCATCAATCGTACTTTGGCAACATGTTGAAAAATTCAAAATGGCCGCCAAGATGGCGGCCAAAATATATATGTTGGCTTATATCTCGAGAACGGTTAGTTTTATCGAACAACTTTATTTCAAAAAAATTGTAGCTCTTTTAATGCTGATGAATTTTTATACCTACATTTCTTCTGTAGGTCGTACGGTATGGCTGCAATTTGCCGAGCCGTATTTGATTAAAATCTGTATTTTTCCAAAAAGGTCGAAATGTTCAATTTTGGATGACTATTTTTGAAAATACAAATTTGCCGGCAAAACATCACATATTTAAGTTGATTGAAATGTCGTTTTCCTCCTTGTTTTTAGTTTTACTTGTGCTGTTTATGATCATGTTCAATGTTTTTGGCATGATTTAAGTAATCTACAATTTTAAAGGATAAGTAAGTGGCCACAATATGGAAATACAATAAAAAAATGTAGGTATGTTATTAAATCATAAAATTGTATTTAATACTACAAAATAAAAGGACCACTACACAGAATGTGTACAAAATGTAGATTAACATACTTTTATGTAGCCCAAGGATTTCAAAGTTTAGTCAACGTTTTCAAAAGTAGTTTTCTCATCGCCATCTTCTTTGTCCAACGAAAACTGGAGACAGTTTTCACAATCGTTTTCTAAACAATGACCACAGGAAATAGTGCAGTCGAATCCATTCGCTTTACACACACATCTCATTGAATTACAAGGAGTTTTGCAATTGCATCTAATCATTTTTAATAATGTCTCTGGTGCTGCCGGCAAATCCATCGTTTGGGGCACATACATGCTGTCCTGCAAAGTCCATCCCCAGTATGTAGTTATCATTCTACCTTCTGCCCTTTTCCATATTTGGGTTTGTAAATAGGCACGCCGACTGTGAAACTTAACCGCTGACTCTGTTGGAGGAAGTTGCTGAGGTTTTACAAAACTTTTGGCTTTTTTAATTTTGAGAAAATACTTTTGTATCTACATGTGTTCATTGATTCGTTACTATTCCCATTAAACAGACTTACCATTAGTTTCAGACCAATTTCTTCAACTTGTTTTGGACTTAAATTTGGCGAGCTGAAAGATATCAGTAGACCCCGAAAGTATTCGTCTTCCAATGCTCGATTGAATACGGATAGTTTTCTGATGTGAAAAATCCTCGAAGTTGTGCCACCATCCACTACATACTTAATTCTTTCTTGTTGTAGAGGCTGCAGATCTTAATCTTTATCAGACATATATGTGAGGATTGCTTTTGCTAGTTGGGGCTTATCGGCTTTCAACATAATCGATGTACTTTCAAATAACGCAGGAGGAAAGGCGCACAGTTCATAATTCATAACATCGCACAAATCAATATCTCTTGAAGATGATAGAGCGTATAATCGTTGAAACAACAAGGCTGGGTCAACAGTTCCCTCCTCTTTTGGTTACTCGATGTAATTACATGAATTGATAGTTTTCGCTTTGTCCTTAACCTTCATCTTGAATGAAAAATGAAAATACTTCTTCTCCCTCCATATTTTCTAATATTTGTGTACCAATGGCGCGGAAATTTTCAACATAATGTCTTCTGCTGCAGTCACACCTGTGACTATGTTCTGCAACTCCGGTTCACAGCTGAAGGGTGAAATGGGTTTTAAAATGTTGTAAATTTTTTCTGCATCTTCTTTGTCACGTTTTACCCTTGAAGGAGCCAAATCCCTGTGTTGATCACTGCTTTCATACGAAACATTTGTAAAACTTTCCATTGCTTGGTAATATTCAGAGTATACTGGCATCGATAATAACCACATCATTCTCTGGATTTCAGTCATCCCACTACCGTTTGTCAGTCCTCCATTGGTTTTTAATTATCTCATTAGACATTGTTCTATGATCATGTCAGGAGCCAGGCCAGCCCAGTTTCCATCAGATCGCCTAATCACATGACCGCCATTCTCAAATATTGCGTGGACGTTTGGATGGGTGCTGTGGAGTTCCAACAGATTTTGAAGATGTAAGTAGACAGATTTTGTATAATTTCTGTGACCAGAAGCTGCAAAAATCGGAAGTGCTCCTTGCAATGCTTCAATTAGTAAAGAAAAAGAACCAACACGATCTGCAGTTATTAACTTATGTAGAGTACTAACAGCACACTGATACTCAAGCCAAAGTAAGCTTGTCTTTGAAGTTTCCCTTAATCGACTTTGTGTTGATTTCAACATATCACCTATGAGCTTCAGATCCTCTTTTGATTCTAAATTCTTGCTTTAATTACTTGCAAAATGCCCTGGCAATAGATAGTTTGAAGCCATTGGATTGTATTGACGGCATTAATCAGCCAATAGGTATATGGTATTGACACATGCAATACAACATGCTAGGAGTCACCTACAGCGACGCTCGCACTTTAGGAGAAAAATATATCGTTGCTGTCAGCCACTCTGTAGCACTAAAAGGGTTAAAACTGAAAATTATTAGAAACCACATGGCCTCATGGTTTATCTATGATTTTTCGTTGTAACGTTATTATTTGTAAACATAAAATCATCCAAAATTTAAAATTTCGACCTTTTTGGAAAAATACAGATTTTAATCAAATACGGCTTGGCAAATTGCAGCAATACCGTACGACCTACAGAAGAAATGTAGGTATAAAAATTCATCAGCATTAAAAGGGCTACAATTCTTTTGAAATAAAGTTGTTCGATAAAACTAACCGTTCTCGAGATATAATCCAAAATATATATTTTGGCCGCCATCTTGGTGGCCATTTTGAATTTTTCGGCATGTTGCCAAAGTACGATTGATGGCGATTTTTGAGGGGTGATTAAGGGAACTCTTAGCTATCATTTAAAAAAAATTGCTTGTGTTGCAATTTTTTTGGGGTTAGGCCATATTTTCTCATAAAATGATTCCACTAATGACATTATGGTAATATTTGAACATATTAATTTTTAAATGGCTGGAAAATGGGTAATATTTGTTATCTTTTAAAAAGTTGTAGTAACAAAAAACAATCGGTTTACAACTTTTGGATGCATTTAAATCAAACAACTGATCGGGACCTATCATGACTTCACCTCATTGGCTTTTAAAGTTGCAAAGTTTAACTGACCCAAATCAGGATTTTGATGAGACCATGATGAACTATTTGAAAACCCATTTCTTGTCAAGGAATTCGAAACAAAACTATTATCGAAATAAAAGGAAAATATGTTAAAATGGGCTAAAATATTTCTGTTATAACCTTGGCCTGGATCGTCAAGCTTAGTTTTTTAATTAACTCGTCTTTTTATGATTTTGGGGAAAAAATTAAGTACAATGTTTTGATCTAGAAAATCAAGTTATCAGGTTAGTTTGTGGATTGTCCTTTTTTAGTTAGTATTATCTTAAGACATTTTTTCACGTTTTTCTTTCAAATCTAGGAAATCAATTGTATTCTATCACTGATTAACGCAGCAATAGCGGATGTCTCATCCTCACCATAATATTGCTGTCGTGTGATTCATACAGCCATTCCAATGTTTAATATACTAAATGTTTTTGAAACATATCACCTTCTTTATTCCGTAGTTTTCGCATGATTGAAATAAATCCATAATTATGTCAAACAGGATTCTCCCATAACGTAAAGCAACTAATACGTCAGTTTACTTCTTTTATAATTGAACATTTGAAAATTAATATCATCAAATACTGTTACAAATCAATGATAATCTTAAATTTTCTACACCAAAGGCTATATTTAAAGTTATTATGTTTAATTCAGTGGCTAAAGTTTGGGAATGATATTTTATTGATAATTTTGTCGGTTGGAACTTTATTTATTTTTTAAATCTGGCTTGAAAAAGAAATATCCGACAGTGTGATTAAATTATTTTTAAATTTATTTTCTACCTTCACACTACCACGTTTAGTCACTTCTGTGACCATTTGTTTTGGGAAGTGGCACATATCGTAAAGAAGTTTTGCTATTGTAGAACACAGTGTTAATAGTAATATGTATATGTATATGTTATGTATATATATAAGTTTTAGGTAAGACAACAACAATAACAAAGGTTGATGCAATGTATTTTAAAAATATTTTAAAGGAACTGAGATAAATTTATTTCTAAAATTACCTACTTTATCCCCCAACCATAAGCACAAAGTAAACCAAATTTACGTTTACATCACCTATAAGCTTACAGCAGAAAAATATACAGCAGAAAAATGGATAAACAAAAAATGGACTCACATCACATATATACTTTATTTTTTTAGACGTTCATCAAATATTATACAATTACTATAAAATATAAAATATCCACAATTAACGATAAATCCATCACTTGTTTAGCAATGGCTATTGAGAGCATAAAGTAACGATATGCTAATAAAAAAAGGCAACACATTAACAGTCTACATGAAACAACAAACAGCTCAGATTAAACAGTAATTGAATAGATAATTTAGCTTTTATTTGGTTAGGAACATCAGCTCGTATCTGTGCAACCAAATAGTTGGATTGAGTGAAACGATATCCTTATACTCAGTTTGGAATTCGAAGTAGTGTGACGCTATCTACATTTTAACGGTTTGATGGATTGTCATGAAATTTTTAGGATAACGTTTTTACGGTTTAATGCTTTAAATAAACTATAATTGGCGAATTATTATTACATTTTAATAATTATCAGTTTTTTCATTGAACATTATTTCAGTACATATTTTGAGCTTTGTAGTACCGTGTTGTTTGAAGTTTGAACTGTCAAAATACATCAGCTCAGCTGCTGTAATTTTGTTGATTGAAGTTTGTGTTCAGGTCAGAGCGGTTTATTTATTTAATTTGTTCTAAAACTTAGTGGTTCTACCTACCTAGACACCTTTCTGTTAGAAATTCAAAACGTGTCATTCTTTTGAGTTCAATAATAATTTCATTAATGTTATACCGTAGCAATAATCAAATGTAAATCTTATTTCCTTGCGAGTTCCATACACATAACCTATGTGAAGCACTTTGGTTCAAGTTGGATTTAATACGATTAAAAGTGTTTTCGGCGAGAATGCCAACATTATACATCAGTACTAAACACAAACATACATTTTAGAGGTTTTCTCTGTGTTCTTTTGTAGATAGTTTGTGTTCGAATAATACTCAGGTTTTGTATATTAGCTTACAGTCGTAGCCATAACATGGATGATTATAGCACAAGGTGTGACTAAAAACAAACTTTTTATGTTATTAATAAACTTTAAATACTGTCTACAAAGTTTTAATCGCCAAAACAGACAGTATCCTTTGACCAATTTAGGTAGGCCAATGATACTGTAGTTTCTCAACCATCCCAAGTTGGTCAATCATCATACTATTTAAATTTTAGCCTTGCTGTAAGTTTATTCTAACCATAAGTCTGTCTTGGTAGTCTATACAGTGGGAATGTTATGATAGGCCTAGCTTATATTTATAGGCCTAGGTACTGCTTACGAATAAAATTAACATAGCCTAGGCTAGGAAGGTTTTTTTTTAGTGTTTAGGCCCTATTCAATACCTAAACATAAACGTACGGTAACCAAACTTAATTAATGTAAACCGAATTAATGGGGTTTTTATGAATTAAGTAACAAATGCCTGACCGGAATACTCATATTTAGTTCTGATAGCACATCCAAACCTTACCTAATTGGGGGTAGGCCTAAAAGGCAAAAAAAATAAATTCTGGTACGTGGATGGTGGGTTTGACGTGTGTTTATTACGTTAAGTAACGTTGAGTTAGGTAAGATATTTAACATAAGTCTAAGCACCCCCAACCAACCATACCTGTAAATTGTTTGGTACTTTGGTATTATACGGATGCCACCCTTATACAGCGCGCTGCGGCAGTTATGTTAGGATGGGTTATCATAAAAATGATTGTAGGACTTTCCTTGTTTCGTTACAAATCGAATGATACCTGATGAGTCATACTTCCGGCCGCCAAACCCCCTCCAAATAGGCCAAGGTCAGGTCGTTGACCGGAGCGCGCGCATCAGCTGTCACCGCCTGTATCTGGGTCAGTGTCATGAGTGATTTATTGCCGTGCACTACGTTACATTTGTTTTCATAATGGGTGACGTTCTTTTGGTGTGGGATTTACCTCGAAATGAAGAGGAAACCGTACGTATTTTTATGATAACCCATCCTAACATAACTGCCGCAGCGCGCTGTATATTTTGCGGAGTACATGTGGCGATCGGGTGTGGCTGCTAGCGGCGGCGACGCATTCAACACGATCCTAGCGGACATCGCTGGCTTTTGGGAGGCACAACACAAAGACCGCTCATCAGAATGATGTAAAATTTTTACAGTAAGTCAATAGAAGTACGTTTTTCGAATTATGTAGTTATTCTTTGTATCCGGTAAAAATTAACCCCCAAAAATAGTGGCATCCGTATAATACCAAAGTACCAATTGTTTTTAAAACTTCAAAATAACTAAATAGACACAGGCTATTACAAATTGTTTGGTGTTTTCTTTGGTAATAAGAAATATGTTGTGAACAGTAGCAAATAAATGGAAAGCCAAAAAGGTTGTGCTGGTTAATTAACGGAAATGATACAAATATTCTTTTGATAGTTGTTATTAATGCACTTATAATCTAAATTAAATGAAAATAGAGTATAAACACTGATTACAGGCTTAACTGAACTGATTTTAGGTGTATAGTATGTATAGGCCTATATGCTGATGACATTTTTAACAAATAGGTGTGCCACTTGAGAAGAATATGGAGTAGTGATGTGCAATATGGTCACATTTCACGATATGGCTGAAGTGGTATCGCGTTACTGTTGAAACGTTGTGTTATCATGTTATCATGGTCCCGGACCTAGGTCTTACCATGCCGACTACGGTAATAGCTTCTTCCCTATTGGGGAAATTCACTAAAGAGCTTAATATTTTGAACACAAGTTAACGGAGGGGGAAATACCTAATTTAATTTTAGCGAATTTCCCCTATAGGGAAGAAGCTATTACCGTAGTCAGCATGGTAAGACCTAGGCCCGGGACCATGATAACTTTTCGTTTTGAGGTCCCCAGACCCCAAAAACACCATTCGTTTGAAACT
This sequence comes from Allygus modestus, assembly GCA_963675035.1. Taxonomy (NCBI): domain Eukaryota; kingdom Metazoa; phylum Arthropoda; class Insecta; order Hemiptera; family Cicadellidae; genus Allygus; species Allygus modestus. Next base: position 313,449,230 of record OY776112.1, read on the forward strand.
GTATATATATATGTCCGTGAGCACGATAACTCACGTAAAAATTATCCGATTTTGATGAAATTTTGTATAAACGTGTAAAGCAACATTTATGACTAAGTTCGAAAACCAGCCAGATCGCTCTATCCGAAGGGGTATTTTGGGGGGGGGGGTTTTGTACCCCAAAAATGGGTTTTTTGAATTTTTTACATATAATTTTGGAAATAGTCAAATTTTAGTTTTTACCATTGGATTCAGCTTAAAAAACCACACAATTTGGTATTTTGATCATTTCTCTACGTCAATTGGTTACCGAGATATTGAAAGTGCTAAACACAGTATGTTGTCTAATGTTATTCTTATGGAGGAAAATAAAAATTTTATATCTCGCTTATTTATGAACGTATACTGACGAAACTTGGTATACGACTTCATCTGGTTGTGGACCATTGATGTTTGCTCAAAAAAACATTTTTTTACTAATGGCTCCCGTAGCAGCAAACCTGCGTACTCAGCCCCATGTTATTCTTAAGGAGAATATGTAACGTGTTATCTCCCTTCATTATGAAAATATATTAATGAAATTTGGTATATGGCTTTACCTACATGAGCTATATTGATATTTGTATTAAACCCCATGTTTTGTGCTCCTTGCTTCAGCAAACCTACATACTCAGCCGCCATGTTATTCTTATGGAGAATAATTAAAATGTAATAAATTGTTTATTTATGAATGTATATTGATGAAACTTGGTATGTGGCTTTATGTGGCATTAATATACATATATATACATTGGAAATTCGCTGAGTACGCAGGTTTGCTGCTACGGGGGTATTATATGATTGGGATTTATTTATTTCAAAGGATCACACCATTTTTACAGATCGAAACACGCAGTTTTACAAGATGGCTTGTAATATGTTTGGCATGTGATAGGGTTGCCATGATTTTTAGAACCACATACTAAATACCCACGTCGCAGCAAACCTGCATACTCAGCGAATTTTCAATGGAGATATAAGTGTCCTAATACTACATAAAGCCACTTACCAAGTTTCATAACAATATATTCACAAATAAGCGATATATCCAATTTTAATTATACTCCATAAGAATAACATTGGGGCTGAGTACGCAGGTGTGCTGCAACAAGGAATACAAAAAATGGGTTTTTATGCTAATATCAATATAACTCACCTAGGAGAAGTCGTATACCAATTTTTATTCATTTATGTTCATAATTAAGGGAGACAGAGCATTTAATTGTTCTCCATAAGAATAACATGGGGGCTGAGTACGCAGGTTTGCTGCTAGGGGAGCCGTTGGCAAAAAATATTTTTTTTTAGCAAATATCAATAGACCCCAACGAGATGAAGCTGTATACCAAGTTTCGTCAGTATACGTTCACAAATAAGCGAGATATAACAATTTTCTTTTCCTCCATAATAATAACATTAGACGACGTACTGTGTTTAGCACTTTCAATCTATCGGTAACCAATTGACGTAGAGAAATGATCAAAATACCAAATTGTGTATTTTTTAAGCTGAATCCAATGGGAAAAACTAAAATTTGACGATTTAGAAAATTAAATGTAAACAATTCAAAACACACATTTTTTGGGGTACAAAACCCCCATAAAATACCCCTTCCAATGGAGCGATCTGGCTGGTTTTCGATATTAAAGTCATAAATGTTGCTTTACACGTTTAAACCAAATTTCATCAAAATCGGATCTTTTTACGAGAGTTATCGTGCTCACGGACACACACACACACAGGAAACAGTTTGCTGGACTTTTAATCAAAAAAAGTTTGTTTTACAAAGTTTTCAAAGAAAGTAATTCAGGCTTTTTTAATGAAAACTATAGCCAGGCTATCCTTGCCGCTTCAAGTAAAGGGTCTTTTAAGTCCCTTTTATGAGGAAATAAGTTAAATTCAAATTATACGGTGCACCTAAAATGATACAGTATAAGGTGACGCGATACACATCATATTGCCATAGCCTATCGTGATATGTGACTGTATTGCACACCAAATTTGTTAAAAATGTATTCTTAAATATTAAATCTCACATAAAAACAATTCAGTTGAGCACTTTAAGCCTGTAAGTAGATTTTTCATTTAGGCCTACATTTCTCGCTGGACTTCATTCCTGTTTTCAAGTGTAATTAACTAGGTGCTATCACTAATGCAACTAGCTACATGTAATACAATGGAAGTCATGCTCTAGGTGAGACAATGGAAAGTCCTCAGTCAAAAACTGTCGCAGCGACGACTACGCGCAGTAGAAATGTTTGGCAGGAGAATTGTCACAGCCCCCCACCCTGCAGCTGAGGGGGTGGGGTTGTTCTCACTCTGCACATATTAACAGCAGGTCCGCTAACTTCCAGCATACAGTTTAAAATTATGGGTCCCTTATAAATTATGTGTTATGGACGTAAAATTAGAGTAACCTGATGTAACCCAACCGCCGCAGCGCGCTACATAAGTTTTTAGTCCTGCATAAAACTGTTATTGTTTACTTTTCATTTATAATTCAATAAGTTATGTTCAACTTTTATTCAATCAATGCTTTTCAGTTTACAAGGTCATGAAAAAAATTTAAATGTACTCTTTGAATTACTTAATTAGTTACGTAAGAACGTAAAATTATGTTCAAAGCGTCCAAAGAATGGCAAGGTTATGGTTTAAAATGGTCATATTTTATGAGTATACGACAATTTTCTTATATGTCTGTTGGCATCACTGATGGGGAGGGAGCAACCTTAGTCAAAGGGTGTGGTCTAATAGTACAGTAATGGTGGCGGCAGGGGTATGAACTCCATGAATGTACCACTCCACCAAATCTTTAGGACTGCTTGGAGTCGTCGCTGCAACACTTCCTGACGTGTCCAATTCTGCGCTCCCCTCTGGGTCATGCATGTGGCGTTTTTAAAATGGAAAAGTCTCAAAACTTTTTGCATTTCTAACTGCTTCCCCCATAAGGCCAATACTTTCAACATCCGTCCTGTGTTATTTGTGAATATATAATTTTAAATTTTAGAAAAAATGATGTGCTGGTGGTTATCTAGCAATTTCAGTGACAACATTTTCGATTTGCATTTTAAAATTCGATAGAAAAATAGAAATAAAAAATAAATTTGAAACTTTGCTCACTGAAATCGCTTTGTTCTTTTTTTTCCTCCTGAAAAAGCTATAAATCAACAACATCCGACCACCCATTGAGGCTGGATGGAACTTGAAAGAATCATTGCTCTTATGGGTTTAGGAATATACATGGATTAACTGGTACCCCCTTTTAAAAGATCTTGAATTTGAATTGTCAATGATAGCCTTGCTGTAGTTTCCATTTTAATAAAAAACCATTGCCGCAGGCAGTGATTTGTTTTGTGGCTTACACAAAACAACTTAAAAAACTAAAGATGTGGGTAGCACTGCGCAGTACTGTATCAAGTCATGATTTTACGCTCTAAAACAACAAAAAACATAGGTTTAAAGCAAACTTACTCAAAATACGCTATGTATTTATTAGTGAATTTCCTATGGAAAGTGAACTATTAGCATGACCCGCACGGTGAAACTTAAGCCCGGGACCACCATAGAAGTTCCTAACGTGACCCCCTGAACACGTTTTGGGGGGGTCGTTCAAAATTTTATATTTATATATATGTATATATATACGTTTGCACTCTAGCGGTCACATTTTTGGTCCGATTTACTTCAAATTTGGTAGGGACGTTTCTTTCTGTAATTAGTTGGACAAGTTCATTGGGCAAAACAATCGGAAAACTCTAAACCCCTTTTTTGGCGATTAATCTTTTGAATTTTGAGATTTTGGGCCCAGAAAGGGTTAGAAAAGCCCCGGATGTAAATTTAATGCATGTAAAAATATGGGAATTAATGAGGTGATAGTTTTAAGCCCTCTCTCGTCATTCTAGCATAAATATTTACGGAGTTATTAAAGTAAATGTGTATCGACTAAACACAGTACGTTGTCTTAAGGGGGTTTTGCATTAGAAAAGCCTGTTATTCATTTGTTGGTGTACTTTTCTCATCCCCAACAACCTCACACTATTTTCAAGCCTGACTGGATCCTCTCCTAACCTTATAATGTGCAAAATCGTATTCCCAGCATTGCAGGTAAATATAACCAGGAGCATCAGAACAGGCAAAAAAATCAACATTTTCAGATTTCAATAAAAATTGAAATAAATGTCTGTGTTTACACTGATTTTGAGTTTTAAAAGTTTTTTATATGGAAATTCACATCCCTCACCTCAGCGTGCTGCGTGCGAACTCGTTTTTAGTTTTACTGTTAGTAAAATAGTATGACGGAACTAACTAACTGTAACCTTGATTAAAATATCAATTAGATAAGCTTTTAATTCTGAAAGTTTTATAACATTATCAATAGATGTGGGAGTGCGCCAGCTCTTAGGGTTGATATGTGTGAGTTACATAACCCCTCCCCTACATAACGCTACGCCATACCCCCTCCATCCCCTTAAGTGTGTTATGTAATATATGTGTATGGCCCCCTAGCATGTTTTTAAATGTAAAAATAACTAACGTAAAATGAGTAAGTATATAATTTAAATAGGCTACCAGTATAATCAATCCTATAAACAAATTAAAAACTTGAAAAATGATCATTTCATTGAATCATAGCCTATTTCATTAATACTTGTACTTCTCTGAAAACACATCAAACTACTTTAAAATATGTTCTAGACAGGTCTCATCCCCAGGACAAATCAAATACGGTAATTAGAAAAAACTAATTTTAAAAGTTAAAAAAATTAACATTGGGCTTATAGAGTTTAAAATCTAAACAAAGTAAATAACAGCAGTTTATAATCTGTGAGTTAATGTTCAAAGTAATACTCATGTTGTTGTTGTTGAAGTAGTACCCGAAGGTCGGGCTTTGCTCGGGGAAGGTCTGTCAGTTTGTTTAGATGACTTAATATTTCATCACATCCCGCAACTTATGAGTAGATTTTCTTAGCTCATTTGTCTCTTTTCTGGAGATATTTAAGGTCACTGCAGTTGTTATTATAGCTCAATGTCCCTTTGATTAATTTTGGATATGACATTGCCATTCTAATGTAATCTTCATTTTATGATTTTAGCTTATTTTAGTCACTGCTTTGAGGTAATCACATGTTAATACTTAAACTACAATAATTGTCTAATATATATACAGCCCCATGTGTAACACACCAGACATAAGAATTCTAGACCATTTCCAGACGAACTAGAAACGTGATATTTAGCAAGCAGGTAGCTTGTACAGTGGAGTCTCACAAACTCGACACAATGTGGACTAAGACCCTGTCGAGTTTGTGGAATGTCGAGTTATCCAGAATTACATTGGGAGGGGAGGAAAACACATTATTTAGCTGTAAATTGTTTACTGTATTAGATTTTACTTAAACACATTATATTATAAATGTATAATGTTACTGTATTACAAACTTAAGGACAATATAAAAATTAGATAAATACTTAAAAATTGAGAATTAATAACTAACTGTCCTCGTTTCCAAAATATATAGTCTTGTAATGCATGTACTGTATAGTAAATGAGGTGTCGAGTTTCCCAGAGTGTCGAGTTATCGGGAGTCGAGTTTGTGAGACTCTACTGTACCTTGAAACCCCCGGTAAAATTGCCAAAATATAAAATTTTAAATTTAAAAACCACTAATTTTGATCTTGAAAATTGGATATTTTAACATTGGGCTTATGGAGTTTCAAATAAAAACAAAAGAAATCGTAACAGCTGTAAACAAATATCCAGTAAACTGTCAAAGCAACTTTCACATGGTAGAGTATAAACAAATTATAGAACTATTGAATAATGAAAACATCTAGAGTGGATTTAACCATAATGAATCTAAATAGTATACTATGTAAAAAATACTTGAAGGGTCATTGACCAATAATAACAACTGGAGCGACCCCAAGCGGGGGTCTGGGGGCGGAGCCCCCAGCGAGCAAAGCGAGTTCACTATATACTTTGACAGTTCACTTATTTATCATAAACAGCTGTTATGATTCTTTTGTTTTGATTTGAAACTCCATAAAACCAATTTAGTTTTTTAAATTTTCAAATTTGTTTTTAGCGAATTTCCCCTATAGGGTAGAAGCTATTACCGTAGTCGGCATGGTAAGAACTAGGCCCGGGACTAAGTTAACTTTTCCTTTTGAGGTCCCCGGACCCCAAAAACGCCATTCGTTCAAAACTACATTAGAACCTCGCTAATTCGAACATCGATAATTCAAAAACCTCTATAATTAGTAATGTTTGTCTGATCCCCTCAGAAAACCTCTAAAATTTGAAAAATAATATACAGATAATTCAAAGTGATTTTTACGCTTAATGCAGCCTCTAAAATTTGAATTTGTATATACTCGAGCCTCTACAATTAAAATTTTGTTCCCGTAATTCGAACTGTTACCTCCAAAATTCGAAGTCAACCTCTACAATTCGAACTGCGTTACCGTTAGCCTCTGTAATTCGAATTCAGGACAAAAAACACGCCTGTTGAGTATTTTGTCCAAGAGATGTGTTTGAACTACACTATTCTGTCTAGCTTTTAAAAAATAAACTTGGACCTCTATAGTTTGAATTTTATTTTGACCTCTATAATTCAATCTCTCTATACTTAAAACAGGGACCTCCATAATTCAAATTTTATTTATTATGACCTCTATAATTCAAACCCTCTTTATTTCAAACTTCCCATGATTCAAAATATATTGTCTTTCCCCTGAAATTCGAATTAGCGAGGTTCTACTGTATGTATATATATATATTACAAAGGAATGAATGACAAATGAGCACGATAACTCTCGTAAGAATTGTACGATTTTGATGAAATTTGGTATACATGTCAAAGACAAATTTTAGTTTTCACCATTGGATTCAGCTTAAAAAACACATTATTTGGTCTTTTGATCATTGCCCTACGTCAATTGGTTACTGAGATATTGAAAGTGCTAAACACAGTACGTTGTGTAATGTTATATATTAATTATTCTCCATAAAAATAACATTGGGAATTAGTACGCAGATTTGCTGCAACAAGGTACACAAAAAATGATGGGTTTTTATGCAAATATCGATAGAATTCATCTTAGCGAAGCCACATACCAAGTTTCATCCATATACATTCATAAATAAGCGATATATAACATTTGAATTATTTTCCATAATAATAACATGGGGACCAAGTACTTAGGTTTGCTGCTACAGGAACCATTGGTGAAAAATTGTTTTTTGTGGAATCAACAATAAACCACAACCAGATGAAGCCATATACCAAATTGTGTCAGTTTATGTTCATAAATAAGCGAGATATACAATTTTTCTTTTAGCGAATTTCCCCTATAGGGAAGAAGCTATTACCATAGGTCTCATGGTAAGCCTTAAGCCCGAGACCATGATAACTTTTCATTTTGAGGTCCCCAGATGCCAAAAACACCACTCGTTCCAATTTATATATATATAAGTGGCCGTAAGCACGATAACTCTCGTAAAAAAGCTCTGATCTTAATGAAATTTAGTACAAATGTGTAAAGCAGCATTTATTTGAACGAGTTCGAAAACCAAATGAATCGCACCATCCGAAGGGGGTTTTCGGGGGGTTTTGTACACCAAAAATGGGTTTTTTCGGGTTTCCACATCTCATTTTATTTCAATCAAATTATAATTTGTACCATTGAATTCAGCATACAAAACAGACAATTTGGTATTTTGATCATTGCTCTACGTCAATTGGTTACTGAGATATTGAAAGTGCTAAACACAGTACGTTGTCTAATATTATTCTTATGGATAAAAATAAAAATTGTATATCTCGCTTACTTATGAACATAAACTGATGAAATTTGGTATATGGCTTCATCTGGTTATGGTTCATTATTTTTTGCACAAAAAAAACAATTTACCTACTTGAGTTATATTGATATTTGTGTAAAACCCCATTGTTAGAGTTCCTTGCTTCAGCAAACCTGCACACTCAGCCGCCATGTTATTCTTATGGAGAATAATTAAAATGTCATACATTGTTTATTTATGAAAGTATATTGATGAAACTTGATATGTGGCTTTATGTGGCATTAAGATACATATATATGCATATTTATGCATTGGAAATTTGCTGAGTACGCAGGTTTGCTGCTACGGGGGTATTTATATATTAAGGTGTATACAAAATCTTGGACCTTGACACAATGACTCGTGGATTCTAAGAAGTGGGTCAAAGAGTTTTAATTTCTTCCTAGATTATATTTAACATAAGATACTACTTTTCTTTTCTTTTTTAAATGAGGCAATTTATTCTTCTTAAAAAAAATGGAATGATTTAAGCCTTATTGTTTTTTAAGTTCTGCATTTATAAGTTGCCTATGTATTTGAACAACCGTATCAAGCTACAATAACAATGGGAGGCCTGGGGGGCACAGCCCCCCTCCCCCCAGTAAGGTTAATGTGTTACATTAAAACCTCTGGATTAGAGTTTAAAATATTTTGGCATTCAAAACCAATTGACTAATTTTAAAACGTATTGTTCATAAAGTTCTGTACTTATACTTATAGATTTTTACAGCAATATTAAGCTACAATAAAATAAATATCCTGATGGGTCCTCCAGTGGAACCAAAGTGTAAATAACTACTTTTAAACCACGTGCTCTCACTGATTGGGGACCTTTATTGCCGCCAACATATTATATTTTATCAAAATCTTCAGCTAATATTATTATGAGGGCCTAGATGATACAGCCCTCAGTGAGACTGAGGGGTGAGTAACTACTTCATATACACTTTGTCTGACTGATTGACAGATTTCAGGCCTCATTGTTTGTCATGTTCTGGATTTGTGTGTCATTGTCAAGCTGCAGTTATAATGGAGGGCCCATGAGGTATATTGTCAATTGAAACATTTTTTTGGTATTTTACGCGATCACTCAATCCTTATACGCGATATAAGAGCGTACTCCTAGTAATAAAACTGATGAGTTTTACGGCCACTGTTTACATTGTTCTAATAGCCAATAACGCGGCGTGTGTGCTAATATTAAAGCCATAAACCCTTATGATCTACTGACACTTATCTCTGAGGATTATAAATGTAACTTTGTACGTTTATCACTACCCTTTATTACCACAACTACGTATTTATTTATCAATAAAGGGACTATTAATTAAATATTAAAGAATTATGATCATAATTCAGGGCTACTAAGATTATTAATAATAAAATTACTATAACAGATTACCCTTCAAATATTATTATTTAGAGGCCGACTAGATTCGGCACTAAGGCCATGATTTTAATTAAAATGTTTCTGTATGTTAATATTCTATATTTGAAGTTATAAATTATATTCCGTATGGTCTTAGTGTCAATACAAATATTTGAAGAGAACTCTTTAAAAAATCTTTCAGAATTAAGAAAATATTTATTGGTAACAATTTTAGATTTTAGGTTTATTTCGTTACTATTCATGCAGATGAATTGGTAGAGTCTCACTTTTATTAGTAAAATTGATTTGGGTCAAGACTTGAACCTAGGCTATTGTGGTTTTGCCTGCCATCACAACATATTATTATAAACGGTACATGTTATCTAATGTTTTTGACTCTTTGTATTAGTAATATGTTTACGCAAAGAAGTTGAAAGCTGTTTAAACGTTGCTCTCTCTAGTGCTGTACAAATATTTTTTATTGAGTTTCTTAAAGAACTCTGAAATCCTTTGCTATGCAGTCTTATTAAAATGCAAACCTCCTATCAAAATTCAGGATTTGCTTTTCAAGAAGAAAGAACTTTTGCACAGCAACTATACTAAATTATAGAATATTTTAAAACCTTCATTAGTTATAATACGAGTAAATTATCAATTTTCGAGTTAAGTGTTTAACACACCTATAACTATACAGTGGGGAGTAATGAATAAACGCATACATAAAAATAACATAGATAGACATATTTACCGTGTTTCTAAAACAGGATAAAATGAACCACGCCTTACAGCACTACTTTTATTTTATCCTGACTAATGTGACAACACACATTATGCTACTCAATAAATAGTTCCTACAAATATTTATTTAATCTCTTTCTATCTTCCTACACAACTGAACCTTCGAGGGATAGAGCGGTTCTTTAGTAAACACCATTACAGTGCCGGTGTCTACAAAACAAGCCATTAGACCTTTCAGTGAACGATGTTGCCTGTTGTAAAAGGGCCAATATTACTGCCGGTTTGGAGTAATTGGATGAACGATAGTGAAATCCTTATACTCAGTTTGGAATTCGAAGTAGTGTGACGCTATCTACATTTTAACGGTTTGATAGATTGCCATGAAATTTGTATGGTAACGTTTTGATGATTTAATGCTTTAAATAAACTATAATTGACGAATTATTATTACAGTTTAATAATTGTTAGTTTTTTCATTGAACATTATTTCAGTACATATTTTGAGCTTTGTAGTACCGTGTTTGAACTGTCAAAATACATCAGCTCAGTTAGTTCCTGTCACTTTGTTCTGTTGTTTACGGTTTGTGTTTAGGTTAGAGGTTAAAGCTGTCGTGTAAACATGACTGTGGTTTAAGGTGGTTTTAATGCGGTTAAAGTGTCATCGGCGAGAATGCCAACATTACACAGCACAACTATAAAACAACCATACCGTACATCTTTTGATTGGTGTTTTTTTCAAATAGTTTTGGTTCAGTTTCTTAAGCTATAATTTGTGTGATAGTTTGTGTGAATAATACAGGTTTTTTATTTTAGCCTAAAGTTGTATCCATATCATATACGGTTATCAGATAAGATGTGAGTAAATACTAACTTTTTATGTTACTAATAAACTTGAAATACTGTCCACAACGTTTTTATGGCAATAATATGAAGACAGTAGGCCTATCCTTTGACTATTTAGTTTTACCTTAATATAATGTAGGTCGGCCTAGGCAAATGATATTGTTGTTTGTCAACCATCCCAAATTCAATAATCGTCATATTTTACTTTTAGCCTTGCTGTAAATTTATTTTATCCATAAATAGGCCTTGGTAGTGGTTACACCAAGGCTCTTCTGTAGACCCCCGGTGGAACTATCGAATAAAAATAATCAATATAAAATACCTATATATGTACAAATGATCAACTACTTTTATTTGATTATTAACGTTTTGCAATAAATACAAGTAAAGTTAGCATACATGTCTCAGTCCTGGTTTTAATGCCTACGTCGCCATGACTTGTTTCTCTCTGTAAAAAATCATAATCAATAGCGTTAACACTAAAGAAGTACATGATTGTAAATACGTTTGCTAATCCAAACTTGCTCTTCAGAAAAAGTTTTTTTTCAAAGCACTAACTGAAACGTCATGTTTTTTTACCGTTTCACAATACTGTAACCAAATTTGATTTTTTACCTTGACCTTCAACCTGATATCAACGTTACAAACCCTACATTTAATTGGTTTTGCAATTGAACTACGATTTCTCAAACCTCTACAGTATTTTCTTCATTGTTTAAAACATTTTCACAAAGAAAAATCTGGTTTTTTTATTATGCCATTTGAATTATCTGCCATTTTCCAAACGAAATACGATATCAATCTAATGCAATACACCGGGGCATGTGATAAAACCTTTTATTATTACGATTACAATAAGTCAGCGGTATCAGTTTGATCCGATATATTTATATCGGGATATCAAAACATCAACGTATTTCTATTATTTTCATTCGGTTGTTACACCGGGAGTCTGCGGAAGAACAACCTTGGTATAAGGGAGGAATTTTATAACAGGCCTAGCTTTTATGTTTGGGAGTTACAACATGTCACTAATCTCCACTTGCTTTTTGCTTCATTTATGTTTGGAAGTTAACTTACAACATGTCACTAATATCCACTTGCTTTTTGGGATAAACTTAAGTTTGGCGAGTGAAACTGTATTTGGAGTAGCCAAACATACTAAAATAAATCCACCAGTCCACATTCTCTTATAAACCTTACCCAACTTGAGGTAGGCTTCACGTAATTAAAACAACATCGTGCATTAGGCTTATTACGTACATTAGACCTGTTGGGTCCTACTGAGTTTGGCTTCTTACGGTCCCTCCAGAGGCCTAGGTTTTAAGCTGCTCGGCCTATTGCATTAATTATTAGGTAGTCAAGATCTGTTTCTCCATTAAGTTTAATTAATAATTTATTTTACACAATATCAGACTTAGGCCTTACAAGCTAAATTTTAAGCCTACATAGTATTTCCTACTTGGTGTGTTGTTGAAATAAACATACAAACAGTTGCAGAAGGCTATTTTTAAAGAAATTTATAAACAACAGTTGAGAAAATAGGTTCCGTACTATAGCGCGGCTGTCAAGAATGAAAGGTACTTTGGTATTATACGGATGCCACCCTTATACAGCGCGCTGCGGCAGTTATGTTAGGATGGGTTATCATACAAATGATTGTAGGACTTTCCTTGTTTCGTTACGAATCGATTGATACCTGATGAGTCATACTTCAGGCCGCCAAACCCCCTCCAAATAGGCCAAGGTCAGGTCGTTGACCGGAGCGCGCACATCACCTGTCACCGCCTGTATCTGGGCCAGTGTCATGAGTGATTTATTGCCGTCCACTACGTTACATTTGTTTTCATAATGAGTGACGTTCTTTTGGTGTGGGATTTACCTCGAAATGAAGAGGAAACCGTACGTATTTTTATGATAACCCATCCTAACATAACTGCCGCAGCGCGCTGTATATTTGGCGGAGTACATGTGGTGATCGGGCGTGGCTGCTAGCAGCGGCGACGCATTCAACACGATCCTAGCGGACATCGCTGTCTTTTGGGAGGCACAACACAAAGACCGCTCATCAGAATGATGTAAAATTTGTACAGTAAGTCAATAAAAGTACGTTTTTTCGAATTATGTAGTTATCCTTTGTATCCGGTAAAAATTAACCTCCAAAAATAGTGGCATCCGTATAATACCAAAGTACCGAATGGAACACAAAATTATAAATACATCATGGGAGGTATTCTGCTTCGCATCCCGGTATATTCAATCATAATTTATATTGGAGGCATGTGACCTGGCAAACATGAAATAAAAATGCTTGCACGCTGCTTTAACACTTTGGAAAAGAGCCATCGCTGCACATATGACTCGGTCACTATTGTGCGGCGACAGGATTCACAGGAGTTCTACTAATCTTTCTTTTCCAGCTTACTGTTTACTTAGTTTTTTTTTTCGATATCATCAAGTCACTGGCAGTGTACTTTGGCTGTTTGGTTTAGTTAACTTTGATTAGGTACAGTTTATTGGCCATATACCAAAATATTACAGTTGTAAACAAGGCAACTGTTTATTCATTATTGAACCCCAACTCTTTACCTTATATTGAACTGTTCTGCTACTACCAGATGAGGGTATGCATGGCATGACTATGAGGCTATAAAATCTGTTTTATGGGGACACACTCTGCTCCTTAACTCAATATTACACCCATAAAACCATTGGAATTCTATGATTCTGTAATGTTCACAGTATCTATTAAATTACTTCAAATTATTAATAATTTTTACAAAAAACTGTTATATCTTGCACTCTATAGAGGAAAAATAAGCTCAATGACAACTATTGTAATCTACATTTTTTATAACAGCTGTTCTTTTTTAATTGTTTAAATTATTTATAATAGTTACATCGAATGCCATCGACCTACATATCACATCTAAATAGTTTGTGCATTTTTCACCCCTCTCTTACGAATAGTGGAACGAGACCAGTTGATATAATGGGACTGTGCATGTTTGGTAGAAATAAAATATATAACTCACTCAAGTGACGCTCACATCCTGCCAAGTACAATTCAAGTACAAGTTCCTCCTTTTTTAGGCTGAGATAAATTAGTGACTCGTATGGTTGCTGGTGTAGTGTTACTCCATGAGGAGCGTGTTGTATGATAGAGAAACAAGTCATTGACTAAGCATTAGGTTTATAAAATATTGATACGCTAATGCAATTTGATCAGGGATGGTTGTGGACGACGATGTAATTGCAATTTGTCCATACGATTAATCGTAAATTCGGAATTCCTCTTGTAAGCGACCTGAAAGACCCCAAATTCAGACAGGTAATTATAGCATGGTTATTTCTTTTATCCTAAAACAACCCATCACTGTAGGCCTAAGGGTTGACCTAGAGAATTAGGCCTATACTTACATTTTTTGGTCAAATTACTTTTTTGGACTTTGTAAAAAGTTGACATCCTCTGAGTAATCAAACAGTTATTTGAGGACTTTACAGTAGATTTTCTTGTGTGTTCCACCCAATGCGGTGAGGAATATTGCCAGTTTTTACCAACTCACAACAATTTGATTGTCTTATCAGTGTGCTAAGTCGGATTTCATTACATTAGTATTGTATTTTTTCGCCAATAGTTAACGTTGTTGTTGGCCATGTTTATACAGGTGATTTAATTTTCCCGGTTGTCATAGGACAAATTAAGTCACATGTTTATTGGTACCACCAAAAAAATCTCAACAAACTTGTGCAAGCTACATTATTTATTATACTTGCTTTTAAACAGTAGTCCTTTCATTGCAACTCTATAATTCCCCCCCCCCTACTGTTAGTAGCCAGCAAAGATTGAAAGCATACACCTTACATAAAGACCATTCTCATCTTTGGGAAAATATACCGTACGAAAAATACTATTATAAAACTGTAAACTTGGATGTATTTTTAATTACATTCATAAGTTGTTTGAAATTTATTTCCAGCTTACGGTACTGTTTAAAATTTTTTTTAAATAATTATTTGTATTGGCTCACAGAGTTGTAAGTGTTTGGTTCATTGCACAGTGTACTTCTTGAGTTAAATTAATAACTAATTTTACTTAACACTTACTGTAAAAGTCTTATGGAGTACCTACCCACTCATTTGGTGTGCTGGTGGGGGTTACGTTAGATTACTTTCCATTCATTGCTGTTATTGCATTTGGTTTCAATCAACTGTCTGCTCAATGACATTAAAACAGACTAAGCCAACCAAACTTCCGCAGTAGGCCTAAGGTATATCTCTTGCTATTGTGTATTTTGCGGAAGTTTCAGTTTGATCTGGTTTCCTATATAAAGACGGTTTCATATTAGTCTAAATTAAAAATGTTACAATTACATTCAGTATGAGATTTAACATTTTCCAAATCTTTAAGGGAAACTAGCCATTATTCGAAATTCATATTGGCAAATCCTAGGTTTTAAACAATCGCTTTGTTTTAATCAATCAAATTTCAGAAACAGTTTCAAAACCCCTTGCAATTTCCTCTTAAACATAATTTATATCAATAGTAGGCCCTACAGTTGTCATCACTTTAACAGTCCATTGGATTAACCAGCCTCTTTCTAGGAAATAATTTACGTATGCTGTCGCTACCGTAGTACCAATCCTGTGGTACCATAAAAAACGTTTAGGTCCCAACAAAACGATCATTTGTTTCCATAGTTGGGAAGTTTGCGTCTTGGTACCTATTTTGGGTTCCCTTTTTAAACTGTCATTTGATTATTACAAATTGTTTGGCTTCATGTCACATACCCAGGTGTTATTCGTTATAACCGCCTTTTTACTTATCCGACCCGTTGTTCGGTCCCATGAACGGCAGTAAAGAGGGTGTCTACTATTATTATGTAGGCTTATCAAATAAGAGTTTCATATGTACTCACGTATTTAGTGTTGACTAATGAGGTAAAAATCTGTTGAGGTCTCATCTTGTGTTAACAAAATTAATCCTCTCTGAGGGATACTTTTTTTAAACAAACCATCTGACCAAAAAGTAATAAAGACTAAATTAACTTGTAATAAGAGGATCTGGTTAATTAATTGCTTGGTTTTTCATGGGGGCAGAGATGACAGGTCCAAAATGGTGTTCAGCATGTAGGCTGCAGTTTTTTACCTAGACAATTCCCTTCCCAACATTTATAAAATGTATTCCACATTATTAACATATTGTTTAATTTTCAGGAGGGGTTCTGCAGCAACAGCAATCACATATGTTTTGTGAAGTCTCACTATCTCTTCATAATCTCTGAGGGAGCGTCATCATCATAACTAATTTTTATATTGTTATCACAGTTTACTAAACAATTTCAGTACATGTTATTACATATTGGGTTACTTTTTTATATTTTTAATTTTACTGACTTGTTTGTTAATTTTATTCATCAATAAAAATGTATTGGGTTTACAGCTGTCATAATCTGTTACCCATGTTCAGTCTTTAACTAACGTGTTTCTTATAATAAACAAATATTTCTGAACGATTACAATTATTGTTTTAAGATTACATTTTAGAAGCAGATATTGTTCGATAATTTATTCAGTTAACAATATTTGTTCCTTTTTTCTAAGATTGCTGTAAACTCACTATGTGCTGTGTCTTGCTGTAGATTTTGAAAGTCTAAGAAAGCTAAATTTAATAACTTTACAACAAAAAATTATTAAAACACTAAAATTAAAAAAATAAGGATGCTCGCAGCACACTGACATGGGAGGAGCAAATTACCATATTATAAATTTTTACAAATTCCAGTAGGTCTACCTTGTCTTAACTACATTTTTGCATTTGGAAACTATTTTTAGCTATTTTATTTATACTTCACTTTTAACATTATCTGAAAGTCAAAACAGGTGTAAGTAATAAAAAAAATACCCTGTCTATGACATATATTTCAATTTTCTAATGAAAGTATCCATAATTTGTGACCTTTAATTTAAATCAAATGTAGGTAGCCCATGTGTAGGCTATATATTTATATTTTTTTGCTTGATGTGTTCAAGGGGTCACACAAGCAACTTATATTATGGTCCCCAGTTTAAGTTTAATCTTTTCTGCTAATAGCGACCTAATAGAAGCCACCTTTTATGGCTGTCATGCTAATAGCTTTGTGATGGGACAAACGACTGATTTTAAACATCCAATGGTTTTCAGATGGATGATTCAACGGATGGCTTCTCATTGGTTGTCATGCTAATAGCTAAATAGCTCAATTTTGCATAGGACAATTGATACACTTTAATTTTTTAATGTACATATAACTAAAATATACCTTATTGTTACTATTATTTAGATAGCTATAAGAAATAAATACCCCCGTAGAAGCAAGAAGCAAACCTGTGTACTCAGTGCATTTCCAATGCATATACATATATATATATTAGGTATCTTTTCATACCTGATAAAGCCACATACTAAGTTTCATGAATATACATTCATATATAAACGATTTATGACATTTTAATTATTCTACACAACAATAACATGGCAGCTGAGTATGCAGATTTGCTTAAACAAGGAAGACAAAATTGGGGTTTTATACAAACATCAATATAACTCAAGTAGGTAAAGCCAAAAATCAAATTACATTAATCATTAAGGGAGATAACACGTTACTTATTCTCAATAAGAATAACATGAGGGCTGAGTACGCAGGTTTCCTGCTACGGGAACTATCGGCCAAAAACCGGTTTTTAGTGCAAATATCAACAGACCACAACGATATGAAGCAATATACTAAGTTTCATCATGGTAAGTTGGTAAATTAGCGAGATGTTCAACTTTTCTTATACTCCGTAAGAATAACATTAAACAACGTACAGCGTTTATCACTTTCAATATCTTTGTAACCATGTAACGTAGAGCAATGGTCAAAACACCAAATTGTGCGTCTTTTTATGCTGATTTCAATAGAGAAGACTAACATTTGACTTTTTCAAAAATGATATATAAGAAAACCTAAAAAAAAAACAATTTTCGAGTACAACCCCCCCCCCCCCCTAAAAGAATATCCCTTCGGAAACGTCAATCTATCTGGTTCTTTAACTGTAATATATGCTGCGTTACACATTTATACCAAATTTAGTTTAAATCGAATTGCATTTTTACAAGAGTTATCGTGCTCATGGACACACATATATATATATGTATACATATATATTGTATACATATATTAATATGTATATTGTTTATATATATATATATATATATATATATATATATATATATATATATATGTGTGTGTGTGTGTGTTCAGTTTTCAATGAATGGTGATGTTGGTTTCTTAAGACCTCAAAAGGAAAAGTTACCATGGTCCTGGGCCTAGGTCTTAACATGCCGACTACGGTATAGCTTCTTTCCTATAGGGGAAATTCGTTAAAACAGGATACCTCAGAACAAAACAGTAAATTCAATTTGTTAGTTTAATTATTGGTAGCTTGATATTATTTGTCTAATATTCAGCAAATCTTGGTATTGTGCCTCTTGAGTAGGGGGCATTGGAGGGTTCAGAACCAGCAAAGGCGCGGTGAGGAGCAAGTGAGGAGCCCCCCCCCCCCCCGTGCCCCCCCCCCCCCGGTGCCCCCCCCCCCCGGTGCCCCCCCCCCCCCGGTGCCCCCCCCCCCGGTGCCCCCCCCCCCCCGGCCGCCAGCAGCACTTTTCGTGATGACCTTGAACATGAGGAAAAAACTTTCGAAAATTAATAATTAGCCTATTTATCCACCGATTCCCACGGGACTTTTTCCAGAGTGTATGCCTATCCCCAGGGAAGCGAATGACGTAAGAACCCCATAGATCCACCATTAAACAAGGCCGCTATTAATTTATAACCGCGTTTTCCTTATGGGATCTCAGCTGTTTACCGACTGATTTTGACGAAACCTCACCACATGTCAGGCCGTGACCTAAGAAAACCATCGCTTAAAGAAAATTGAAAATCCACTGTTAAACGGGCCCGCTATTAATTTTTAAATGTGTTTTCCTTATAGGATCTCGGCTGTTTACCGACCGATGTTGATGAAACTTCACCACATGTTGGGCAGCGGCTTAAGTAAACCATCGCTTAAAGAATATTGAAAATCCACTGTTAAACGGGCCCGCTATTAATTTTCAAACGTGTTTTCCTCATGGGATCTCGGCTGCTTGCCGACCGAATTTGATGTGACTTCGTTACACGTTGTATGCCGGCTTGACTAAACCAAACTGCGAGTGGCTCCGTGGAGTCACGTGTCGAGGCGCGTGCTAGGGCCTACGTGACTGTCCCAGCCTGTTTACTCATTAGCGGCCTTCAAGACCCCTCCGTTCTAGAAGGTTCCGGCAAGTGCGTCGCATGAGGCCTCCTGACTGGAGTGCTATGTATGAGCATGTCACGTGTCGAGGCGCGTGCTAGGGCCTACGTGACTGCCCGGGGTTGTTTACTCATCAGCGGCCTTCCAGACTCCTCATCACTCCCACATTCCTCCGTTCTAGAAGGTTCCGACAAGTGTGTTGCATGAGGCCTCCTGACTGGAGTGCTCCCCGTTAGCGAAGGACCACCTCTCACGTTTCTGGAAGCTTCTAGAAGGTTCGCTGAAGCGTGCAACCTGGGTATAAAACCGAGGCAGAGCCGCGCGCGCGACCTCAGTGTTGTTCGAGACGTCACCATGAACGGAAACGGAGTCAGCGCAGCCGAAGTGGACCAAACGATCCGCTCCTTCCTAGAGGAGCTGAACGCAATGAACGATGAGAACGCCAACGCACCGCCAGTTCAGCAGGGATGTGCGTCAAAGAAGAAAAAGCTCGATGGGTGGACTGTAAAGAGGAAGGAAGTGCCTATCGATTCCCCGGCACTGTGCTGGTCCGCTGGCGGATATCAGTACACTGTGAAGAACCCTACCAACAGCGGTAACGTACTGTTGAAGATGAATGTGTTCAAAGGAGGTCGCCCCACGTTCAGCTGCGGCTTGTACTTGGACGAGGAGCGAAACGATGAAATCTGCATATGTCTAGAGGACCTGCTATCCAGATTGCAAAATCTATGGCTGGCAAATAGCGAGACGGGAGAGTCAAGATACGACGGGATCACTAGGACCGCTACTCCTCTACCCACTTGGCGAAAGACCGATTGCATCATCTCAGGGAAAACCAAGAGGAGCGCACACTCCAAGCGCGCTACCCAGTAAACGAGAGAGCGTGGAAAATTCCACTAAGCAGTTAATAACCGAGATGCTTCTAGAACAATCCACTTGTTTACGCAGTAAAGCTTTCCATTACGTCAGCCTTCCTGGAATTGAGCGTGGAAACTTCCACTAAGCAGTTGATAACCGAGACGCTTCTAGAACAATCCACTTGTTTACGCAGTAAAGCTTTCCATTACATCACCCTTCCTGGAATTGAGCGAGTAACTATGCCATCATGTTGTTGATACGCGTGAGTCGGCACGTAGACACCGCCAATAAAAGGCGACTCGGTGGCGAGAGCCGGTCATTCTGCATCCAGCCGCTGCGCCATGCTCAACACGGACCAGAAGATGGACCTCAGGACAGCCCTCAATAGCTGCAAGGCCGCGGGTTACAATCGCATCGCGGATCTGCGGGACAACGCGGTGTACCCGATTCGCTCATTCGAGCGGGTAGATACACCGTACGGCGAGGCGGTGATGGCCACCTTGGAGGGTCTTGTCGGCGACGACCCGATCCGGATCTACATGCCTCGACGGTTCCTCACGGTCCTGGACGACAACGCCATCTCCCAGTATAACGTTGGCGTGGGGCCGAGGACGAGCCTTGTAAAGAGGAGCGGCCCTCCTGGCAGCAAATCTCCTTTCCTGGAATTTGTATAAAATAAACGGTATTTCCTATTCCCTAATTTCCTTCCAAAATTGAAAAAATAAAATCAAATAAAAAAAAAAGCAAGAAAAGAACCTTTAGTTACAAGAGCCGAGGTGGCGGTGCACGGCGGTCAGTAGACGCCATGGACTTGAGGTGGAAACACCCGTTCACCGCCATCGTGGCCGGGCCTTCGGGCAGCGGCAAGTCGCACTTCGTGGCTCGCTTCATAGAGCACGCCGACCGCATGTGCGATACGCGGTTCGCCCGCATCACTTGGCACTATGGCAGCGGTGGCGGCAAGAGCCGTGCGGACTCTGCCGTGCGCTACGTAGCCGGCCTGCCGGACTTGGACGACTACGACGGTAGCGAGCCCGCCCTGGTCATCGTCGATGACATGATGCGCGAGGCCGGCCCCAGCGTGGCGGACCTGTTCACCAAGGGCTCGCACCACCGCAACATGAGCGTGTTCTTCATCACGCAAAACCTGTTTCACCAGGGCAGGGGCCAGCGCGACATATCGCTGAACGCCCACTACATAGTGTGCTTCAAGAATCCCAGGGACCGCGCTCAGATCAAACACCTGGCCCGTCAAGTATACCCGGAGAACCCCAAATTCGTGGAGGAGGCTTACGCGGACGCCACGCGTGATCCGCACGCCTACCTGCTCATAGACTTGAAACAGTCCACGCCTGAAGAGATGCGCGTACGTTCAACCATTTTCCCAGACGATCCGGTGAACTACGTGTACCTGCCCAAGAAGAAGTGATAAATAGGCCGAGCGCGCGCCAGCGTCAGTCATCATGTCACACCGCGTGAAGAAGGACGCGGCGCTGCTGAGGGCCCTAATACACGCTACGCCCAAAGAACGCAAGGCCCTGTTAAAAGTGTGCGACAAGAGTCGCATCAAGTCGTTGTGCGAGTGCGCGTATAACGTGCTACGCGGAAACGTACCGCTTTCTCCCTGCCTCAAACGCAAATTGAGCAAACACAAACAGGCGCTCAGACGGCTGGTGAAACGCGGCGAGGGTTGGACCAAGAAGCGACACTACCTCGTCCAACGGGGCGGAGGGATCTTCCTACCTCTGCTGTTGAACGCTGTTCTGCCCGTTCTAGCGCAGAAGCTAATCGGACATGGAGTACGCTAGGAAAATGGTGGTTGTACCGCAGGAGCTCATCGAGAGATTGCGAGAAGGACCGGAACCAGGGCCGGAGCCAAGAGGAGGAGCAGGTAGCGCCAATAAGCCAGCCAGCCTGGACGCTGAGATGCATCGCATATTGAGCGACAAACGGCTGGACGATACGGAGAAATGGAAACAATATCAGCAGGTGTTACAGCGGTTCCTGCACTTTTCCGCGGCTAAACGTCAACCCATAGGTCTGTCAATCATCGAGGGTGAGGAGAGGGAGGAGGAAGCGGCGGGAGGTCCGAGTCAGATGAAGCGCGAGTCTAGCGCCTCGGCGGAGGAGGACATTGTGGAATCGTTCTCAAAAATCTACAGGTCGGTGGCGCGCAACTTGTTGCGATTCATGACCCGTCAAGGCAGCCCCATCTCTTGGGACGCCAGTGGGGCGGTGTACGTGGACAAGGTGAAGATCCCCGATTCCAATATAGTGGACATCGCGCACAGCATAGTGAGAGCGCGAAGGGCGGACCGATTGCCTACCGGCTGGCATCAAGTGATGGCCGCCTTGAAGGACATGAACGTGCCCAAAGAAACTGGATCGCGTGCTGAGCGGTGGTGGCGCCTATAAGAGGAGGCGTGTACAGCAGGTTACTCCTCAGTCTCTAGCGAAACTCCTCGGAGCGAGGAAGAAGAGCGCTGCCCCCAAGAGGAAGCCCGCAAAACGTGTCGCTAAGAAGAGGAGAAGCAAGAAGAGCGAGAGTACCGTGAAGGACATTTTTGGATAATGGCGTTTCTACATCAGAAGTCGTGCGAGTGTGTCAAGACCGAGTTGGACCTGTTCTCGCTACCGCCCACGCAGACCAGTATAGAGAGCGGTAAATGGGTGCAGTACAAGCCCATCTCCTCCCTGACAGACGACTCACCCGTGGAGTTCATAGTTCCGGGTCACGGGGACGAGTACACGGATCTGTCACAGACGCTACTGCATGTGAAGGCTACCATTAGAACGGCTAACGGAGGCGCTGTAACGGGTGATCAAGCGATAAAAGAGGTGGGTCCGATTAACAACTGGCTGCACTCGCTGTTCAGTCAAGTGGACCTGTACCTGAACAACAAACTGGTGTCTCCTCAGAACAACACGTACGCCTATCGCGCCTACCTGGAGAACCTGTTGTCCTATGGCGGTGATGCCAAGACATCGCACCTCACCGCGGAGTTGTTCTACGAGGACTATGCCGGGTACATGGACAATACTGAGGAGGATAATGCCGGGCTCAAGAACCGGAGGGAGTTTGTCAAGGCCAGCCGGTACGCGGACATGGTCGGACATCTGCACGTCGACCTGTGCAACCAGGAGAAGTTCATGTTAAACGGCGTGGAGATGCGCTTTCGCCTGATCAGGTCAAAGAACTCATTCTCCATCATGTCCAAAACCGTGACAGACTATAAAGTGGACATTGCCGAAGTCAACCTGTTCATGCGCCGCTGTAAGATCAACCCGAGCGTGCTGTTGGCTCACAGCAGGACGCTGGAGTCGGGTACAGCCAAATATCCCATTACGCGCGTGGAAGTGAAATCCTTCACGCTACCCTCCGGTATCAGCAGCAAGACTCTGGACAGTGTGTTTCTGGGACAACTGCCGAAACGCGTTATAGTTGGCCTGGTCAGCAATCAGGCGTTCAACGGGGACTACAAGAAGAACCCGTTCAACTTCACCCACAGCCACGTGAACTTCTTCGCGCTGTACATAGACGGTGAGCAAGTGCCATGTAAGCCGCTTCAACCGGATTACACGTTCGGTAAGGAGTTGTGCGTGCTCGCCTACCACACGCTGTACACCGGCACCGGCATCAATTTCTCAGACTGCGGTAACGAAGTCAGTCGCAACGAATACCCCTACGGATACTGCCTGATGGCGTTTGATCTGACGCCCGATATGGCGGCCTCTCAATCCAGCCACTGGAACCTGGTGCGCAACGGTAACCTGCGCATAGAGATTGGGTTCTCCGAAGCCTTGGCGGAGGCGTTCAACTGCATAGTGTACGCCGAGTTGGACAACGTCGTGGAGGTGGACCGTCATCGCAACGTCACAGTCGACTTTGGCGGGTAAACGAGTTGCCGCGCGCTCAAGGTCACCGCGCGCACACCGTTAGGTTTTGGCGGGTAAACGAGTTGCCGCGCGCTCAAGGTCACCGCGGACCGTTAGGTGATGGCGGCGCGCGCACCCAAGGTTATCCCGCTAGGCGCGCTCCCGCCAGCGCTCAGTCGAGTTCAGTCAGCCGTACGGGATGGACGTGCCGCCACCGATCTACATCGAGCCGCCACCAGCGCGCTGTCATCACGGAAGCGTGGTGATGGATATGCAGTGTTTTAAAGACAGTGATAATGACTTTCTACTGAAAGAGGTTTGCGTGGTGGACGTGACTACCGGCACGCTGCTCCTACATCACATCGCCCGCCCGCCCTTCAGCAAGGACCTCCTGACTTCCGAGAAACAGCGCGAGAGCGTCTGGGTCACTCGCCACTGCCACGGCTTGGAGTGGGACCAGGGGGACATCGCGTACGTCGCCCTGCTGGACAAGCTGCGCTCCTGCCTCATCCACCGCCCCCTGGTCTACGTCAAAGGATCGCAGAAGAGGGACTTTGTACAACGCCACCTCATAACCGAGCCCGCCGCCACCACCGCTCAGGACATGGAGGATCTGGGCTGCGGGTCGCTCAACGGTGCGCCCACCTACCGGACCCTGCGCCCTTCATAACTGCATAGTATTGCGGGACTGGCTCGTGGCTAACGACAGTCCAGACCCGTCCACCTCGAGCTGCCTGTGCTGCTTCCGTCCACGATGAATACCGTCCAGATCAGAGAATGCCTGGCGAAGATCCCCGGACTGAGGAACGTTGCGGTCTACGCCTCTGACCAACTACCGGACGT
This sequence comes from Allygus modestus, assembly GCA_963675035.1. Taxonomy (NCBI): domain Eukaryota; kingdom Metazoa; phylum Arthropoda; class Insecta; order Hemiptera; family Cicadellidae; genus Allygus; species Allygus modestus. The sequence goes on from OY776112.1 coordinate 313,473,931, forward strand.
GCCGGTCAAGCCTCTCACCGCCATCGTGTCCAACACGGTAGCACACACCGAGGGAGGCGAACACTGGGTGGCGTTTTACTGCTCGGAAGAGGACAGACTCGAGTACCTGGACAGCTACGGGAGGCCGCCATACCAGGCCGACTTTCAAAGGTTCCTGAGGCGCAATCCTCATCACCGCCACTACGTCTACAACAGGTATCGGCTCCAGGGCTACGATACTTCTGTTTGCGGCTACTACTGCCTCACTTACCTGTACTGCCGGGCTGTTCTCCGCACGTCACTCAGCGACTACGTCCAGCTCTTCGACTTCACCGCTCCCGCTGTCAACGACGCTCTGGTCCGCAGGCTCTTCCACTCCATATTTGCTTAAAACTAGTTTGTAAGGTTTTTGTAGTATGTAACCTTATTACTGTACAATACATGCCTCATAATGATAAAGCTTGTGTTTTCATTCCTCCTTTCTCCTTACTAAATTTTAAAAATAAATTAGCAAAACTGAGGCAGCGGGGCTGGACCTCAGGTTTATATACCAGCGGCGCGTGTCACTGGCTGAGCCCCCGCCAAGCGGCAGTGAAGGCCGTCAAAGAGGGCGCGCCACAAGACCCCTCGGGCATCAGCAAACCACTTAGCAACTCAAGGGTGCAACCTCGAGCGTCAGCAAGCCGCTGAGCAATTCAAGGGTGCAACCTCGAGCGTCAGCAGACCGCTGAGTAATTCCTTCCTGGGCAACTCCTTCAGGGCCGTCCCCCGACACGCGCCGCCAACCGCTCCCGGTTGGCGGGGGCTTTTAAGCTGCACGGCCCGGGCCAAACGGCCCATAACGCCTTTCTCACACACTTTAAGCCTAACGGCTTTTGAGTGAGCAAAGGGGAGGAAATAAACAACTCAGGTTCGTGCTGTACATAAAGCTATTATATTTTCTTACAAATACTATTTACAAATTTTCTTAAAATTAATATTTAAAACTAAACAGGGAATTCCTCTTCCTCGTCTTCGTCCTGGCGCTCCTCCTCCTCCTCACCGTCCACCTCCATCCGCTGAGGTCGATCTCCTCCTCTCCTGGCTGGCGGTAGTGGCGGGACGTCCTTGTGTCCCCACGGCAGAGTGTGGATGCCGTCGGGGAGGACACACCGCTTGTCGTCAGTCGGGCTGAGGCTCAGCTTGTCCACTTCCACGGTGTAGACCCGGTGCAAGTGAGACTGGAAGCGGACGTTGGTGGTGCGCTTTTGGACCCCGTCAAACAGGCACTCTCTGTAGTCGTCGGGGGTGAGGACGTTCTTGACAACGCCCTTTGCCACCCCCTTGGCCCGCTTGAGAGCCTTGCTGCCGCCTGTCGCCGCGTCCTCGATGTCCATAAAGTATAATTTGGACCGCAGGCCGAGGTACTCGAATAAGGACAGGCCGTTGCACTCGTCCTTAAACTTTCCAATGACCTTGGCGTTGACGGGGCTGTAGCAGGGGTGGGACCTCGGATAGCCGCTGGTGTCGAAGTCGTCCAGGTGTTCCTTCATCTCTGCGTAGACGTCCTGGGACACGATGTCAAAGACGAAGCTGTCCGTGTCCATGTAGTCCACGGTGAGGCGGTCACCGTAGCGCTCCTTCATCTTGCGCAGGAACTCGTACATGAGCCACTTGCTCAGCTCCAGGACTGTCATGCCTACGTAGACGGGCTTGTCCAACACGATGTTGACCTTGGACAGATGCACCAGGGCCACGTCCTCCGTGTAGTACGTCCGGTCCAGGAAGTTGGATCTGGCGACGTACTTGGAAAACCTCTCCGGGGTGCACACCAGCTTCACGTTGAGGCGCTTCCGTACATTCTCGATGGTCTTGCCGAAGACTGCGTTGTTCATGAGCTTGAAGAAGTCCTGTTCGAACTTCGTCCTGGCCCTCTTCCGCAGCTCCGTGTTCATCAGGATGTACGGTTCCAACCACCGCGACTGGCGAAAGGAGATCGCCCGATGCACTGCGACCAGCTCCAATCCGTTTTGCAGCGCCTGCTGCAAGACCCTGTAGTGACAGATGTAGTGCGTCTTGTCGTCCAGGGTCGTCAACAGTTTGGGGAACTTCCCTGTTGGCGGACGCTTCGTCTCGCAGCAGTAGGGAAGGTCCTTGTGCAGGTCGTGTAGGCGCGCGGGGTAGTGGAGGTCCACCTCCAAGATGTAGCCTCGATCGGCCTCCGCGTCCAGCGCCGCGACGTCCAACGCCTGGATTTCCTCTCGGCTGAGCCACTCGAAGTCTCCGGTCGGCAGGCGCTGGGACATGGCCCAGCCGTAGAGGTTGTTGGCGTCCAGGTACAGGAGGAAGCGCGTGGGCTCGTCCGGGCGGTAGTCCGGGCACCTGTCGTGGTTGGCCTTGGCGTAGCGGGTGATGGCCTGAGAGATGCCTCCCCGGATCCCCTGCTCCACGAACAGGTACATGTCAAAGTCCTGCAGCGTGTCCAGCTCCACACCGCAGGTCTTGAGCATTACGTCCCAGGCGTAGGACGGCAGGGTGTAGTAGTGGGCGGGGTCCAGCCCGTACTCTGCCAGCGAGGTGTCGCGGAACTGCTCAAAGACATCGGTGAGCAGGGCGATGTCGCACCGCAGGTACTTGTCGGCGTAGTCCTTGAGGTTGTGACACTCGAAGGCTCGCCACACGTTGAGGGCGTGCTCGTACTCCTCGTCCTTGATGTCCTCCAGGGTCATGGAGTTCCTGAACGCCTCCTTGGGAGGCAACTCCCTGGTCCTGTACAACGTGTCGTAGGACGTAACGAAGTCGTAGGGGAACACGCCCTTCCTGCGCACCAGGTCGAACAGCCGGTCGTCGGGGAAGCGCTTCCTCGTCTCACGCATCCTGTCCGTGGGGAGTCCCGCCGCCAGGTTGGCCAGGCTCATGGACAGGAACCTGTAGGTGTCCAGGAAGCGCACCGCGAAACTGCTCTGTCGTTGGTTGTCTCCGGGCTGACCAAAGTGGAATCGCTTGGTAAAAGCGATGTACCGCTCCTCCGTGTGGGCCAACACGTCCACGTCGCCGGGGTCGATGGCTAGCTCGCGCACTACGAAGTGAGCGTCGTAGTTGGACAGGTTGTGGAAGTAGCAGTTGATGTGTCGCTGCTCCCGGTACCTGAGGTTGCACGAGCGATGAGCGGCTCCTCGGAACTCGTAGGGCGGGGCGTGATTGTGGTCCCGCACCTTGACGTCCTGGTCCGTGAACTCCTTCCCGCAGAGGTAGCAGTGAGTCGCTGCCAGGTACTCGTCCATCTCCTGCCGGGTCAGAGAAGGGTGCAGAGCTCTCATGCTGAATAGGAACTCCCACAGCGCCAGCACGTCCGTCTTGAGCCTCTCCATGAAGACCTTGGACGCGTCTGCCCCGAAGTAGACGCGGGGCTCGAACTCCTCCAGGCCGAGCGAGTCCACGATCTGGTAAGCGAAGGCGTACGGGACGTGCAGTTGCAGGGGCCTCGTGCCGGGCGGCGCTTCCGCAGGGTCAGCGGTGACGGGCTGCAGAGCACACTCAAAGTCGGCATAAACGCAAAAGCGCTCGCGCCGAGTGTACTCGGGGTGGGCGAAGCGGATCTGCTGCTTCTTCGACAAGTCCAGGCGAAGGGGAGCCTTGGCGGTGCAGTATCGCATGTGCTCCTCCAGACGCTCGGCACCGGACAGTTGCAGCTTGTTGGGCCGGTTGTCGAAGTAGGCGAAGCATCGCTTACACACGTGGATAGCGCTTTTGCGGGACGTCAGCTGGGGTCGCACTAGCCTACTCATGTTTGCGATGTAGGCGTAGTGACTGTCCCCGCCGGTGGTCACGTACAGCAGGTCCCGGTGATCCTCCAACTCCCGCGTGCAGATCTTCAGCGGGAACACGCGGTCCTGGAACTTTGGCGAACCGTCGGGGCGTCTCCCCACCATGGCGCGCTCGATCCCGTACACATTAACGCTGATGGCGTTCCTCCTCTCAAAGACCTTGATGTCCTTTACAGCCACGGGGAAGCGTAGGCCGACCCAGTCGTAGCGTGCCATGACGTCCGGTGTGTACGATGCGGGCCTCTCCGGGTGTTGCGCGACGAACTTGGCCAGGATGGCGTACGCGAAGCACATGTCATCGAGGTTGCGCACGTTGATGACGGCATGCGTGTCGCAGATGGTCCTGGGAAGCAGGATGAACCGGGCTCCGCGTTCTCCCAACGGGGTGTAGAGGTTGACGCGGATCTCCAGGTCCCGTATCCGGAGATAGCTCCACCCGCTGCCCACTAGCAGGCACTGCTCCTTCTCTTCCTCCAGCTTGTGGAAGGACGCTGACAGGAAGTCCTCTAAGTTGGACGCGGCGGTGAGAGGCACGTTCTTCGTCTTGAAGGCCCGCAGACAGGTGGCTCCGTGAACGTTGGCGAATTCACACTCCAGGAACATGTTGACCTTGGTGTTTGGGTGTCGGGTCCTGACGTCAGCCAACAGTTCCAGGACGCTGTCGAACAGCAGCACCAGCGCGTCCTCCACGGTCAAGAAGTCCTCCATGGGCCGGGACAGGCCGAAGGTCAGGAGGCGTCCGCGGAACCCTCGTTGAATGGTGCGGAACGTGGGTAGTCCGCCACCACCCACCATCCCGTCGGGTGCCGTGCTTGGTCCGGGCTGGGGCTCGCGGCTAGGTCCGGGCTGGGGCTCGCGGCTGGGTCCGGGCTGAGGCTCGCGGCTGGGTCCGGGCTGGGGCTCGCGGCTGGGCCGGGGCTCGGGTGACAGAACGGGCAGGTGCGGCATCTCGTCCACAACGAGGTTCCTCACGACGGGGCAGTTGTAGGCCTCGTGCTGGTCCCGGTTGTAGCGCCGGGTGAAGCCTCGGTCGCAGTAGGCGCACGTGAACCTCATGCCGCGGTGGACGCTCTCCATGTGCCGCTGGAGGTACGCTGCCCTGCGGAAAAGGGCGCCGCACTCGGGACAGCGGACCTCGTTGGCGTGCACCAGCTGCACGTGACGCCGGAGCAGGTCCTCACGGGAGAATCGCCGCCCGCACGCGTCGCACTCGGGCCGTGGGTCTCTGAAGGGTGGCGTTGCGGAGGAGGAGGAGGAAGTTGAAGCTGACGGGCTCGCACCGTGGACCGCTTCCATATGGTGACGAAGATCCTCGGGACCCGCCAGGGCGACGGAGCACAACGGGCACGGATGGCCTGCGAACAGGAAAACAAGTCCTATTAGTTACCCTATAAACACAAGGATGAGGAACTATACAGTGGACTGGCGACCTCTTGTTTTCCCCTAGAGTCTGTTCCCTCATCTCAATCGCCAGTTACCCAAGCCTGTTAAATACAATGATGAGGAGATGGCGGTGAGGAACATGCAGAGGGCTGGCAACCTCTTGTTTACCTCTCGAGTCTGTTTTCTCGTCTTAATTGTCAGTTTACCCAGTCAGGGCCGTTTACTCTCTCATAAAAACAAGTCATTAGTTATCAAAGTCCACGGGCTTGTCGTGACATCATGGGTGAGGACACCAGGAAATAGCATACTTAATAAATCTACTGGCGGCTTCTTATTTAAACTAAAACTGTACCTGGCGCTTGGTCGTGAGGAGTGGGAGGATGAACTGCAGCGAGGTGGCGTCGCAAGTTGTCGCTTCGCCCGAAGCGTCTGCCGCAGACGTGACAATCGTAATGGCGATCGTTGTGGGCAGATGCTACGTGGCGGGTCAGGTTTCTTGCAACCCCGAAACTGCGCCCGCAAACCTCACACAGATGAACAGCCATCTGCAACATCGGGTATCTGTACTCTCCATCCGTCACAAAGGCGCAGTTGCCCTCAACATTTCGATTGGAAAGTAAAAACAAAACAAAAGAAACTACTTTTATTTTGCTCAAACTTTTTAAAAATAAAAAAAGAGTGGTAGTGAATCTATTTTGCTTTTTAGGTTCGGCTTATTAATTTTAATCGTTATAAAACACGACTGTTTCAAGGTCATTACAATTCCACTCATCTCCATCTGAATGGAAACGACAAGACCCCGTGTACTGGGATATGTAAAAGATGAAATATTAATGTTAACTAATTAGGTTTTAGAGCATCGAAAACTAGTTGATGAAAAAGTAAATTACATGTTACTTACATTTTAAGATATCCAAAGACAAGGCTCTGCACAGTCACACAATTACTCGCAGCGAAAACACCTAGCTCCTCACAGGACGAGTTGCCACTAGATACTGAAGTAGCTTGGGAAAGTAACGCGCTTAAATAGACCGGTTGATGACGCCGTGGAACTTTCCATCACACTCTGGAGGAGCTTCGCAGTGGAATGTAAGCGGTAAACAGTTCCCGGAACCGCTGATGAGTAAACAGGCTGGGAGAGTCACGTAGGCCCTAGCACGCGCCTCGACACGTGACATGCTCATACATAGCACTCCAGTCAGGAGGCCTCATGCGACGCACTTGCCGGAACCTTCTAGAACGGAGGGGTCTTGAAGGCCGCTAATGAGTAAACAGGCTGGGACAGTCACGTAGGCCCTAGCACGCGCCTCGACACGTGACTCCACGGAGCCACTCGCAGTTTGGTTTAGTCAAGCCGGCATACAACGTGTAACGAAGTCACATCAAATTCGGTCGGCAAGCAGCCGAGATCCCATGAGGAAAACACGTTTGAAAATTAATAGCGGGCCCGTTTAACAGTGGATTTTCAATATTCTTTAAGCGATGGTTTACTTAAGCCGCTGCCCAACATGTGGTGAAGTTTCATCAACATCGGTCGGTAAACAGCCGAGATCCTATAAGGAAAACACATTTAAAAATTAATAGCGGGCCCGTTTAACAGTGGATTTTCAATTTTCTTTAAGCGATGGTTTTCTTAGGTCACGGCCTGACATGTGGTGAGGTTTCGTCAAAATCAGTCGGTAAACAGCTGAGATCCCATAAGGAAAACGCGGTTATAAATTAATAGCGGCCTTGTTTAATGGTGGATCTATGGGGTTCTTACGTCATTCGCTTCCCTGGGGATAGGCATACACTCTGGAAAAAGTCCCGTGGGAATCGGTGGATAAATAGGCTAATTATTAATTTTCGAAAGTTTTTTCCTCATGTTCAAGGTCATCACGAAAAGTGCTGCTGGCGGCCGGGGGGGGGGGGGGGCACCGGGGGGGGGGCACCGGGGGGGGGGGGCACCGGGGGGGGGGGCACGGGGGGGGGGCACCGGGGGGGGGGGGCACCGGGGGGGGGGGCACGGGGGGGGGGGGGGGCTCCTCACTTGCTCCTCACCGCGCCTTTGCTGGTTCTGAACCCTCCAATGCCCCCTACTCTCTTGGGACAGGAGTTTTTTTTTGATAACTGATTTCTGAACAAGTATAGCATCAGAGTTGGCGATTATTACTTTTGTCAACGACTAGATAGGTAGAGATTGATCATACGATCGAGTAATAGTGTGGCTGCTTTGTAAACCTATTTAAAGTCATTGGGTCTGTTGAAACATTTCATGTTTATGAGTCATATGTTCCAATTCATACTCTTAGAACTGCTTTCAATTGGGGCAATTTGTTAAATATTAGTCAAATTATTTCCAGATTTAAGGAATTAAAACCCTTTCATTATTTTACAAGTTATTTCAGACTAAAACCAATCCACAGCACATATCCTCCAGAACCAGTTCTGTTTTTTTTACATTCGGTAGTTGACATTCTTTATTACGGATGACATGTCTTTAGCATTCAAGTCCAGAGAAAGGTCTTCATCAGAAAATAATATTTACTAATGATAACCTAAATCCCTGTAAAGTATGACCACAGATTAAAGAATATTTCAACCTGTTGTTTGATGACTTATTATATCCAAGGAGTTAAATACAGTTATCAACTGTACATGTCTTGCAGTAGGTCTTTTTAAAATATGGGTTGCAGTGTAATGCAATCTTAACACTTACCCATACCAGTAGTAGGGAAAGGGGACTTCTGGCTCACTTGATTGACAGCTTCCGGTCACGTGACCGGAAGCGCTGCGTCATGAAAGACGTCATCTGAGGCTGAGCCAGTGACGTAGGCGGTTTTGTGACGAAATGAGTAAAAGTTCAAAGTTCAAGGTCACGGTGAAGTTTTTTAAAAAAAATCTACCTCGCACTCGTAAAACGATTGTGATTCGATAGTTAATCGATAATAAATATCGAATGAAACAATCGAATGAAGCAATCGAATGATACGAGTGCGAGGTAGTACAATTACAAATATTACTTTATTTTATTTACAATAAGTTATGTTTACAATAATTCATGTTTACAATAGTTCCCCGTTGTTGGTTGTCATCGATGTTGTTGATCCGGACGAGTTGCGGCCATCACTTTGCTTTCTGATGAAAGACGGTAGATACTTCGATCCCTGCGCAGAGTCCATGTTGTGTTTTTGACACCTATCTGTTCTGTTAGGTGTTTGCATTTCATTGCTGTCAGGAGGAAAGAATACGTGACGGCAATGAAATAGAAACATCTATCAGACCTTGAGTGAAATGATATTGTTATTTTGTGAAGAGCGTCTCGGAGAGCTCGATGTTCACCGGTCGAGAGCCGGAGGTGTACTGACTATTCGCTAGCTAGCGTTTTTGGTATCAAACAAAATGGTGGGGGTAAAAGTGTAGTAGAACGAAGCAGATGGTGGACAGCAGATGGGCGGCGGCAGGTGGCAGGTGGCAGGTGGCAAGTGTGCGGCAGATGGTAGTCCCCCACTACACCAGTCCCCCACTACACCAGTCTCCCCACCAAGTTTTACATCGCACAATAACTAGTTTACATGTGTTAGTTAGGGTTTAGCTCTTAGACTGTCAAGACCTTACCTCCGTAACTAAAAACCTCAATAATGTTTGCGCTTCAACGCTGTATAAGTATAACAGCTACTATGATCTAAACCGGTGCATGTATTCATATGGTTCTTTTTGCGTAGCAAACAACTGGTTAAAAGTGTTTCAACCTCAATTATTCTTCGACGAAACCGCTCATTGTCCACTAAAAGTGTAGACCTTCTGTCTTCATCGTCAGGGAAGTAGAAAGTAGTGTCAAGGGGACTACTGAAGGTCACCTTCCTCATGTTCCTGTAAAACTGCGACATTTTTCAGACCGTCTAGGTAGATGTTCATACGACAAGAGCTGGAAGAATAATGATGTAGCGTTATCGTGTATAATAGGCATCTACCCCCACCACAACGTTACCTTGTCCTTCAAACCATCGTTTTTACGCCACGGATGCTATACTGTTGGTTAGATTTAAATTTAAATTGCACCTACTTGTTCGCCTTGTCAAGCTGCGTAATTGAAGTACCCACATGTTAGACCTTGAACCAAAAACAAAGAAGTTATTTAGGTTTGTCCTTGAAAATAGTTGTTTTTTCGCTGTTGCTGCTATACCCTTTGTTGGATCTGAATTCTGTTTGCACCAACTTGTTCGTCTGATCAATCCGCGTAATTTGAGTACCCACTTAATATATTTTAAACCGTAAATAAAGAAGTTATTTAGGCTTGCCCTTGAAAATAGTTGTTTTTCGCTGTTGCTGCTATACCCTTTGTCGGATCTGAATTCTGTTTGCGCCAACTTGTTCGTCTGATCAATCCGCGTAATTTGAGTACCCACATGACATACTTTGCACAAACTGTGTACCCCCACTCCTTTTTTTGGGTCATGTTCAAGGTCAAGGTCAAGGTCAAGGACCTTGGGACTTAGAAATTTTCACAAAGTGGGCTGCACACAAACATAAGACTAATAGTCTCCTGCCTATGTACAGGCCAAGTCCCTAACTTGAAATGCTTAGGGTGGTCCTGAAAAGGACCGTTTGTGGAGGGAGGGTGGGATGGTAAGGGATTTTACTTTACAGTCCACTTCACTCTACTCTCTTCTTTTACCAAGGACAAGGTCTGTTTGTATGACACTTCTGGTGGTGCCGGAATTGATCGTGGCAATTCCACCTCAAAGAGAACTTCACCGGCAGTTAAGTAGTAGGTGCTTCCGTTCTTCAGCACCGCTCTGTACGGGAAGTTTCTTCTCAAATGTTTGAATTTTGTTTTGGTAACTGCAATGGGAGATACCAATTCGTCTTCCGTCAAGGTCTTCATCTTCTGCAACACGTCCAGATGATCCCGTGTGGCAGAGTGTCGTTCCGTTGTTGATGAAGAAGTCGAACCAGAAGAACCTTGTTTGTAGTAAAGAGGGTGGTTTTTAAAATCCCTCTTTAGCCTCATTCTGAGGGAAGAAGGTTGTTTAAATCCGCTTGTCTTTGGAGCTGTCTTCTTCAAGGATTCCTTAATCCTTTTCAGTTTCTCGTTGGTTATCGGCGAAGTCATTTTGTAAGAAGAGAGAGAGAGCGAGAGCTGTGAAGTGTACCAGTCAATGGTTGAAGCTGGAATGAGGTGGCGGAAGGAGTAAATCGAGTCGCAAGGTAAAACCTTGCCCTATCCATATATGGTTAGAAAGCTGAGACAGGTTCTAGAACCGGTCCCCCCCCCCTTTGGGTCATGTTCAAGGTCCCCCCCCAAGGTCCCCCCCCCTTTTTGGGTCATGTTCAAGGTCCCCCCCCCTGACGTCACGGGGCGGAGTCACCTCCCACCACTGACCGCCGCCTTTATAAGCGGAGCAGTCCGCGGTCTCTTCGCAGTAGCTTGCCGCCCTTTACTGACCAACGTCCGACTGGGTTGCATTCTGCTGCAGCGTAGGTCTGTTAAGTGTGCGTTGGGCCCGACGCGCAATTAACAGATCCGCGCCCTTGCATGTGTTTGTTAGTTTGTTATGCATGGTAGATTGTTAGATTAACGCTTGTAGTTTGCTAGTAAATGTAGTTAGTGTTTGTAATTAATGTTTGTGTTGGTGTTGGTGTTTGAAGTGTTTTATTTACTAATATGTACCTTCCCTACAGCTCCCTTTTCTTATGGATATTGATCCAAACTGGGTAAAGTGTCCCTATTTTTATCCGTGGGGTTTAACTTGTAAATATAAAATCGGTCCTTGTAATCCTACCTTGGTCGAAACTTGGGTTCGCAGTAGATTGGCGCCCGTTACTGACCCACGTCCGACTGGGTTCCAGTGTGCTGTTGACCTTTGTACAACCGACCTTGGTTTGATCCTTGAAAAATAACTTGTAAATATAAAATCGGTCCTTGTAATTCTACCTTGGTCAAAACTTGGGTTCGCAGTAGATTGGCGCCCGTTACTGACCCACGTCCGACTGGGTTCCAGTTTGCTGTTGACCTTTGTACAACCGACCTTGGTTGATCTTTGAAAAATAAACTTTAACTTTAACTGTTCAATTTGTTTAAATATTTGCGGGTAAAGTCTTTATTTTTGTTTCAAAGTAACATGTTTCTCCTCCTTTCCTAACCCCTGACAAATAGGTTCGGCCCTGAAAACCGGACTTGTCAATACGGCCATGTAAACCGGTTGACATTACCTTTCTTAGCCTGAGAAACTGTTGTGATTTTTTCTTTTTTGGGTTTTTCTTTATTTTTCGTTATTAAAATCATTGCTTGTAATTCCCTGTCCCCTAATACAGAGCGGGGAATAGAGCACCAATTTGTGCTCTTTTCCCCGCTTTGGCAACAAGTTCAGATGACCTTGACCCACTGACAGGACTTATAAACTTTTGTCTGGTCACATATAGAAAGATTAATATTTTAAACCATAGCCTATCTCCATCCCCCCCCTTCCACTTATATTGGGTATAAAAGAGGCTTCCCATCACTGGTAAGATCATTCTGCTGCTTGTGCTTGCTCACACTCAGAACTATGGAGTCACACCCGATATCACTGCCGACTTCTGCATCACCCTCGACTTCTGCATCACCCTCGACTTCTGCATCACCCTCGACTTCGGCTGCTGGTTCAATTCTTCGTCAGGCTCTTTTAATGGCCCTGATCATCCCTGAAAAGACAACTTCACCACCCATCATGGATCGTTCAACATCTCGCTCACGTTCAACTTCTCCTTCACCATCATCCTCAAGATCAAGGTCTTCGTCGAGCTCCTCCTCGTCATCCACCTCGAGATCAAGGCCTTCGTCGAGCTCCTCCTCCTCATCATCTACCTCGAGATCAAGGTCTTCTTCGAGCTCCTCCTTATCACCCACCTCAAGATCAAGCTCCACCTCAAGCTCTAAAATATTTACAAGACCCCCAATTGAAATTCCACCTTCCACTAGTTCAACCAGACCTTCAGTAATTTGCACAAATATTCAATCTCCTTCAGAGAAATTCAATCAATTAAAGTCATTGCATAGGAGGTGCATACGTCCTGCACAACTATGTAATTATGTGTTCAAAAAAGGTGCAAAGAAAGGCGAACGCTGTGCAAAACAGTGTACTTTAAATGAAGAACTGTGCAATCTTCATTTAAAAAATACCGCTTCTCCTTCTTCACCACATCCGACAGTGAAACCAGCTAAGACTCGGATTAATAGGCTAGCTAAAAACAAACAATACGTCTTTGTAAAAATAATGGGATTCCTGAAGGTCATGTTAAAATGTGGAGACCGTCTTTACATTTTAAGATTACCTAAAGGCATGCGTCATCCCAAAAACCCTACGAAAAAGCACTATCTAATCCGAGGCGATTCAGGAACCACTGTGTGGAGAAAATTGTAAAAAAAAAAAAAAAAAAAAACATTCTTTCCAAATTAAATAAAGTTTTTTCCAAATTAAAAAAAAAAGTGTGGACAACCTATTTACAATTTGTAGCATATGCTGCAGAGTGTAAATAGGTTGTCCACACCTTTTTTTACAATGTTACAACGACCTTGACCTAGATAACGGACTTAGATATTTTACACTAAGTCAAAGATAAAACTTAAAAGGAAAAAAAGGAGAAATATTATACTGGAGGGGGAAATGTTTTATATACTGCAACAGCGTGGTAAAAATCATCATATCGCTATGGAAGCTGTAGGTGTAAACACTTGGCTTGTTCCTTCTGAGCTTGCTTTGTCAGAAGCATTTCTCACTATCCTTGCTTTTGAGTATCGAGGGATTAACTTAAAAGTAGAGATGGAGCTTAGGCCGTTACACAGAAATGATGTGTATTGTGTTTTGATGATATGGCAATCACCTTCCAACATGGAAATTTTCCATTTTATCAAATCATTGTACAATGAATGTTGTGTAAAACGGATAACTATAACCCTTGTTTGATCTTAGAGCTATCTTGCGTTTCTTAAAAAGTAAAATAGCAAAGGTAAATCCTTTGCTATTTTACAAAACAGTTTACTTGACCTTGACCCAGTTAACGAACTTGGAATATATCAATGTGCACTTTATATCGTCGCGACAATAGTGTAACCCCCCCCCACCTCCCTTTACCTCCCACCACGGATCGTCGGCTATAAAAGCGGGGGCTGACCGCAGAGGTCTCACAGTCTCAGGCTGACAGCCTAGCTAGCTGTTCACCTTAGCTGTCTGTAATAGCATCTTTAGTATATAGGTGGTACCCCTGTATACTAAAGATTCTACCTTAGCATATTAGTATGTTATGCATGTTAGTTTGTTAGATTATAGCTTGTAGTTTGCTGCTAGAAAATGTAGTTAGTGTTGGTGTTTGTAATTATTTGTGGTGTTGGTCTTTGAAGTGTTTTATTTACTAATGAAATATGTACTTTTCTTTCACGCTTTAAAACTGATCTTGGTCAAAACTTTGGTTCGCAGTTGCCTGGCGCCCGTTACTGACCAACGTCCGACTGGGTTTCAGGATGTTGTTGACCTTTGTAAAACCGACCTTGGTTGGTATGTCCTTTTCTTACACGCTATAACTAACCTTGGTCAAAACTTTGGTTCACAGTTGCCTGACGCCCGTTACTGACCAACGTCCTACTGGGTTTCAGGATGCTGTTGACCTTTGTAAAACCGACCTTGGTTGGTCTTTGTAAAATTAACTTTAACTGATCAGTATGTTTCTCATCCTTTTCCTAACCCCTTACAAAAAGGTATGGCACGAAAACCGACCTTTGTCAATACGGCCATGCAAACCGGTTGACATTACCCATCTTACCCTCGAGAAACTTTTGCAAATACTCCCTGCAAACTATCTGTAACTTCCTTTTGTTTGGATAAATTAATAAAAGGTTCTGTTATCAGGTTTATTGCCTATAACTGTGACCTTTCTTCAAAATTCACTTCCCTAATACAGAGCGGGGAATAGAGCAGTTTGTGGTCCAAGTGAGAATCACTTACTGCTCTATTCCCCGTTTTGGCAACATGTTCAGATGACCTTGACCCACTTCGGGACTTAGAAAATCTTTGTTTGGTAAGATATTGGAAAATGTATTTATTTCTTGCGGTCAAAGTGAAACCGCTTACTGCTCTATTCCCCGTTTTGGCAATATGTTTAAGTGACCGTGACCCACTGACGAGACTTGGAAAAAATTTGCGGATAGTAATTGTTAAATAACATATCCTTTCCCTATCACTTACACCCCCCCCCCACCATCTAAATCCTTTGACTTTAATAGTGGGGGTAAACATATATAAGGCGTACAGCTTTAGAGTATAGTTATTCAGCTATGAATAGCCCAGCAGAGTTGATGCAGCCTACAACATCGACGCAGCCTACAACATCGATGCAGCCTACAACAAATAACAAGGAAAAGAATGATGAGGCAAGAAGAAGGAATGCTAGAGAAAGAGGAAGGATTAAAAAAATAAATCAAACATATAAGTTATTACAATCAAAATTACCGTTTATGGATAAAAAAAGTTCAAGGCATGCCATTTTGATACAGGCGATAAAATACATTAATGCGTTAGAAACGTTGTTAGAAGGTGCATCACTTCAACAAGATCTTCCTGAAGACCTTCTAGCATTCGTAATTGACTAAAGATGTTTTGGAAATACTGAACGGGGGGAAAACAGAACGGGGAATAGATCAGTTTGCGGTCAAAGTGAGAATCGCTTACTGCTCTATTCCCCGTTCTGGTAATAAGTTAAAACGACCTTGACCTACTTACAGGACTTAAACATCCTTGTTTCATAAACATTGTTACATATATTTGATACAATAATACCCATTTCTTATCACTAGTTACCCCCACCACTTAAATCGGGGAATATAAAAAGAGATTTCTCATCAGTGCTTATCTCATTCTGCTACTTGTGTTAGCACTAGAATATATAGCAGCTATGTCACCAAAGGATAATATATTTCCTTCTGCAAAATCAATCGTAGGAATTATAAAACATATTGTGATTGAAAGTGAGGATGAAAATGAAGACGAATTGGAAGATTTTGAATTATTAAGTGATATGGATGCAATGGAAGATTTTGAATTATTAAGTGATATAAACAGTGATGATCTTGAAGCAGGATATATGGAACAAATTGAACCGTTAAGTGACGGGGAATCTGAAACCTATAGAATCTATCAGCATCTTCTCTGTTCTGAAGAAATACATGATGAAACTCCAACCACTAGTAGTAGTAGTTTGGATGGGTTATTTTTAGATAGTGCACGAGGGGTATATCATATTCGTCGACGACTATTTCTTTCCGATGCTTCTGATACAACTGATTCCGATTCATCAAATGAGTCTGATTAAGTGTTGTCTTTTTCTTGTCAACTGACAAACTTTAAATACAGAGCGGGGAATAGATCAGTTTGTAGTCAAAGTGAGAACTACTTACTGCTCTATTCCCCGTTTTGGTAATATCGTTGTATAACCTTGACCCAGTTACAAGACAGAAAATATTTACCAGCTTTCAATTTTTTTTTTTTTTTTTTTTTTTTGCTTTTTTTTTGTTTAGAAAAAGTGGGGGTAACTTATAAATTTAATGGTGGGGGAACGTCTATTTAATGTCGATGCAACAGTGTATATTTATCATATCGGCATGATGAACCCACCAGGAAACTCCGTTTGCTACAGCTTTCCCCTCATCGATATCGATGATGTGATAAAACTTACATCAATAACAAAACGGTTTGAACTCGAAAGGCGACTCATAAAAGTCGACGTAATTCCACAAGATCTTCGTTCTGCAATGTTGACCATCGAATATGTTAAAGATGAATCTACAACTGAAGATCCCTATTGTTTTATGAAATTTTTAGTTGATCGAGATGCAATGTGTACAATCCGACTTCACATCCGAGTTTAAAATCTATCAAATGTTCCTGTTGGAGAAAATTGTCTTAGTTAAATACAGAGCGGGGAATAGATCAGTTTATGGTTTGATATGAAATCATTTACTGCTCTATTCCCCGTTTTGGCAAATATGTTCAATGACCTTGACCTAAATACAGAACTTTGTAGCCTTCAGCTACAATAGTAAATATAAAATGCAAAAAAATAGTAAACTTAACGTAATACGTACCCCCACCACTTTTGCTAGGGTATAAATAGAGGGGCATTTGCAGTGTTGTTCATTATTGCCTTGACCTTTGTGGAGATCGCACCTACATTATGCATCGCTGCGATATTTGCAAGTCTTCATTTAAGGATGAATTTCTTTTAATGATTCATAATGAACTGAAACATAACAACAACCAAGATGAAAAATATGAAGAAGAAGAATTGAAAGAAATAGATCAAATGTTAGCTCAACACCAACATTCCAGACCAACTGTAATTCAAAATGCACCATCAACATCGACTTCTACCTCTGCTCTGTCTACACTTCACCTTCCTTCAACATCATCAGCTGCATCGACTTCTACGCCTGCTCTGTCTACATTTCATCGTCCTTCAACATCATCAGCTGCATCGAGTTCTACGCATGCTCTGTCTACACTTCACCGTCCTTCAGCATCAACAGCAGTAAATGTAGAACTACATGCCCGAGCACTTCCGGGTAATGTAGTAACCCACTTTAAAATTGACAATGCAAAATTACAACTCGAAGAATTTTTAAATAACGCAGAAGGATTGGTAAGTAAAACTCTGCAAAATGAATTAAAAAGATTAAATTTTATCAAATTTGGACTATTAATGGATGCTTTATTTACAAACATTCAAAATGAAACTTCACCGAGAGGGTTTTTAACAAAAAACCGTACCATTATGTTTTCGTCAGATATTGATTCAATCGTATCTGAATGTTTTGAAGAGCTCAAGACAAAAATACAAGAACATGAAGGAAGAGGCTCTGGATGGAGTTTGTTAAGCATCACAGGGCTAGACTTAAGAGTACACAAACACGGCTATGGAATTCGAGGAAGTAGCTACATCCCTCTACCAACAAAGATTAGAAATACCTTTTCCTGTGTCAACGTACAAAATCAAGATACTGAATGTTTTAAATATGCCATGTTGGTCAAATATGTAACAGACAATCCGATAAGACCAAGTCACAAATATGAAGAAATACAACATAAGTATAATTTCCAGGGAATGAATTACCCTGTTGCAATTACTGATATATCAAAATTTGAAAAGCAAAATCCTTCAGCTTCTGTCAACATTTTTGGCTTAGATTCGTCA
The DNA here is from genome assembly GCA_963675035.1 of Allygus modestus. NCBI lineage: Eukaryota > Metazoa > Arthropoda > Insecta > Hemiptera > Cicadellidae > Allygus > Allygus modestus. Next base: position 313,491,303 of record OY776112.1, read on the forward strand.
AACAATGCGTACCCCTTGCGCATAACACCTATTGAGCGCAGAGATCATACGGATTTGCTATTGATCACTAAAGGGGACATATCCCACTATGTCTACATAAAAAACTTTGCAGCTCTTGTATCTAAACAAATATCAAAAAAACACGGAGAGAAAACCATTTGTAAAAGATGTTTTTGTCATGTAGGCAAACCATTAAGAAGGGGAGGTTCAGAATGGTTAGTAGAACATCAAAGGTTATGTAATGGAAACTATGAGGTTAGAATTAAATTGCCACATTCCAGCAGAGCGCAGATAAAATTTGACAAAATAATACAACGATACCGTGTACCTGTTGCTGTTTACGCTGATTTCGAGTCTTCTTTACATCCACTTGAACAACAAGAAGAGGACGTTACAAGAAGAAGCAAATACCAACTTCATTCACCAAACAGTTATTGCATACTAATTAAATCCACGTTGACTGAAGACCATCTTCAAAAATATGGACTATCATCTTCTCCAAAGATTTATCGCGGTGAAGAAGCAGCCAAATACTTTGTCGATGATCTGTATGAAATAGCTGCAAAGGTAGAAGAACTGTATGGAACAAAGGTACCCATGTCACCTATGGAAGAAGAAGAGCTTCAACATTATTATTCAACAACAACGTGTTATTTGTGTAATAACACCTTTACACTGGATAACGTTAAAGTTCGTGACCACGATCATCTTACGGGAGCGTATAGAGGTGCAGCCTGTAACGCTTGCAACTTGAACTACAAACTACCATATTTCATCCCCGTAGTTCTGCACAATCTGAGTGGTTATGATTCGCACTTCATAATCCCCGAACTAGGAAGAGATAATGGAGCATTAGACGTTTTGGCTACTACAATGGAAAAATTTATAAGCTTTTCAAAAAAGGTGGGTAAAATTAAATTAAGGTTTGTTGATTCATTTAGATTTATGCCTTCAAGCCTCATGAAATTATCTGAAAATCTAAGAAGAACAGATTTGATAGAAACAAGCAAAATTGTACCCAATAGTAAAATGGATTTGGTTCTTCGAAAAGGAGTCTTCCCCTATGATTACATCGATGGACTGCATAGATTTGATGAAACATCACTACCTCCACCAGAACACTTCAAAAACAAACTTAATGATTCGGAAATATCACTTGAGGACTATCAACACGCACGTCGAGTATGGAACGAGTTAGATATGAAGACCTTAGGAGATTACTCGGACTTTTATGTCAAACTAGATGTAACTCTTCTTTGTGATGTAATGGAAGAATTCCGAAACACTTGTTTTGCTGCCTACGGTTTGGACCCTCTACATTCGTATACTTCACCAGGATTAGCTTGGCAAGCCATGTTAAAAGAAACAAAATGCAAACTCCAACTTTTAACAGACATTGACATGGTTTTAATGGTTGAAGCTGGAGTAAGGGGCGGATTGACCCAAAGTGTTACCAGACATGTCAAAGCCAACAACAAATACCTACCCGATTATGATGAAACCAAACCGTCAACCTATTTAGGATATTTCGATGCAAATAACCTGTACGGTTGGGCAATGTCAAACCCACTTCCTTTTGATAACTTTAAATGGATTAATCCCGACTTTATTGGCGATATTTTACAAATTCCGAAACATGGTGACACTGGATATATTTTGGATTGCGATTTTGAATACCCAGAAAATTTACATGATCTTCATTATGACCTACCACTTCTTGCTAAAACAGAAATTTCACCAATTGGAAAACACCCCAAATTAATGATGACATTAAATAATAAACAACGCTACGTGGCTCACTTTTGGGTGGTTCAACAAGCTATCGAATTAGGACTACGTTTAACAAAAATTAATAGAGTTTTGGAATTTTCTCAATCATGCTGGTTGAAACCCTACATTGATTCAAATACCATCAGAGAAGCAGCAGCTACATCAGACTTTCAAAAAGATTTCTTTAAATTAATGAATAATGCGATATTTGGAAAAACATTGGAAAACAAAAGAAGACATAAAAATGTTAAACTTGTTACCGACGCAAAAAAATTACAGAAACTAGTACAGCAGCCAAATTTTGGAACATCGATAATTATTAATGAAAAACTTGTAGCAGTGTCCATGAAGAAGACGAGTGTGAAGATGGATCGTCCTTTGTATATAGGCATGTCAATCTTGGACATCTCAAAAACACACATGTACGATTTTCACTACAACAAAATGGTGGCGTTCTACGGAAGAGAAAATATATCTATTACATATATGGACACTGACGCTTTTATATATCGCATAGTAACATTGGACATGTATAAAGATTTACGTACATTTATTTACAAGAACGACTTTGATTTCTCCGATTATCCAAAAGATCATCCAAACTACGACAATGACAGACACAAAAAAGTACTAGGCAAATTCAAGGATGAGGCTAATGGTGTTCTACTTGAAGAGATTGTTGCACTGATGTCTAAACTATATTCTTTGAAACTCTATAATGAAAAAGAAGAAGAAGAAGAAAAGAAGAATAGCTATATTAAGAAAGCTAAAGGTGTAAAGAGTTTATATTTAAAGAAGAAAGTGCATTTTGAACACTACAAGCAATGCTTATTTGAGGATAACATCATTACAGCTAAATTCAACACCATCAGAAGTTTTAACCATCAGCTGTACAGCGTGACTGAAGTTAAAAAGGCGCTATCCTGTAATGACGACAAAAGACAAACCCTTCCAGACAACATCCACACTTTACCATTCGGTCACTATTCCCTCAACCCTATTGACTAATAACCCTTTCATCGTCCTAGATCCTCTATCCTTTTCCTTTCCGTAAAAAAAGGGGAAACACAGCAATGTTAAGCTGTGTTTCCCCTTTTTTTACACAAGTTTTGAATGACCTTGAACTATATGTATATATATATAAGCAGATTTATACAAAAGAATATTTAATACCATATCAGCTGTCTTCGTGAAACCATCATGTCAGACCTGAAGAAGAAGATTATTAATGAACTACACAAACCTGCAAGAATAAAGTTTCCAAGAAGAAATACTGTTATAAAAGGGATAAATGATCTATATCAAGCGGATTTAATTGAAATGCGACCGCATACCAGAATAAACAAAGGATTTAAATATATACTCACAATTATTAATTGTTTTACAAAAGTTGCAGACGCTTTGCCTCTAAAGGACAAGACTGGTAAAAGCGTAACAGAAGCCATGGAAATAGCCGTAAAAAGAGATAAAAAAAAAATTAAACATTTACAAACTGATGATGGAACAGAATACTTTAATACAAACTTTGCACAGTTAATGAATAAATATAAAATAAATCATTATTCTACAAATTCAGAGAAAAAAGCTGCTATTGTAGAAAGATTTAATAGAACCTTAAAAGGAGCACTGTATAAACAATTTTCAAAAAGAGGTTCTTACGTATGGTATGATGTTTTACCACAATTAATAAATGATTATAACAACAGGTTTCATAGAACTATTGGTATGAAACCTAACAAAGTAAATAGAAGAAATGCAAAAGATGTATTAAAACGCATAAAGAAAAATACAAAGCCTAAAGTAGAAAAAATGCAGCCAAGAAAATTTAATGTAAGTGATAAAGTACGGATTAGTAAATATAAGGGAGTGTTTACCAAAAAATACCTTCCCAATTGGACGAATGAAGTTTTTACAGTGTATAAAGTGCAACCGACTGTACCTGAAACGTATATCCTAAAAGATAACAAAGGAGATTTGTTGCAAGGTGCATTTTATGGACATGAAATGTTAAAGTCAACAGTAGGTGATGTATATCTTGTTGAAAAAGTGTTACAAAGAAAAAAGGACGCAGTTAAAGTGCGGTGGTTAGGGTTTAACAAAACTGAGGATTCATGGATACCTATAAAGGACTTGGTTTAATACAAGCAACTCATTTCATCGTTAACCTTTGAGCAGGATGGAGATTATTCACCATAAAGATTGATTCAATATTAATAACATAGATGATTTAACTGTGGATAACGTTAAAATCAACAATGGTAAACACGGTAGTTTACTTCCAAACACTGTTCGATGTATAGTAAGTGGCCCCTCAAACTGTAGAAAGACCAATGTTGTCTTTAATTTGATCACTAATCCGCAGGGATTAAGGTTTAGTAACCTATATATTTTTTCAAAGTCTCTACATCAACCAAAGTATCAATTGCTGGATAAAATCCTATCTGATGTGTCTGATGTTAATTTTTACAAATTTAACGCTAGTGATAGCATTATGCAACCAAACGAAGCGAAACCGTATTCTGTATTTATATTTGACGATGTATCTTGTGAAAATCAGGATACTATTAGAAACTACTTTGCCATGGGAAGACATAATAACATCGACAGCATATATATAGGACAAACTTATAGCAAAATCCCAAAACAACTTATCAGAGATAATGCAAATATTCTAATTGTATTCAAACAAGATGATACTAACCTAAAAAATATATATAACGATCATGTGAATGCGGATATGCCATTTGAAAAGTTTAAAGAGCTTTGCGGAAAAGCATGGGCGGAAAAGTATGGATTTTTGGTTATTATGAAAGATCAAGCTATAAAAGATGGTCGTTATAGAATAGGTTTTGATAAATTCGTTTTAATACACTGATTAGCGGTATTACTGTACAAGTCGTCAAGGTGTGAAGATGGTTAACCAGGAAAAGCTATTAAAGGAAATAAAATCACTTAGTGATTCTATTAGACAAAAAAACCGAGCTTTAAAATCAGGTATAAATGAAAGAGAGCAATTTTTAGAAACAACATTCAAACCTGTTACTGAACCTTTAAAGCGATTAGCACAAAATATGGAAAGACCTTCAATTCGCTTCGAAGGAGACAAAATGCTACCAATTTCCAAATATGAAGAAGAATTTCAGAATGATGAAAGTTCTGACCAGTTACAAACATCTGAAGAAAGCGACGAGTATGAAGAAAGCGGAGATATAGGAGATTTAAGGGAAAAGAACATTGCAGGAGATACAAGTACAGAAGATACAAGTGCGGAAGATACAAGAGCAGAAGAAGAGGATATCAACCCATCCAACTTAAGCAAATTAGGCACAGATATTATGTTTAAAGGAACACTTGGAAGAAAATATACATTAAAAATGTTACATGGCACACATGCTAATCGAAATTATCATACATATGGAGCTAGAATAGAGGATAAAGGATTAATGATTGGAGATAGAAAGTTAGATATAAACGAAAATGATGATATAGTTATTGGTGATAAGAAATATAAAGGTACAACAGGTTTGTTTGAACTCATCTTTAAAAATAATCCTGGTAAATATACTAAAAAGGATTTACAATTGTTTAAAAATATACTAGAGTATACAAATGCACATAGAAAAAAATATTCCAAAGAACTACCTATTCATAGAAACAGGTCAATAAAATACACAAACATTATATCTAGTCTTTTCCCCTTGGGGTGCAGGGTGTGGATCCCTCCCGCGGCGTCCTTGTCGCGCACCCTGGGCAACGGGGCGTCACAAGCCAGTGGCGTCACGGCTAGCGCGGGTAAAATCCACTTGGCTGTGAGACTCTTCTTCTCACAGTTTCTTCCAGGGCCAAGGCCTTTCTTCTCACCTTTTGGGCCTTGGCTCGCCTTCTTTCTTCTTTCCTGGGCAAGCCTTGCTCATCTTCTTCTTTTCTTCGACCCCGCATCATGGGTGTCTTTCCGCCTTCTTTCGACCGGTGTCCACTGGGGGGTCCCTGGGAGTGTCCCTGGTGTCGCAGGGGCTGATGTGTGCTTGCACTGCCGATGGGTTCTCTTCAGTGGGTGTCAGGAGCCAGCCCCTTTGGGCCCTGGTCAGGGAGTGCGGCGTGGGTGCAGAGGTCGGGCTCTGCACTGCCACGGTGAACCCCGGCACGTCTGGAATCCGGTGCCGGCAAACGGAGGTCGGGTCCCCGGGGAACTGGGGTGGGGGCATCGTCCCCCTGGGTATACCCTCGCCTGGCCAATTCCGGGTTCACCCTCGTCGTGCGATGCGCTGGTTAAAATAAAGTATGGCAACCCCTAAAAACAACGACAACATCAACATTGGCAACGATATGAGGGAGTTTCCAGAACTCCCTCCTCCTAGCGCCAGTACTGCCTCCATTTTTCGGAGGAGTAGCTTAGTAGCGAGGTCCCCACCACCGGCCTCTTCTCCTGTGGTCGCGCTGGCTTCCACGGATTCAGCCAGCTCGAGGAATACCCCAAAGCCAAGAACGGTTCGAGCTCCGTCTCCGGTAGTTTCGCCGGATGAAAGGAACGTGGCTATTGCTCAGGAAAAGGTCGAGGAGGAACTGCAGAGGATGCGGGACACTCTCCTCGACATGTCGGCCGCGGTCGCGAAGCAGAAGACCGTGTCGATGGGCATCAAGAACGGGATAGTGACCCTGGATGCATCCCTTGATGTCTTTGACTCGATGCTCGGTCTCTGGAAGGCATCGCTAAGGCGGCTCAGGCTTCTGGAGGAGAAGCAGGGGCAAGCTCCACTTCCATCTTCGGAGTCTGGGGCGCCTGGTGGTGGTGCCAAGAGATCGGCGACTAGCCCTCCTGCGGAACAGCAAACGGAGAAGAGACCGGACGTCAAGAACAGGACCGTCCACGTGGAGAGGAACGGAGAAGAAGCCACCACTGCGTCTGCGGACAGGGAGGGTTTTAATCAGGTCCTCTCCAAGAAACAGAGGAGGAAGCTTCGGGCGGAGGCGAAAGCCCAGAAGAATCGGGAAGAGGCGGAAAACGCGCCTTCCCAAGCACCCAGCCAAAAGAAGGAGAAGCCAAAGAAGACTTGGCCTAGGAAGACCAGGAACCAGGTGGTCCTGATCAATCCGTCCACCGGCAAGACCTACTCGGAGATCCTCGGATTGTTGAAGAGTGAGGTGACGCCAGAGGACTCCGGAACTGTGGTTCGGCAGATCCGGAAGACGGAGGCCGGGGGGGTTCTCCTTGAGCTCTCGAAGTGTGATGACCGGGGGAAACTCCAGGAAGCACTTCAGAGAGCTATAGGGGACAAGGGCGAGGTCCGCTCCATCATCCCGAAGCTGAGGGTAGAGATCTTGGATCTAGACGCCCTGGCTTCGGAGGCCGATGTCATTGCGGCTATCACAAGAGACCTTCCGACAATCTCCGGTGTGCCTAAGATCACCCTGTTCTCGCCAAACAAGCGGGAGCAGAGAAAGGCTGTCGTTGAGATGGAAGAGAAAGACGGTCTTCTCTTTCTTCAGTCTGGGAAGATCAAGATTGGCTGGGTCGTCTGCCGAGTTCGGCAGCGCCTTGAGGTAGAACGCTGTTTTCGGTGCCTCGGGTACGGCCACACGCGTCGGAGTTGCTCCGGTCCCGACCGCGGCAACAATTGTTGGAAGTGCGGTAGCGGCGAACATAAGGCCGCTGCTTGCACAGCGGCCGCTTCTTGCGTTCTCTGCACCGGTACACCTGGAGCGTCTGCGGACCACATTCCGGGCTCAGGGGCGTGCAGGGCTTTCAGGAAAGCCCTAGACGCTAAGAGGGCTCAATCTGCCACGAAATGATCCGTTTCGTCCAGGCAAACCTGCAGCGGAGTCGAGCAGCTGACGCCATTCTTGAGCAGCTTGCTTGTGAGGTCAAAGCCCAGATCGTGATCGTCAGCGAGCCCTACCGGATCAAAACCAGTCCATCTTGGTTTTATGACCGGCTTGGCACCGCGGCTCTCTGGATTTCGGACAGTCGGGGGATTCAGGTGTTGGGTCACGGATCCGGTGACGGTTACGTCTGGGTGAGACTTCGGCGAGTCAACGTATACAGTGTCTACCTCTCTCCAAACTATTCCGCCGAGGAGTACCGGGAGAGGCTGGAGGCGCTGGAAGACAGTCTTCAGGGTGTCTCGGGGGGCGTAATAGTTGCTGGGGACTTCAACGCGCGTGCCGTTGAGTGGGGCATGCCAGTCACTAACGCCCGGGGGAGACGAATCTTGGAGATGGCCTCGAGGCTCGACCTGGAAGTGGCGAACAGAGGGGACATGCCGACATACCGAAGACCTGGTTTTGGTGACTCCATACCAGATGTCACGCTGGTATCGGCAGGGTTGTTTCCTCTGGTAGCGGGGTGGGGGGTGATGGACGTGTACACGGCCAGTGACCACGAATTCATCTCCTTCAATCTGGAAGAAAACGAGTTGTCTCGTCGATGCAGTACCCGAAACCCAATTGGCTGGAATCAGGCCAAACTGGATAGGGGAAAATTCGTCGAGCGGCTCAGTCGTAGCCCCGAGGCCGGTTTGACGGAGCGCTTTGACTCCGCTGATCGAGATCGGGTCGAAGCTCTCGTGGGTTCCACAATGCAGCTGATCGAGCGTGCATGCGACTCGTCGATGCCTCGGAAAAAACCTGTCCGGGGTCGTCGCCACGTGTACTGGTGGACGGACGAAATCGCGGAGCTCAGGAGAACGGCACTGATGCTTCGCAGAAGAGCGCAGAGAACTCGAAACCGACCGGAGGCTTTGGCCAGGTCGGCAGAGCACAAGACTGCGAAAAAAGCTCTTGCCAGTGCAATTCGCCTGAGCAAGGCTCGCTGCTGGAAGGAGCTGTGCCGGGACGTGGACTCCGATCCATGGGGAAAAGGGTACAAGCTCGTCACGAGAAAGCTCGGGGGAATGGGTGCCAGCAGTGCCTCTATGCCTGCAGGCACGATCACGGCCATCGTCGATGCTCTCTTCCCAAGTCACCCTGTGAGGCGAGAGGAAAGAGTAACGGGGCCGGTGCCTGATGTTCCTTTGTTCACGGAACAGGAGCTCGTGGCAGCGTCGTCTGCCATGCACAACAACAGAGCTCCAGGCCCTGATGGCATTCCGGTTGAGGCTCTAAAGGTTGTGGCGGGAAGTCACCCACATCTGCTGCTGCGCATGTTCAACGCGTGTTTGGCGGCGGGTGTGTTTCCGTCACGCTGGAAGACAGCTAGACTGGCGCTCATCAGCAAAGGCAAAGGTGACCCGGAGTCCCCGTCGGCATACAGACCACTCTGTATGTTGGACACGGCGGGTAAACTCTTTGAGAGGTTGCTGAAACCCAGGTTGAGGTTGGCCGTCGAAGCCGCTGGGGACTTGTCCCCCCGGCAGCACGGCTTTCGGAAGGGCCACTCAACCTTGAATGCCGTGGCTGAAGTCCTGGGCGCCGTCCAGCGGGCTGACACGGCCTGCCATCAGGCCAGGCCGATCGTGCTGCTGGTCACCCTGGACGTTAAAAACGCTTTTAACTCGGCCCGTTGGGTGGACATGCTCGAGGCGTTGCAGCGGGACTTCAGGGTACCCGACTATCTCTTGGTCGTGGTACAGGACTATCTGAAGGAGCGCAGGCTGCTATATAGCACAGAAGCAGGGGTCCGTTCCAAAGTGGTCACCGCCGGCGCGGCGCAAGGGTCGATCCTTGGCCCTGACCTTTGGAACGTGGCATATGACGGAGTGCTTCGCCTCGAGATGCCACCACAAGCCTATCTCGTGGGCTACGCAGATGATGTAGCCGCAGTCATCACGGCTCGGAATCCGGAGCTAGCCCAGCTTCGCCTCAACCAGGTGATGTTTCGGGTCAACAGATGGATGAGCGGTCATGGACTTGAGCTGGCGGTCGCCAAGACCGAGATCGTCATGCTCACGCGACGGAGGATCCAAACAGTAATCCCTATGACTGTTGGTGACGTGGAGGTCCAGACGAAGACTGCGGCGAAGTATCTGGGAGTGGTGCTTGACCGCCGCCTCACATGGTGGGAGCACATCCAGGCGGTTTGCAACAAGGCGACGAGGGTTGTTCTGTCGCTCAGCAGATTGATGGGGAATGTCGGAGGCCCGAGGTCCAGCAAGAGGCGACTTCTCATGTCCACCGTCAACGCGACTCTCCTGTACGGCGCAGAAGTGTGGGCGGGTGCCATGAGAGTCAAAAAACACAGCAAGAGAATTCTCTCCGTTCAGCGCAGGGCGGCTCTTAGGGTTGCCTGTGCGTATCGCACTGTGTCTGGACTGGCTGTAATGGTTGTGGCTGGAGTGTTTCCCCTTGATCTGCTCGCCGCTGAGAGGCAGAACATCTTTCGCTGTGCGCCAGATCTTGGAAGAGACCAAGCTGCTGTGGAAGCCAGACTCGAAACTCTGCGAGTTTGGCAAGAGCGTTGGAACGGTGGACTGAAAGGGCGATGGACGTTTCGTCTCATCAGAGACATAAGCCCGTGGTTGAGCCGTGCATTTGGGGAAATTGACTTTTTCTTGTGTCAATTCCTGACGGGCCACGGGTACTTCAGGGAATACCTTTTCCGCATGGGGAAGGTGAGGTCACCTCAGTGTAGGTACTGCCCGGAGGAGGTGGATGATGCTCATCATACTTTCTTCCGGTGCAGTCGTTTCGCTGAAGACAGGAGGAGGCTCGTCTCTGCTGTCGGCGATCTGTCCCCGGACGTCGTGGTGGGGGCGATGCTTCGAGATGAAGACTCCTGGAGAGCGGTTGCGCTCTTCGTGCAATCCGTTCTTCGGGGAAAGCGAGACGAGGGATGCTTAGGTGACCTCTAAGTTTCCCGAAACGGTGACGTGACCCGTCTGGGCGCTAGACACGCGGGCCAGTGCCGAAGTTGTCCGATAAGGGTTCCGGCCTGGTTTTTCCCCCGCGGCTCCGTAGGAGGTTTAGTGGGTATACCTCGTAAGAGGGAGTCCCACACTGTTCCTTTGGGTTCGCGCATTAAGCGTTCCTCCTACGTAAAAAAAAAAAAAAAAAAAAAAAAGTCTTTTCCCCTCGAAATCAAATAAAGCTCCAATTAAAAGAAGAGCTTTATCTTCTGCTGAATTAAATGTTTTGCATAAAAAAAGAAAAACAACTGATCCTACTACATCTGGAAGGGGATTATTAAAAAATTTGTATAAAACCAATATAATATATTACAACGATATAAATAAGTTAGTTGATCGAATGAGGTTATTACATGAAGCTATGGAAGCCGGGCACACTGGTTTAGAAAACGAATGGGTAGCTTTGGTTGATGAACTGCGAAAACGAGAAATAATTGTTCAGTAGACGTATATATATATATATATATATATATATATATATATATATATATATAGTAAGAACCTAAACGATAGCGATTCAGTTACATCATGAGTGTGGACAAGTTTGGACGGTATTCCGAGTTTGGAGTAAAATCTGGATATAGTGAAAAAAGAGCTGGGTTTCCGTTAACACCTGATGGTAATTATAATTTTGAAGGAAAAGTAATTCAAAATGTTGGTGATCCGCTTTTGTCTTCTGATGCGGTTACGGTTCAATACATGGATAAAAGAACCCCGATTGTACACGAAGACCATTGGGGATTTTCCGGTAAAAGGTTAAGCAATATAAAACATCCCATTTATGATGGTGAAGCAGTAAATTTAGCGACTTTAAAATTGTTAACGATTTACAAAAAGAATGAAACTGATACAAGCTATGATGTAAAAAAATTAAAATTGTCAAATGTAGGTGATTGTGAGCAGGATGGAGACGCTGTAAATAAGAAAATATTTGATATAGTACACAAGAAATGGACTACAGAATATGAAAAACATATGGAAAGGTTTGGTGCAGCTTTATTTAATTATATCCATCGGGCTTCAGGAAGAGCTGTAGCTTCAGATGTTGACAGCCACAATTATTTAGACTGGAAAAAGATACACAATCCAGAAAAACCTAATCAATTAGATAAACCGTCTGAGCCTTCTAAAGTCAAGACATTAGGAAAGGGGGATAAAGTGAATGTGATTAATGAACCAACAGAAAACGATGAAGATTATATAAGAGAAAAAAGAATTTAAATACCCAAGATAAGGGATAAAGCATCAGTTATATTCGAGAGATGATACAGAGAGGATGATGGAATCCAATATTACTGCGTGGAGTTTAATATCTCAAGAGCCGAGATTTCCCCAAGGAGTGCTGACAGATGGTTTTGTTCAACGGTTTGATAGATATATGGATTGGGAACAACTTTCCATACACTACCTCTTCACAATGACTATGTTAAGAATTTATTTTCACAGAGTTAACTGGATTCATATTTTACAAAGACAACAGTTTTCAGAAAACTTCCTTGTAGAGATGACATCAAATTTTAATAACTGTTGGGAAGTAATAAGTAAATATCAAAATCTCTCTGAAAATTACATTGACAATTTTAAAGATAAACTAGACTGGAATGTGTTATTTAATTACCAACGATTAAGTGGAAAGTTTCTAAGGGAACATGACAACTATTTAGATTTTATTCATTTTACCGAAAACAACGATACCATCACCAGCGGATAAACATTTGAAACATCTTCAATTACACCTTATTTCTATTTTTACTACTTTTATTTATTATGTCTACATTTAATTAATTAATCCATTTCTATATAATAAATGGATTTTAAACAGTATATATAATACAAGAAGCCAAGACTAATATTAAATTCATTGTAAAACATTTATAGAGTGCACCTACTGATTGTAAGTTTGGCTATAAATAGTCATGCCGAGGGCTAAACGCATCAGTCATAATCGAGAGAGATTACAGAGAGGAAGGGGAATAGCATCAACAGCATTTTCTCTATTAAGTAAACCGGTTGGAGCTATAGTTAACAAGGCGATTGATTTATTACCTGTGGAATTACATTTACCTGGAGGATATCAATATTGTGGTCCTGGAACCAAATTAGAGAAACGGCTTGCTAGAGGAGATCCTGGAATAAATAAGCTTGATCAGGCTTGTAAACAGCACGATATAGCGTATTCCAAATTTGGTGATACAAAAATAGATCAATAGCAGATAGAGCACTTTCTGAGAAAGCTTGGCAAAGAGTAAAATCTAGTGACGCGAGTATTGGTGAAAAAGCAGCGTCTTTAGCAGTAACAGCAGCAATGAAAGCAAAAACTACGTTTGGAGGAGGAAAGAGAAGAAGGCGTGGGAAAAGACCCGCTAAGAAACAAGGAGGTAATATCAGAAGAAAACGTCGATCTACTAGTGGTAAAGGTAAAAAGAAACCAACAATATGGTCAATGATAAAAAAGGAAGGAGGACTATACCTAAGACCGTATCGTGTGTATTAAATAAGAAAGAGCAATTAATAATTAAAAACAAAGAATTAACCAATGAAGAACTGATTACATATGCTTCTTGTTTGAAAATCCCATTTTTTAGAGGAGTATTTATGAAAGATGAATTACCGGTTAAAATGTGGAAAAATGAGACTGGTATAGTAAATTTGGATAATAGTGAAGGATTAGGCACTCATTGGGTGTGTTACAAGAAACTTGGTGAAACGATTTATTATTTCGACAGTTTTGGAAACCTTCCACCACCGAAAGAACTTCAACAATACTTTCGTGCGGCAGAAAATGTTTTTTACAATTATACAAGAAAACAACCTGATGATACATCCATTTGCGGTCATTTATGTTTAGACTTTTTAGCTAAAAGTGTTAGTCAACTTTAAGATGTCTTCGTATACAGTGTCATTAACCGGTAACTCATGTACTTTGCGCAGTATTCTGTTTCCAGCGCTACGTTTGCAAAAATGAAGACTATGGGAAGCCGCATTATTGGATTTAACAACATATAACTCTATTCCAAACGTTAGTGAAGGAATTAATAACATAATACATTATTACAAGACAAAAGATAATAAAGGAAAATATTCAGCTTTGGAAGAATTCAGTTTACCAACAGGAGCTTATGAAATTGATAATATAAATGAAGTTATACAAAAACATATGGGAAAAGAAAATATAACGATAAAAGGCAATAACAATACAATGAAAGCCGAAATTACTTCTAAGTATTATATTGATTTTGGCCAAGAACGTTCAATTGGTAGTTTATTGGGGTTTTCTAAGGAAACAAAGGTATTAGAACCTAATACAACTCATTCTGGGAATAGAACTGTGACGATCATCAAAGTAAACAGCATAGACATTACATGTAACATTATACAAGGATCCTACAGAGATGGAGAAAATCGGCATATATTACACACATTCTACCCATCAGTCGCACCGGGTTTCAAGATAGTAGAAAAGCCTCAAAACCTTGTGTACCTACCGTTAAACACCAGTTTCATTTCAGACATCGTGCTGAACATAGTGGATCAAGACGGAAACCTTATTGACTTTCGAGGAGAAGCTATTACTGTAAGAATACATATAAAATCATCCGCTTAGATAATGGGGTTATCATTTAAAAAGAGAGAGCCAACCAGCAAAGAGGTCAGTAGCTCATCAGCTGTAGAAGGATTAACAAGTGACAACATTCGTTTTCTAGAAGAAATTGGATTAAAGGTCATTAACAATGGATATACTGGATATAGCGCAGGGCCCAACATTCGACGAGACCTTATGGGAAAAGGAATATCACACGCACAACCCTTACGCTTCGTCCAAATTAAACAATAACGATGAAATTAGGATTCCTATACAACAACAAGACATTTATACTCTTCCATGCGAAAGTTATTTATATATTGAAGGAAAAGTAACAAAAGCTGACGGTACTGTTGGAACCACTGTTCCGTTCATAAATAATCCTATGGCATTTTTGTTTGACGAGATTAGATATGAAATTTCAGGAGTTACAGTCGATTCAACAAAAAAGGTTGGAATTTCCAGTACATTAAAAGGATTAGCGTCTTTAACACCAAATGAGAAGAATCTGTTAGCTGTTGCAGGATGGGTTGCACCAGACAAAAGTATAATTACTCCTGACGCTTCGGGAAACTTTGATTTTTACGTACCTTTAAGATTACTTTTAGGATTTGCTGAAGATTACAGAAGAATAATAATAAATGTAAAACAAGAACTAGTTTTATTAAGGTCATCAAACGATAATGATATTATTAAAGCATCTGCTGGAACAACTGAAGCCAATTTAGACTGGAAACTAACATTAGACAAGATTGTTTGGAGAGTACCACATGTGCGACTAAATGATGAACACAGGATTACATTATTAAGAAAGTTAAAATCAGATCGAGACATTGTAATGCCATTCAGAAGCTGGGAGTTTCATGAATACCCCGTTTTACCTTCAACACAACGGCATACATGGACTGTAAAAACTTCTACTCATTTGGAAAAAGCGAGATATGTAATCTTTGGATTACAAACAAAGAAAAAAAGTATATTAACTGAAAATGCTGGTGAATTTGACCATTGTAAATTAACAAACTGTAAAGTGTTCCTGAATTCACAATTCTTTCCCTACGACAACTTTAATATCTCTTTTGATAAAAAAAAGTACAGTGTTTTATACGATATGTACGCTAGGTTCCAAAATTCATATTACGGCAAAACAAACACACCTCTACTATCTCCCGTACAGTTTGAATCGAAAGCTCCGATTGTTGTAATTGATTGCTCCAAACAAAACGAATCTGTAAAATCGTCTAGTGTTGATATAAAAATAGAAATGGAATTTCAAGAAAACGTACCTGCAAATACATCTGCGTATTGTTTAATTTTGCACGATAAAATTGTTACATACACACCGTTGACTGGTATCGTAAAGACGGTATTGTAAAACGTTGTACCACCACCGGCACCGCCACTGTCGCTAACCTATAAATAGCGGAGCAACAATGCAGGTCTTCAGTTGATCGTCTATCGTCGCATGGGCAACATCTTCTACAAAATGAGTTCTCCATCTGTTGTACAAGGTGATGCAGAGGTAGCACCGTTATTGGAACGTGATAATACTAGTGAAGAAGAAATCATCAAGGAAATAACTGCATTTTTAAAGTTTGGTAAAAGAGATAGAGAGGAGGAAAGTAATGCAGACCCATCAAAGGTAGTACCAAAGAGGAAGAAGAAAGTTGAAGAAAATATTCCTCCTCACATTTTAACTGAAGTTTTTTTGCGAATCTTTTACCCCATCTCAGCATGCATCAGTAAAAGTGTATCAGTTGGATTGATGAAGTCATTGGATTATTCCCCTACAGTAATACTACACCATGGAACAAAAAAGGTTTTATTTTCGCAAAATGCTTGGGAGTCATTTTTGAAACATGTACATTTAATAGAATGTTATTTAACTAACAGTTTGTGTGGAAGGAAAACACATATTCGACTTTTGGATTGTGACAATGAAATCGATATTGTTAAACATCGTGGACAACTACAAGTGCGAATTAGAGACTTGACTCAACATGAAAATAAGATTCTACTGTCACGTGAAGAATTCTACGTTTTAAACTACGCAACAGAACCTATTACAAGGTACATGAGACAGTTGGTATTTGCAAGCGCTATTATTAAAGAATATTTGGTCGATACTTTGGAAAAACAACCTGATAGCACCATCGTGTACGGACCTGTGGATACATCTATTTTTAATAGAATACCTCATGAAGTTTGCATGTGGAGAAAGTTAAAGGATTTTGAACCACTTGTAGAAATCGCTACAGAAGCTACAGAAGAAACAACACAGGAAGAAGAAACGGAGAAACAAGAAGAAGAAGAAAACGAAACACAAGAAGAAGAAGTTAAAAAAGACTAAAGTTTGACTTAGTAAAGAAGAACACACGTGGGGTAGGCCTATTGGGGACGGTGCCCACGTTAAATATACACCAACGCGCCTGCAACTGTACGGCCTGGTATTTAACCTACCGTGGTGTGGAAAACAGTTTAGTTGATCGCTAGGTGCCATGATGAGCGGAGGGGATGAAGAAGTGAGTGTAAAGCCTTGTGTAATAGAATTTCAAGCATTTCGAAATAATGATGATAGGTTTATTATCAAGGAATTAGTAATTTTAGACTTGCTTACATTTGTAGTTTACCCATTCACGTTTGAAGCTCCTTTTTCTTTTAACAACCTTAACGCCAAAGCAAAAAGTACAAACAAATGGATAACAAACTACTTTCATCACATACATTGGTATGAAGGATTTATAAGCTACAGTAATCTGCACAGTATTATGTTTAACTTTTGCAAACAATATTCACATATATACACAAGAGGATTAGAAAAAAGGAACTGGATACAAAAGTACATGCACGGTGATGTTTTCGATATAACCATCGGTAAGGACTTTAACATTAATCTCGGTAATATTTGTGTTGCTGCAAAAGATCCTAAACACGGACAATTAAACTGCGCATTGCACAACGCATATCGTTTGGCTGCTTACTTGGAACAAACGCAGAAATGTGGTGGGGGTAGCAAAGAACCGGAATGTGGTGGGGGTAGCGGGGCCTATAAATACGAGGAGCCAACACCGCTCCGGCACGAGTATTATTCGAGACTCCGAAGAGGCAACATCACAGAAGACATCGCAACCACCACTGACGAAGATGGCATCACAACAGTTTCTACAAACACTGGTTGATCAATTCAACACTCATTCAAAATCCGACCTTCTGCTAACTAAAAAGTTTTCAGAATTAAAAGAACAAAAACACTACATTATTCATAACATCAAGAAAGTGGAAACCACACATGGAGAAGCAATTCTAGTTTCATTGAGCGAAGCACCTTTAACTTCAGGAGATGAGCCGAAGTTTCAAGTATTTCTTCCAAAACGATTTGTTCAACTGCTACAAAATGAAGATTTGCGAGATATTCAACCGGGGACGTTGTATTTGGTATCACACGGTGTAAGCGGCAACAACTCAACGGAACTCACTCTGCACATCATGCATCCTTGTACATAATGTCTCTGTTTGTATTTTATTGTTTGTATTTCTAGTCATCAATGTTAAACTTAAGTTTATTGTATTGTAAGATGTTTGTTTAATAAAGAAAAGAAAAAATATAAAAAAATATGAAAAAAAATAAAGAAAACAGCAACACAGCAGTATATTATTTTATATACTGCTGTGTTGCTTTTTTTTAAATTCAAATGGATGACCTTGAACTTTCATTCAGGGTTAACTTATGAAGAGGTATAAAACAGAGGGAGCAGTGAAGTTAGTCTCAGTCTTGTCTAACACACGTTGCAGCTAACAACCTGCCATCTGCTGTCCGCCATCTTCTCCGCCCCACCACACTTTTACCCCCACCATTTCGTTTCATACCAGAACGTTAGCTAGCGAATAGTCAGTACACCTCCGGCTCTCGACTGGTGAACATCGAGTGCTCTCCACAAACGTAAAACATTATATTAAAATGTCCGTTAAAATTAGGTGTATTCATTATGACTCTATTCATCTTGCGACTTTCCAAGATCTCGAGGTGTTTAGTGAAGAGTTAAGACTTCTTATTGCGTCCGGTTACGATTTATCTTTGGAACTTTACGCATCAAAAAACAACATGGACTCTGCGCAGGGATCGAAGTATCTACCGTCTTTCATCAGAAAGCGAAGTGATGGCCGCAACTCGTCCGGATCAACAACATCGATGACAACGAACAACGGGGAACTATTGTAAACATGAATTATTGTAAACATAACTTATTGTAAATAAAATAAAGTAATATTTGTAATAGTACTACCTCGCACTCGTATCATTCGATTGTTTCATTCGATATTTCTTATCGATTAACTATCGAATTACAATCGATTTTACGAGTGCGAGGTAGATTTTTTTAAAAAACTTCACCGTGACCTTGAACTTTGAACTTTACCTCATTACGTCACAAAACCGCCTACGTCACTGGCTCAGCCTCAGATGACGTCTTTCATGACGCAGCGCTTCCGGTCACGTGACCGGAAGCCATCAATCAAGTGAGCCAGAAGTCCCCTTTCCCTACTACTCATACCTTCTTATTAAGAAATATTAGATCATTTGGAAGCATCACTCTATATCGGTCTTCTATCATAGACTGTTACTATTGCTATTACTTTAATTACATTCATGCATAATTTATAAAAGATTACTTTAATGAAATACTTATATGGTAATGGTAAACTACAAAATAAAATTATATATTTTATAGTATGTGCCCTTCTAAGTCGTCATTGCATATGACCCAAGTTTTCATTCTCAAAGAAATTACCTATGGTGGATATTAAGTGTATGAAGTATTTCTTAGAATACTGTTAAAGAAATAATTCTAGCTATGTGAACCCTGATGGACTAAAAGTTAATGTTGCAATGAAAACAAATTCTTAAAGTCATAAATCTTTTTTTTTTTGTTTGGCAATAAATAGTCTACAAGTTGTACTTAATTACTTAACTAATAATATTCAAATAACTATTGCCAATACAAAAATTACAAATACAAGACTGAAAGTTCATTATTTGTAGAACTATAACCACAACTCAAGTCGCACATATGTCCATAATTTGGTCAAAACAATTTTTTTTTGGGAAATTATCATGTTTTGCAATCTAACTATTTATTTATTGATTTTTCTTAATCTAAAACCAAATGACAATAACATGTCAAATCTGAAAACCAATTAATTTTTCATTGTTTTGTATCCGCTTTGTCTGCTCCATGAATTAGTTGTTTTACTACATATAAAAACATAATTTTTATAATTTATTAAATTGTTTGGAAATGTTATACGCCGTCAGTATAATATATAAGTTAACTATATATATATATATAATATAACTCATCCCATCATTGTATACAAATTATATTTTTTCCCCATATTATTACAATGTAAATGCTTAAATGAATAGTATTTGTTATTTTTATACCTATATTTAGACCTATGGGTTATAATTTAGACCTATGTGCAGCTGGTCACAACATTTTAGGCTTTCATCTGCGGTAAAGTTGTTTTCCCTTATTGGTAAGTGGCTAATATTACTTATTCATTACAAACAATTCTCCTACAGCTCCCTGTCTGTACATTTTTTAAGCAGTCAACTATGTGAAACAGCACAATTTACATAGCCTACATTCATGTTTTTTCATAGTTACATCAGCACCAGACTCATCAACCGTTTTGCAAGACAATTTAAAATTACACTTTAAAAATACAATAATACATATTGCAACGGAGTAACATTATTTGAGTATATTTACCGTGACACAACAGATCCATCACATAGATTACAGCATTTATAAAAGATTAAAAAACTTTAATTATTTATGCGCTCCTCTACAATACGATGATTTTACCAACCATAACTTAATCCATAAAACTTTTGCACAACCTAAGGTTATTACCATATTTTACTGAACAGGATCCGGGACACTCCTTAATAATTAACATTCCCTCCCTCCACCTCTCTTCCCCTACCAAATATATTACAATTAAGGTATATTAACGGATATTTGTAAATATAAAGAGAAAATTGTTATTTCCATTAATGGATTCGCTCATACCCACACTTTCTGGGTTACATGCCGTAATGATATATATACTGTATATGTACAAGGTTTTTTATTGGTTTTTTAGTATGGTAAATAATTAAATAACAATCTTCATGAAGGTATGTGTATTTAAGAATGCTTTTGGCAGTTGTACAGTTGAATCAGGAATAAACGACCATCCCATATCTGATTCGGGGGCAAACGAACATCCCGGATAACCCTTTAAAAAATCCATGTCCCAACTCCCAAACCCAAAAATCAAGAAGGATTGGTCACCTTAGTACAACCATATACACACAGCAGAACCCAAACTGCAATACCCTAACGTAACACCAAATGTCATTGTTTATTAACGTCTAAACCACTGATTAAATATAAAAAAGACTTATTTTACCTGTAGGCCTAATCATTCAACTGGTTCAAATAACCCAACTGGCTGCTGCAGTTTCGGTCTTAATAGTTTGGAAAATGTAAATTTAGGCAAAGTATGTAGATTTATTTGAGACAAAGGTTTAATGTGGCAAAGAAATTGCCATTCTTTGCCTGGAGATAGTCTATTGCGACTGCAACTGCAGTAGCCAGTTGGATTATTTAAAACCACTTGACTGAATACAGGTGCAATAAACCTTTTTTATATATATTCGAACAACACCTACTGAAATAACCTAACCTAACCATATTGCTCTGCCCGCCCATCTATCCTGTGTAAGCCGCTGAGCTCATTACCTTTGACTGCTTACATGTACAATTAGCACGTGTAAAAATTGTCTATTTCTAATACGAAACAAAGATAAAAGAAATATTCCACTGGACATCTATAATCTTTTCGGTCGAAAACATTACAAAAAAATGTATACGCTATCGTCAGGTTCATTTTCAAGTACCTATATTTATTTAACTTAATTTAAATTTAAGGCCTACCAAATAAAAGGATAACACAACTGTTATAACTTAATTAGGCTGTATATAAATTGAAATTTTTGATATACATATCTATACACACACAGGTTATTCTATCGGAAACGGTTAGGTCTAAGCTTCAGAGATAATTAGACCTACTTAACAATGTAAGTTACGGTATTATCCTACATGGGGAAAAAAGGGAATAAAAGTGAAAATAAGATACTAAACAGTACATAATTAATTCTGAAACTGTTAATGTTATCCAACGACCACTCGCTCGAATTCATTCAAACATTTTTTCATAAAAATTATCCAGCTCGTCGTTTAGGCCTACTTTCAGTACCGTCGGCTGGGGTGGCTTTGGCCCAAATTTAATGGTTTTTAACGCTTTTAGTCACATAACTAATATAAATGAAAAATACCCCCGTAGCAGCAAACCTGCATACTCAGCGAATTTCCAATGCATATTAATTTATCTTAATACCACATAAAGCCACACACCAAGTTTCATCAATATACATTCATAAATAAACGATTTATGACATTTTAATTATTCTCCATAAGAATAACATGGCGGCTGAGTATGCAGGTTTGCTGAAATAAGGAACACTAAAAATAGGCTTTTATACAAATATCATTATAACTCAACTAGGTAAAGCCTCATACCAAGTTCTATTAATTTATGTCCATAATTAAAGGAGATAACACGTTAATTATTCTCCATAAGAATAACATGGGGCTGAGTATGCAGGTTTGCTGCTACGGGAACTATCGGGCAAAAAATGGATTTTTGTCCAAATATCAATAGACCACAACCAAATAAAGCCATATACCAAATTTTGCCAGTTTACGTTCATAAATAAGCGAGATATACATTTTTTCTTTTTCTCCATAAGAATAACATTAGACAACGTACTGTGTTTAGCACTTTCAATATATCGGTAACCAATTGACGTAGAGCAATAATCAAAATACCAAATTGTTTGTTTTTTTAAGCTGAATTTAATGGTATAAATTAAAAGTTGATTTAAATTAAAATTACATGTGAAAACCCCAAAAAACACATTTTTGGGGTACAAAACCCCCCTTCGGATGGTGCGATTCATCTGGTTTTCGAACTCGTTCAAATAAATGGTACTTTACACATTTGTACCAAATCTCATTAAGATCGGACCTTTTTTACGAGAGTTATCGTGCTTACGGACACATATATATATATATATATATATATATATATATATACATATATAAAAATTTGAACGAATGGTGTTTTTGGCATCTGGGGACGTCAAAATGAAAAGTTATCATGGTCTCGGGCTTAAGTCTTACCATGAGACCTACGGTAATAGATTCTTCCCTATAGGGGAAATTCGCTAAAACAACGCTATCCTGATGTCTGTTTCACTTTATACACTAACCAATGAACATTTTTTTATGATAAACAATAGTGTTAGCCTTTAATTTAAATTTTGAAAAAAGTTTTAAATTTGGGCTAAAGCTAACACTGACTTGGGGTTACTTTATCCCGAATGTTAATAACCCATATAAAGCTATATCCTACATGACTTGGGCTAATTCTACCCCAATGTTTCCTATAATATAGCTTTCACTGAATGTAAAATTGAGTTTTGGGAAAATTATAAATATTTGTAATAAGCTAACTCAGTCTCTAGTGTAACTTATTTATTCAAAAACCACAAAAAACATAGCCTAGAGCCTACATAGCCTAACAACACAGATCTCAGTGAATTTAGGTGAATGTGTCCATTTCAGGGACCAAAAACTGGTTTCTTTTTAATAGTTTTGGAGGATTTATTTTACATATGTTATCTTCCCACTGGTATTCGTATGAGTCCACACGCTCCGGCCACCTCCAACATTTCAAACTTCTGTTCATGCATTCAATGTTTTTAATGGTTGCTCGTGGAATTCCAAACTTCTTCTCAGCTGCACGCTGTGTTACCTCCTTGGATCGGATTGCTCTTAAACATTCTTCTAAAGTTTCTGATGAATAGTTTCTGTAAGGCCTAGAGCCTAGGGTCCGTTTGTATTTTATAGGCATTGTTATCAGGACCTAAAATTAAAAACACATTCATTAGATTGATTTGTATATGTTAATAAAAGAATTTTGGGACATAGAAACATAGAAAAAACTCAGAGTTAGAGGGCAATAATTTTAAAACACAATCTCCTAACCTGATGAGCAGTGGGCTAAAGTAACCCCAAAAGGTTAGCTAAAGTCACCCCATCATATTTTACTGCTAATTAAATTAAAACCATTATAAAAACATATAAAACATATTATTATATTGTTTGGTAGGTATATAAGGATTAGTTTTAAACACTTACCTAGAGTCAAGCCATTCATTATAATCTTTTGGAGAACAAAGTTGGAACGCTGTAACTTAACATCAACTTAGCAGACAGATTTGTCAACAGCAGTGTTGCCAATCCAATTTATGGAAATTACCACCAGCTTCTGCAAAATTACCACCCTTCTTCAAAAGTACTAGAAAAGAGCACGGCAATTTTCAAATCGGGCTATAAATTGATACTGTTGTTATTGACACATAATTATTACATTATTAATGTTAGTGCAGTTAGTACAAAATTTACAACAGTTAATGATAATATATGAATATCCACGGAAGTTACTTCCATCCTAAGAAGTTCCATGTTTAACTTAATATAGCTGAAAATGTATTTTTTTCAAGTACTTTATAATAGTGACGCAGCTAATCCAGAAATCCTCTGGTTTCAAGCGAAGGAGGAGGTAATAAGTAACAAGGTATAAAGTACAATTAATTTGAAAAAAATATCTGCAAAATATGCATTTCGTCATTCTGTAAACTAAATCAGAAAGTAAAATAATATATATATGGGTTAGTGAAGCAAACCTCACGTATATTCCAAAATATAAATGCAGAATACCTGTTTTAGTTATAATCTGATCCAGTAAATGTTATTGCTCATAATATTCAAATGGGAAGTTTAGTAGCCATTGGGGCTAAACTATTTAAAGGAATTTTAAAACGGTGAATAGGCCTATATGTTACATTAGGATATTAGCAATCTTCCTACCAAATCAGCTCAATTGGTTTAGTAGTTAGAGCGTGATTGAGCCACAAACTAATAAACAAACAAACTCACAAACTTTCAGCTTTATAATATTAGAATGATTAGTATGATAGCTGGTACATCAAATTTTGTCGGTTGTCTCTCATCTCTTGAATCTATAACATATTTTAGTAGACACGTTAACGTATGCTTGCGGACCTTTGTAAAGCTCCTTAGTTTTACAATATATCAATTCAAATTTTCTCTAAGTACTTTTAAATACAAGTAAACTGTTGAAATCATTAGTATTTGTACTCGTATATTCACACATTTGTAATCTTTCTCTGTCAGATTACAATATAAACAAATTATAATTATTTAGATATGTTGCATATGGTCTAGATATTTGTTGACCTTATTGTAAAAGTCTTTGGCAAAACAAGGTTTAAGTTAACAAAAGCTAAATACGCAACATGTCTATTCAAATATATCTTTAAAAATTCAGTCTTCGTTCATCCTCTTACGGGAAGAATGAGCGTACACCTAGTTTAAACTTACTCTGAAAATGCATAAAGAAGCTATACTCTTACGTGTGTCTTTAGTGATCAACAATTACTCACAATTGAGGTATTTTTGTTAGAGAATATTTCACAAACAAGCCTTTGAACCATTTTGTCTAAATACTGTTGGTAAATAAGAAACACTAATTAATTTGATTTAGTTATAGTTTTTTTTTAATTTACTAAAATAAAGTGAGATACTACTACTACGTGGTTTTGCTTGTGTATACCATAAAAACAAAAAAAAACAAAAATATCCAGAGAGCTTTAAGGTGAAATAACATTACAAAAGGTCCCACTATAACAATTACGTTATTACTACGTACATGTTGTTAATCTGAGGTCAGGTCAGCCTGGAAATGAAGATTGTTGTTGTATAGCGTAACATGATATATATATATATATATATATATATTGTTTTTTAAGTTGTACAAATTTTGCATCTAGTATGTGTTGAGAAAATAAAGATTATATGTATTATTATTTTTTATTATTATAACTATAAAAATTAAGGAAGGAAGCGAATAAACAAAGGGAGTTGTTTATTCGCACGTAAAGAGGCTGTGGTGAAAAGCCAACCTAGGCCAGTTGGCCGACTGTTTTAACTGCTGTACTCAATAAAACCAATTAGGGTAACATTTGATATAAATTTAGGTTTAACCTTGGGGGTAAGACTGCGTTATCAAGAATATGACTAGACTTAACAGAAATGTAGGCACTTGAACACTTTAAATAAAACTATCATATTAGCAGAACATTATATATTGTCAATCACCAAGATAATAAACAAACTTTACACTTTCTTCAGTAAACTGATATAACATGTCCTTTATGCATGTGAGACACTTAATAGACTATTCAATATGGTAATATTCAGTGGACAACGTTAAATATTTTAGTTAAATCAAAATTTCATAACCATACTCTAATATTAAACCCAATGTAATAAGAAAAATCTTACTGATTTAACGGATGACACCTGGGGGCTAGGATATGCCCTGATACAGGATCTCGTCTGTGGAAATTGTACAAAACTAAGGTTAGTTATAATATAATACAGTTTTAATTAGTTTTTAGGTTTGAAAGTGAAAAATATATTTAATAAATGACAGTAAGATGTGAAAACGAAATTGACAGGTTCAGTTTTGCAAGAGCAATAATTACTTTACGACCACATGTGAAAATTAATGATTTTACGTTCATAGGTTTGACAGGAATATATCAAGCTGGAATCAGTAATCCTAAATACATCTGACATACAACATTGTGCGAGAAGTTATCGGCTCTATACAATTTGAATCTATTTGCATTATCTACGAGAGTTTCTGGTTAATGGTGTCTACCCAAAATGATTTTAGCCGTTCCATCTCAACTTTAAATAAGGTGGCGTGCCAACCAAACAAAACTAAATAGCTAATTAATGATCACTGGTATACATCGTGACAAAGACTTTTATAAATGGCTTTACTAAACAAAACAAATTGATATATTGCACACAGCATAGCTTGGCCCAATGGTACTGTTTAACTAACACCATTTCGAATAATAAAATAGTCAAATAATTAAGCAGAGTCGATCTATTGAAAATTTTTTTCCGAAATAACTCAGTTGAATTATAATAAAGCTTCCCATATTTTGCCTAACAACAAACCGTACATTTTATTTATAAAAATTGTTTAATCGAGTTTTGCTAATAATGTTATATACCTTATAAACAATCTCAAACCGCAGCTCACATTTAGCAAATAAGTATTCTATTCGCAAAATTGATCTTTAACAATGACTTAATCATTTGGAATAACAAATCTTTAATTAAAACATTAATTTCCTATAGACTTAGGAATAAGAATAATTACATAAATGATTATATTATTTAATTTATGAAATAATATTTATTCGTTTTTAACTTATTTTGTGTAATATAAAAGTAAAGTAAATACAACCCTCTTCTATGAATGTGAACATTTTCAATGGCTTATATACTCATTGTGTTTAAATTCGAGACTATTTGATGGACTAACTCTGATATTACAATGAAAAAGAGTTTAAAGTTGGGCTACAAGTGGAACATTGGCAATTTTATAAGCAATATAGAGATGATTAAATATTATCATAACATTTCATAAATATTTTAAATTAAACATACAACTATTGGATAATTTATTTAATGTAGTAGAGACACCGTTTGTATGTACGTGTTAAAGCCAGAAGAGCCATCTGTTGACATGAACGTTGTTTATGGGGCCTCTGAGCCGTGCTGGGAGCACGTTCCCAATGTTGCTGAGGACAACACATTTGTTCCCAAATATTATTGGAAAGTCTGGAAACTGAAAACTACTAGCCTGTCCTGATGAGATAATTACAATCTTTTTTGATTGAATTGAGGTTATTGTCTTACTCGATTCTTTGATCGTATTGATGATTAATAAACTATAAGGGTCTATAAATAAAAGAACAAAAAATATTAAAATACTTTTAAACCGTTTATGAGTGGGTTTTTTAAATGTCTGGTTGCATATGTTACTCTTCTCTCTAAGTAGGTAAACCTCTGACAACCAATGTCTAACTCAACCTTTCGTAACTTTATACAGGACTGCTGCTACTTCAATGTATCAAATTTTGGAATTGTTAGGTACAGTATATACAAACGTTAAAACATTCCATAAACTTTAGAGAAAGCAATAAATCTTACACCAGTCAACCACATTCTTGAATGAAATGTCTTGGTTTGAACATATGAGGGAAAATGTAAATTTATAATCAAACCTCTCTTAAGGATATACAGGGTGTACATAAAGTCCTACACGGGTTTAATATTTTTTGAACGATAAGAGATAAATCAATAAGATTTGGTACATCAACACTACATCTAAAAATCTACTTTTTGAGGGAACTATCAGTTTTCTGTCATATCATGTGGACGTCCCGCAAGGAGTCAGAAGGAAATCTTAAATAGGAGCATAGGTCAATATGCACATCACTTTAAAGGGCTTATCTAGCAGAGTTTAATGCCGCAAACTGCACTCAAAAAGGTTGATCCAGTAACAATTGGCGGCTGTTTCAATTGTTACTGGATCAACCTTTTTGAGTGCGGTTTGCGGCATTAAACTCTGCTAGATAAGCCCTTTAAAGTGATGTGCATATTGACCTATGCTCCTATTTAAGATTTCCTTCTGACTCCTTGCGGGACGTCCCCATGATGTTACAGAAAACTGATAGTTCCTTCAAAAGTAGATTATTAGGTGTAGTGTTGATGTACCAAATCTTATTGATTTATCTGTTATCGTTCAGAAAATATTAAACCCGTGCGGGACTTTATGTACACCCTGTATATAAATGTACATGGGCCTGAGCTTATCTTGGAGAAAAGTTACATATTGACGCCTCCCCACAAAGGCCCAAAAACCCTAATTTCCGAAGTTTACGAAATCCGTGGGATTCTGGGATACGTTTTGCACACGTACATTTCTAGTGTAAAATTAACTAACTGAAAGAAGTCAACGAGAAATGCTCTTTAATCCTAGCAAGTATATAGTAACGGTTGGTTGTAATTGGATTTTTAAATGTCTGTTGTAAGAACCAGGATCCCGCTTTAACATAACATATATTGATTAACGTATGGTGTTTACTGTTCAAATTATCAATCTAATTGTGACCTGAATCGAGTTTTTATCTAACAAAAATACCATGACAGACAACGATGTTTTTTCTAACGGATTATTTTGGAGTATCTATGCGCAATATCTCAATAGGTACTAAATTAATCTTTGTCAGGTTTTAAAGACAATCATTATGTTGAGTTAAATTTTTATTTTACAATAAATTCAAGATATGTGGAGGCCAGATATACTTGGTCTATCTCTTGGTCTTGAACTATCTTCAAAACAATTAAATCTTAGCTCATAGAAAATAGATTTGTTAAGCTGTGTGAACTCAAAGTACATGATGATTTTGTTGTGCTTTCAGTCACTGATAACTTTAAAAGTAAATTATAACGCTATGAAAACCTTAAAAAACTCTGAGCTTCTGGAGACGGTAACAGAGGAGTTTTCAGGATATGTACATTTTGCCTCACCTAAATATAAATTATCCGGCAATCCTAGCCAATACATACCTCGCTTAGATATACATCTGATTTAGGAACGTTTCCATTCAGATATATGTCAGCAGCATATCGCCATTTTAAGTGTCTGTCCCGTCCCTTCTATTACCGCGTTGGCTAATGACCCTAAATATAGTTTTTAAAAGTAACCGCGATTTCGACCGGTTATTTTTCAGTAACAGTGTAATGCTTGGTGGAAAATATTATAAAAATGTTAGCCATGTTTCTGTGTTGATTTTACGGTTATAAATGAAACCCTAAGGTGAATATTTCATAAAATATGAAAATAGTGGTTTTATATTACCTTTCCGTCACCAGTTCTGTAGTATCGTTTATTTCACGACCAGGTTTCGGCAAAGTCTTCTGGACAGCTTCATAATCACAGCTTGAGTCTCGGACGACTTCCACGTGATCATGGTACAACTTCGTACCGAAACCTGGTCGTAAAATAAACGATACTACAGAACTGGTGACGGAAAGGTAATATAAAACCACTATTTTCATAGGTCTTACCAGTTCAGGGGCAGTTATCAAATATGAATAAAATAAAAACATGACCAAAACATTGGCAATTAACATAGATGATTTGTTGCATAGTTAGGTGTTAAATCTATTTTATATCGTGTGTTTGTTTTTATATCCGAACAAGTATTAGGATAGAATTAAAATCATCCCCGCTTTTTTTTGGTCAGTAGTAATGCGAAAGTAAAATATTATTATTTTTTACAAAATAAAGTATTGCTAAAATTAGAATATCAAATAAGTTATATCAAATTACTGTTATCAAATTCTGTTAATCCTGCTAACAAATTTGTACAAATTAAACTCAAATCCAACTCTTTATTTCCCATCTTAACATTACAGAGGAAGATAAAGCAATATTTATGTTTGTAATTTGCAGCAGAACAACCCATAAATTATATAGTAATGTCCTTCGCTGTAACTTTATACCTTATAACACCTTCCCTCGTAAAAATACGATATTGAATACTGACATGTTTTGAACATAAGTAAACAAATATTATTATCTTAAAACCTTTATTTTTAAGTGTTTATTTATTATATTTTGTTGTACAAACTTGGGTTTTGAGTTGTGACTGTAATTTTGTATTTTAATATTTGATTTTCGTCTGAACAAAACACATAAAACAGATTTTTCATTATGTTATTATTATTATTATAACTATTGCGTATTCATTTAATGTAAGTAAAGAACCATCTTCTTTAATAATCTAGTTCTAAATCTATTTCCAAAACACTGTGTACGTTCTCCGTAAATTCAACCCCAGAGCCGGCGTACGTGTTACAGTAGTAGCGCCATCTGGTGTCGAATAACTTCTACAGCCCCCAAACCTGCTGCCCTATAAAGTCATACATAGTAGCCCTTTTCAAAATTGTATGGGGAATAATCGTAATATATTTAGATAGTAACATAATGTTTAAGAGTTAACAAAGTTCTCACACGAAAAGTTAAAAGTTCCCATATATGCTAGTACAACTATTGAAAAAATTGCAGTCTAAGCTTCAAATAAATATGATCATCTGATTAAAGTGATAACAAATTTACATAGAAGTTTGTACTCTTATTTCAAAAGTGACAGTATTATATTATTCAGTTTTCTTAACTATGGTGCCTTAAACTGTAAAGTGCTGATAAAGGATATCGTTGATGGGATAGTTTATGTTTTATTTTGATTAAACCTTGGACAAGTTTATTTATATGTTATCAACCGAACCGCAATTCAGGATAAATTTCAATAAGTGTTTCACTAACTTTTCTCAACTTTTCATTAAGAAATATAATCTATCTTTCATACATCAACTTCCTTTGTACATCTATACCTAGCATAACTCATATTGATAACCATTCGTTTGACCTAACTTAGGTTTTAAACAGTTTTTATTCTTCAAATATATTTTAATTAATTTGCTTTAAATGTATTCTCATCCTATATAATAATAAAACAACAAATGAAGTCAGAGTTGTGAAACAACCTTTAATGTAAAATGTTCTTTCAGAAATGGTTTAAGACAAAAACAAAACTAGTTGTTCAAACTTTGACCTCAACAGGATACAGGAACGTAATTTCCCTTGGGTTTGACTTTGCAGGTTTGTCAGTTACTGTCCGCTTCTGTATAAAATAAACTTTTACAAATGACTTAGAGATAAGATGACTTATTATCTAAGCAACACCTATTATTTAGGAGCTCCCTATCTCTTGTACAAATAGCTACTTATCTTTGAGTGTTTTATAAATTAATGATGTATTTGATACATAAGAATGGTGGATGTCACACCATGGTTATGGAGGGGAGGGCTGTACTTGTACATTCGGAAGGGAGGGAGATAAGGTACGTGGAATCCTTTTTATCCTAACTCCAGCAATTACTAAAAAAACAGACTTAAAATACAACTGCGGTGCTGCTAATAGTGTTGAAATTGGCTAACCATAAAAAAACTATTTTAAATTAGCCCCTTTTCATTTAAAAACCGTTGTTCAATCAGTGTATTTTTTGGTTTACTTTAATCTCTAAAGAGTTTTACATAGGTTTATAACAGATGACACTAAAAAGTACAATAGTAAACTCATTCTCATGGTCATGCATTCAAACCCTTTTACAATAGTTGTGTAACGGGCTAAATTTGTATAGGGGTAAGGTTTAGCACGTTGTAAGCCTACCTGCAGATTCGTTTGAACGCATCCCAATAATCTTAGTCTAGGCCTACCTTAGCCTAGATTTGGTAAACGAACTTTCAACTGTGAGTAGCCTAGGGACCCACTAAGTTGACGGAATTACGTGTTTAGCATGTAACCAGGGTAAATAAATAAACGACAACACTTTTAATAAGATCCACCACTTCGATGAAAATAAACGATTATTTACTCGCTGACCGAACCACAACAATCCGACATAACCTCGTCTCCTAATCGACCGTGATTTAGTTTGACAGTTCACAAATTACGAGGTGGGGTTCTTCTTCCTCTCTCGGGATAAATTTTAACTGGCAAAGAAGAAGGTTGCCGGATATATCCTTGATTTTTTTTTAGTTTTAACCAGCGTAAGCCACTTTGCCGATCAGCTGGGGTTATTCATCCGAGCAGAAGGATTCTCCATCGTGGCTAAAACAGCGTCACTCTCTTGGAGATCGTCATAGTGCTAGCTCCTGCGTTTTGACTACGATTATTTTACAGTGAGTTTTTGCGGAGTGTGTGACAGTGCGTTCGCTCTCACGACCGCCGTTTGGATTTAAGTTACGACTACGTTATTTACGATTATATTTAGGCTCGATTATAAACTTTTGTTAGTAAAGTTGAAAATTACGATAGCGTCACGACCAAATTGATAGTAACTGGGTAATAAAGATGATTATCCCGGTGTCAACTGTTTATTCATTAAATTCATTTGTGTAGTAAACAGATTAAAGTCAGCCTGTTAGGCATTTCTCAAAATTTTCTTTCTTTGAGAATAACCTCGTTTTACTGCAGTTAGACAGGTAACCACTGGTTATAACCTGCGAGTCTAACCGGAGTGTAGGGTAATCTTGCTCCTGTGAGAAGTATTTATGGTGCTGGGGTTTCCCTGGAATTCTCTGCTAGGCCCCTCCTTAGCCCTAGTAGAGCGCCCAGATCAGTGATAGCGGCAGCGACAAGTCTATCCCGAGAGGTTACTGTCTAAAATCAAATTAATTTTTATTGATTGCTTTTAAATTCCTATTTTAAAAATTCAAAATTCTTTTTATTTTAAGTAAAATATTCCTGTCACCTTGAGGAGTTATAACTTCAAGTAAACCTCCGAAGAGGTTGTTTCAAAATTCTAGGCCCCAACCAATTTTTCTGAGGGCAAGGATGAGGCAACTATGAGTTGTCGACCGGAAACCGAGTTGAGATATAACTGAGCTCTCTGATTTTATAAATCTTATAACCACTGTTACATTCGAACTTCGACCCTTGGAAATATCCCAGTAACCGAACTGAGCGTTTCCTGGGACTTCGACAAACAGTGACGAGGTTGTTCGAAAAATATATTTAGTTTGGTAAAATATATTTATATATTTCTATATTAAGTAAAATAATAAATAATTGTGTATCACTATGTAACTTGTATGTAATTTGATAAATGAAAAATATTATTTTAATTGATTTGATAATTTGACCAGTACCTACCACAAACACTCCCGTCAAGGGTGGTCTACTAAATGAGAACTTAATCGTCTTATGGGATAAATGGGACTAATTCAACTTGGAAAGGGCCTACATAGTATTGTACAATACCACAGACCGGGCCTCAGAAGGGCAGTTGTATCGGAAATGATCAGATCTCAAATTTTAACTAATAGGGCTTGAATACAAATTTTTAAGACTTACGACTTAATTGAAAATCGCAGCGTTATTAGTTTCTGAATGAGCAACATGATCGTCGAATTGATTTTTCAGTACAAACGCTCAATTAGGTAGGTTTATTGTAAAAGTGCAATAAACGAGTCTTCAGAAAAAAAAAGGCGTATCAAGTTTAATGAATAAGGAATTCGAACGTGCACAGGGATGAACGGAGTGGCAGGCAATTGCTCGTTACCGATGTTTCGGAAGAAAGAATTGAGAGAAGATTTTTGGAAAACAATTGCTACCACTCTTAGCACATTAAATGAATCCTGTTCTGAAACTACGAGTTCTTGTTAAATACCCTTTCACCATACATTTTCTTTGCGTGTAATCTACAAATTTCAATATGTTGGCCATTTTGCGCATTCAGAAACAGTTAGTACTGGGATCTCAAATTTGGCGGGGAAGTTAGGAAAGCTCTCATGGTGTTAGCGAAGCTGTGTTTGTCACAGTAAGCAAACGTTCTTTACTTTCTGGATGACCCCTCCGACTTTGCAGCAATGTAGTTTACTAGGAAGTATTTAGCATTACGTTTAACTCGACCTAGCCTTATAAATGGAAATCTCAAGACCCCCTATGTGAGCCGCTGCAGCATTATGCCTAAAAAGTAACTTGGCGTAATGCTTGTTGTACATTACGGTGACCAATACACAAGTGCAAAGTTTCATTATGTTCCTCAATTGTTCTGGAATTATTAAATGCTTTCAAAACTTGTTCTAACCCTGTATAAAATATGTATAAGATGTATGTACTATACATTTATTCTTCAATAAAACCCTAGTATTCCATAAAGTCAGTTTTACTGTCCACAATTCCGTTGGGAACGTGCTCAACCAGCATGGCGCAGAGGTCGTATAAACACGTTCTTGTCAACAGATGCTGCTTCTGGCCTGAACAATAATAAGTTCTATATGGCTAAAGGACAAAATTACATTAATTTCACATATAATATATTATATCCATAATATTATAAAGAAGAGGTAGTTTCTGTCTGTCTGTCTGTCTGATGTTTCGGGTAAACGCAAAAACTACTGAAGCGACTGGGCTGAAACTTTACACAAAGGTATATCTTAAAAGTCATGCAACACATAGGCCTATTCACTTTCTTAAAATCCCCTCGGGCTAGGCTTATTTTGTTTACCGCACCATGTGTTCACTTTCCTTTCTTTGCATCCAAATTCAATACGACAGCTGAGTAAAGTTAGCAAGTTGAGCAGGTTGTGTTTGTAAGCAAATTAGACAATTATTCTTAATTAAATTTAGGTTTTTGGACTGAAATTGGCAGGCAATAAGCAACATAAATTATATGCTCAGTAGAAATAGAATTTATAAATAGTGTATAAAAGTAGCAGAACAATTAATTGTCATTATAATCCAGATTTAGCTAGTCTATATTCTCTATTTAAACTTCTATTTTTTTTCTTTAATGTTGCAATAGTAATTGTGTTTTATTACTGATAATATAACTAAAGATAGGTTTTTCCTTCGTTAACTCATGGGTCACGGAAATTATTAAGACAAAGTGGCATTATAGTAGTTCACATCTGGAACTGTAGTCTTTGTTGTTGTTGCAGTTTAGGCAGTTTATATTGTTTTGTGTAAATATGAACAATCCAAAGCTTTTTGTAAACTACGATGATAGCCATTAGTCTTTCTAAAGTTCGATTTGAATATTAGTATAAAAAACCATGATTAAAGACACAAATACACGATTCAAAAAACCTTAAATAGGGGGGAGAGGGGTTATTTGTTATGCTGATGATAAAATGAAAAGGTAAAAGTAAGGCAATTTGTATTGTTCATAAACAATTTTTAAGTCCAAAACTAAGTTTGTTTTCACAAAGTCGTTCTCTGCTTTATAATATACCTTCTTTGATTACTGGATGAAATTTGGTGAAAGTAGATGAACCTCTGGTAAGAAATTGTGATAAAAGGGATAAGAAAACTAAGGACTACTATTAGCATTTAATACATACATATTTATTCAGTTCAGCTAATTATGTGTTTTTTGTTGGTCTATATTTAGATAGTTTGTATGTCAGCAGACAAAATACAATTGGTCTTGGTAAATATGTAGACTGTGTTTATCTTTTGGTTATAAAAACAAGGTAAGCAGTTAGGTAAATTTGTATTACACATTTGAGCCCAAAGAAAAAACTTTTAATAAAATTTTACTCCATTTTTTAAGGAACAGAATTTGGCTTGAAGTTACATAAATCTGCATCTGATTCAATACCCAAAACTAAACTAGCAACAAAATTTAAACTAAACCATCGAATTATTCTTTTGAGCTAATTTTTGTGCAGGCGTAATAAGTCTTTCGTAAAACGAATTTTGACAAATTCTAATGAATATTTTAATATGCAATATGCTTTGTTACAATAGCACCTTACAATTTCACACGGTGATTTCCCATTTGATTACATATTTAAAAAAAAGTGTTTTAAATAACTATCATATATTTAGTTATAGATTTGTAAAGAAAAACTTTGACGCCACTACATTTATTTGATTACTAATGAAAACAATTTGATTCGTGTTTGAATCCCGTAATTTTTTACGGGCTAGTAACAGCTAGTTTAATTTAAAATTCATACAAGAGATCCCAGTTTTACTTAGTAATAAAACATAAATACGAGATGATTTCCTTTGTACACTAGAGGCACTGCTTGTATGTACGTGTTCAAGCCTGTGGCGCCATCTGTTGACATGAACGTTGTTTATGTGACATCTAAGCTGCACTGGGAGCACGTTCCCAATGGAGCTCACAACCAATGCGAGTCTAAGTAAAATCATTTGTTTATTTTATACAGACGAAGTATTGAACTTAAATTGTCATGAAGTCACCCGTCTCTTAATAGATAATAATTTATTGGGTATTTTTTTTACATTTGCAGTTAACTCTGCGATCTATCTTCGAAAATAATGGTCCAACGGTGATCAATAAACTAAACGCAATAAATTATTATCAAAACATAATCCTTACTTTTTACGAGTAATTATATATATTTTTATTGATAATAAGGTTTTAAAACTCGGTTTAAAATCTCCAGCCTACATTCTTTCTTCTTCATTCACATGCAAGTAGACACACTGCTACTTTAATTTCTCGCAAACTCTCTGTTCAACTATATCCACCAATACATGTTTCGGGTAAACGCAAAAACTACTGAAGCGACTGTGCTGAAACTTTACACAAAGGTATATCTTAAAAGTCATTCAACATATAGGCCTATTCACTTTCTTAAAATCCCCTCGGGCTAGGCCCCGTGAATGTCCTAAGTTGCAATGTTTACATTTCAGAAGAAAGTAAACATTCAGATACTGTAATGTGAACAGCTGAGGACATTTCCATTTGACAGCTTAAAGAGCAGAAGCAAGAACAGCCGTTTCAAGCTAACTAAAATGCAAATTAATTTAACAATAGAACGGGTAAAGCAACAATCTGTGTGGAGAACGGGTACATCAGCTAGGATGTATATAAAACATTATCAAATAAACATAAAAGAAACATCTTATAAGGTAAAAGTCAAGTAAAGTTCGTGTAACCTTCTGGCCAAGGTCTGTTGTCAGAGTTTTCATGTCGCACTTTAGTGCCTATGACAGGAACTGGCGACTTCTGAACTTTATCTTTAGAATACACTGAAATTATATAGGAGGTATTATTTTATTCCATAGACGTTCCACTTAAATCGTAAAAATGTGATCGCATTGATGTAAAATCTTTAAGAAAGGAATAATAATATCATATCCATAAAGGAAATATATTTTCAAACAATCGTAAGAAATAGGAAAACTTAATTGCTCTTACTTTCTCATTCCTTCTATCATAATTTTTGTAAATGTAACTATAACTGTGTAGCACCTCTATCGTAGTTGTTTTGCCCAGCCTAATAAGCAAAACTAACCCGAGTGAAACCACAAAAAACTTAGACTAAACAGAAACTGAACATTAATCTAGTTTTTATTTGGTTAAGGCCATCAGCGCATGTCTGTGCAATTTTACAGCCACTGTTTACATTGTTCTAATAGCCAATAACGCGCCGTGTTTACTAATATTAAAGCCATAAATCCCTATGATACATTGACACTTATGGCAGAGGTTTATAAAAGGAAACATTGTGGCTTGTATAATAATGTATATCAACAATATTACTGTCAATTATCAATAAATATATGATATTTATTTATAAAGTGATTTCATATGATGAGTATCAATTGAAGTTTCCTTTGGACTAATGCTCAGCTTATTGAAGGAAGTATTATTTTTTTTAATGTATATTATCTCAAAAAATAGATTTGTCTATATAAAACATTTAATTTGCATATTGTGTTGAAGGCTCTGATGTAAAAAAATAATACATACTATTTCATTAAAGATGACCGGTAGACCGGTTATTTTATTTTGAATCATGTAATCTAGAGGAAATGTACACAAATATCATTACTTACAATTCTATCATTGAAAAAAGTTTGTTTTATTGAGCATTTCCCTACAGCGAACGCTCAAGTTGTTTTTTGCAGCTTATTTTCCACTTATAATTACAGAAGTAAGGGAACAGGTAAGTAGTGTGGTATTCTAAACATGAACTTTTGGTTTAGCTTTAAGAAAACATAATGTATTTGTTACCTTGTATAAATTGCTCTTGCATACTCTTTTTACTTCTACCTTAAACAGTTAATTTACTGAAAAAAGTATACGATGGTAAAACGTTACTTGCTATGACTGTTTGGTATCAAATAATCCCCACGCCCCCATAACAAATAAACTAATATAATATCTTCACTGCCCTGGTATTAAAAAAAGTCAAGCAAGTAGCACTTTACAACGAATGTTTTATTAATGTAAAATGCACATGCTAAATTATATTCTAAAAGGTTTTTTTTAATTTGGCCACACAGTAATACACCGTTTTGTCTTATTCTGTTCTGTCTATGTCCGTAACATTATTTTCGTTGTGATAGATACTAGTTCGAACCGTTCTGTTTGTAAATTTATGGCGTGACTCATTAGTGAACCCCTGCTTTATATACCAGTTTAATAATTTATTAAAAATAATATTTTTGTTGGATCCCCGGATGTGCCGCGCTATACAATACTTGAAGTAGAGCTGCCGGTAGAATACCAATAACTTTCTCATTGCAATTTTTAGTTAAACATCTGGTCTCCTAGTAAAACCGTACGCTGTGAGTTTCATGTAATCTTGAATTTAAATAATTAACTCTCGTTATGCGTATTATGATGCAGTTAATTCTCGTTCCGGTAGATTTGTTATATTCATTCAATATTTATTTATGCTGACAAATTTATTTTTAAAGAACTGTATAACCATCATTATTTTTGGCTTTCCTTTCATATATATATATATATATATATATATATATATATATATAATATATTTTACTATAATATAAATTAATATATATATACATGCAGAGTGTTTCCAAATTAATGTTGCTAACTTCGGGATATTGTTCCTTAAGTCAAAAGTAACGTAAATCATCTTATATCCGAGGGTCTATTTATTTTCGTTTACCTTCTGTCTGTCTGTATGTGACTTTTACTAGAAAATTTATATTTTTAAAACGGCTTTACCATATTCAACCGAATTTTGTTTAGGTACTCTTCTTGGTAGGTTCTTTTAAACAAAATTTATTTTGTCATAAAATCTTTCCGTTTAAAAATGGCGGCCTTTTAAAAATTATTAACCTCAAATATCTAAAAGACTAGATATTTTACAAAAATCTTTCTAAAATACAAAAAGTTACAAAATGTAATTTGAAATCTATATCTACTTTAACATTGAAATTCGCATTTAAATTTACTGAACTATGACTAAAAACGATCACATGGATAAACTTTGCTAGCATTTGATTAGTGAGATAGCAAAATTTATCCACGTGTTTTATTTTTTCGTCATAGTTCAATTAATTTAAATTCGATTTTAAATGTTAAAGCAGACATGGATTTGCAATTTCATCTCATATTTTTTTTATATTTTAGAGAGATTTTTGTAAAATTTATAATTTTTTAGATATTTGAGGTTAACAATTTTGAATGGCCGCCATTTTTAAACAGAAATTTTTTATGAAAAAATTATTAATAAAAACTACCAAGAAGAGTATTTAACCAAAATTTGGTTGAACTTTTTCAAACCGTTTTAAAAATATAAATTGTATAGTAAAAATCACAATCAGATAAACAGACGGTAGACGAAAAGAAATAGACCCCGGTTATATGATGATTTACGTTCCTTTTGACATAAGAAACAATATCATAGTTAGCAAAATTAGTTTGGAAGCACCATGTAAATTATATATATATATATATATATATATATATATATATATATATATTATAATAAAATGGATATAATAAAAAAACATTATTTAGCATACTTCACTAATACAAGGAAGAAACAAACCTAGCCGAACTATGAAATTTTTAAACATTACTAACCTCCAAAAATGAATACCCCTTGACCAGACTAATGTATGAAACTTTCTTTTATGTTAGCCAATAATTAAATACTGGATAAAAATCTTTTGTGAACTGGATTAGGATATTACTTTTTAAACTCCTGAACAAATATCAGGTTATGACAGTACCTAGGAATCATTTTGAAGTTTGTAAAGTTACTGAAAAGCAAACATTTCCTACCTTCCTACATCACAAGAGTTACGAGGGGAGAGCGGTTCTTCGGTAAACACCATTATACTACCGGCGTCTAAAACAAACCATCAGACCTTTCAGTGAATGATGTTGTTTGTTGTAGAAGGGTCAATATTACTGTAGGCCTACTTGTGTCTTGTTTAATAAATGAGTCTCACATTTTTTGATATACTAACCAAGCAATGGTATAAATTACTAAATTAGTAACATTATTTTTATTTTCTTATATATATATATATATATATAAATTTTAATTTACGAGGATGTTATATAAAATGCATAAGGATGGATCTTAATTTCAAACAAACTCGTTTTAAAGCTGATGGTCGTATTTTAAGATTTTAACATTGAGACTACATTTCATAGCAAACTAATATAATATTTGGTCAACAGCTTCCAGTGAACTGTATAGTGTAAAAACAGATGGCTGGAAAATTGTTTACATTGCTGCCATCATAATCTTGTAAATTATATTCTTAAACGAAACTATTAAGATCAAAATAATGTGTCCATTGAAGTAAGTATATTGGGTTTGAAAAAACTGGTTTTATAAAGTTGTTCGAGTTAAAAAAATATTGTTTGTATAGTTTATAATTAAGACAATAAAATTGGATATTTGTCATTACAATTTCAAAATAAAATTGAAGGAGAAAAATAAGTGCTACCTAGTTAAACTTAAAGTTATAGTCATAAACTTTTGAGGCCCTTCAGACGTACGTGCAGAAGGAACTGCCCTCCTATGAGATATGCAAATGGAGAAGTAAGAAACAAAATTATCTTGCCACATTTAAAGCAGGGAATTAAGAAAACTTAACTTTAAACAATCTGCCCATTGGAGCCGTGCGTTTTACTAATACTGATATTAAAATTGAAACGAATTGCGTAGTGAATAATTAATATTGTTATTGACGGAACAAAAATTGAATTTTAAAAGAAATCCTATCTAATAATAGCGTGTACAAGGCAACGTGTAACCTATTTCAAGTAAACTACTAACCGTAGAGAGGCCAGGTTGGTGTAAAAAGATTTCCCTTAGGCCAAGGATGATGAAAAGAAATAGTATATCCTACATTTACTCAGTTATACGTTTGCAATTGGCAAAAAACACTGTTTGTTTGGCCTTTTTTCGTCAACCCCATGTACAAGGAACGCGTAACCACCTATTCCGAGTATACTACTGATCGTAGAGGTGTCAAAAGATTTCCCTTAGGCCCAGGATGTTGAAAAAATACGATATCCTGGATTTATATAGTTATAAGTTTGTAAATGGCAAAAACCACAGTTTTTATTTTGGTAATTCTTCATAAATCATTTTGTTTACCGCACCATGTGTTCACTTTCCTTTCTTTGCATCCAAATTCAATACGACAGCTGAGTAAAGTTAGCAAGTTGAGCAGGTTGTGTTTGTAAGCAAATTAGACAATTATTCTTAATTAAATTTAGGTTTTTGGACTGAAATTGGCAGGCAATAAGCAACATAAATTATATGCTCAGTAGAAATAGAATTTATAAATAGTGTATAAAAGTAGCAGAACAATTAATTATCATTAAAATCCAGATTTAGCTAGTCTATATTCTCTATTTAAACTTCTATTTTTTTCTTTAGTGTTGCAATAGTAATTGTGTTTTATTACTGATAATATAACTAAAGATAGATTTTTTCCTTCGTTAACTCATGGGTCACGGAAATTATTACGATAAAGTGGCATTATAGTAGTTCACATCTGGAACTGTAGTCTTTGTTGTTGTTGCAGTTTAGGCAGTTTCTATTGTTTTGTGTAAATATGAACAATCCAAAGCTTTTTGTAAACTACGATGATAGCCATTATTCTTTCTAAAGTTCGATTTGAATATGAGTATAAAAAACCATGATTAAAGACACAAATACACGATTCAAAAAAACTTAAATAGGGGGGAGAGGGGTTATTTGTTATTCTGATGATAAAATGAAAAGGTAAAAGTAAGGCAATTTGTATTGTTCAATAAACAATTTTTAAGTCCAAAACTCAGTTTGTTTTCACAAAGTCGTTCTCTGCTTTATAATATACCTTCTTTGATTACTGGATGAAATTTGGTGAAAGTAGATGAACCTCTGGTAAGAAATTGTGATAAAAGGGATAAGAAAACTAAGGACTACTATTAGCATTTAATACATACATATTTATTCAGTTCAGCTAATTATGTGTTTTTTGTTGGTCTATATTTAGATAGTTTGTATGTCAGCAGACGAAATACAATTGGTCTTGGTAAATATGTAGACTGTGTTTATCTTTTGGTTATAAAAACAAGGTAAGCAGTTAGATAAATTTGTATTACACATTTTCGCCGCGTATGTATTACACATTTTTCCCAAAGAAAAATCGTTTGATAAAATTTTACTCCATTTTTTAATGAACAGAATTTGGCTTGAAGTTACATAAATCTGCATCTGATTCAATACCCAAAACTAACCTAGCAACAAAATTTAAACTAAACCATCGAATTATTCTTTTGAGCTAATTTTTGTGCAGGCGTAATAAGTCTTTCGTAAAACGAATTTTGACAAATTCTAATGAATATTTTAATATGCAATATGCTTTGTTACAATAGCACCTTACAATTTCGCACGGTGATTTCCCATTTGATTACATGTTTTTAAAAATTAGTGTTTTAAATAACTATCATATATTTAGTTATAGATTTGTAAAGAAAAACGTTGACGCCACTACATTTATTTGATTACTAATGAAAACAATTTGATTCGTGTTTGAAGCCCGTAATTTTTTACGGGCTAATAACAGCTAGTTTAATTTAACATTCATACAAGAGATCCCAGTTTTACTTAGTAATAAAACATAAATACTAGATGATTTCCTTTGTACACTAGAGGCACTGCTTGTATGTACGTGTTCAAGCCTGTGGCACCATCTGTTGACATGAACGTTGTTTATATGACATCTAAGCTGCACTGGGAGCACGTTCCCAATGGAGCTCACAACCAATGCGAGTCTAAGTAAAATCATTTGTTTATTTTATACAAACGAAGTATTGAACTTAAATTGTCATGAAGTCACCCGTCTCTCAATAGGTAATATTTTATCGGGTCAACTCTGCGATCTATCTTCGAAAATAATGGTCCAACGGTGATCAATAAACTAAACGCAATAAATTATTATCAAAACATAATCTTTAATTTTTACGAGTAATTATATATATATTTTTATTGATAATAAGGTTTTAAAACTCGGTTTAAAATCTCCAGCCTACATTCTTTCTTCTTCATTCACATGCAGTTTAGTAGACACACTGCTACTTTAATTTCTCGCAAAATCTCTGTTCAACTATATCCACCAATATGTTCAGAAACTATATTTTGTTCAATAAATCATGTGGTTTACTGCAGTTATCGATTTATTTGTGCCAATATCTGGGGAATTTCACTATTTTACTTTATCTGGTATTTTATGTATTGCTAGTGTATAACCTCTTCCATTCTAGGAGCCAGGGACAAATGATTCGGGACACTCAGACCAGGATTCTAGGCTTTATATATTAATTTTCAAGGAGAATATTAACTACATACAATAAACTTAAAAATGAAGGGTATTGGATAAAAAAACAGCTCGCGTTAAGAAGACGTGAACGTAGCTTTCTCGGGAAAGCAACGCTGGAAGAGACGAATTAGGAAAAACAACTACGCGATAGAAGACGTGACGCGCGGGGAAGAAGAGATAGGGTCTAGCGTCGCTTATTCAAGATTTCCGAAACCCCGTTT
This sequence comes from Allygus modestus, assembly GCA_963675035.1. Taxonomy (NCBI): domain Eukaryota; kingdom Metazoa; phylum Arthropoda; class Insecta; order Hemiptera; family Cicadellidae; genus Allygus; species Allygus modestus. Next base: position 313,534,989 of record OY776112.1, read on the forward strand.
ATATTTTCAAACTTAAATGTTTATAATTTTTAAATTTCAAATTGGGCTTAAACCTCAAACGGCGTTCGAGGATTAGGTCGGGGGATGTAACCTCAACCATTCTAGAAGCCAGGGACAAGTAGAATGCTAAGTCATCAGCATTGGCCTGGTTCAGAATCTTTGATCTAGGTCGATGCTGACTGATTATAGAAGTTACGGTAACCCATGAACTGGGCCACAGAGGAGAGAGGGGGAATAAGCTTGGTTGGAGGAAGAGAAGAAGAGGAGATTCAATTGAAGGATTGGAGCATGAAGAGGAGCGGGTTCGTCGGGACACCAAATTATATATAAGGCCGGGCAGACATATTTTGTAGGTACTCCACCCTCCCCTCAACCACACTTTCACTAATATCTCTTAATTATAAATTTATATTTTCTTAATTTTGTTTAACTATTGCATTAAAATTGTTTCTAAAATGTTTTTATTCATTTATGCTTGTTTCCAAATTTAGTTGTTTTTGTGTTGTGTTGCTGATTGGTTGTTATTATATGTAACTTGTAATTTACTTAATAAATAACATGTTTAGTGCTCTACCATAGTTTTAATACGCCCCACCTTAGACTAGTTTATCTCTTAGTACCGAACCACGGAACCTTTATCTCACAAGGAAACAACACTGTGTGTGAGGGTGCGAGATTGCTATTAATTGTGATACGTATGAATTTTTACTTAACATTGCTGAATGATTGCCTTTATATCAAATCATGTTTTTTATCAATTTGCATTATAAATCGTTACCTATTTTTCTGTATATAAAGTAGATAAACAATCGACTGCGTCGAAAATTTACTATACATCTCAATCTTGAATATCTTGAATATGTTTTAAAACATCTATCCTCTTCTATTTTTTTTTTTTAGTCTACTTGATTCACCAACAAACCGTAACCGACGAACCTGCAAAGTCAAACCCAAGGGAAATTGCCTTTCCTCTTCACTATTTAGTTTAAAGTTGGTACAACTAGTTTATTTTTCTAAAATATATAACTAAATATTTTTTGTAATTTATTTTTAGATTTGTTTATATGGTAGTCAAACTTAAATTGATATAGATCGTGAAATTTAAAACTATAAAAATACAATAAGTTTGGATTAAATTAGTCTATTGTAATAAGAAAGGTAATGCAGTTAATTATAGATAACATAATTGAAAAGATTTTTTTAAACATATTATTTATAGATATCTTTGTTTACAAACATCACTAAAAGTTTTTTAACCCTTGATTTTGCTATTCCCATCAAATTCATTTCTTTATATCCCCCTGTAGTTAAATTATTTTAACATAATATAAGCTAAGGTCTTTAATATAATTGTAATTGTCACTGTTACTATTCTAATTAACTTTTGATTAATTGTTTTATTTCATCAGAATATCTGGCACGCAATATGGAAATAAATTATCTATTTACAATGAAATTGAAGTCCAATTAAATCACAAGAGAATACAATGCAACTAATTATTCAAGAACATTTCACAAGGACGTAGATGGAAACAATATATTTAAATAATTTAATTTTTTATTTTTTATCTTGTTGCTATATCATAAAAATAAATAAATACATTTTAAATTATTTAACCAACAATTCAACTTTATCTCCCTAGTCAACGTGCGTGACAACGCATAATCGTAACATTAAGAATTGATCATCTGGTTGCAAAGCCCATCATAAACTTTATATTTTATGTAACAGTCCAATATAGTCACTTCCAAACAATATTTTACTTACTTAATGTTTCAACAACTTTTAATGCAGTTATTGTGTTGAAAATAGTTATAAAAATGTCGTAAAGTGGTTGGATATTAAAAGACCCTGTTAATGGTGGGCTTCATAACTTCTTTGCTGCTTTTAATAGTTGATTTTATATTAAACCTCTTGAAATTAATTTAAAATTCTTTTAAACAAAAATACATCGAGCTTGTGGAGGGATTCTATAGAAGTTTCTCATGTCAATAAACCCTTTCATTTTTGTAATATACTGGGATTGTTTTTCGCTCTTTAAACAAGCTTTCAATGTAATAACCCAAATAAAAATTTCATGCTATTAAGATATCCATAAAACCCGTATAAAATACTATGCTGATTTATATACATGAAGAATTACAAACATTCATAAACAGTAAGGCGTACAATACTAGTCAATCGTCATTTATTTAATAAAAAAGGCCTTCTAGTCTGAGTTAACCTACATCTCTGGTTAATATATACTCGAGTGTGACAATTTTATTTTCTCACCTTTTCTCATGGATAACTTGCATTTATTACTGCAAAGTTGTCTATAGCTTGCAGTAATGGATGCATCTATTTTAATAATTGGAACCTGCAGCAGAACAAGCCATAAATTATCCCAACTAGGGTGTTCTTTTTTAATTTGTTTACAGCTTGTACAGCACCTTAGTTCTTAAAAATGTGTTTTATTGTTTTCAAATATGAGAAACATAAATCCCAATAGTAATTAAATTAAAATAAAATCCGTTTTGTGTTGCGACTTTAATTGTTGGTGTTAGTATAAATGGTCTTACCTCCACATATTTTATGTCACACCTAAAACAAAAGTTTCTTGTGATGTTGTCACTATAATATAATTCACCTTTATTTTTCGAAGGTAATGTTAGTCGCATATTACAGTTAGAAATCTAGTTTCGTAACACTGTGGGCGTTTCTCGTAAACTCAACCCCTTGTACGTGTTATGCTAGTAGCACCATCTGGTGTCAAAATAACTTCTACTGCTCTCAGCTCTCTGCCAAGTAAAGCCATACACTGCACTTGTTATATTGAGTAAAATAAGTGAATCTTTTTAACCCTCTTCTAATTTTACTGAATAACAATTAATTATTTAAAGATTGTAAATACCTGATAATACAGCATAAATATATATTCATAATTTAGTTTATCATTACATTATAATATTCATTCCGCAAACCTATTAATTTTGATTAAGATTTCATATATAATACTATTAGATAATAAATGCTGGTCTGATTATACCTAAATGTTCCTCTGGTTATACTTATTCACTACACCAGAAGGGAAAGTTTACCTAACAGATCGCGTTAAAAAATAAATGATACTTAATACATATAAATTAATTGATATTTATAGCAATATTTGTGGTTAAATCTTTAAGCGTTGATTAAAACAATTTAAAAAAGATTATAAGAGCACTACATTCTACATTTATTAGTTATTTTATTCCTCAACACCTTGTACTGCCTACCCTCTCATGTCTTAAAAAAATAAATAATATAAATTGATTCATTCATTTAAATTCTGATAAATAAAGGGAACTACCTAGAGAGTATTCTTTTTTGAAAATCATTCCTACATTAATTTTCCTTAAAGTAATTTTTCTGTAACATTTATTTATGTAGTTGAACAATTATAAGGCATATTTAATTGGTCTTTAACGTTACCATTCTCTCAGATTTCTGGCGATCCGCATGGATTACATATTGGACATTTCTTATTCAAAATATAAGCAAGTGACATCCTTGCTTTATCAGATATGGATTGCCTACCCTTTGCTGACGACCTGGAAATCCTAGTCAATCTTGACGCAGTCCGATTGAAGATGTGCATGACTAATGGAAAGTATTTGTGTGGGAAAAATAATTATTGCAAACAACGCATATAAGAGCTCCATTGTAACATTTTTTAGTTCCCTGACGTCTAACAACTTTTTTTAGAAAGTATCTATATTTTGTGACATCTAACTAAGACTTCAGAGAAAAACAAATAAACTTGAGACGCAAAGTTGCAGATATCGAAATCCTCTAGACACATTTCCGTGGTGATCTATCTCTCCTGTCTTGAGGTGTTAGCCTCACCAACATCAGTGTCAAACATTGAAACATCTCGCGTTCCCTTCGGTCGAACAAGAGACAAAGTCTTCCACTACATCTACTCTTTGGCTTGACTACGCTTCGAAAAAGTTATCCCAAGGGAGGTAGACTTCCTTGCTGATGACTCTTTACTGTGAGAAGTAAACAAGAGAATTCCTGGCTAATGCATGAACCTCAACTACTTAAAAAGGTGTTTATCAATACATGCATCTGGTGGTATGAACATAGTGTTTGTTCATTCCATTTCAATAAAAATATTTAATTACATGGAAACATCGTAATCAATTATTGCATCGTAAATATAGTTTTGATTAGTTCAAATCATGTTTTTGTCTTATTTTGTTTATAAAATTTAACATGTTAATCGTCACTTGTTATTGAATAGTTATACATTTAAAAATGTTCTTCTATTGCTTGGGGATTGTCTCCAGCCTGATTTTTGTATATCTAACTTATTGTTATTGCACTATCTATTTTGATAACTCGCTGATCGTTACTATGTTATTTGTGTTTGGTATATATTATACAGTAGTAGGGTGCTATGGCCGGTTCTGGACCACTTTAGCAAACTGAGGAGCCGAGGAGCCCCCCCCCCGTGACGTCATCCCCCCCCCGTGACGTCATCCCCCCCGTGACGTCATCCCCCCCCCGGCCACGTGACCTGGCGGAAACCTAACATAGGCTGGTGAGCACAGGCGTGTGAGGAGGAATGAGGACCCCCCCCCCTGTTTACTCCTCTTTTGTTTTCAGTTAACGGTCGACCTTGTTTACTCCTCTCTTGTCTTCAGTTAACGGTCGAGAGTCGCAGCACCATGTCCTCTGACAGCAGCAGCGATACTGAGCGAGTTGAAGTGAGTGTTGGTGAGGAGGGAAAGACTGTGAAAGTTAGGCGAGTGAGATACCAGTCTGCGTGGAGACCATTTGAACCTCGGTACGAGTGGAGGAAGCGCGTTCGACGTATTGACAAGAAGTTTAAGGCAGAGTGCGTTCCGAGGATCCATTACGACTTGGAACAGTACGAGAGCGACCTGCTGTGGAGAGCGGAGCGGTACAAGAACATCCATACCTTTCCGCGTGATGATTATGAGATGTGGGTGGTAGAGGAGGGCAGAAGGTACCTCGCGGAGGACTATCCATTCGAGAAGGAGTACTGGGAATGGATCCGGTATGAACAGCAGTATTTACTATTGGTGAACGATTGGAACAGATACGGGGAACAGTTTGCAGTAAATCCTTTTTTGTAAAATTTATAAGAACTGAAATGAATATTAATTGAAGTAAATAGTTACACAAAGCCCTCCTCCACATGATGTCACCATCCCCCGTTATACCTCGAGGCAAGCGCTTGTTTACTTGTGGTTTTCCTATGTTATTTAATGAGCGGTGCCTAATGATCCTCCTCAGTTTATCTGTGAATGTACTTGAGTGCTCATTTGTGTGCTCCTAACCAGTGACTTCTTCCTGCTTCGATTACCTTCATTAATTAAACGTAAGTAGAAATATTTTATTAACTAAATCATTTTAAATTTTATTTTATTTCGGACGTACTCTCAAATTTAATTAAACCCTGTTTTAAAACAGCTCTTTATTAAATGTATTATGCCTTTCCAACGGATGATAATTTCCAGTTAACTGATTTCGAACCTGACATTACAATGTTTGAGGCATACATAAATCAGTGAAGCTATTCTGAGCGTATCATGGTTGTTTCTTTTTAATATTTTATTTTTCATTCGTCTAGAACGTTATTAAGTATCCTTTGTTGTTGTAGATGAACAACCAACATTTGTGTGAGGTCTGTGGTCACACCTTCAGCCTTTTCAAAAACCTGAGGAGGCATGCAGAGTCTACCCACAACGACAGACGCCATGACTGTAACGTTTGTGGTAGACGATTTACAAAAAGGGACAACCTCAATCGGCACATTACTACTGCCCACCAACAGCCTGTGGAGGAGCTCCAAGGTTAGTAACTATAATCATGACTACCTTTTTATAAAATGCTTCTCATAATAAATATTTAAAGAAATTTAAATTTTTAATTTTAAATTGGAATTTAAAAATTTACATAATAAACTGTAATCCCCCCCCCCCTGCTTCCTCTATCCTAACCTAACCAACCTAACCTAACCAACCAAGCAGCCCCCCCCGTCGTTTTATAAGTGTAGTAACTCTCGTTATATGTTGTAGACGGAGGAGCAGAGTTGGAGGCTCGGGCAGCCAGGTTCCGCTGCGCCTTCTGCGACAGGGACTTCATGCGCCGTCATAACCGGGACCGCCACCAGACGCGCAGCTGCCCTATCGCGTTGAACCTCATCCGAGACCACTTCGGGCCACCACCATCACCCATCGCGGAGCCACGGGAGCCTCAACCCGGACCGAGCGGGGAGCCTCAACCGGGACCCAGCAGGGAGCCACAACCGGGGCCCAGCAGGGAGCCGCAACCGGGGCCCAGCAGGGAGCCGCAACCGGGGCCCAGCAGGGAGCCACAACTGGGGTCTAGTGAGGAAGAGGAGGAGCCGATGGAGGGTGCCGGTCTCCCAGCGTTCCAGCTCGTGCATCGAGCCTTCCGCAGACGCCTCCTCACCTTTCGACTGTCCCAACCGATGGACGCCCTGCTGACAGTTGAGGAAGCGCTCGTCTTCCTGTTCCAGGAGGTCTTTGATCTTTTGACTGACGTGAGGAGCAGGCATCCCAGCATCAAGGTAAACATGGTCCTGGAATGTGAGTTCACCAACATCCATGGGGCCACCTGCCTGCGCTCCTTCAACACGAAGAACGTCCCGCTGACCGAGGCCTCTGACTTGGGGGATTTCCTCTCCGCGACGTTCGACACGATCAAGAATAAGAAGGAGCAGTGCGAGTTGGTGGGCAGTGGATGGACCTACCTGCGCATACGTGACCTGGAGATCCGCGTGAATGAGTACATACCGCTCGGAGGCAGGGCGTTTATTCCGCTGCCAAAGGACATTGACGCCACGCACGCAGTCATCAATGTCCAAAACAACGATGACATGTGCTTCATGTACGCGATCCTGGGCGCCTTCGTCCCGGAGCATCAGCAGAGACCCACAAGGTACACCTTGGACATCATCGCCCGGTACGACTGGACCGACCTGCGCTTCCCCGTCACACTGAAGGACATCAAGGCTTTTGAGCGCAAGAACGCCATCAGCGTGAACGTGTATGGGATAGAGCGCGCGATGGTGGGGAGACGGCCTGGTGGAACACCTGAGTTCAAGAACAGGGTATACCCGTTGAAGATATGTAGGCGGGAGCTCCAAGACCATCGCGACCTGCTGTACGTGACAACTGAGGGTAACAGCCATTACGCGTTCATCAGGAACTTGAGCCGACTGGTCCGCCCTCAGCTCACCACCCATGACCACAGCATCTACATCTGCAAGAGGTGTTTCGCCTACTTTGACAACCGGCCCAACAAGCTCGGGTTGACGGGTGCTCAGCGCTTGGAGGAGCACAGGCGTTACTGTTACGCTAAGGCTCCTCTCCGCTTGGACATGCCAAAAAAGGAGAAGATCCGGTTCGCGCATCCCGAGTACACCCGGCGAGAGAGGTTCTGCATCTACGCGGACTTTGAGTGCTCCCTTCAGCCCGTCGCTGACGACCCTGCGGAACCACCACCCGGGACCAGACCTATGCGCATGCACGTCCCATACGCCTTTGCATACCAGATCATGGACTCGTTGGGGCTGGAGGAGTTTGAACCCCGGGTCTACTTCGGGGTCGACGCGTCCAAGGTGTTTATGGAGAGGCTCAAGATGGATGTGTTGATGCTGTGGGAGTTCTTGTTCAGCATGAGAGCTCTGCACCCTTCTCTGACCCGGCAGGAGATGGAAGAGTACCTGGCGGCGACTCGCTGCTACCTCTGCGGTGAGGAGTTCACCGAGCAGGACGTCAAGGTGCGGGACCACAACCACGCCCCACCTTACGAGTTCCGAGGAGCTGCGCACCGCTCGTGCAACCTACGGTACAGGGAGCAGCGGGTCATCAACTGCTATTTCCACAACCTGTCCAACTATGACGCTCACTTCATAGTGCGGGAGTTGGCCATTGACCCCGGCGATGTGGACGTGCTGGCACACACGGAGGAGCGCTACATCGCTTTCACCAAGCGGTTCCACTTTGGCCAGCCCGGGGACAACCAACGACAGTCATCTTTTGCGGTGCGTTTCCTGGACACCTACAGGTTCTTGTCCATGAGCCTGGCCAACCTGGCGGCGGGGCTTCCCACGGATAAGATGCGTGAGACCAGGAAGCGGTTCCCCGACAACCGGCTCTTCGACCTGGTGCGCAGGAAGGGCGTGTTCCCCTACGACTTTGTCACGTCGTACGACACGTTGTACTCCACCAGACAGCTTCCTCCTCGGGCCGCGTTCAAAAACAGCATGACCCTGGAGGATATCAAGGAGGAGGAGTACGAGCACGCCCTCAACGTGTGGCGAGTCTTTGACTGCAACCACCTCAAGGACTATGCCGACAAGTACCTGCGCTGTGACATCGCCCTCCTCACCGATGTGTTCGAGCAGTTCCGCGACACCTCTTTGGCTGAGTATGGACTGGACCCTGCACACTACTACACCCTGCCCTCTTACGCCTGGGACGTCATGCTCAAGACCTGCGGCGTGGAGCTGGACACGCTACGGGACTTTGACATGTACCTCTTCGTGGAGCAAGGCATCAGAGGAGGTATCTCCCAGGCCATCACCCGCTACGCCAAGGCCAACCACGAGCGATGCCGCCCTGAGGACCGACGCCTCGACGAGCCGACACGCCACCTCCTGTACCTGGATGCCAATAACTTGTACGGCTGGGCCATGTCCCAGTACCTGCCCACCGGAGACTTCCAGTGGCTCAGCCGTGAGGAGATTGACGCCTTGGACATCGCCTCGTTGGACGCGGAAGCCGACCGGGGCTACATACTGGAGGTGGACCTCAACTACCCCGCCCGTCTCCACGACCTGCACAGGGACCTTCCCTACTGCTGTGAGACCAAGCGGCCTCCAATAGGCAAGTTCCCCAAGCTGGTGACCACCCTGGACAACAAGGAGCACTACATCTGCCACTACAGGATCCTGCAGCAGGCGCTGAACAACGGACTGGAGCTTGTGGCTGTGCACAGGGCCGTCTCGTTCCACCAGTCTCGATGGCTCGAGCCCTACATCCTGATGAACACCGAGCTGAGGAAGAAGGCCAAGACCAAGTTTGAGCAGGACTTTTTCAAGCTCATGAACAATGCGGTCTTCGGCAAGACCATCGAGAACGTGTGCAAGCGCCTGAACGTCAAGTTGGTCTGCACTCCGGAGAGGTTCAGCAAATACGTGGCCAAGTCCAACTTCCTGGACCGCACTTACTACACAGAGGACATAGCCCTCATCCATCTAGCCAGGGTGAACATCGTTCTGGACAAACCCATCTACATCGGCATGTCTGTCCTGGAGCTGAGCAAGTGGCTCATGTATGAGTTCTTGCGCAAGATGAAGGACCGCTACGGTGACCGCCTGACCGTAGACTACATGGACACGGACAGCTTCGTGTTTGACATCATCTCTCAGGACATCTACAGGGAGATGATGGAACACCTGGAGGACTTTGACACCAGCGCCTACCCCAGGTCCCACCCCTGCTACAGCCCCATCAACGCTAAAGTCATCGGCAAGTTCAAGGATGAGTGTGCTGGCAGATCCCTGTTTGAGTACCTCGGGCTTCGTTCCAAGCTTTACTTCATGGACATCGAGGACCCGAGCGAGGAGACGGGATCCAAGGCTCTCAAGCGCGCCAAGGGAGTCGCCAAGGGGGTCGTCAAGAACATCCTTACCCCCGACGACTACAGGGAATGCCTGTTCAACGAGGTGTTGAAGACCACCGTCAACACCCGGTTCCAGTCCCACCTGCACCGCGTCTTCACAGTCCAGGTGGAGAAACTTTCCCTGAGCCCGAAAGATGACAAGCGCTATGTCCTGGCGGATGGGATCCACACCTTGCCTTGGGGACACAAGGACATCCCACCACTGGCTGGAGGAGGAGGACGAGACCACCTCAATAACCAACAGCAACAGCAGCCAATGGAGGTGGATGAGGAGGAGGACGTTGATGAAGAGTTTCCTGTGTAGGCTTATGTTTATATGTAAATAGTATTTTTTAATTTATTTGTAAATAGCGTTTATAATTTATTTGTAAATAGTATTTGTAAGCAATTATATTGTAAAAGTTTTAGTTCACAGCAGATATCTGTGTTGTTATTACCTCACCCGTATTTCCTCATTATATTTTCAAAATCATCAACATGTCCAAGTTATAACTTTTTTCAAATTAAAATAATTTAAAATGTAATTTATAAAATTTAATAATTTAAAATGTAATTTATAAAATTTAATAATTTAAAAAAATTTTAAATAAAAAAATCGAGATATTGGACATGTACTTTTCTTAAATATTGAAGTAAGGACAAATGAACAACAAGTGATTGCAATATATCGTATTTATTTCAAAAACATAATAAGAATATACAAACACAATTAAAAAGAATAAAATAAAGTATCAGTAACGTAGTGGTGAGAAGATGGAGTGGAAGAGCCTGCGGACCAGAGCGTCGTTGACCGTGGGGGACGCCAGATCGAAGAGCTGCACGTAGTCACCAAGCGCCATACCGAGGACCGCCCGGCAGTACAGGTAGGTGAGGCAGTAGTGGCCGCAAACGGAAGTACCATAGCCCTGGAGTCGATACCTGTTGTAGACATAGCGGCGGCGCGAGTTGCGCCTCAGGAACCTCTGGTAGTCCGCCTGGTATGGGGACCTGCCGTAGCTGTCAAAGTATTCCAGCCGGTCCTCAGAGCAGTAGAATGCCACCCAGTGGTCTCCTCTCTCAGTGTGTGACATGGTGTTGGCCACTATGGCGGTCTGGGGTTGAACGGGTGAGTGAGGCAGACGGTCAGAGGCGCAGACCAGAACGCTCCTCAGTCCGGGGACTTGCGCCAGGCTCCTCTCGATCTGTGTGGTGTTCATCGTGGGCGGAAGCAGCAGCAACACTCTAGGGCTGACGAGTCCGACCTGTCATTGGCCATCAGCCAATCACGCAGGACGATACAGTTGTGCAGAGCGCAACGGTTGAGGGCGCTCTTATGGTGGCTGCAGCGCAGGGTCCGGCAGGAGGGTGGTCCGTTGAGGGACCCGCAACCCAGGTCGTCCATGTCCTGCACTGTGGTGGCGGCAGGCTCGACGATCAGGTGCCGCTGAACGAAAGTCCTCTTCTGCGACCCCTTGACGTAGACGATGGGGCGGTGGATGAAGCAGGCCCGCAGCTTGTCCAGCAGGGCGACATAGGCGATATCGCCCTGGTCCCACTCGAGCCCATGGCAGTGACGCGTGAGCCAGCCGCTCTCGCGCAGTTTCTCGCTGGTCAGGAGGTCTAGATTGAAGGGCGGACGAGCGATGTGATGCATGATTAGCGTGCCGGTAGTCACGTCCACCACGCAGACCTCCTTCAGCAAATAGTCGTTGTTGCTGTCCTTGAAGCACTGCATGTCCATCACCACGCTTCCATGATGGCAGCGCACTAGGCCGGTGGCGGTGGCGGTAGGCTCGTTGTAGATTGGTGGCGGCACGTCCATCTCGCGAGGTCGGCTGAACTGAGAGCGAGCGCGCGCTGCCTCGGCCTTAAGTAGGTGGGAGGGCGGCGGCGGCAGCGGCGGAGGAGATAACCCGTTTTACCCTCCAAAGTCCACAGTCACGTTGCGGTGACGGTCCACCTCCACGACGTTGTCCAACTCGGCATACACTATGCAGTTGAATGCCTCCGCCAAGGCTTCGGAGAACCCAATCTCTATGCGCAGGTTACCGTTGCGCACCAGGTTCCAGTGGCTGGATTGAGAGGCCGCCATATCGGGTGTCAGATCAAACGCCATCAGGCAGTATCCGTAGGGGTACTCGTTGCGACTGACTTCGTTACCACAGTCTGAGAAATTGATGCCGGTGCCAGTGTACAGCGTGTGGTAGGCGAGCACACACAACTCCTTACCGAACGTGTAATCCGGTTGAAGCGGCTTACATGGTACTTGCTCACCATCTATGTACAGCGCGAAGAAGTTCACGTGGCTGTGGGTGAAGTTGAACGGGTTCTTCTTGTAGTCCCCGTTGAACGCCTGATTGCTGACCAGGCCAACTATAATGCGTTTTGGCAGTTGACCCAGAAACACACTGTCCAGAGTCTTGCTGCTGATACCGGAGGGTAGCGTGAAGGATTTGACTTCCACGCGCGTAATGGGATATTTGGCTGTGCCCGACTCCAGCGTCCTGCTGTGAGCCAACAGCACGCTCGGGTTGATCTTACAGCGGCGCATAAACAGGTTGACTTCGGCGATGTCCACTTTGTAGTCTGTCACGGTTTTAGACATGATGGAGAATGAGTTCTTTGACCTGATCAGACGAAAGCGCATCTCCACACCGTTTAACATGAACTTCTCCTGGTTGCACAGGTCAACGTGCAGATGTCCGACCATGTCCGCGTACCGGCTGGCCTTGACAAACTCCCTCCGGTTCTTGAGCCCGGCATTATCCTCCTCAGTATTGTCCATGTACCCGGCATAGTCCTCGTAGAACAACTCCGCGGTGAGGTGCGATGTCTTAGCATCACCACCATAGGACAACAGGTTCTCCAGGTAGGCGCGATAGGCGTACGTGTTGTTCTGAGGAGACACCAGTTTGTTGTTCAGGTACAGGTCCACTTGACTGAACAGCGAGTGCAGCCAGTTGTTAATCGGACCCACCTCTTTTATCGCTTGATCACCCGTTACAGCGCCTCCATTAGCCGTTCTAATGGTAGCCTTCACATGCAGTAGCGTCTGTGACAGATCCGTGTACTCGTCCCCATGACCCGGAACTATGAACTCAACGGGTGAGTCGTCTGTCAGGGAGGAGATGGGCTTGTACTGCACCCATTTACCACTCTCTATACTGGTCTGCGTGGGCGGTAGCGAGAACAAGTCCAACTCGGTCTTGACACACTCGCACGACTTCTGATGTAGAAACGCCATTATCCAAAAATGTCCCTCACGGTACTCCTGTTCTTCTTACGTCGCACAACGGTCTTGCTCCTCCTCTTCTTAGCGACACGTTTTGCAGGCTTTCTTTTTCTCTTGGGCGCAGCGCGCTTCTTCTTCCTAACTCCGAGGAGTTTAGCCAGAGACTGAGGGGTCACTCGCTGTACACGCCTCCTCTTATAGGTGCCACCACCACCACCGCTCAGCACGCGATCCAGTTTTTCATCAGCCTTACGTTTCAGCGACCCGGTAAACTGCCTGAGTCGGGCGTTGGCTGCGACTCGGGGGTTGGCTGTGCCCGCCGCCACGTCGCCCAAGAAGCCCACACCGGACCTCAGCGCCTCCTTGCCCAGCGCCGATGCGCCGGATCTGATCAACGGGACCACTGTACGCATCAGCCCGCCTAGGAAACTGCCGATGCCATGACCGCGTTGGAAAGCGGCTCCTCTGAATACCGTGGACACTCCATGTCCAGACTGCTGTTGGCGGTAGTACGCCAGATAGGGGTCGTTCAGGTTCATTGCTGCTGCTACTCTCTGCGCAGGTGAAGCTTCATGCACGTAGTCCCGAAGTGGAATGGCAGATGGCGTCCAACGCTGTCCCTTAAATCGATTTCCACACTATCGAAGGAGCTCTTCATCAGCGGCACGTAGTGAGGGTCGGTGAAATGCACGGTGATACTCGCACCGTAGATGTAGTTTTTTGCGTCGATGTTCACAATCTTTAACAAGGGCGCAACAGTGTCACCTACTAGCTGAGGTTCCACCAGGTCACAATACACGTACATGTGCGAAGGGATCCCGGCCAGTAAGTTGGGCGGTCTTATAGCTTTTCTATGTTTGATCAAATCCACATTGTGCACGTCGTATCCCAACTGTAACGCTAGAGTGGGGCTAAATTCCAGTTGCTCCACAGTCTGGTCTATCGAGATCAATTCCACCTTCCCAATCTCTTTGTCATACTCAAACTGGCATTGGTATAAGTCCAATTTTGGAATGGCGTTGATGGCGTTGACCAGTTCATCGATGTCTTTATAGTTTCCAGCTTCCACCTTTACAGCGGTCAGTTCAGGCTTGCCGGTGTCATCCTTAGTGTAGAGATATACGCGAGCGTCCTCCCCCACTGTCACAAACGAGCATGGGTAATGGACCTCGACTAAAGCGACTTCCCATTCACCATCGCCACCCAATCGCACGACTGATGGTAGATGGGTGATGTAGTTAGCCACGGTGTTGTTTGGATAATAGTCCATTGAGCTGTTGCTGGGCAACGTCAGGTACAGCTGCCTGCGCTTTGTCGTCATAGCAGCTGTTGCACTTCAGATGCAGGTACCCACGAGTTGAAGTCCTCTCCGTAACCGACCCACTTGACCAAGTAGCGCTTACTGCGGCCTCGCCCTTTAGTGTCCAGTATTTTATCTATTTGGTACATACGGTCCGGGGCAACCGTTACCTTTTGCATCTCATGCTCGTAGAAGCGCCCTTCCAGCGGCGTCCCGTTCAGGTCTCGCAGCACGTACAATGGTAAAGGATGCGACCCGTATACGTGATCCACCACAAACAGCTCCTTACTCCAGTTGGTCTCGTAACCTTTGGCGAACGTGCCCTTCTCCTTGGCTATGCGCACCGTGGCACCAGGCTCGAACCTGGGCTTGCGTCGCGGGATCGCCTTTCCATACATGTGACGCCACACCTTATACACCGTTTTTCCATCGCCGCTGTCCACGTCCACAGGTCGCAGACCACCACCCAGGCTCTTGTGCGGGCTGCGGTTGTAGGCATCCACAAGCCTGTCCAACACGTCGATGTAGCGATACGTGTTTTTGTAGGTTAGGTAGCGCCACATGCGGTTCTTGAGCGTGCGGTTGACTCGCTCCACCACCGCCGCCTTCACATCGGGGTTCTGCGTGGTGACGTATGTGACACCGTGACTCTTGAACACTCGCTTGTTAGCGGCCCCGGTGAACTCCGTCCCCTTGTCAGTCTGTAGACAGCGAGGAGTCGCCTCGGAGAATATCCTCTCGAACGCTGCCGCCACCTCTTGCCCGCTTTTCCTCCTCAGTGGTACCGCAAACAACCGCTTACTGAATACATCGATCACAGTCAGCAGGTAGTTGACCCCGTCGTTGTGCTGGCTGAGACCGCGCATGTCGTTCAGGTCCGCCTGCCACAGCTCCTGAGGCCCAAAAACGGCGTAGCGGTTGCGGGGAAACCGCTTGCGCGCAGGCTTGTGCAGCGTGTAGGTGTCCTGGGCACGCAGCCATTCCACCGCTCTGCGTTTCGGGAGGCGCGCGGCTCTGGCCAGAGCAGCCACCCCACCGAGGGAACCGGGCTGGCTCGGGTCATAGTACAGCTTCTCCATTACGGTGAGAACGGCTCCCAGTTGTCCAATGATGATTCCTGGTCAGGTTCCTCGGTTATTATCCTTCTCCTGGCTGCCGGAAGTCGCGGTCTCAGGCGGTCTAGCATTGGTGTCAACCTCGGTGACAGGGGTGATGAGGAGGCCGTCGTGTCTCCCCAGGGGCTCGATGCAGTGTCCAGCCCCCCGTTTAGGTAACGCAACGCCGTGGGATTGCTCATGTATTCTTTAGGCACGTTCATGTTTTTCAAAGCGGTCATCACTTGTTGCCAACCGGTAGGCAATCGGTCCGCCCTTCGCGCTCTCACTATGCTGTGCGCGATGTCCACTATATTGGAATTGGGGACCTTCTCGTTGTTCACATACACCACCCCACTGGCGTCCCAGGCGATGGGGCTGCCTTGCTGGGTCATGAACCGCAACAAGTTGCGCGCCACCGACTTGTAGATTTTTGGGAATGATGCCAACACCCCCTCCTCCTCTGAGGTGCTAGACTCACGTTTCACGTGACTCGGACCTGCCTCTCCCTCCTCCTCCCCCTCGATGATTGACAGGCCTATGGGTTGACGTTTAGCCGCGGAAAAGTGCAGGAACCGCTGTAACACCTGTTGATATTGTTTCCATTTTTCCGTATCGTTCAGCCGCTTGTCGCTCAGTATGCGATGCATCTCAGCGTCCAGGCCGGCTGGCTTATTGGTACTGCCTGCTCCTCCTCCTCCTCTTGGTCCTGGTCCTTCTCGCAATCTCTCGATGAGCTCCTGCGGTACAACTACCATTTTCTTAGCGTGCTCCATTTTTCAAATTACTTTCTGCATCAACACAGGCAACACCGCACTCAACAGCAAGGGCAGGAGGATCCCACCGCCCCGTTGTACAAGGTAGCGTCGCTTCTTGACCCAACCCTCACCGCGTTTCACCAGCCGTCTGAGCGCCTGTTTGTGCTTTCTCAACTTTCGTTTATGACAGGTGGTGAGCGGCACGTTCCCGCGTAACACGTTGTACGCACACTCACACACTGACCTGATACGGCTATTCTCGCACGCTTTTAACAGGGCCTTGCGTTCCTTGGGTGTAGCGTGCACCAGAGCAGTCAGCAGGGCTGTGTCTTTCTTCACGCGGTGTGACATGATGACTGACACTGGCGCGCGCTCAGCCTATTTATCACTTTTTCTTGGGCAGGTACACGTAGTTAACTGGATCGTCTGGGAAAACGGCTGAACGTACCCGCATCTCCTCGGGTGTAGACTGTTTCAAGTCTATCAGCAGATAGGCGTGAGGATCGCGCGTGGCGTCCGCATAAGCCTCCTCCACAAATTTGGGGTTCTCTGGGTATACTTGGCGAGCCAAGTGTTTGATCTGAGCGCGGTCCCGGGGATTCTTGAAACACACTATGTAATGAGCGTTCAGCGATATGTCGCGCTGGCCCCTACCCTGATGAAACAGGTTTTGCGTGATGAAGAACACGCTCATGTTGCGGTGATGGGAGCCCTTGGTGAACAGGTCCGCCACGCCGGGGCCAGCCTCACGCATCATGTCATCGACGATAACCAGGGAGGGCTCGCTACCATCGTAGTCGTCCAGGTCGGGCAGGCCGGCTACGTAGCGCACAGTAGGGTCATCGGCTCCTCCTCCACCGCCGCTACCGCAGTGCCAGGTGATACGGGCGAAGCGCGTATCGCACATGCGGTCGGTATGCCCTATGAAGCGAGCCACAATGTGCGACTTGCCGCTGCCCGAAGGTCCAGCTACGATGGCGGTGAACGGGTGTTTCCACCTCAAGTCCATGGTGGCTACTAACACAGCCACGCACCGCCTCGACTCTTATAATTAATTGAGTTTTTATATTTATTTTTTTATATTTTTTTTATATTTATTTTTATTTTTTTTATTTTACATTAATAAGGATAAAGGAATAAGGTTTTTTTTTTATTTATTCAAACAAATTCCAGAAGAGCTCCTTTGCTGCCGGGGGGACCGCTCCTCTTGACCAAACTCATCCTCGACCCCACACCCACGTTGTACTGGCCGATGACATGGTCTCCCAAGACGGCCAAGTATCTACGAGGCATGTAGATCCTCAGCGGGTCGTCACCAGTTAGCCCCTCCAAAGTGGCCATTATCGCCTCACCATAAGGAGTATCCACCCGCTCAAATGACCGGATGGGGTAAATTATGTTGTCCCGTAGATCGGCTATGCGGGTATAACCCCCCGCCTTGCAGCTGTTGAGGGCTGACTTGAGGTCTCCTGTTTGGTCCATGCTGCTCGTTGAGTGTCTTGATGTGGAATGGTTGTGGCTCACCACCGAGTCGTATTATATAGGCTCACTGCGTCAACAAGTTGTTTACGTCATTGTGTGTGTTTTCCGGGTCGTTGTGGTGTTTACTTCTTGCGCTTTGGGATGACGCAATTGCCTCCAGCCTTACGTTTTCCCTCGCAAACTGTTGCACAATCGCGGGTCTTACGCCAGGCGGGTAGTGGAGTCACGATCCTACTAACTCCGTTAATTTTAGGCACTCCGGTATCGCTATTAATCCACATATTTTCTAGTCTCGTTAACAGGTCCGTGAGGCATATGCAAATTTCATCGTCTCTATCCTCGTCCAAGTATAGGCCGCAACTATGCGTAGGGCGTCCGCCTTTGAATACCGACATCTTCAATAAAACGTTTCCTAAGTTGGTAGGGTTCTTTACTGTATATTGACATTCAGCATCGCTCCAACTGCATGATGGAGAATCGGTAGGTGTATTCCTGTCCACTGTCCATCCAACAACGGGCTTCTTGCTCCTCTTCTTAGTTATGGTAGGCGGTCTAGCATTCTCATCCATGGCATCAAGCTCCTCCATCAGAGAGCGGATGGTTCGATCCACCTCGGTTGCACTGTTGCTGCTGCTCATGGCGTCTCGGGCAAAACTGAGGCCGCGGTAGCGGACCTCAGGTTTATATACCGGCAGCGCGCGCAACCGGGTATGTCCCCGCCGAGCGGTGGCGGCCAAAGAGGGCGCGTCACGACAGCAAGCCGCTGAGCAATTCAAGGGTGCAACCTTGAGCGTCAGCAAACCGCTGAGTAATTCCTTCCTGGGCAACTCCTTCAGGACCGTCCCCCGACACGCGCCGCCAACCGCTCCCGGTCGGCGGGGGCTTTTTAAGCCGCATGTAGACCAAACGGGGGGGGGGGACCTTACATCCTCGCATCCTCACTGCGCCTTTGCTGGTTTTGAATCGGCAGGGGGGGGACCATATAGTTTTTCATAAAGGAATATCGTTTATTTTTATAGTTTTTTTTATAAAGGAAATTTTGTTTATTTATATTTATTCTTTATTTACAACTTTTTTATTATAATCTTTACCTAACCCCCGTTTACAATAACCTTTGCAAAGACCTGGTCGGATTCTAAAAGAAGTAAATTAATCACGCGTTGACAAGCAACATGCGGTTTATTGATGCCATCCAAAGCAGCTTGAACTTGTAGGCGTTTTTGTTCAGGCAACCGCTTCTTAATCCACATCCTGATGGACAATTCGGCAAAGTGACCCGTTGTGTAATACTTCACCGTCTGTAGGAATATCTCCGCATCGATTGACTCAATGTCTTCAATTGTAGATCTAACTGTAAATGGTTTT
The DNA here is from genome assembly GCA_963675035.1 of Allygus modestus. Lineage (NCBI taxonomy): Eukaryota > Metazoa > Arthropoda > Insecta > Hemiptera > Cicadellidae > Allygus > Allygus modestus. The sequence continues at coordinate 313,553,908 of OY776112.1, forward strand.
GTATGAAAATATTCACCTTCCAGTGACACATCAATTCCAACATTAAACATTTTGTTAGGTCTAGTCAGTGTAGGAGCTTGTGAGCAAATGATTCTAACATAAATAACTGGAGAACTCTCACTAATGAGATAACCTCAGGCAGTCACGTAGTCCTTACCAAAACATGTAATACTAGAAAATGATGGGGAAGGGAGTATTTTATTTATGTTTTTTTTTTTCCTTTTATTTTTTTTATTTTTTATTTTTTCTTTATTCAAAGAAGAAAAAGAATTTAGAGTGACTAGAGCCCTCCCAAACTGTTTTTATGGTCATTGACTTTAAAATCACCAAAGTAGATAGGTAATCATTGTTTTGCGGCCAATCCGCTTCCCAAGCACTCTTACCACAGCAAAAACAAGTGTGCTGCAAATTATTAGAGTCTGAAAAGCGATACACTTTAACAATTCTTGCAGGATACAGAACTCTATTACAATAATGCTCAGTGTACTGGCAGTAGCGGCATTGATAGACTCTCTTACCATTGTTTCTATTATACAAGTCTAACACTTGAGGATCCGTTTCGTGGTTGTTAAGCACTAACACATGTTCCCGAACATACCCCTTGAGGCAAGATGCAATGTATCGCTGTATAGGCACTGGCAATTGTGCAATCCCCTGACACAGAATGTATTTATTCTTTCTTATTACAATACACGATTGCTGAGCTAGTGACAGTGGGTTGTTTGCTTCCATGACTAACTCAAGATTCAGACTGGTCAAGCACTTAGCTTGAGGAGTCTAGTAAGTAAACAAGTTATATAATGAGGGGTTTTCCTCCGTGAACATCAAGTCCACTAATGAGTAAACAAATTATTTAATGAAGGATTTTTCCTCCGTAAACAACAAGTCCACTAATGAGTAAACAGATTGAGTTTCTCTAAGTTTCAGTTTAAGTCAGAGGGTCAAACTATTGCCATCAATATGAACACTGATAATGTATGGGAGAGCAGTATTCCTGATGAGGACCTCATCAAGATCGTTGAGGGAATTGAAGAAAAGTATGCTAATAGCGTATGGGAAGGTAATATCCCTGATAAAGAACTCCTCGCTACCGTTGAGGTGATAGAAGAGGAATATGCTCTCCAACTGCGAAGGGAATATGAAACAATGTGGGAACGGATAACTACGTGTTGGTGCTCCCAACCTACATGTGATGAAGAATGGGAACAATATAATGCAGACTGGGAGAGTCTTCGTGCTCTTGAGATTGCAATGGAGGAGTTTCAAGCGAAAGAGAGGGCTGAGACTTCTTCACAAAAGTAATTTTAAGTTTTTAATTTATAATAAAGATGAAGAAAATAAAATTATAATTCATAAAAAATAATAAAATAACATAAATAATGGAATGAGGGGGGGGGGTTTGGTTGGTTAGGTTAGGATAGAGGAATCATAGGGGGGGGGGGCTTGGTTAGGTTAGGATAGAGGAATCATGGGGGGGGGGCTTGGTTAGGTTAGGATAGAGGAATCATGAACGGGGGGGGGGGTCGGCACGGGGCTGATCCTCTCAATCCTCAACTAAACTTTGTCACTTTGTTTTTTGTTTGTTGTGTAATTATTTTCTTTATTTATTTTGGATAAGGAAAAAGGAAATAGGTTTTTTTTTATTTAATCTGAATCCGAGGAGTTTATATATACAACGTGGGGCCTCGGTTCCCCACTTGGTCCCGCCTCTGGCTCGGGCTCTGGCTCGGGCCTCGGTTCTCCACTCGGCCCCGCCTCTGGTTCGGGCTGCTGCTGCGGCTGCGGCTGCGGCTGCGGCTGCTGCTGCTGCTGCTGCGGCTGCTGTGGTCTGCGCCGGAGCTGGGGTCTTGGGCGAGGCCGGTACTGTTGGAGGATCAACCCCCGGCGAATCTCGTGGTGGACCCTGTTGGCCTCTGCCTCCTCCCGCCGCCGCTGTTGCTCGGCGAACTCTGGGGTCCACCATCCCCTCGGTACGGCTGACGGCTTGACGATAGCTGTAAATAACGAACCAACATTAATATTCTTTTTTTTATGAGATTTATTGATATTATAATAATGAGATTTATTGATATTATAACAATGAGAAACTGAGGATTGCTACTCACCAACTGGTTTTCCCTCCTGTGTCCTGGGGATAGGAATCTGGGTGGGCGTCTGAGTGGCGGCATCACCACATCGCCTCGGGCCAGGAGCAGCCAGGGTGGAGGCGCACGTCTGGGTGGAGGCGCACCTCGTGGCAGCTGGAGCAGCAGGAGCAGCAGGAGCAGCAGGAGCAGCAGGAGCAGCAGGAGCAGCTGGAGCAGCGGCCGGGGCATCAGCGGGGGCAGCTGGAGCAGCGGCCGGGGCATCAGCGGGGGCAGCTGGAGCAGCTGCCGGGGCATATCGGTGGGTGGCAAGGTGCCGGGCCACCTTGTCTTTTCTGCCGAATTGCTTTCCGCAAATTCGGCAAGGGTACAGTGGCGAATCCACATGCGTCAGCATGTGCCGGCGCAAATGGTCGCTACGCGAGTAACGCTTGTCGCAATACATACAAGTGTACTCCATCGCGGCTGTAGTAAGAATGATTAAGACCTGGAGAAACCGGCGGGTGAAAGCGGAGGCGCGCGCGGTAAACATCACGTAGGCGATAAACAAGGAAAGCAAACGGCATGTATTGGAAAAATATGGGGGGGGGGTCCGGGTCGGGTCGGGGGGGGGGGGTCCGGGTCGGGTCGGGGGGGGGGTCCAAATGTGTTTACTAGGGAAGTTCCCCAACAATAACAAGTCCGATTTATCTCCTACACAAACAGGCTCTCGCTCAGTCGTTAAGCATGGCTGCTCCGTGGGAGGATGATATGACAGACTATGACTACGAGTTTGCACTTGAAAATGCAAATTTCGTAGATGAGTTGGAGCAAGAGGCTCTATTAGAACAAACGTTTGCGCAGCAAATACGGGATCTGGAGCGGCCTCCTCCATCGCCTCAGCCTGGGCCTAGCGGGCTGCAGCGGCCTCCTCCTCCTCCATCGCCTCAGCCCACACCGTCTCCATCACCGCCTCCATCGCCTCAGTCCGACTCGTCTGAGGACCCACCACCACCACCGAGGACTGCGAGACAAGTGTACCTGGAGCGACAGGCGCTTCAGGACGACGTTGACCGAGTGTGGGTGGTTGAGCCGCAGCACGAAACACATTGGCGATGGTACATGGCCGACATGGCCAGGCTGCGTGAACTAGATGAGGAATTGGACCGCTTGGAGGAACAAGAGGAGGCGGCCGATAACGAGGAATAGTTATAAGTTTTTGTTGATAAATAAATGATTCCTTTGTCCAAAAAAAAACAAAAAAAAAAACAAAAAACAAAAAACAAACAAAAATAAAACAAAAATAAAATGCAATAAACAAAATGATAAAACCGGGATGATGGGGGTCGGGGGGGGGGTCGGGGGGGGGGTCGGGGGGGGGGTCGGGGGGTCGGGTCGGGGGGGGGGGTCGGGGGGGGGGCGACACAGGGCTGGTCCTCTCAATCATCAGCTTGCTAAACTTGTCACTTTGTTTTTGTTTGTTTGTTTGTTTGTTTTTTGTTTTTTTTTTGTTTTTTTTTTTATAATTTATTTCATTGATACAATACAATAAATGTGATGCTTAAATCTAAGATGATTCATGAATGTTATACAATATATGAAGAATGAAAACTTACAATACAATAAATGTGATGCTTAAATCTAAGATGATTCATGAATGTTATACAATATATGAAGAATGAAAAACTTACAATACAATGATAAGCTTAAACTAAAGGAATAACTTTAACCCAGAGGAGGGCCACCTCCTCATTTGCAATCAAGTTGTGGAGGCGTTGCTGCACCTCCTCCAGGTGACCGGGTTGATTGGCGACGTATCGCCGCCTCATGTAATGGTTGCGCCCGTCCGGGCCCAGGCACCCCCATCTCAAAATGACCAACTGGTCCATGGCTGAAATCTCCACCAGGCCAATCACGTCCTGGATGACCTGGTGGTTCCACAAGGTGTACGTTGCAGTCGACATTCTGCTTGTGGAATGAGCGTTAACGTGCGGAGGAGCAGTAAACATCCCGTAATGGGGAAAAAACCGGTGACAAACAAGGAAAGTAAACAACACGGGGGGGGGGTCAGGTCGGGTCGGGTCCGGGGGGGGGGTGACGTCACGGGGGGGGGTGACGTCACGGGGGGGGGGCTCCTCGGCTCCTCAGTTTGCTAAAGTGGTCCAGAACCGGCCATAGCACCTTACTTACAGTAAATATATTGTTTGTGTTACGTTATTATCAAAGTTTTATATTTATCTATCTATAAAATAAATGCTACTGTATTACTTAATGCATTGTTTGTAATTAAATCAACCCGTTGTTGGTTTTATAAACATTAAAATAAATAATAGTTTTTGCTTAAAGTTAAGGAAGATTCTTCAAATATTAGTTTTAATACAAACAGGTTAGTAAAATGTATTAGACACGGGCATGGTGGAAGACTAAAAATGGTCTTGTATAAATATTTTATGAACTTCAAAAGTACTGCTGAGAGTTTAAAACTCATTTTTTACTGTAAATAAATATGAAAGAAGTGTGTGTATAAACTTAGGTTATTGATGTTTAAAGCTCTATAAACTAATTTGTTTTACTAGAAGGCAAAACTTGAGGGATTATAACACCACTATAACGAGATTTCCTTCTCGACTAAAACGTAACTTGAATGATAACGCATTAACAATACCTCCGTCGCAGCAATCCTGCGTACTCAGTGAATTTCCAAAGCATATATATGTGTCTCACTACTACATAGAGCCACTTGCCAAGTTTCACAAAAATACTTTCATAAATAAGTGATATATAGCATTTTATTTATTCTCCATAAGAATTACGTTATGGCAGAGTACGCAGGGTTGCTGCAGCGAGGAAGACAAAAAGTGTGTATTTTTGCCATTATCAATATAAATCGACCAGGTGAAGCTACATACCAAGCGTTATTAATTTAGGTTCATAACTAAGAGAGATGTATAACTTTACTCTTTCTCCATATAAATAACGTGGGGGCCGAGTATGCAGGTTTGCCGCTACGGGGAAAATCAACGAAAAACATTTTTTGTGCAAATATCAATGTACCACACTAGTTGAAGCCACATACCAAGTTTCATCAATATACATTCATAAATAATCGAGATATCAAATTTTATTTATCCTCCATTAGGATAACATTGGACAACGTCATGTGTTTAGCACTTTAAATATCTCTGCAACGGTTGGACGTAGAACAACAATTAAAACACCATAATGAATGTTTTGTAGAGCTAAACTGATCGGTAAAAAGAAATGTGGAGTTTTTAGTAAAATTATCTGAGGAAAATCCAAAAACCTTTTTCCTATAAGATTAACATGGGAAATTTTTTAGACGCGTTTTTTTACTTTTCTCTACAACCATTTAACCTAGGTTAATAATTCAAAATACCAAATTATTTTTTTAAGCTTTAAAAAATGGCTACAACCAAAATTAATCGTTTTAAAAATTTAAGGGGGAAAAATAAAAAAAAAACTGATATTTGGAAGATTTAAAAACCCCCATAAAATCTCCTTCTCATAGTTCGATCTATCTGGTTTTCGAAATTAAAGTTATAAATGTTACTCGACACATTTGTGCCAAATTTCATCAAATTCAGGTGTGTCTTTCAAAAGTTATCGCGGTAATAGACACACACACACACACACACACACACACACACACACACACACACACACACACACACACACACACACACACACACACACACACACACACACACACACACACACACACACACACACACACACACACACACAAATACAAACACACACACACAATATATATATATATATATATACGATTTATATATATATATATATATATAAATTTGAGCGAATAGTGGTTTTGACATCTGGGGATCTCAAAAAACAAAAAGTTATCATGGTCTCGGGCTTAAGTCTTACCATACCACCTACGGTAATATCTTCTTCCCTATAGGGGAAATTCGCTAAAACTATGAAGATATTCTTCACGGAAATCAATGCTACAAATGAAACTTGCATTTAATTTATAGGATAATGTCCGAACAAAGACCATTAATATATTAAATTAGGTGAAATTAGCATTTATATTGTTTTTTGGTGCCTGAATAAACTTTAGTTTTACTATCTTTCAACAGTAAAAACGAAGGAATCACAAACCCCTAAAAGTTCAATTTATATTTAATAAATAAATTATTGTATTAATTGTGATCATTATGGCAAAATCAAAATATTGGAACGCTGTGTTTAATGGATGGCTTGGATAATTTCTTTAAAAAAATTTACCAAATATTAAATTTCTTTTTTGTAAAGAAAGCAAAATATATGGAACCTAGTTTACAGTATACTATATAAAGCCTCAATTAGCAGTACTGAAAGTCGCAGGAAATGTTTCCAACAGAGGTTAAAGCTCCACAAACACTTTGGTACCATCTGCTTGTGTCATTGTTGGTCCCCAATGGTTGTTGAATAAACGATTGTAGCTCAATTTGCTTAGTGCTGTAATATATGACTAAACTAGGATTTGGAGCGATTTTTTCACAGTCTTATATTATATGACATAACAAGTATCGTAGTGCAGTTTGCTCACAGTGTGGGTTCTATGTAGCTACACTAGGAAGGTCTATGTGACTAAACTAGGATTGTGAAACGAATTTTTCACAGTATTATACTAAATGACATAACATGTATTGTGACCCAGTTTGCTCACAGTGTGGTTCAATGTAGCTACACAAGAAACGTCTATGTGACTAAACTAGGATTTTGAAGTGAATTTTTCACAGTATTATACTGAATGACATAACAGGTATTGTGACGCTGTTTGCTCACAGTGTGGTCCTATGTGACAATAGGTAGGTCTATGTCACTAAACTAGGGTTGTGAACCGAATTTTTTACAGTATTATAATAAATGATATAACAAGAATTGTGGCACAGTTTGCTCAGAATGTGGTCCTATAAGGCTACACTAGGAAGGTCTATGTGACTAAACTAGTATTGTGAACCGAATTGTTTACAGTATTATAATAAATGATATAACAAGTATTGTGGCACAGTTGCTCACAGTGTGGTCCTATAAGGCTACACTAGGAAGGTCTATGTAACTAAACTAGGATTGTGAAGCGAATATTTTACAGTATTACACTAAATGACATAACAAGTATCGTGGCACCGATTGCTCACAGTGTTGTCCTATAAGGCTACACTATGAAGGTCTATGTGACTAAACTAGTATTGTGAACCGAATTGTTTACAGTATTATAATAAATGATATAACAAGTATTGTGGCACAGTTGCTCACAGTGTGGTCCTATAAGGCTACACTAGGAAGGTCTATGTGACTAAACTAGGATTGTGAAGTGAATTTTTTACAGTATTACACTAAATGATATAACAAGTATCGTGGCAACGTTGCCTACAATGTGGTCCTATAAGTCTACACTAGGAAGGTCTATGTGACTAAACTATAATTGTGAAGCGAATTTTTTACAGTATTACACTAAATGACATAACAAGTATCGTGGCACCGTTTGCTCACAGTGTGGTCCTGTGTGACAATAAGTAGGTCTATATCACTAAACTAGGGTTGTGAACCGAATTTTTAACAGTATTATAATAAATTACATAACAAGTATTGTGGCACAGTTTGCTCACAGTGTGGTTCTATAAGGCTACACTAGGAAGGTCTATGTAAATAAACTAGGATTGTGAACCGAATTGTTTACGGTATTATAATAAATGATATCACAAGTAATGTGGCACAAATTTTCTAACAATGTGGTTCTATAAGGCTACACTAGGAAGGTTTATGTGACTAAACTAGGATTGTGAACTGAATTGCTTACAGTATTATAATAAATGATATAACAAGTAATGTGGCACAGTTTTGCTCACAATGTGGTTCTATAAGGCTACACTAGGAAGGTCTATGTAAATAAACTAGGATTGTGAACCGAATTGTTTACAGTATTATAATAAATGATATAACAAGTAATGTGGCACAGTTTTGCTCACAATGTGTTTCTATAAGGCTACACTAGGAAGGTCTATGTGAATAAACTAGGATTGTGAACCGAATTGTTTACGGTATTATAATAAATGATATAACAAGTAATGTGGCACAGTTTTGCTCACAGTGTGGTTCTATAAGGCTACACTAGGAAGGTCTATGTGACTAAACTAGAATTGTGAAGCGAATTTTCACAATATTATTCTACATGACATAACAAGTATTGTGGTGCGGTTTTGTCACAGAGTGGTCCTATGTGACACTGGGAAGGTCTATGTGAATAAACTAGGATTGTGAACCGAATTGTTTACAGTATTATAATAAATGATAAAACAAGTAATGTGGCACAGCTTTGCTCACAGTGTGGTTCTATAAGGCTACACTAGGAAGGTCTATGTGACTAAACTAGGACTGTGAACCGAATTGTTTACAGTATTATAATAAATGATATAACACTAATGTGGCACAGTTTTGCTCACAGTGTGGTTCTATAAGGCTACACTAGGAAGGTCTATGTGAATAAACTAAGATTGTGAACGGAATTGTTTACAGTATTATAATAAATGATATAACAAGTAATGTGGCACAGTTTTGCTCACAGTGTGGTTCTATAAGGTTACACTAGGAAGGTCTATGTGACTAAACTAGAATTGTGAAGCGAATTTTCACAATTTTATTCTACATGACATAACAAGTATTGTGGTGCGGTTTTGTCACAGAGTGGTCCTATGTGACACTGGGAAGGTCTATGTGAATAAACTAGGATTGTGAACCGAATTGTTTACAGTATTATAATAAATGATATAACACGTAATGTGGCACAGTTTTGCTCACATTGTGGTTCTATAAGGCTACACTAGGAAGGTCTATGTGAATAAACTAGGATTGTGAACCAAATTGTTTACATTATTATAATAAATGATATAACACTAATGTGGCACAGTTTTGCTCACAGTGTGGTTCTATAAGGCTACACTAGGAAGGTCTATGTGACTAAACTAGAATTGTGAACCGAATTTTCACAATATTATTCTACATGATATAACAAGTATTGTGGTGCAGTTTTGTCACAGTGTGGTCCTATGTGACACTGGGAAGGTCTATATGAATAAACTAGGATTGTGAACCGAATTGATTACAGTATTATAATAAATTATATAACAAGTAATGTGGCACAGTTTTGCTCACAATGTGGTTCTATAAGGCTACACTAGGAAGGTCTATGTGAATAAACTAGGATTGTGAACCGAATTGTTTACAGTATTATAATAAATGATATAACACTAATGTGGCACAGTTTTGCTCACATTGTGGTTCTATAAGGTTACACTAGGAAGGTCTATGTGACTAAACTAGAATTGTGAAGCGAATTTTCACAATTTTATTCTACATGACATAACAAGTATTGTGGTGCGGTTTTGTCACAGAGTGGTCCTATGTGACACTGGGAAGGTCTATGTGAATAAACTAGGATTGTGAACCGAATTGTTTACATTATTATAATAAATGATATAACACGTAATGTGGCACAGTTTTGCTCACATTGTGGTTCTATAAGGCTACACTAGGAAGGTCTATGTGAATAAACTAGGATTGTGAACCAAATTGTTTACATTATTATAATAAATGATATAACACTAATGTGGCACAGTTTTGCTCACATTGTGGTTCTATAAGGCTACACTAGGAAGGTCTATGTGGCTAAACTAGAATTGTGAAGCGAATTGTTTACAGTATTATAATTAATGATATAACATGTAATGTGGCACAGTTTTGCTCACAGTGTGGTTCTATAAGGCTACACTAGGAAGGTCTATGTGAATAAACTAGGATTTTGAACCGAATTGTTTACAGTATTATAATAAATGATATAACACGTAATGTGACACAGTTTTGCTCACAGTGTGGTTCTATAAGGCTACACTAGGAAGGTCTATGTGACTAAACTAGAATTGTGAACCGAATTTTCACAATATTATTCTACATGATATAACAAGTATTGTGGTGCAGTTTTGTCACAGTGTGGTCCTATGTGACACTGGGAAGGTCTATATGAATAAACTAGGATTGTGAACCGAATTGATTACAGTATTATAATAAATTATATAACAAGTAATGTGGCACAGTTTTGCTCACAATGTGGTTCTATAAGGCTACACTAGGAAGGTCTATGTGAATAAACTAGGATTGTGAACCGAATTGTTTACAGTATTATAATAAATGATATAACACTAATGTGGCACAGTTTTGCTCACAGTGTGGTTCTATAAGGCTACACTAGGAAGGTCTATGTGACTAAACTAGAATTGTGAAGTGAATTTTCACAATATTATTCTACATGACATAACAAGTATTGTGGTGCGGTTTTGTCACAGTGTGGTCCTATGTGACACTGGGAAGGTCTATGTGAATAAACTAGGATTGTGAACCGAATTGATTACAGTATTATAATAAATTATATAACAAGTAATATGGCACAGTTTTGTTCACAGTGTGGTTCTATAAGGCTACACTAGGAAGGTCTATGTGAATAAAGTAGGATTGTGAACCGAATTGTTTACAGTATTATAATAAATGATATAACACTAATGTGGCACAGTTTTGCTCACAGTGTGGTTCTATAAGGCTACACTAGGAAGGTCTATGTGACTAAACTAGAATTGTGAAGTGAATTTTCACAATATTATTCTACATGACATAACAAGTATTGTGGTGCGGTTTTGTCACAGTGTGGTCCTATGTGACACTGGGAAGGTCTATGTGAATAAACTAGGATTGTGAACCGAATTGTTTACAGTATTATAATAAATGATATAACAAGTAATGTGGCACAGTTTTGCTCACAGTGTGGTTCTATAAGGCTACACTAGGAAGGTCTATGTGACTAAACTAGTATTGTGAAGTGAATTTTCACAATATTATACTACATGACATAACAAGTATTGTGGTGCGGTTTTCTCACAGTGTGGTCCTATGTGGCTACACTAGAAAGGTCTATGTGACTAAACTAGGATTGTGAGGTAACTTTTTCACAGTATTATACTAATTGACATAGCAAGTATTGTGACGCAGTTTGCTCACAGTGTGGTCCTATAAGGCTACATAAGGGTTGACGTGAAATTTTCTGTCAGTGTATTCTTATATAACTTCACTAGGATTTTGGCGCGATTTGATCACACCGTTGTCCTATATTACTTGACTAGGGTTGCCGTACAATTTGCTCACAGTTTTGTACTATATGACTTTGCTAGGATTGTGGTGAGTTTTACTTACAGTGTTGTCCTTTATGACTACACTAGGATTAAAGTACCGGTTAACAATAAAACAACAATTGTATAAAACACCTATAACGGTAAAAAAATGTGAGCTGTAGAAAACCCCACCAGTTTGTTCACTGAACAGAACAAAAGCTACAATTCGTCTACATTAATTAATGAGTTGTGTTGTTGTAAAATAGTTTAATACATTTATTTTCAAAACATTATACACCATATTGATGTACTCAATTTCCAACCAGGGTCTACGGCTCGAACCCTGGGTTTGTAATCTATTTCGCGATATGAAATATACAAGTCTTTTGATGTTAACTTTAATAGTGAAAAGTATATACAAATTTAATTTAATTTTTTTAGGAAAGAAACATTACGGAAATTTATTTATGAAATATATTTTAACTGTAACACCCCTTTTAACGGAGTTTATGTTATTGAAGATAGAAGTTTAAAAGAACTGGAAGATAAAAGTTGTGTGGATAAACTTTATTTGCTACCATTACAAACTTCAAGCAGTAACTTTTACAGTGAAATTGCCTTCTACAGGTTTTAAAACTACAATCATTTATATTATGTTTTATAAACAGCCTTTATTGTTTGTATAAACACACACATTTTGTATTATAAACACATAATCAACATAAACAAATATTATCCAGGTTTTTTTACACAGTCCAGGATCTGAAAGTTGATAATAAAAAAATATATAAATGTTGTATTTACTTACAACTAATTTGTATAGTGTAACAATTAAAAATGTAATATATTTAATACACGGTGTTCAACACAAAACCTTAAGCAATTATGCTAAAGTCCACTATATTCGCAAACAATGAATAACAATGAATAAAATAAACAGTGATGAATTTCTCTTAACTGATCTTCGTAGTGTATGTATTTAAGTTCTGTTATTCACTTTTGCAGTTTAACTAGCTTTATTAACACGTTGTCGGTGTCTCAAAATATAAATTAATTGCAAATTTGTTCTTGTATATTATGCGATCTTTTCTCATATGTTCCTCAATATAACTCTGCGTTCGAGATTTGGATGAAAAAATTACATATTTGCCATTTGTTTCATAACATGATTTAGAAATGGTCAATTATTAAGTTATAATAATCTATATTATTAAAATAATGTCTTGATTTTTTTACCGATTCGACCTCTAAAACTGTTATTTTATATAAATATTTGGTATCAATCGAAAGCTCTTACCCTCTAGATGTGCCTTTTGAGGTTTTAAAAAACATCCAGCTTCAGGACTTCGCCTCATTGACTCTTAAAGTTCCAATGTTAATCTTATGGAATTATATTTGATTTATTCAAACAGCTACATTAATTAACGAGTTGTGTTGTTGTAAAATAGTTTAATACATTTATTTTCAAAACTTTATACACCATATTGATGTACTCAATATCCAACCCAGGGTCTATGGCTCGAAGCCGGGGTTTGTAATCCATTTCGCAATATAAAATATACAAGTCTTTTGGTGTTAATGATTTTTATACAGACACTGTAATATAATGAAAACAGTTAAAAACATTCCCGTGCGGAAAACGGGATACCTGCTAGTTAAAACTTAAAAATTATTCTTCCGAACCTTTTAGTAACAGTTAGAATTATGGCCTATGTATTGTGTACTATCTCAGAAGAACTACACAAACAAACCAGATCTAAAAAGCTTACATTTTACTTTTTCAGTTTCGAAATTATTAATATCCAAAGATTAAAGGTAATAATTGTAACTAGTTGAACTCAACTAAAGGTCCATCCATAACGAGTAAGAAAGCAAATAATGTTGAGTCAACAATTGAAACGGGATATTTCACCCAAATCTCCTACGCAGCACTGTGCAATGGCGAGTTGTAAGTAAAATATACTTACTCTAACTTACTATTGGATCAGCCAAAATACATATTTAAAACCCGTCTGATGCCTGATGGTCATTACATTTGGAGGACTATATTTTTAACGAAATCCCTCTCCACAAACTACTAATCAAAACCAATGACGACTATATAATTTAAAAAGCATAGTAACAATGGTGTATTTGGTATTGGTACCACACCGAGCAAGGGAGGACATTACCAGCCCCACTAAGCGTTCAGCCCCCACCTGACACTGTATATTTATAACCCAGGTCACTGTGTAATTCCCCACTGGCGTCTCACCACTACCTTTTATCTTAACTGGCATGTGCTATTATCCAGATTAGTTTTCCCATATGACGGTAGACCACTTGTCCTACGGTCAATAATTGAAGCAGGATAAAATAATTCACTGGAAAAAATAACTTAATACGACAGGTTTTTCACGTACAAAAAAATTCTACACAAGTGATTTAAGTATTATTTAATATACAGTGTGTAAAAAAGTCTGTCCCCCCCCTTTAACTTTTTTGGTTTGTTAAAACAAACAAATCACCTTTGGGGAACGATACTAACTTAACCCAAAGTAACTTTTGACGTTATCGAAAATTTTGAGTGTCCCACAAAAATGGGGGATTTTGGGGGCACCTCAAAATTTTCAAATATAAACCCCTTTTGAGTGACCCCTCATTTTAAATTGCTTTAGAAAAAAAGGCGAATGGTGGAGGTTGGAGGTCTGTAACGTATTTACTTAAAAAATACAAAGAATAAAAACGTTTTTAATTATATTTTCTATGATTCATTAATAAAACTATGGACATTCTATAAGAAAAACTCAAGTTGGCCGCCATATTGGAAAAATGGCGAATAAAATTAAAATTTGAATATCACAAAAGTTTATAGAATAAAAAATCCAGGGAAGTTGATATTACAATTTTTAATAGCTCTTATTCTTTTCAAGAAAAACACCTAGCACACTTATATCAATCACCCTGTATAATGTATTGCAACTGATCATCAATTACATACTGTATTATAATAGTGCTATGTATTCAGTATTGCTAGCAGGATCAGTATAATTACAATACTGCGGGCTGTTATTGTATCATTGATCTGAATAGTAACAATTAGATTGTAATAACACAGCATTGTCAATATAATTGTCAACCATCATCTGGTGTGATTTTGAGATAACCACTCCGATATTAAATATTAAAAAGTGTTACTTAATTATTAGTCAGTTATTTATAAAATGTAATCTGTATGATTGTTCTTTAAGGAATACTAGCTTTATTATTCAAAATACAACCATCTACATAATAGTATGGAGTGCCGTTTTTCCTTAAAGAATTTCTGTTTTATTCCTTATTGTTGAAAATTTCATGTTTACTCCACAATTATAAAAGACTTCCTATTTTTTTTTTTTGTTATTTCAACGTGTGAATAAGCATTAAGCTGATAATATGTACTGCAAAGTGCAACCAATCATTTCTAAAGAAAACTGATGATACAGGGTCAACAGAATCAGCCAACGGGAACTATAAGCTAATTGATATAAAATAATCTCCTACACAAGCATTATATTTAGAAATAAATAAATAAATCGAAAATTTTAAGGAAATAACAGTTTTTAACCAAACCATAAAAACTGAGGTTATTATTTAAAATGGACACTAATAAACATTAAACTCTAAAATATCTAACAATTGTTATTAACGTTTCATAATAATAATAGATAAATCGCAACAACAGGTTACACATTTTCATTGTATTTATATGGAAACATATTACGTTTTATTCCTCATATATTAAAAATAAAACTCAAGCTTGCATGTCTGGTTGGCCATATACACAATGATGTATTAAATGACATGTTGTAATCAGTCTGGAAGAACTCTATATTTAGTTCCAAAAAGGAACCCAATACATTGCTTTACTGAACATATAATTATAAATCCGCAGGTTGTTTTGGATTTTTACTGTATCTTAAATACAGTGGGGAGATTTACTAAAGTGGTTGGTATTTTAAAGCCTAGAAAAATTAATACCAAAGATCGTTCTTATGCAGAAAAAAACTAATAAAATATCTTTAAAATGCCAAACAGAACAATTAATTTGTAACAAATTTTTTACACTCATGTTGTAAACAATTACCCATACTTTATAATAACTATCAAGTCGGTGTACTCACAAGTTTCCTGTGACCCATGAAAATTAAAGTTGGTACAATATAACTCTAGGTTTAGATGTTTACAATGACGCACCAATTATTACAATTCGTCCGGCATAACCCTTGATTTAGTTCTGTGAAGAAACCTCTTACTCAATTCTTATAATGATATAATATTCATACCAAAGCTGTACTACGGCTTTCCTAATTAGAGCTTTGGAAAATCCTAACCGTCCCTAACTCTTATGGTACATTGTTTCTATAAAAAAGGCTCATTCTCAATTTAAACTGTACCGGCTTACCGGCATACCGGCCTATAATACCGTGTATCACTGGTACCTGACATCTCTTGTATTATAGATCTTAAAACTGAAAATACTTGTGATACGAGGGTTGCAGGTGTAATAAGTAATATTCAGAGACCAAGGGTTGTAATAAGCTTTTAGTGTTTTTGGACAAAGTCCAACAGACTAAGGCGAATCCCAAACATTCCTTTCCCCATAAGACCTGGCATTCGCAGGTCTATCACTTATTCACTTATTCTAAAGGCCAGGTAGTTATGTACGATGTCCCTCAAGCATTGAATTTAGGACTTTTTTTATTTAGTTTTATATATACAGTAATGACCTACAAATTAACATATAGTTTTAAAGATTTTTTTTATTTGCTGACGATTTTGGTTTGAAAGTTGGTTGTCAAAATAAAACTGCTGGTAGATACTAATCTTAAGAGGAGCTCTCTACATTGTTAAAGGACTGGTGTGATTCTAAAAACTTATCAATTAACGAGGAAAAAATATGTGATATTCACTTCAGTTATAGTAAAGGTTTATCTGTTGATGAGAGCTGTAACACTCTGAAAGTTTTGGGTATTATGCTGGACCCTAACTTAAGTTGGTGTAATCATGTTGAGTCGGTAATCAAAAAGTTATCTAATGTACTGTATTTACTGAGAAGCTCAGTTCATGTGTGGCCTTTGATGTGATTTTAAATGTATATTACGCACAAATTCACAGTATTATTTGTTATGGTTTAATGCTATGGGGAAATAATTCGCTCTGTAGTAAAGTTTGAATTATCCAAAAAAGGGCTTTAAGAATAATTGGCAATGTTCCTTATCGCACATATTATCGCACTTTTTAGGAAGCTGGGAATTTTAGCCCATCCATCATTTTATGTTTTAACTACTTTGTTTAATACACATTGAAATATTAGTGCCTATCCCAATAATAGTAACTACTATCATGTACATAATACAAGGAATAACAATAATCTAAGAGTTCATCAATATCACTAGATCTCCTCCAAAAAATCTCCATTACATGTCAATTAAACATTTCAATTCACTCCCTGTTAGATTAAATTACCATTTATTTAATACCTGACATGGTAATGATTGTTTATATCCTGTTAATTACTTTTTCTCTGTTGTTTGGAATGACTGTTTGTAACTGTTCTAACTGTTTGATTTTTTTATTAGACCTACTTCATATGTATACCAAGGATATGAGACTTATTGTAAAATTTTATGTAGGGCCTAGTGATTTTTTCCATTGTGAGGTTCTGTTTTCCGCCATGCTTTATTAGTGAATTTCCTTTGGAAAGTGAACTATTAGCATGACCCGCACGGTGAAACTTAAGCCCGGGACCACCATAGAAGTTCCTAACGTGACCCCCTGAACACGTTTTGGGGGGTCGTTCAAAATTATATATATATATATATATATATGTATATATTTATGTATATATAGACATATATATATGTATATATATATATATGTATATATATATATATATGTGTGTTTGCACTCTAGCGGTCGCATTTTTTGTCCGATTTACTTCGAATTTTGTAGGGACGTTCCTTTCTGTAATCGGTTGGACAAGTTTGTTGGCCAAAACAATCGGAAAACTCTAAACCCTTTTTTTTGGGTTTAATCTTTCAAATTTCGAGTTTTTGGACCCAAAAAGGGTCACAAAAGCCCCATATGTAAAGTCTATGCATATAAAAAGATGGGAATTAGTGAGGCAAAAGTTTTAAGCCCTCTCTCGTCATTCTAGCATAAATATTTACCGAGTTATTAAAGAAAATGTGTATCGACTATACACAGTACGTTGTCTTATGGGGGTTTTAGACTAGAAAACCCTGTTATTCCTTTGTTAGAGTACTTTTATCATCCCCAGCAACCTCACGCCTACTTTCAAGCCTGTCTGGACCTTCTCCTAACCTTATAATGCGCAAAATTGTATTCTCAGCTTTGCAAGTAAATGAAACCAGGAGTATCAGAACAGCCAAAAAATCAATGTTTTCAGATTTCAATAAAAATTGGACAAATGTATGTTTTTACACTTATATTTTGACTTTTAGAAGTTTGTTATTTGGAAATTCACTTCCCTCACGTCAGCGTGCTGCGTGCGAACTCGTTTTTGTTTGTAATTACTTATGTATGTGTCTTGCCAAATATTACCAACGATATTTTAGTAATAATTATTTTTTTCTCTAAATATGATTTATTCATTGATTTAAACAATTTATACAGTTTTATATGTAATTAATTTAGGAAAATTGATTGTTAGCTTATTTTATATTAATGAATGTTGGTTATTATAAATTTATACAGAATATTTTTTTAATTAATCACATGAAACTTAAAAATGAACGTTTTTGTTATACAGGGTGTTTCACGATAACCCTGACAAACTTCGGGAAATTAATCCTTGGGTCAAAACAAGAAAAAAATGTTATATAAACATAGGTCCTAAACTCATTAGTTTCATTGCTACAGCCAAAAATATAGTTTTTTTTGTTTTTACATGTAATTAACTTATATTTGGACTTATAGACAAACTATTAGTGATCATATTTTTATAAAACTTACACAGCCAGTAAGAGGAGGAAATTTGGAATAAGAATCAATCGTTTTTCAAGCAAATGTGTCGACTGGCATTCGGTAATAGTCCTTCAAAGATCAATTTTGTATTAAAAAAACTGTGCCTAAAATATTTTGTTCACATTTAACAGGCATTCACAGAAAAACTAACCAACTAATTGGGCTGCAAATGTATCAAAAGTTGTAAGATTTTATTCAGAGTAAGGTAATATCCATATCTTTCACTTTTATTAGTAAAATGTACTGGATAATACTGCAATACACTTAAGGATACACAAATTACAAAGGAAAGTTAAATTGCTGTAAGCTTAGACTTTGCTTTCTTACAATTATTTTTAAATTAGTTTATTTATTTGATTTTTTTTGGAACCAACAACCATCTAAAAATGATATTTCTTGTCACAACAAAGACATTTTTCTACATTGTGTAAATTATGTATTTCTACTTATACTTTGTTTATCAAACTTCAATATTTAATATTATCATTATCATAACTATTCTGATTCCGGACCAACTGGCTGAAAACTTATTAAAAGTTGTAAAATATCACACAGACCGACAGACGAAAAATAAATAATCTTCTAAAATAGTTTACCGACATTTTCTTTATCCCCTTATGTATTACACCCAGTTAAAATACACCTATTATGCCATATTTTGACAGTGCACTCTGTTTAATCGTGTTGGCAACAGTAGGAAGCCTAATGATCAGCTGTGGTGTTTAAACAGCTGGCTAAACTCATTGTTGACTAACATTGTTATTAAAAATATGAAACAATAAGGTCTTGTGTTATGACAATCAGTTTAGCATGTTTACTAACAGTGAATATGCTGATATGCACTTTGTGTATGGATTTTGTAATGGAAATTCACGAGCAGCTGTAGTTGAGTACGGTAGAAGGTACCCCAACAGGACTGTACCTAATAGACAAGTATTTACGGACCTACACAATCGTTTGAGAGAGACAGGTTCATTTGATAAAGGTAAACGTGACGGTATTATTCAAACTCCAATTACTGTGGAAGAGAACATCATAGTTTCGGTTCAACAAAGCCCAGGGACTAGTATAAGAAGACTTTCTCGCCAGCATTTGGTATCTTCTTCACAGACATGGAGAATATTAAAGAAAGAAGGTTTGTACCCTTAACATGTGCAGAAAGTACAGGCTCTTCACCCCGGCGATAATGTTAAGAGAATTGAGTTTTGTCGGTGGATATTAGCAAATCGTAGGGTGGTTAAGTACATACTCTTTACAGACGAGTCCAGTTTACAAGAAATGGTATTAATAATTCCAAGAACTGCCACATATGGGCTGAAGAAAATCCACACGCCACAGTGGAAACAAACCTTCAGCGAAGATTTTCAGTGAACGTGTGGTGCGGACTCATTAATGATAAACTAATCGGGCCTTACATTTTGGATGGGACACTTAACGGTACGACGTATTTACAGTTTCTACAGGATAGTTTACCAGAGCTGCTTGAGGAACTACCCATCCAAACCAGGACATCAATGTATTACCAGCATGATGGAGCACCTCCGCACAGGACAGACAACGTGGTTCAGATACTAAGTGAGCGTCATGGAGACAAAGTGATCGCCCACCAAGGACCTGTGAATTGGCCGCCCAGGTCACCAGATTTGACTCCAATGGACTACTTTCTGTGGGGGTACATGAAAGCGGAAGTGTATAAAACAAAACCCCAAACCAGACAGGAGCTTCTAGAAAGAATCTTAAATGCAACTCAAAAAATCCAAGACAATCCTAACATGGTAAGAGCTGTGACATCATCCATTATGAAGCGAGCGAGGATTTGTCGAGATCAAAATGGGTTGCATTTCGAAAATCTCATAAGATAATTTAAGTATTGTATTCTTTGTCCAAGAACTAAATCTAGGTTTCTCAAGGTTTTATTTGTTTGTATGTACAATTTTAAATGTAAATAAATGTAAATAATACACATTTTTAAACCAAGCATCCTTTTTTAACTAATTTTAAGTGGCAATTATGTGCCCTAAATTAGATGGATACTAAAAATAGTGAATATTTGGTGAAAATACATAAGCATAAATAATTTACATAATGTAGAAAAATGACTTCGTTTTCATAAGAAATGTCATTTTTCGATGGTTTTAGTTTCCAAACAAATCGAATAAATAAACTAATTTAAAAATAATTGTAAGAAAGCAAAGTCTAAGCTTACAGCAATTTAACTTTCCTTTGTAATTTGTGTATCCTTAAGTGTATTGCAGTATTATCCAGTACATTTTACTAATAAAAGTGAAAGATATGGATATTACCTTCCTCTGAATAAAATTTTACAACTTTTGATAAATTTGCAGCCCAATTGGTTGGTTTAGTTTTTCTGTGATTGCCTGTTAAATGTGAACAAAATATTTTAGGCACAGTTTTTTTAATAAAAAATTGATCTTTGAAGGACTATTACCGAATGCCAGTCAACACATTTGCTTGAAAAACGATTGATTCTTATTCCAAATTTCCTCCTCTTACTGGCTGTGTAAGTTTTATAAAAATATGATCACTAATAGTTTGTCTATAAGTCCAAATATAAGTTAATTACATGTAAAAACAAAAAACTATATTTTTGGCTGTAGCAATGAAACTAATCAGTTTAGGACCTATGTTTATATAAAATTTTTTTCTTGTTTTGACCCAAGGATTAATTTCCCGAAGTTTGTCAGGGTTATCGTGAAACACCCTGTATATTTAGCAACGGACGCTGTCAATACATTCTTTTAATGTGTTCACAACAGTAAAATTTATGATATCTGATCATGAAAATTCACAATTTAAACACTTGTCTTGACAAGAAACAAATCTTTTAAAAAGCTAGTTTTTTTCAGGCAAATATAAATTTTAAGTTAGTTATGCTAAGGTGAAGGTTATGCTTGTTGTGAAGTAAAAACTGGACCAACAAGGATTCAAATGCAAATTAATAATGAGAACTTCGAATATATTCGAATAATGCGACTTTCGTGGTTATTAACTGTTGTGTAAACCTTCCTTAAATTCATTACTAAATATAAGAAGTGTCATTTGATTCTTTAAATCGTTATAGTTTATTAATATCCAATGCTATAGTTTATTTCCCAATGACAAATCTTTAATATCACATAAAAGGGAAAGTTAAGAAACATTTTATTTTAGGGGAAATTTGTAATGATTTTTCACTAATGGTATCGAAATATATTTATAATATAAATATTTGAATGTATACAAGTATTTAATCTTTAGGTTACTTGCCTTTTAGAGGAAACGTAGGCTGCAGTTTATAGAAGAGCCGGTAACAGATGAGACAGAGAGTCTGCCCCTCACACAAGAGTTGCAAAACATTAGAGCTATTATCTGCAAACCCTACCAGGCTTCACTCAGCGGGCAAACTCATATACAGTATTACACTCTCTTCTTGAACTTGTATTTTATTATATATATACAGGGTGTTGAAAAAAAACCTTCTGGACTTCAAGATATGATCACTTACATGAAAACTAAAAAAGTTCCTATTAACACATGTCCTAAAATGCTCGGTTTTCCATATATCCGTCTGTACGTGTTTTTTACATGACCAATTATATCTCACGAAACACTAAACGTATAAACTTCAAACTTGGTACGTGGACGACTATTAACAAAACCTACTTGGGTATGTAGTATCAAGTTTCTACTTTGTACCATTTGAAAATGGCGGCATTTTTAGATTTTAAAGCTAAATATCTTAAAAAACCTAAGTTTTACGAAAAGTTGTACAAGTCACAAAAAATTTGTGAAATTTTATTTTCTAAACAATGGTGTGAATATTATTAAGGTTGGGCCATAATTAACTGATTTATTGAAATTTGTTTAATAGAATGCATGCTTATTTTGTGGCAATTATAGCAAAATAAGCATGTATTCAATAAAACAAATTGCAATAAATTAGTTATTTGTGGTCTAATCTTAATAAAATTTACACTATTGTTTAGGAAATAGAATTGCACAACTGTTTGGTGTCTTTAAGATTTGTTGTAACATTTACGGTTTTTCATATATTAAGCTTTAAAATATAAAAATGGACGCCATATCGAAATAGTACAAAGTAGAAACTTCATACTACATACTTGAATAGGTTTTGTTAATAGTCGTCCACGTACTAAGTTTGAAGTTTATACGTTTAGTGGTTCGTGAGTTATAATAGGTCAGGTAAGAAACACATACATACGGACAAACGGAAAACCGAGCATTTTAGGACATGTGTTAATAGAAAGTTTTTCCTTAGTTTTTATATAAGTAATCATATCCCAAAGCCCTGAAGGTTTTTTTAACACCCTGTATATCATATATATCAATTACTTTTATTAACATTGTAAAAATTATTAAAACGAAGTACCCATATTTTAGTTTCATAGTTTACTTTGAAAACTATATCTTTATACCAACCAGAATACCTTGTAATTAAAATTTACTATTCATTCGGAAAACTTTTGTAAAACGTGTAATCCTTTCTCTGTTCTATTTAATTTTACAATATTGACGAATGTTGACTTTTACACGAGTATTTTTTTATAAATTTAGGACTATAGACAATAAATTTTCAAAGAATTTGAAATTTGTGCGTAGTAGTTATATGTTGAAAATTCTTAGCCAGAGAGTGTATTTTGCCCTGATTTTACATAATCATGTAAGTTTGTGAAATATAAATATATACCTCTATATTTCCAACCCTTTTTAATGGGGATTACACTAAGGTGGAAAGCTCCCCTATATGACTTGTGTAAAACAAGTCCGTTAACACCTTCACGACCTCTTTTCCAGTAGTTTCTTCTCGAGTTCAAACAGGCCCTATTTGTTAATTAAATTGAATGAATTACTTAAATATTTCATGAAAGATTGAGTGTCTAGAGTGATTTACAGATTTTCTCAAGTGTATGGTGATATAATGTTTTTATTTGCTCTCTCTCTAGAAAATTTAAATTATAGAAGTCTCATTAGTAGGGCTCTGCTTGCCGAGGCAGTACCATTAACACTTGGTCAGGCGAATCGTGACCAAAGGCGGAGTAGGGCTCTGCTTGACGAGACAGTACCATTAACACTTGGTCAGGTGAATCGTGACCAAAGGCGGAGTAGGGCTCTGCTTGACGAGACAGTACCATTAACACTTGGTCAGGCGAATCGTGACCAAAGGCGGAGTAGGGCTCTGCTTGACGAGGCAGTACCATTAACACTTGGTCAGGCGAATCGTGACCAAAGGCGGAGTAGGGCTCTGCTTGACGAGGCAGTACCATTAACACTCGGTCAGGCGAATCGTGACCAAAGGTGGAGTAGGGTTCTGCTTGACGAGGCAGTACCATTAACACTTGGTCAGGCGAATCGTGACCAAAGGCGGAGGAGGGCTCTGCTTGACGAGGCAGTACCATTAACACTTGGTCAGGCGAATCGTGACCAAAGGTGGAGGAGGGCTCTGCTTGACGAGGCAGTACCATTAACACTCGGTCAGGCGAATCGTGACCAAAGGCGGAGTAGGGTTCTGCTTGACGAGGCATTACCATTAACACTTGGTCAGGCGAATCGTGACCAAAGGCGGAGGAGGGCTCTGCTTGACGAGGCAGTACCATTAACACTTGGTCAGGCGAATCGTGACCAAAGGCGGAGTAGGGCTCTGCTTGACGAGACAGTACCATTAACACTTGGTCAGGCGAATCGTGACCAAAGGCGGAGTAGGGCTCTGCTTGACGAGGCAGTACCATTAACACTTGGTCAGGCGAATCGTGACCAAAGGCGGAGTAGGGCTCTGCTTGACGAGACAGTACCATTAACACTTGGTCAGGCGAATCGTGACCAAAGGCGGAGTAGGGCTCTGCTTGACGAGGCAGTACCATTAACACTTGGTCAGGCGAATCGTGACCAAAGGCGGAGTAGATATTTCCCGTGTAAAGAAGTTCAGACAGATTTACATGATTTAATATTATAAAATAACAGTAGTATTGAATTTATATTATTCAAATATATTAGTGAAATAAAAAAAATGTTTAGTAATTTGAGATATGATGTTGCGCGATTTAATGGATTTTTGAGGACTAGAAATATTGTTTACACATGTAAAAAAAGGTTTTATCTATCAAAAGATTTTTGAAGACAATCTACATCTATTATACTTTAAAACCAATAATACCTTATACTATTGTAACCTAATACTATAACTTGTTGGATAATTAAACTATACAAAGCTCTGTAGTTATGGCGGTAAAATGTTGCATAAAGACTCATGTTTACTATTTTTTGCTGAGAATACTAATTTAATTTAAAATAAAACTTAAGAAATATTTTTATGCAAGGCTGCAACAATCCCAGAAGATGAGAGGAATCTAGGATTTATACTAGAAATACATTTCAATGAGGCTTTCCCGTAGTTTAATTATACATAATGATCTAATTTAAATTTATAAAATAACTTCCTTGCATGCAATTTTAATTTGATTTTGTTTTTGCTTTCAAGGAAATAATAATTAAAAGCAATTGTCTACAGCAAAGAAATGGGAGAACTAATATGTTACTTTTCTAACATTTATTTAAATACAATTGGGTAAGTTCGGATTCATTATTCGTTCTTGTAGATATACCAAAATTATGTATTTTCCTTTAACTTCTTACTCAAGTTTCATCAGTGGCTTATTTTATAGTACAACACTGGAGGGACAAAGCCATTTACATGTTAATGTAACGCACACCTTAACAGCTGCCAGTGACGTGTCATAAATCATGACCGGGTCATTTATGTATTACGTCTAGTGTCGCCTGCCTGACATACACTCTGCATGTGTTTCTATAAGCTATGTACGAACTATTATTAGAGTATACGTCATTATTATTTCTCCTCCCTTATTCTGACGTTGTACTAAACTTATTATGCGTTACTAATCATCATGCGGCAAAGAACTAAACATAAATTATAGAGTAATACAATTTTTAACTAAGCAAATTTATTATTTGCGTATTTTTATATTATTATCATTAATATAATTAATTATATTAGTTATATTAATTACATATTAATTAATTGTTTTAAACAATTTCTTCATTATTGTTGGATGATTTTCATTCACTAAAACTACTATTTTGATTACTGTTTGGTATCAGTCAAGATCTTTTAATATCTAGTTATTCATTACGGTGCTGTGAAAAACAATTACCTTCAGGATACAGCCCCATGAACTATCAAGAATCAAACTTCAACCTTTTGGAGTTTTCCAATTTGGTAGTCTGCTGGTTACAATGTGCGTTTTGGAGTTTATAGCCCTTTTGACTGCGACATCCAAGTCGTAGAATGGAAAACTGGCTTGTCACAGTTACTTTAATATACACGGAGACGCCTGATATTGTTGTGTTTATATTCTCTATGTTTTTAAGACTGGTTTTAATTTTTTTCTGAGAATCTTACCTCATTTTATAATCATTTTAAATTTTTGGATGTTCAGCTTGAATATAGGATATTTTGATACACACTATGATAATGTTTTTTTTGTATTAATTAAACCACATTTTTAATATTTTAGCTGTTGTTTGTAGATTTTATTAATAACTTTTTAAGTAGATTACAAATCAGGTTAATCTACGTTATATTTTTGTTTCATCGAAAGAACAACTAAATAACCGTAAATTGTGCTTGTTGGTGGACCCGGCCTGTGTGAAGATAATTGAGAGTGAGGAGAACTGAAACTACCGGTCACAAATGGTCGAGGGCATCCTTTAAACAACAAATACCCTAAAATAATCAGACCTAGACCGAGATGTGGGTAGATTGTAACACTTTATCGTCAGTTGAAAGGAGCGAGACCTGAGAGTGGACGCCTACAGTAGAAGCAATGTGACAAATGGTTGCCAGGTCAGAGTCTGAAATAGAAGAAGGGGTTTTCCAACTAAGGTGAGGTAAGAGTATCACACAACAGGCTGGCCACATCTGTTGCACATAAATACATTTTCTCGCTTTTCAATAAACAAATAGAATAAAATACCATCGAATTTAAACTATTGGTTTTATGTGGTTGACATATTCAGTCGGATAGGCAGATGGACTTGCTTAATCACGGACAACCCTTTTTATGGGCTCAGAGAGCATTGTAAATTTCCCAGAAATAAAAAAAAATGAATTACTACAGGGGGAAAAATACGTTTTTCCTTTATTATAAATATCAACAGAAGGTAAATGGGTAGATAAAACATATTATGTTCAAAAGTGTACAATATGGTCTATAGTGGATAAATCAGAATTATAAATATTTTTATTCAGGGTTTAATACATCTATTATAAGATGTTCACCTGAGACTATGGCCTTACAGATAGGAGAGTTAGAGGACACATTACGATACGATTGTTATATATTGCTTTTAAATCAAAAGGAAGTGAAGTAGCGAAATATATAGTATATTCAACTATTTAAGTAAATATTAATTTTGAATTTAAAATGTCGTATAGAAATAATATAATTTCAGTCATGAATAAAATATTTTAATACAAGTTTGATAACTTTAAAACATGGAAGATGTAATTTCAAATTTAGTATTCATTAGACTTGGATGGTTTTTAATCCAATCTGTTAATATATAAGGTTAGTATTAGCCTATGTTACTAATTATTTATTTACCTTCAAATCTAAACGCAAAGTCTTAGATTAAACATTTTTGATCTTATAGATACAATAATTTCAGATAGTTTAGCGGTTTTCCAATACACTGGATCTTCCCAGCAGGTGTTCAATAAGCCAATACAGTTGGCCCGTCGCCCGGCCTGGATTTGTGACCAAGACATTCCGTGCTTCACTCTTAAATTTATTAAGAGGAACGTTACTGATATCAGATATTAAAACAGAATTATCCAACGTAAAATTTTCCAATAAAATACATTTCTGGTAAACGTATCTTTCACATGCCACGAGTAGGTCCTCTGTCCTTATTAGTATGTATTGGAACTGTTTCTTCAGTTTAAGTATAAACAAATTCACTAAGTATTTAACTTAAGCAGGAGGAATAGATTTCAATAATTTAGTTGCGAAGGGTGACTTTTTGTAACGTCCGTCTTTAGCATTTCAATATGTATAACAAGAGTGCTTTGCCGAAGACTATTAGTTAAGGCAATATCTAATCATAATCTTACATGTCAGGTTTGTAAAGGGTAACTGGGTAAGAGGAGAGAAGGAAGTCTCTCCACCATAACCGTTATATCTAACTGATCTCAGCCCTCACCATAACGTGCAACCCCACAAATAGGCCCGCGAGCGCCAACACTGGGGCGTTGTTTAACATCTGAAGGAAAGTGGTGCCAGGTTGACTTTACAATGTCATATCTGTTTATACATTCCGATGATGTGTTTTACTCACAGTTTATATACATAATACAGATTCGGGAATTGTATTTTGCATTAGCACTATCCCAAACTGTAGTTTTACTACATGTAGCTTTAAAAATACACAATCATACATTTTGGCGTTACAATATTTTAGGTGAAACTAACTACAGGACCAGACGATATGCAGGGCCCACTGCCTTAATTAAGTCATAATAATCATCAATTGTAAATACAAAAATTAGTAGGTAAGTCTAACTGACTTTACTCAGTTCAGTTCCAACGAAAGTCAAACAGTAAAGAGGTCTCCCTTGAACCAAACAACTCAAGGCGTCGTAAAAGAAGAAACCCTTTTTATATGCAAATTCAGGCATCGACGTCAACAAAAGAAAGCCAAATAACCGATGTTATTGTTGTTAAATCAAATTAAACTTTAACTATACTTTAAATTTAGGTTTCTGAACAAATTTAACGTACTGTTTAACTATCACGGGATATAATAAAATACGTCTTACAACACTTAAGATATATTTACACTTATACTGATTCACATACAGACGGTAAACATATATAAAAGATGGTACTAGGCTATCGATTTCGACCAGTCACACCAGTCATCATCAGGCCAATGATTGATATGGTTGATTGATTGATGATATAGGTTATATCATCAATATTTTATTTTAAGGTTATACTTTGTATACACTTTGAAAATGGCATTATAGCCGAAACGCGTTGTGTAATAAAAATGTTTAAAAAAGGGTACTCTGGAAATTTTGTTTTCAATCTAATAACATTATTAGTAGCCCTATTCGTGAACTCAAGTAAAATATATATATATATATATATATATATATATATATATATATATATATATATATATACCAAACGTTTTTAATATGTCGTAAATCGTAGAACTATCCCTCTAACAAAGATAATTAAACTACTTACTTTTGAATCTGTAGCTTCATGAAGAACTTTTTTACGGAGGTCACAGGTTAGAATCTCAGACCAGCCATATTGAGCAAGTTGTACGGTTTCTCATCTAACCATGGCAATGCGGGAATGGACTCCCTAAGGGCTGACCCCCGCCAGGTCAGTTTGTATAGCGTTCTCTACAGTCCTTGTCTCGCTTACTAAACTCCTGACAACACCTTTTACACGTTCGGACAGGTTGAGCTCCCTCAGACCAGGTTTATTTCTGTCCAGCTCAGCAACTCATGTAGGAAAGGTTTTATACATTTGTCTGTTATATGTTTTGTTTTATGTATTACACATTTGTTTTTTTTTTTTCAAAAACAAATCAAGAATTAAATTTGTGTAAAATCCTTGATGTTGAGACAGATGATCTAAGCATATGTGAGATAATCTACTGGCTATAATATAGTACTGTTGAGTAAAGGTATGTAAACCTATATTTTAGTAGAGGTAAATAAATTTATCTGAGAATATCAACGGTTACAATGCCTTCTTAATGATAACCAATTTAAAAAATTATTTCTCACGTTTTCGTTTTGGAAATGTTTGTTTTTAAATAGAAGTTACCGCCTTAAAAGTCCAACCATCATATTAAAAAATATCTATATAATTATAAAACTATAAAGAACTTTTATAAACAGTAACTAGAATCACATTTATAACATAACAGTGGTGCAAAATATGGTATTTATATTTACAGCTAATAATTATAGTGAGTTTAGAGTGGGAAATGTAGTTGAATTAGTATTTAATAAACTTGTATCAGGAAGGAACTAATGATTAAGCTTTCTAAGACCAGGAAACTTGGCTCTCAAACACAACTTTGTACAGTTACTAATGGATGCCAGCGTTTATTTTTTGTCTTCATTATATTTTTGGTTGGTTACAATCTTTATAGTTTAGAAATAGTTATAATTTTAAAAGTTTAATACTTGTATTAACGACGCAATGTAATATCATAATATTTATGAACAAAATTTCTATTCTATGTTTTGAAATATGAAAAATTTATGTTTATTTCTTATCAAACATTGGTTATATATTATGACACCAGATAGCAATTTAGGAATGTTATAGGATGACCAAGTGGCAGATAATGTAGGAAAAACACGATCGTTTAATTGAGATATTGGGAATAGGGTAAGAAGGTGACAAGATGGCAAACAACAAAACATCTTTAATATCATTGACTAAGAGAATTAGGACTAAGAAAGTTAAGTACTAAGTATTTGTCATCCCTTTAAGTTCCAATTACAAACTGTCAGTTTAGTTTGATGAGAATAGAGTTATTTTTGGGCAAGCTAGCAAATAATAAGTTTAGAACTCCTGCAACATTCGACCAAAGTGAGTAACCGACATTAGTCTGCACTGACAGTTAAATCTACTTATACATTTGAATGCATGTTTTTTTAAGTCATGCATGCCACATATTAACGATTTTAAGACGCTAACACAAATCAAAAGTAACTTTAATGTTGGAAATGGGTGCAAAACCAACCAGGCTCGTTGTAATGTAAGGCACGTCGAACGTTAAATTCCAGTCCTCCTCCGAAATGGAACGCGGCGCAGCGTTGCCCTGTGCACCTTTAATGTTCTGTTGTATTTGTTACGTCCGATGGGTTTGCGGATTAACAAAAAGTTATTAAAAGTGCTTTAAATGCACATTTGTGTCGATCCGTCCTCTATTCAGTTTTCAAGTATATAAGTTTATTTTAGGAGTGTTATCTCTTAAAACACGGTCTGAGCAAGGGCTTAAACAAGAGAAAAAAGTAGATATATTTTTTTTTACGATACAAATCCTGTTGTTATAGACATTTTGAATTTACGAAATAATGTTGAAAATTCTATGGAGTTTTAATAGAGTTTAGTCACACATTAAAACACTTCACATTCGTCTTAGTTTACTACACATTCGTCTTGCAGTAATTTTTAAACTTTGGCTGTATTACTTTCTGTGTTGAGACTTATAAAGCCCCATTGATTAAGGGATAGGGGAGAATATTTCTACTGGAAACTTTTGTGTCTTACTGCAGGGTCAGAATCAGAATAAGAATATTTAATTTTAGAAGCATTTATTTATTGCTTAGAAATAATACATGGAGTCCACAGGCAAGTCAATTTACAATTCCTGGCAAATTAATTTACATTAACACGATGTTTCATGTTGACGATGATACAACTCTACAGTTTTGCTCATGTAAAATAAATACTTTTTTATCATTAACTCCACTTAGAAGTAAGTGTCTGTCAGTCTATTTGCAATCTAAAAACTCACTATAATATAAAACGCTAGAATATATAACATTTTGCGTTTTGTTCTTAAACATATTTATATTTAATGTTTATTTTTCTGGAATCCCATTAATAATATTACAGCCTAAGAGCAGTGGACTATTTTTACCTCTCGATATACAACTATGAGGTATGCTAATTCAGTTTCCAGTCCTGGTATTGTGGTTATAGACTCCTACTCCTAAAGGAAGGACTATTACTTACAAATAATAATTTGAATAATATTAGTTTTTGTAAGTAAACGTTGAATGTAAGGTAATTATTTATCTTGGCTGCAGTGACGGAATTAACTAATATTTCCAATGATATTGTTGCATGTTTTTAAATTATAAAATAATTTTCCCCATAACACCACATAAGAAGTGACATTACCGAATGGAAAATTCCAAAATATGTGGATATTTCCCCTAGGATCCAGTCATAATATTTTTAATATAAAACTATTCCTACTTAATCATCTGCACAAGTCGTCACAGTGACTAGGATGAGGATGGGTCCTTGACATTAAAAAGGTCCTCCCTTTCCGACTTAGCCTTCAATGATTCTTTAGATGTGGGTACGCCGAACTTCTCACGGCACAGTTGGGAGGACTGGTTGGTTGTGTCGGGGCGCCGACGACTCCGGAGGTCTTAAAAATAATTCACCTAAACTCACTGTCATTGAGAGGATATATGAAGCGAGATGGTGCTTCCCTCTCTAGTTTTAGTGCCGCTGGGTCGAAAGGCCTTTTTGAAGAAGAATGTCATTTACCTCCTTGTTACTCACACTTCAGTCTTCATTTGCCTTTGTACTGTTGTAGGATATTTGTTATCAAAACACTGTAGTAAAAGATGTCGTTATTTGTAAAAGAGTTATCATGTTGGAAAGAATCGCTGTTTATAAACTTGTTGGCTTCCAATATTGTGATTCTAATATTTGAATAAACATGAAATGGAAGGAACCTATCATCAAAACCAAGGTATCGGTCGTAGTTCTCGCATTGCCTTGTCTCTTTCAGTAATAGTTTGTGCCCTAAACGGGAAATTCAATAAATACAAGTTTACCTTATACGGCAATAACACTGTAGTAAGTGGAACCACCATTACAGTTTAAACTCATAGACAATATACAAGACGAGTGATATCAGGTAGGAATTCTTATCAGATTGAAAAAAGACTTTATCTGTACCTCTACATTTGTTAGTTTAGTTAAAATAGTTGAAAACGATTGATACGAAATACAAATTATAATTGTTATATAGATTTTCTGTTTTAACTTTTTTATCAATCAGAAATTGGCCAAACGACGCGTGCAACAGGCGATATTTAAAAAAATATTAAAATATAAATAGTGTAAATCATCCTTGATTATGCTCCAAATGCGTTTATAAAAAAATTGGAGACATACTTAATCATATTTTTTAAATAAACTAGCAATAGTTTTGAATAGTAATAAGTACTCCATTATGCGCATTGATATCAAATAACTTTTGTTGTTTATGATCTGCAAGATATATATAGTTATACAGTTTTGTACAGTAATTCATTTATTGAGTGGCGTGATTATTATTAGAAGTTGATTATATTAGGTCAGTTCCAAACAATAATTGTGTCACTTCTCGATGAAAGACCGAGACCAGAGGAAACACAAGCGCGTAACAAACTGTACCGGGATGAGGCCAAACCGCTTAGCGAAGTGGATGTATTGTGGTCGCAGGTTAACCTCGTTGTTGTTAGGTTTCACTGACCTTCACAGTGCATTTGCTAGACAGCTTTTAAAGGAATAATTTATTCGAGTTTTCATTACACATGTCATTTTAAATTTACTAAAAACAGGAATCGGTCTAAAAATGAACTCTCACTGTGTATGTGTGTATATGTGTATATGTATATGTGTATATGTCTATATACTGTGTTATATACTCCAAGTATATAAAATGACATAATCCAACTGTAATGTTTCCTGTATAACATTGCTTTACTAAAGCCTCACACATATAGTCACAATGTTAGACGAGCAGTTTGTTTGTAAATAAAAGTTTGTTTGTTACAATAAATATTAATGAACTTGTACCTTCTATAATAAATCATTGAATTAAAAATTAAATTTTACTCCATTTATGTAACCAGATGGTAACTAATACGTTTATTAGATCATTTTGAAGCTAATAAACAAATAACCTTTGGGTTTTAGAAATACGACAACGACGATGAAATTTAAAATTTATGACATATTATGTTAAATTTTCAACGATTAAATTTATAAAGCGCTCTAATTAGCTTTATCTGTACAAAGCTCATTACCAATACATTTTTGGTCGTCGGACTAAGATATTATGATAAAAGGTATGGTAACAAAACACAGTATAGTTTACTGTTTAAAATAATAATACATCAAAAAAGAACCTCACACAATGAAAATACCCGTCAAAAGATGAGAGATAACCATGAATTCATCTTATAAACTTGCAAACACATAACTTCACTGATTTTAATTGCTTTCACCCCATGCAATACAAATATGTACGCGTGGACATATGCGTCTTACGTTTATGCTAATACTTAATATGCATCAATCAAATTAGTATGGAAAACTTCACGTCACTGAAGGATACTTATTACAGAATATTAAATAGCTGTAAATAGTATATTATCTATCTATGCTTCTGAACAATTATTACGTACACGTCTCAACGCTAGGGATTTAATCTAAATATTCAAATTCCAGCATAGCATGTTTAAATTGATTAAACTCCTAATAGTACAAGTATTTTTCCCACTTAAAACTTGTCTGTATGGTCTAGATATTATTTATCTTAATTTTTATAATTTCTTCAGTAGCATAATAATCCTGTTTAATCCTCTGTTGTTATGATTAAACTGGGTAAAATCAAATACGTCTCGTAACACTACAACATATATTTACGATTGTACTGCACTTACATACAAGACGGATAATACACCAAAAATATTGTGCAAGGCGATCGATTTGAACCAGTCACATCGATCATCCTCAGGCCGAATCAGAGAGAGGCATTCCGGATTGGACTGGTAGTATATTTTTAAGTGTTGTGAGACGTATTTTATTTTATCCTGTTTAATTGTTGTGTCAAGGTGTACAACTTTCAAAATGTCATATTTGGATATTTTTTAATGAGGTATAAATCCCTTTGTCTACATTTCCCTTCGCATGTAATCCGTTTGTGCAAAGAGATCGTGAGGACAAGGTTTCGCTCTCAACCAACAGTGATCGGATCTAAATCTCCCAACTGCAGAGTTTCACACAATCCGCTTGACAAAGGGATTCAGGATTACCAATTTAGTAAAGTATTTGGGTTTAGGATTTTGTATTTGGGGCTCTGATTTATTCTCCCGTTTAACTAGGACAGATTTTATGAGGGAGACCCTGACGGTGACCGACTTTACTTAAATCTACAAAAGTGTCTTACCAATAAAGAAATAAGAATTTTTCATGTTACAATTTTGGATTCATGTGATTACCATTTAGCTAAAATAATATGCCTGTATAAAAAAGAAAAAAATACACACACACTTTTCACGTATGAATTATTCAGTATTTGCCATAATATTCTATGCTCTAATATGAATAAGGTTTCCTAGTTTGTAGATCTTATCTCGAAAACGGCAAATGCTTACAAAAGGGTAGTAAGAATTAACTCTACTTCTACATTGAACTAATTACTAATCCTTTCTTGGAAAAACACGGATCAAGATTTTGTTTATATCCGTTTTCATTGCTTGATATTTCATTCCATGATCACAGACGGTCTTTTCATCAAAAATGTTAAAACATGTAGTTTATTTGTTCGTACATAATGAGTTCCGATTCTTGGTTGTTCTAAAAGCCGAATTTCTTATAAAATGAATCACAATTTGTATGTAATATTAATTTAAATAATACTAATCATACTTACTATCTATTTTATTTAAAATACGTCTTATATTTTGTTCGGAGATTTTAGGGCTTTTACATTTGAATTTTGTCTTCATGTTGGTATAAATCAAAAGTTCTTAATTTCTATAAGTGCCTTTTTTAAATATTATCCTTCAGAGCTCCGCCCCATAAGCTTCCAAAGTGTTAATGCTAATCTTGTGGAGGTATTTTATTTACGTAGTCAGATGATCACAATGAAAAATATCCTTAACATCTGGCTCTAAGCTGGCGAGATCAATATGCGGAGAACGGGACACTGAATAGTACGAGTTGATAATTTTATAGAAAATGTATGGAAACTAAAGCATCTCCAAAAAATCTTTATGAATCATGGTATCAGTAGCCTACTAAATGATAAAAATACTACAGCAATCAAGTTTTTAAGATAACATGACCAGCTCCATTAGGTGATGTAGCAACCATTTTAACTTATACACTATTTTAAACTTCCACTGGGGTTGTTTTCTGGTAACAAATATTTTATTTTGAATGCAAATGAAGGTTACTAAAATTACTTGTACTCAATTTAAGCTCTTAAAATA
The DNA here is from genome assembly GCA_963675035.1 of Allygus modestus. Classification (NCBI taxonomy): domain Eukaryota; kingdom Metazoa; phylum Arthropoda; class Insecta; order Hemiptera; family Cicadellidae; genus Allygus; species Allygus modestus. The sequence goes on from OY776112.1 coordinate 313,589,253, forward strand.
ACTAACTCAACGATTTGGCATTTAACTATACGTATCATGCAGGGAAACATTAGCCTTAAAAAAAATATTAATGGAAAGTTTCAGAAGCTGTAAAAAACAGAAACTGTAATACATTCAAGACGATTGAAGTATATATATACACATATATATTAGCGTAAAACGTTTGCTTTTGAGAAAGCAAATCCTCATGTTTCATCGTTATATACAAACTGTGATTGTGCTAAAAAAGTGTAAGAATTAAACACATTTTAAGGACAGGAAGAATGGCGCAATCAAAGATTAAATGTCATTCATTTTATATAACAAATCATCGTATGTGCTAAAAAAGTGTAAGAATTAAACACATTTTAAGGACAGAAAGAATGGCGCAATCAAAGATTAAATGTCATTCATTTTATATAACAAATCATCGTATATTTCATACCAAGTACTAATTCAGGTGCTGAAAACTGGTTAAAGCTAAATAATTCAAGAGGTAATTCGATTAAAATAATTGTTTTTAATTATTTACTTTTATAATGTTACAACATTGTTATAAAGTTATAGGAAACAAAATTATATAAATAGAATACATATTTAAAAAGACATTCTTGTAAAGACTGTTATCACAGTAAATTTAAGATTATTACCTTTTAGAACCATTTTTAAATACTAGAGTTAGAGTTTGTAAATTCAATAAATGTATGGTTGGAATCTATAAATAAAATATCACCAATGATAAAACAAATCTTCATTAAATTTTACCAAGAAAACTACAAAATGAGCAATGGTTGTGAAACTAATAACAGACAAGAACCAATAATCAAGTTAGTTGTGGCCAGGAAACATGGATTTCAAACCTTAAAGTTCATAAAGCAACATACAAACTTTGTCTGAAACAAGTTTTATGGTATAATTGAGGGATGATTATGTATCAAAACCTTTTATACTTCCTCACAAGTGGTATTCTCTACATACGCATTTGCTTGTATAAATAACCCAGATTCAAGAAATTGTTTATCCAATAATTCTTTCCTAGAAATCCCAATGTATGCCACATGCCATTCTTACATCAACTGCAAAACACTGGCTATGCGTTTATCGCTTCACAAGTTTTCAATAGTTTGGATTTTTTTGTTCAAGTTGGAACACTTCTTTTTAAACTTCCTTTTAAGTCTTTGGTTTTTGTGCAAGAAGTCACGGGATCGATTCCTTGGGTCGCCCTCATGACTTTGAGATGTTTGGACAATTGACTTCTAACAACGAAATACTACTAGCGTGACCAAAAACGTAAATACAATAAATACATTTTTGCACACCTTAACAAGTATATGTCTTAATTTGTTGCGGCCATATTAATAAATTACAAACTATTGCAATAACACGCAAAACGAAAGTCCGTAACATGATCATTTGGCTACCTGGAAATTGGCCAGTTCAGGCCTAACGATCTGCTATAAGAAGGCTGCTTGGTCTGGCTTAGTGAGCTACTGGCATAAGGTAACGACAATACAATTTGTATAATGGTTAATGAGATCTATCCGTGACCACCGTTCAGTTGTAATAAACTATTGTTTCAAAGTCCTTACAATGTGTTGCTGCTATGCGCCCCTTGGCTGGGAGCCTCTACATTGTTTATTTTAACTATTTTCGTACATACTTCTCAAGACAATAATTGACTGGACGAAAAAGTTTTGATAATTTCTTATCCAGCTTAATGGAAATGCGTGTTTACAATCGTCTGCAGGATGTAAGACGGTTTAGTTTTTTTACAGAATAGGTTATCACTGAGAAGTAGTAATGTCGTTTTCAAATGAGTGGAGAGAAGACCGCTCTAGTTTAGAAACGCAGTTATTAAAAGCCGAGGCAATCTAATTTCGTGCTCTGACAAATTGAAACTCGCACTGCAATCGAAGTACTCTTTAAATTGTTCTTTAATTCATTCCTCGTTTTCAAAGATATATTTTTGACCAGCACTTTTAATTTTAGAGGTGATGATATCGAATTACATTTTTACATAATCAAATGTCCTTAATTTAAGTCATTCATTATTTTACAATTACTGTAAATGTGTTGTTGCGATTAAATGTGTTACTGCAATTAAGTGTGTTGTTATGATATAGTTAGGTTATTACGATTTGTGAAGCTGACTCTTAATAGTGATACATATTCAGTCACAATATTACACAGAAATATCGTAAACGGCAACTCCCACCTTCTAATATTTATGAGTATTATATTTAGGAGTATTTTATTTAGAAGTGCATTTGCTGATACCTAGTATAAACCTAGTATAAAAGTAAAACAGATAAATATTATTTTTAATTTCAACTTTAGTTTCTAATGCTCTTGCATAAAATGTTACTTGTCTTTGACAAATTGGACACTTTTCTTAACTTAAATTAATTACATAAATGAGGACCAGTTGGTTAAATAAACTTGTATATTTTAATACGGCAACCCCATCTGACGAAAGAGAAGGTGATCAACGAGTATCTGATACCGTCCTCCGCCAATAAGCTGCTACTATCCAGGATCAAGTAGGCGCGAGGTGCAAGGTGTATAGGTAAATCTGTATCAAGGAGGAGACAATCTTGGTGCGAAAATGCAGTAGTCAAAACATTGATAAAAATAAGTGTGGGGCCTTAATAATTTGTAAAAATGTTCGAACTGGCAATATCTTTTTACTAGAATAAACGGTGTTTAGTATTAAGAAATGTATTTAAATATGTTAAAAATGCGTAATTGAGTGTGCAGGAAATTAGGGAGTTAATTTTCATACGGATTTCTTATGATCAATTATTACAAATTTGGTTGGATATAGTTGGGAAAACATGTTGATTAATCTCAGTTACCCAGTCGAAATTGAATTACAAAATTATTGACAATGTTGAACAAAACTATAATGCATAAAAGCTAGCAAAGGTTTATGTTATAAATTACATTCTTATTATAAATTAATGTTTATTTGATTACTGCAGTCTGTGATTGTGTTTTTATTTTTATTCTTTACTGACTTTATTGCTTTAATAAAACATCGCTGATCTTAATGGTGCAGTATGTAAAATTTGTGAAACGAATATTTATGGACTATGATTTACAAATATTTTACATTAAAAGCTTACAAATTTAGCATGTACTATGTAATACTTCACAACAACCGACCTACTTTTTTATTATGAATTTTTTTTGTTTTAAGGGGTCTCAGATTCAACTATGCAATTGGATTTTAGATTTTGGATATTTTGATAACTGTACAACATTTTCATGAGTTTGAACAACCGAAATTATATTATTTCTACTACACTAGTTATATATTACTTCTCTTTGTTTCAATCACCGGTGCTCTCTTAAAAACATAGTCTTCGTAAGATCTGTATTGTCATTTTAATAAGGAATTGAAACTCAAATTTTAGAATCTCAAAAAAGGTTTTATAATAATCACTTTATTCTAATTTGCACGTAACATACATGTTTTACAAGTAACATGGTGTAATTATGAATGTGTTTGAGGTTGGAATTCGATTAGTTTTAATTATAAGTTTTTAAATAGTGTATATAATTCAATATGTTGACAGTTAAGACAACCTTCATCAAATATTAAAGAAAACAGGAAAGCCAAAGACAATATAACTAAAAGTACAACAAAAGTAAATCAAGTGCTGCAACTTATGCAAAGGTATAAAATCATTAAACATTTGTAAAATAAGTTTTACAGGAAATAGGTTCAACTTAGGAATTGAAAATTGTTATTCTAACAGTTTTCAGACCAAAATGTTAAATATTTTTACTTTCTCCCCCTTATACGTAGTATATGGAGAAAGTATTGTTTTCGACAGAATTTTCGAATTTGAGTTGTTAGTGGAAATATTCGTTTTGGTGCTCCCTGAACCCAAAAAAGTGGTTTTTACGTGATGTCTGTCTGTGTGTGTGTGTGTGTGTGTGTCCGTGTGTGTGTGTGTGTGTCTGTGTGGATGTGTACAGAGCTAGAGCCCTAACCTATGGACCGATTTTGATGAAATTTGGTATGTATGTACTAATCCACGATATCTCCAGGTGTTTTTTTCATTTTTTTGAATTTTTGATTTTTAAGGGTAATTATCCCCCAAAAACCACCAAAAAACATGAAAAATCCAAATTTCTCAAAAACGGCTCTAACGATTTTGATTAAACTTTAGTCGTTTGTAGAACTTTAGTTCTCCAACAAAATGACACCACCCGCATTCCTGTAAAAATTCGGGTTCAGAAATTACAGGACTTAATTCACAGACATCCAAAATTCAGTTTTTTTGATTTTTCATAAAAAAACATAAATATTAAAAAATATTACTATTCACCATTAAAAAGAGCTCAAAAAACTAAATAATTTAGTATTTTGAATTACTATTCTACGATTTTTGGTTTCGGAGAAAATTGAAATTTTCATTTAGCGGTAAACGCAGTACGTTGTCCAATGTTATTCTTATGGGGAATACAAAAATTACTATTTCTGTCTTATTTACTGATCAATATCATTCAAACTTGATATGCTTGTCAATTTAGCATTGACCAACAGAGTTAATTCGAAATATGTTGCCCCTTAATAAACCTGGGGGGGAAATAGGGGGCATTTTCCCTCTTAAAACCACGAGTGTAGCAATGGATTCTGTAGTGCCTCCAAAGCAGGGATTTGGGTGGATGTTTTTTAAAACAACTTGTTTAGAAGATTTTCTGTACATTCGACCATTTTTGTATTCTATATTTAGTAAATAAAAAGTAAATTATTCATTAAAGTTGGGCTAAAAGGGAGAAAGTATGTGTCAGTTTCCTGATACCGTTTATTACTAAAGTAATCATGAATAATTAATAACTCATTATAAAAACCCATCAATTTAAGTCATCAAGTTCAGCCTAGAGAAGGCATTTGTTTTTGTGGAAGATAACTCACAGTAAAATATTAGTATAAGCATTGTCCTTTAATAATAGTAATACAAATATATTGTAAGTATATTAATATAAATTAAAACCTGTAGATGTTTATCAATAAAATTACTTTCATAAAATATGCTGTATTATAGCTCAGGCCTCAAGAGCCAAAGCCATTTCTATGTTAATGTAACGTACACATATAACAGCCGAGAGTGACGGGTCGTAATATATCACGTACTAGGTAGAGTTGTGCTTACTCAGTTGATACTCCGTTGTCTGGCTTGTCTGCAAAATTGTGTGCAGTCATCGTGGCTTATCGTAGCCGTAAAAAAACATTCTAGACGTTTTCTGTAAGAAATTACCTTTTTACCTTTAAAAATAATATGTTCTTTTCGAGTAGCAGATTAAAAAGTCTTGGATGTTGCTACTTGAACTTAGTGGTCTGGTTTTAATTTCTGTCCCATTATACTACCTCAGTTAATACTGGTTAGTTACAACCATAAATTACCTGATACAAGTCAACTGTATAATTTATAAGGAGGGGAGCTTCTTGTAACCAGTTTTACTTAAGACATTTTAAACATATATTTCTGAAAACTTACTTCTAGGTAGATAAAGGCCAACGCAGAACGGAATCTGAACCAATTAATGGCAAAGACGCAACACTGAAAATAAATCCTAATCGGGGTTTAAATTGTAATATAATAATGAGGTTCGTCCTTGTAACTAAAGCGTTTTAAAGAAAATACAATGGGATGGTCGTTATTTCCCAGTCTGTTTACATGGTTTTAATACGCCACAACACGGACCGATTACTACTATTGCAGCTATGAGCCCCTTGTTATATCTCAAATTAACTTTATGTAAACTGTTGATATGCCACCTACTGACTATGAAACCGTACAAGCAATGATGAAGAAATTCATCCTATAACTGATTAATATTGTGTTAATTAATGTTTAACCTATTATAATTTATTATACTTGTATTTCCTTCTGATCATCAGTTTGAGATTAGACGGCTTACGTTTCTAGTAAGTTTACTTATAAAATATGATTAAAAAACAAATCCGTCACAATAACAGTCAAACGTAAGTGGCTGCAACAAAGGCATGGCAATTTCCTATGGCTAGTTGGTACAGTATATACAGTTCACGTCTGGGATGTTCTGGAAATATAATAATTCAGAGGAATAAATTTAAAGTTAAAAAAGTTATCTTTAAATTACGCAACATACGCGTAAAATATTTGAATTCCCGCATTGTTTTCAATATTTCTCCTTGTATCTTGGTTTTATTAAATGTCTTTATTTCAGGAGTGTTATAGAAAGGAACATAAGTCATGGTAAATATGTTGTCTAATAACCGTACAAACAGTACACTCAGTCAAGCATAACAGACATGTTTAATGTAAAGGTCAAAGTTAGGATTATCTTTGAACACAAAATTTTAAGATATTTTAAATTCACCCGGTTGAACGACTCGGATAATTACTTCATACTTATTCGTATTTATTACAGCCATTGCGAGTTACTAAGATAAATTGACTTTTAATATTCCTGCAATGCAGTTTCTTCAGCCAACGACAGTTAACTACAACAATCGCTCCATCAGAAGTTTGATGCTCGACCGGATTGCTTCCATAACTAATTCCAAGAGTTGTTGATGCGCAGTCGCAGTCGGCTGTGAAACATCAAACCCCACTTTTAGATTACGATTCTAACGGATGGTCCATAAATAACGAACGTTTTTAAAAATAAAGTAGCGTTTTGAAAAATGACAATATTACTGTATTACTACAGCTAAATTACACACAATTTTATGCCGAATTCATTTATGAAAAATTATTTCTTTCAAAAGACCTCCACCGATGTCCGCGAACCAGGACGATTTATTGACATGGGTTTTGGAGAGATTTCATCGATGATGCTGTTCTTTAGATCACGAATGGTTTGAGGTTTTCTTGCATAGACTTTGCTTTTAAGGTAGACCCACAGCTTAGTCACATGCAGATACACGCGGTGACCGTGCAGGCCAAGCGTCATCGCCGTGTCGGGAAATGAGATGGCCCCGGAAGAGTCTGAGCAGGACATTCATCGTAATGTCTGCGTGTGCGGAGTAGCTCCATCTTGTTGGAACCATAACAAGTTCCTATTTAAACCTCTCTGTTGCAGTTGGGGGACTAAAAAGTCCTGAATCATTGATGTGTAACGTTCTTTAGTCACGGTAACTGTTTCCCCATTCAGGTTTTCAAAAAAGTAAGGTCAAATTATTCCAAAACGTGCTACACCACACCAGACAGTTACTTTTTCACTGAGCAAAGGATTTTGGAAGATTCCTTTGGGATTTTATATTGCACAGTAAGGACAATTCTGTGTGTTAACACTACCACACAAGTGAAGGTGGGCTTCGTCGGACATTATTAGACGCCCCAGAAGGTTTTCACCTCCAATAAGCTGCAACAGTCTTTGACCAAACATCAAATCTAGGGTCACCTTGATTGAGCTTCTGTGCAACAACCAGTTTGTAGGGATGAAAATTAAAATCGAGATGTAAAATACGTTGTAATCTGGACCTAGAAAAACCTAAAGCAACTGAATGTTTTCTTGCTGATCTTTTTGGACTTTGGAGAACAGATTCTCGTACTCTTGCGATGTGCTCCTCTCTGTACGTGCAAACTTTGACCTCCCAGGAGGTTTATTCTTGAGAACGACTCCCTTAGTTCTTAAAATAAATACCCACCACAAGATAGTATTCCTAGGGAAAACCGCACCATGACACGGGCGTTGAAATGATTTCGAAACGAGTTCGCACGCAGCACACTGAAGTGAGGGAAGTGAATTTCCACATGCAAAACTTTTAAAACTCAAACCAGTGTAAAAAACATACATTTATTTAAATTTTGTTGAAATCTGAAATAATTAATTTTTTGGCTGTTGTGATGCTCCTGGTTTCATTTACCTGCAATGCTAGGAATACAATTTTGTGCATTATAAGGTTAGGAGAAGGTCCAGTCAGGCTTGAAAGTAGGTGCGAGGTTGCTGGGGAAGATGCAAATAACCGACACATGAATAACATGCTTTTCTAATGTAAAAACCCATAAGACAACGTACTGTGTTTAGCCGATATACATTTTATTTAATAACTCAGTAAATATATATGCTAGAATGACGAGGGAGGGCGTAAAACTACGCTTCACTCATATTAAAACATGCATTAATCTTACGTCCGGGGCTTTTCTGACCCCTTTTAAGCCCAAAAACACAAAATTTTAAAGAATAATCCCCAAAAAAGGGGTTTAGAGTTTTCCGATTGATTTTCCCAACAAACTTGTGCAATTGATTATAGAAAGGAACGTCCCTAGACAATTTGAAGTAAATCGGACTAAAAAATGCGACCGCTAGAGTGCGTACACACATATATATATATATATATATATATATACAATTTTGAACGACCCCCCAAAAACGTGTTCAGGGGGTCACGTTAGGAACTTCTATGGTGGTCACCGTGCGGGTCATGCTAATAGTTCACTTTCCATAGGAAATTCATTAATAACCGCTGGGTAACAATAACAGACTCGTTATTTTTAAATAGGCTTCAACGAAAAAGGCAGAATTTTGTACTGTCCAACGATCCATGAATACTGAAATGGCATAATATGTGTTGTTTTTTATTGCAAAAATCAAAATTTTACGCATAACAACAGCTGAGTAACATCTGCTTAAAAACCATCCGTTCTTTATGGACCAACAGTTATTTTGGGTACTTGAAGAGGGTCTCTATTTACAGATCAAAGGAAACAATTAATACCCCTGTCGCAGTAAACCTGCGTACTCAGTGAATTTACAATTCATAATATTTGTCTTTATACCACATAAAGCCCCATACCAAGTTTCATAAAAATAAATTCACATGAACGCGATTTTAATTATTCTCCATAAGAATAACATTGGAAATGAGTACATAGGTTTGCTGAAACAAGGGACACAAACAATTGGTTTTTATGCAAATATAAATATAATTTAACTAGGTGAAGCCACATACCAGGTTTCATAAATATTCAATCATAAATAAGCGCTATATAACATTTTAGTTATGCTCCATAAGAATAACATGGAGGCTAAGTAAGCAGGTTTGCTGCAACAAGGAAAAAATGGGTTTGTATGCAATTAGCAATATAACTCAACCAAGTGAAGCTATATACCAAGTTTTATTAATTTATGTTCATAATTAAGGGAGTCATTACATTTTACTTATTCTCCATAAGAATAACATGGGGCTGAGTACGCGGGTTTGCTGTTACGGTAATAATCAACAAAAAATCGATTTGTTGTGCAAATATCAATATACCAGTACTACTTGAAGCCACATACCAAGTTTCATCAACATACATTCATAAATAATCGAGATATCACATTTTATTTATTCTCCTTAAGAATAACATTGGACAACGTGCTGTGTTTAGCACTTTGAATATCTCAGCAACGGTTGGGTTTATAATCACAATTTAAGTACCAAAATTATTGTTTTGTGGAATTGAACAGATTGGTAAAAGCAAATGTGAAGTTTACATTAAAATAAACTTAGGAAAAGCCAAAAACGTTTTTCCCATAAGATTAACATAAGAGATTTTATGAGTAGGTTTTTTGGATTTTCTCCGCAGCCATTTAACTTAGGTTAATAATTCAAATTACTATACTAGTTGTTTTTTAAGCTCTATAACATGGTCAAAACCATAATTAAATTATAAAAAAAACTGTAGGCTGAAAAATGCAAAAACTGATTTTTGGTAAATTTAAAACTCCCATAAACCCCCCTTCCCATCGTCCGATTTTTCTGGTTTTCGAACTCAAAGTCATGAATGTCATTTTACACATTTGAGCCAAATTTAATCGAAATCGGACGATTTTTACTCAATTTATCGCATTCACGGTCACACACATATATATATATATATATATATATATATATATATAATAAATATATGATTTGAACGAAAAGTGTTTTTGTCATCTGGGGACCTCAAAACAAAAATTATCATGGTCTCGGGCTTAAGTCTATGGTCGGGCATGAGACCTACGGTAATAGCTTCTTTCCTATGGGGGAAATTCGCTAAAAAGTATTGCTTGCAGATTTGTAATAATGCGAAGGTTTCTAACGTGACATCTTTTTCAACTACATTAATATATAAAATGTAACAAAACGTACTCCAATCAGTCATTCAGTCATTGACTTCATATGAAGTGAATTTGTTTAATCATTATAGCGATTATATACTTTACTCGTGATGATAAACTAGCACTGCACTGCATATTTGTCTACCAGCCAATGCACAGTAATAACCACATAGATTAACTCATAGTTTATAGTGTCTAGTTAGTCATGGTGGTATAACCACTGCAGGCGATGCAGCTACACGAGATGCTCCAAACACTGTTTATTGACGCATGTTCTCCACAAACATTTATTGAGTTCATGATAAACTTTATTGAGTCCGCGAATAAACAATGGTGATTTTGATATCTCGTTTGGTCTTATAACTCTTACACAATATTTTATCTGAATTCAAGTAAAGGTTTCGTTTGAACTATACTCTGATATATAAATTAAAAGATAGAACAAAATTCATCTAAAAACTCAATAAACTATCAACTTTTGTTAATTATGTGTAATAAGGTTAATGCTCTTTTAAATTAAATCATCAATGATATTAGTGTTAAAAGGTCAAGAGATGGGTCAGAAGTTGGCTTCTGAATAGACCCATTTAGGGCCGGAGAACGCGGAAGCTCTTCTCTAATTCAAAGCTCTTTCTAATTTTTTTCAAAGACTTATATTTTTTACATTTTACTTATTGCATGTTGAAGATACAGTATTTTAAACGAGTCAACAATTTAACCTCATAAATTAAACGGTATTAAAATGACCATTTTATAAAAGTTATATCTTTTATATAATAAAAACACTTGAGAATCTGTGATTTTTTTTGCTTAAAAATGCAATAATTGTGTTTTGTGTTCCTGTTAAGGTTGGTGTGAGGGGAAAATCTGCCTTAATGTTATTTTTAAGCGTAAATGGACCTACTTTCATGCAAAATCTAAGTTAAATCATTTCAACAGATATTGAATTAAAACGGAAAACGAGTTTGCACGCAGCACGCTGACGTGAGGGAAGTGAATGTCCACATAAAAACTTTTAAAACTCAAAATCAGTGTAAAATCATACATTTGTCCAATTTTTATTGAGATCTGAAAACATTGATTTTTTGGCTGTTCTGATACTCCTGGTTTTATTTATTTGCAAAGCTGGGATTACAATTTTGCGCATTATAAGGTTAGGAGAGGGTCCATACAGGCTTGAAAGTAGGCGTGAGGTTGCTGGGGACAATAAACGTACTCTAACAAAGGAATAACAGGCTTTTCTAGTGTAAAACCCCCATAAGACAACGTACTGTGTTTAGCTGATACACATTTTCTTTAATAACTCGGTAAATATTTATGCTAGAATGACGAGAGAGGGCTTAAAAGTTTCGCCTCACTAATTCCAATCTTTTTACTTGAATTAATTTTACATCTGGGGCTTTTATGACCTTTTTTGGGCCCAAAAACTCGAAATTTGAAAGATTAATCCCCAAAAAATGCGTTTAGAGTTTTCCGATTGTTTTGCCCAACGAACTTGTCCAACAGATTATAGAAAGGAACGTTCCTACCGATTTTGAAGTAAATTGGACAAAAAATGCGACCGCTAGAGTGCATACATATATATATATATATATATATATATATATATATATATATATATATATATATATATATATACAATTTTGAACGACCCCCCAAAACGTGTTTAGGGGGTCACGTTAGGAACTTCTATGGTGGTCCCGGGCTTAAGTTTCACCGTGCGGGTCATGCTAATAGTTCACTTACCAAAGGAAATTCACAAATAAATTATAGCATTCATACAACACCATATTTTAACTACAGTAATGATTTATAGGTCAATGGATGTTAGCTTGCAGATAGCAGAACTGTTAGATGTAATTAAACAATACATTTACTGCAGATTTGACCTTTTTAATTAAATTTGTCGGTGTGATTGGACCGATACTGTACGATAACGCTGTATATGAAATCAATAGTGTTGGTATAAAATAATTATATATTCTATTTTATTTATTAATTCAAACGGAATGATAAAACCGTAGAGATGGCTAATATTTATTTGTAGCTTGGGTTTAAAATGGGAGGGTGTGAGCTAATCTACACGATTAAAGGTTTCGTTTTTATAATCATCTTTTAATCATGTACGCATTTTATTTCAGATCCATAAATCTTAGAGATAAGTTTGCTTTCATGCATTTTAGCAAATTTCCCCTATAGGGAAGAAGCTATTACCGTAGGTCTCATGGTAAGACTTAAGCCCTAGACCATGAAAAATTTTTTTTTTAAGGTCCCAAGATGACTAAAACACTATTCGTTCAAATTTATATATATGTATATATATATATATATATCTATATATGTGTCCGTGAATGCGATAACTTGAGTAAAAAACGTCCGATTTTGATGAAATTTGGCTCAAATGTGTAAAGTGACATTTATGACTTTAAGTTCGAAAACCAGAAAAATCGGACTATGGGAAGGGGGGTTTATGGGGGTTTTAAATTTTCCAAAAATCAGTTTTTTGCATTTTTCACCCTAAAATTTTTGAAACAGTTAATTTTGGTTTTGACCATGTTATAGCGCTTAAAAAAACAAATAATATGGTATTTTGAATTATTAACCTAGGTTAAGTGGTTGCGGAAAAAATCCAAAAAAACATGCTCATAAAATCTCCCATGTTAATCTTATGGGAAAAAGGTTTTTGGCTTTTCCTCAGTTAGTTTTACTTTAAACTTCACATTTGCTTTTACCAATCACTTCAGCTCCACAAAACAATCATTTTGTGCTCAAATATATATGCTAGAATGACGAGGGAGGGCGTAAAACTACGCTTCACTCATATTAAAACATGCATTAATCTTACGTCCGGGGCTTTTCTGACCCATTTTAAGCCCAAAAACACAAAATTTGAAAGAATAATCCCCAAAAAAGGGGTTTAGAGTTTTCCGATTGATTTTCCCAACAAACTTGTGCAACTGATTATAGAAAGGAACGTCCCTACACAATTTGAAGTAAATCGGACTAAAAAATGCGACCGCTAGAGTGCGTACACACATATATATATATATATATATATATACAATTTTGAACGACCCCCCCAAAAACGTGTTCAGGGGGTCACGTTAGGAACTTCTATGGTGGTCACCGTGCGGGTCATGCTAATAGTTCACTTTCCATAGGAAATTCATTAATAACCGCTGGGTAACAATAACAGACTCGTTATTTTTAAATAGGCTTCAACGAAAAAGGCAGGATTTTGTACTGTCCAATGATCCATGAATACTGAAATGGCATAATATGTGTTGTTTTTTATTGCAAAAATCAAAATTTTACGCATAACAACAGCTGAGTAACATCTGCTTAAAAACCATCCGTTCTTTATGGACCACCCGTTATTTTGGGTACTTGAAGAGGGTCTCTATTTACAGATCAAAGGAAACAATTAATACCCCTGTCACAGTAAACCTGCGTACTCAGTGAATTTACAATTCATAATATTTGTCTTAATACCACATAAAGCCCCATACCAAGTTTCATAAAAATAAATTCACATGAACGCGATTTTAATTATTCTCCATAAGAATAACATTGGAAATGAGTACATAGGTTTGCTGAAACAAGGGACACAAACAATTGGTTTTTATGCAAATATAAATATAATTTAACTAGGTGAAGCCACATACCAGGTTTCATAAATATTCAATCATAAATAAGCGCTATATAACATTTTAGTTATGCTCCATAAGAATAACATGGAGGCTAAGTAAGCAGGTTTGCTGCAACAAGGAAAAAATGGGTTTGTATGCAATTATCAATATAACTCAACCAAGTGAAGCTATATACCAAGTTTTATTAATTTATGTTCATAATTAAGGGAGTCATTACATTTTACTTATTCTCCATAAGAATAACATGGGGCTGAGTACGCGGGTTTGCTGTTACGGTAATAATCAACAAAAAATCGATTTGTTGTGCAAATATCAATATACCAGTACTACGTGAAGCCACATACCAAGTTTCATCAACATACATTCATAAATAATCTAGATATCACATTTTATTTATTCTCCTTAAGAATAACATTGGACAACGTGCTGTGTTTAGCACTTTGAATATCTCAGCAACGGTTGGGTTTATAATCACAATTTAAGTACCAAAATTATTGTTTTGTGGAATTGAACAGATTAGTAAAAGCAAATGTGAAGTTTACATTAAAATAAACTTAGGAAAAGCCAAAAACGTTTTTCCCATAAGATTAACATAAGAGATTTTATGAGTAGGTTTTTTGGATTTTCTCCGCAGCCATTTAACTTAGGTTAATAATTCAAATTACTATACTAGTTGTTTTTTAAGCTCTATAACATGGTCAAAACCATAATTAAATTATAAAAAAAACTGTAGGCTGAAAAATGCAAAAACTGATTTTTGGTAAATTTAAAACTCCCATAAACCCCCCTTCCCATCGTCCGATTTTTCTGGTTTTCGAACTCAAAGTCATGAATGTCATTTTACACATTTGAGCCAAATTTAATCGAAATCGGACGATTTTTACTCAATTTATCGCATTCACGGTCACACACACATATATATATATATAATAAATATATGATTTGAACGAAAAGTGTTTTTGTCATCTGGGGACCTCAAAACAAAAATTATCATGGTCTCGGGCTTAAGTCCATGGTCGGGCATGAGACCTACGGTAATAGCTTCTTTCCTATAGGGGAAATTCGCTAAAAAGTATTGCTTGCAGATTTGTAATAATGCGAAGGTTTCTAACGTGACATCTTTTTCAACTACATTAATATATAAAATGTAACAAAACGTACTCCAATCAGTCATTCAGTCATTGACTTCATATGAAGTGAATTTGTTTAATCATTATAGCGATTATATACTTTACTCGTGATGATAAACTAGCACTGCACTGCATATTTGTCTACCAGCCAATGCACAGTAATAACCACATAGATTAACTCATAGTTTATAGTGTCTAGTTAGTCATGGTGGTATAACCACTGCAGGCGATGCAGCTACACGAGATGCTCCAAACACTGTTTATTGACGCATGTTCTCCACAAACATTTATTGAGTTCATGATAAACTTTATTGAGTCCGCGAATAAACAATGGTGATTTTGATATCTCGTTTGGTCTTATAACTCTTACACAATATTTTATCTGAATTCAAGTAAAGGTTTCGTTTGAACTATACTCTGATATATAAATTAAAAAATAGAACAAAATTCATCTAAAAACTCAATAAACTATCAACTTTTGTTAATTATGTGTAATAAGGTTAATGCCCTTTTAAATTAAATCATCAATGATATTAGTGTTAAAAGGTCAAGAGATGGGTCAGAAGTTGGCTTCTGAATAGACCCATTTAGGGCCGGAGAACGCGGAAGCTCTTCTCTAATTCAAAGCTCTTTCTAATTTTTTTCAAAGACCTATATTTTTTACATTTTACTTATTGCATGTTGAAGATACAGTATTTTAAACGAGTCAACAATTTAACCTCATAAATTAAACGGTATTAAAATGACCATTTTATAAAAGTTATATCTTTTATATAATAAAAACACTTGAGAATCTGTGATTTTTTTTGCTTAAAAATGCAATAATTGTGTGATGTGTTCCTGTTAAGGTTGGTGTGAGGGGAAAATCTGCCTTAATGTTATTTTTAAGCGTAAATGGACCTACTTTCATGCAAAATCTAAGTTAAATCAATTCAACAGATATTGAATTAAAACGGAAAACGAGTTTGCACGCAGCACGCTGACGTGAGGGAAGTGAATGTCCACATAAAAACTTTTAAAACTCAAAATCAGTGTAAAATCATACATTTGTCCAATTTTTATTGAAATCTGAAAACATTGATTTTTTGGCTGTTCTGATACTCCTGGTTTTATTTATTTGCAAAGCTGGGATTACACTTTTGCGCATTATAAGGTTAGGAGAGGGTCCATACAGGCTTGAAAGTAGGCGTGAGGTTGCTGGGGACAATAAACGTACTCTAACAAAGGAATAACAGGCTTTTCTAGTGTAAATCCCCCATAAGACAACGTACTGTGTTTAGCTGATACACATTTTCTTTAATAACTCGGTAAATATTTATGCTAGAATGACGAGAGAGGGCTTAAAAGTTTCGCCTCACTAATTCCAATCTTTTTACATGAATTAATTTTACATCTGGGGCTTTTATGACCTTTTTTGGGCCCAAAAACTCGAAATTTGAAAGATTAATCCCCAAAAAATGCGTTTAGAGTTTTCCGATTGTTTTGCCCAACGAACTTGTCCAACAGATTATAGAAAGGAACGTTCCTACCGATTTTGAAGTAAATTGGACAAAAAATGTGACCGCTAGAGTGCATACATATATATATATATATATATATATATATATATATATATATATATATATATATATATATATATATATATATATATCATATATATATATATACAATTTTGAACGACCCCCCAAAACGTGTTTAGGGGGTCACGTTAGGAACTTCTATGGTGGTCCCGGGCTTAAGTTTCACCGTGCGGGTCATGCTAATAGTTCACTTTCCAAAGGAAATTCACTAATAAATTATAGCATTCATACAACACCATATTTTAACTACAGTAATGATTTATAGGTCAATGGATGTTAGCTTGCAGATAGCAGAACTGTTAGATGTAATTAAACAATACATTTACTGCAGATTTGACCTTTTTAATTAAATTTGTCGGTATGATTGGACCGATACTGTACGATAACGCTGTATATGAAAATCAATAGTGTTGGTATAAAATAATTATATATTCTATTTTATTTATTAATTCAAACGGAATGATAAAACCGTAGAGATGGCTAATATTTATTTGTAGCTTGGGTTTAAAATGGGAGGGTGTGAGCTAATCTACACGATTAAAGGTTTCGTTTTTATAATCATCTTTTAATCATGTACGCATTTTATTTCAGATCCATAAATCTTAGAGATAAGTTTGCTTTCATGCATTTTAGCGAATTTCCCCTATAGGGAAGAAGCTATTACCGTAGGTCTCATGGTAAGACTTAAGCCCGAGACCATGACAAATTTTTTTTTTAAGGTCCCAAGATGACTAAAACACTATTCGTTCAAATTTATATATATGTATATATATATATATATATATATATATATATATATATATATATGTGTCCGTGAATGCGATAACTTGAGTAAAAAACGTCCGATTTTGATGAAATTTGGCTCAAATGTGTAAAGTGACATTTATGACTTTAAGTTCGAAAACCAGAAAAATCGGACTATGGGAAGGGGGGTTTATGGGGGTTTTAAATTTTCCAAAAATCAGTTTTTTGCATTTTTCACCCTAAAATTTTTGAAACAGTTAATTTTGGTTTTGACCATGTTATAGAGCTTAAAAAAACAAATAATATGGTATTTTGAATTATTAACCTAGGTTAAGTGGTTGCGGAAAAAATCCAAAAAAACATGCTCATAAAATCTCCCATGTTAATCTTATGGGAAAAAGGTTTTTGGCTTTTCTTCAGTTAGTTTTACTTTAAACTTCACATTTGCTTTTACCAATCACTTCAGCTCCACAAAACAATCATTTTGGTGTTTAAATTGTGATTCTACGTCCAACCGTTGCAGAGA
This sequence comes from Allygus modestus, assembly GCA_963675035.1. Classification (NCBI taxonomy): domain Eukaryota; kingdom Metazoa; phylum Arthropoda; class Insecta; order Hemiptera; family Cicadellidae; genus Allygus; species Allygus modestus. The sequence continues at coordinate 313,606,948 of OY776112.1, forward strand.
TATTCAAAGTACTAAACACAGTACGTTGTCCAATGTTATCCTTATGGAGAATAAATAAAATTTGATATCTCGATTATTTATGAATGTATATTGATGAAACTTGGTATGTGGCTTCATGTTGTACTGGTATATTGATATTTGAACAAAAAACAAATATTTTGTTGGTTGTCCCCGTAGCAGCTAACCTGCATACTCAGCCCTAATGTTATTCTTATGGAGAATAAGTAAAGTTTTATATCTCCCTTAATTATTAACATAAATTAATAAAACTTAGTATGTAGCTTCACCTGGTTGAGTTAAATCGATAATTGCATAAAAACACATATTTTGTGCTCCTTGTTGCTGATAACCTGCATACTCAGTCCTATGTTATTCTTATGGAGAATAAATAAAATGCTATAGATCATTTAGTTATTAATTTATTTTTATAAAACTTGGTAAGTGCCTTTATGTGGTAGTGAGAAACATATATATTCATTGGAAATTCGCTGAGTACGCAGGTTTGCTGCGACGGGGGTATTTGACTTATATCACGTCCATTTCCCATTTCCGGTTCATAACACCAAGTGAGTGATGAGTCATACACCTTTAATTTCCTTTTTGTCAACGAAAATCTTAATAGTAGTAGATGAAAACATAAAACAAACGTTATTGATATAACATAGTTACTAAAAGGTCTGGAGACCCCCTATTTAATTTGTGAACTGGTCATACTATAAAACTAAACCCAGCATGCCATCAAGGGGTAAACAATTTAATTTTTGGTCAGTATCACACTTTGCCCCCAACCCCAAAATGGGATATTCTGGGGGCAACTCAAAAATATTTAAAGTAAAACCCCATTCATCTCCCTAAATTTTTAAGGCCCGTATAAAAAATAGCAAACTAGAGGTCTTTAGACTCAACCTAGTAAAAATGGCCGACTGAAATTTCCGTAATTCAGAGAAAACTAATTATAATTTTCCCATAAATAATTGTTTTATTAAATTAAATGCATAATTTACGACTCCTTTATAGACAATTATTAATTAGCTTTTACTTTCATGGGGAGCATAAATGCTTATCATTATCAGAAAAACCTTGCCATATCCCCAAAATGTGGTTTTTTAGGGGCAGCTAAAAACTAAAATGCCCCCATTTTTTGAGACAGTTCAATAAACTAGGAAAAAACCCTTTTTCATATACAATTAATATGGGTAATTTGATGAATTCGTATTTTTGAAATTTATCCTCAACCACTTAACCTAGGTCAATGATTAAAAATAATAAGGTAATAGTTTTTTAAGCTCTATCAAATGGTAAATTCCAAAATTGTGTTATTTTTATTATTTTAAAATAATAAATTCAAAATCCTGATTGTTGGACAAATAAAAACCCCAAAAACACTCTTTCTTTGTTCCGATCTTTCTAGTTTATGATTTTAAAAAGTTATAATCAACCTACGTCTATAGAGTCTTCCCTATAGGCTTAATTCGTTAAAAGTATTAGGGAGACAAAACAAAGATTTTTAAAGATTTATTTTAGATGTAGTTTGTTTGAAACCGAGTTATAATTTTTTTTGATAAGTTTAAACTCGTATGGAGTGTTTCCATAATTTCTAAAAATAGACCGATTCGCATATCATAAAATGAATAGCCCAGACTTCAGAAAACAAGAAAAGTAAACAAGAGCTAAGAGAAGCAAGTTGAATTCCTGTAACAGGTGAGGTAAACTTTCCAAGTTTAGTCTGAAGTGACCTAGACTTTTTGCCTTCTCGTGTTTGCTTTCCTGAATGTCATGTGAATTCTCCTTTTTCTTTTTACAAGTATTAGTATAACATCCTTTAACAGATATTTGATCAGATGGTAAATTACATTACTGTACCATTTCATTTTTAATGATGAAATTACATTATTAAACATTTTAAATACTTTAAATAAAACATACCTCGCACTAAACCTGTACCCGGTCTGAGACCATTTCAATATTCGACTAGTAAGAGAAAGGTTTGTGAGGCAAAACGTAATATAAGTATAAATTAAATAATGCAAAATTTTATACATGGCTAGACAATAAATTATTCAGTAGTAAATTAACTTTTTTTATAAACAACAAAACTGCATGAAAGATTTTTTTAAATAAATTGTAGAAATATATACCGTTATGAGATGTGATCAAGTTAAAGCAAGTAAACAAATACTTCATCTGTACACCTAATTTACAACGTTAAAAGTGTAATCATAATGGTGTTTTAATTTTGAGCCTACTCACACTTGCATTTGGCCTCAAATATATATAATACTGTATTCAAAAGCCTTAAAGTTCTAAGTTAGTTTGGAAATTATCCCAAGCTTTCCTGAGATAGGTTATACAGTGGTTGTAAAGCTGGAATGTACAAAATTCACATTTATTTAGTTGAATATTGTTTTTTGAAGTAAGAATTGAGTTTTACAATTACAATTTAAGTAAATCCAATGACAACGCTGTGCTTTGTCAATTTATATATGTAAAACTCCATTATTTAACCTACAGAATGAATGGAGATGGGCTTAAAGTAACTGGTTAAAACTTTGTCCTTAGCTTTATTTACGACTTCGAGGAGCAAGCGTCAATTACAAATTTAAAATTTTACCTGGAAAATGAATTACAACATTTCAGTTCTGGTTTTCAAAAATTGTTTAGTATGGGTTACCCACTTAACAGTACATATAAAACCAAGGTTAAATAAACGGTATCAGGAAACTGACACATACTTTCTCCCTTTTAGCCCAACTTTAATGAATAAATAACTTTTTATTTACTAAATATAGAATACAAAGCACGGTCGAATGTACAGAAAATCTTGTAAACAAGTTGTTTTAAAAAACATCCCCCCAAATCCCTGCTTTGGAGGCACTACAGAATCCATTGCTACACTCGCGGTTTTAAGAGGGGAAATGCCCCCTATTCCCCCCCAGGGTTATTAAGGGGCAACATATTTCGAATTAACTCTGTTGGTCAATGCTAAATTGACAAGCATATCAAGTTTGAATGAAATTGATCAGTAAATAAGAGATAAATAGTAATTTTTGTATTCCCCATAAGAATAACATTGGACAACGTACTGCGTTTACCGCTAAATGAAAATTTAAATTTTCTCCGAAACCAGCAATCGTAGAATAGTAATTCAAAATGCTAAATTATTTAGTTTTGTGAGCTCTTTTTAATGGTGAATAGTAATATTTTTCATATTTATGACTTTTTATGAAAAATACAAAAAACTGAATTTTGGATGTTTTAAGTCTTGTAATTTCTGAACCCGAATTTTTACAGGAATGCGGGTGGTGTCATTTTGTTGGAAAACTAAAGTTCTACAAACGACTAAAGTTTAATCAAAATCGTTAGAGCCGTTTTTGAGAAATTTTGATTTTTCATGTTTTTTGGCGGTTTTTGGGGATAATTACCCTTAAAAATCAAAAATTCAAAAAATGAAAAAAACACCTGGAAATATCGTGGATTGGTACCTACATACCAAATTTCATCAAAATCTGCCCATTGGTTAGGGCTCTAGCTCTGTACACATCCACACAGACACACACACACACGGACACACACACACACACACACACACACACACACACACACACACACACACACACACACACACACACACACACACACACACACACACACACAGACAGACATCACGTAAAAACCACTTTTTTGGGTTCAGGGAGCACCAAAACGAATATTTCCACTAACAACTCAAATTCGAAAATTTTGACGAAAACAATACTTTCTCCATATACTATGTATTGAGGGAGAAAGTAAAAACTACACATTTATATGTTATTACACAATCAAAACTATAATTGTTTCCTGGGGATTTAAATAGTATGCCAAATTATCTACTTAGGTAAATAAATTGTCGAAATTGTGTATGAATAGAGGATCAAAAATGTGAAGATAGGACCTCTAGTAATAATACCCTCGTCGCAGCAAAGCTGCATACTCTGCGAATTTCCAATGGAGATATAAATACCTTAATACTACATAAAGCCACATACCAAGTTTCATAAAAATATATTCAAAGATAACCAATATATACAATTTTAGTTATTCTCCATAAGAATAACATTGGGGCTGAGTACGCAGGTTTGCTGCAATAAGGAATACAAAATATGGGTTTTTATGCTATTATCAATATAACTCAACTAAGAGAAGTCGTATACCAGTTTTTATTCATTTATGTTCATAATTAAGGGAGACCTGGGCACTTAATTATTCTCCTTAAGAATAACATGGTAGCTGAGTAAGCAGGTTTGCTGCTGTGGGAGCCTTTGGAAAAAAATGGTTATTTTGAGCAAATAACAATATAACAAAACCAGCTGAAGCCGTATACCAAGTTTCGTCAGGATACGTTCATAAATAAGCGAGATATAAAATGTTTCTTTTCCTCCATAAATCATTTAATAAAGATATATTTGTGTATTTATAGGTTTAATATTAGTATTCTCCACTTAAAAATATCAAACAAGTTCTCAACTGCTTGTAAAATGTAAAACTAAAAAAAATAACATAAAATATTCGAAAATTGTTCCTCAAAATAAAATTTTTTTATCTTAAACCAGTAGTTCTTCTACTTATTTTTTAACTACATAATTAAAAATTAAAAGGATATATAAATATTATCGGTATAAAATGGCGGATATAGAATAACTGATCGAAATGTTAGGCCAAATAAAAATAAAAAAGATAGCATAAAGTAAACCAAAAATTGTAGTGATTCATGAATTTCAATTTATTGATTTTTCTAATAATTTTGTAACTGTACTTCAGTATCATGAATTGTATTTACAATAACGAGATACATAAATTTATTAACTGCTCGGACATAGCAAACCATTACTACAACGTCCTTACAAACTCTCTGCACTAGAAACTTTAATATTTCTAAAATATTTCAGGAGATGAGTTTTACATTCAATATCATTATTATTGTAATAAATAAATATAAATTCCAAGTTTAAAATGGTGTTTTATCAAGCTGACCAGTAATTATGTCAAACATTCACTTACATTTTGAAGGAAACGAAAAACTAGTAAAATTAGTCTATTTTTACAAATGGTAGTGTTTAACATAACCAAATCTTTGTTAAAAATTGATAGTATAAATAGACAGGTAATTCTTTTACACATAAATATTTGTGCATTTCGACTTTTAAGGAAATATACTCCAAGACATATAAGGTTAGACCCGGGTAAAATAGGTAAAAAATCATTTTGATTAGTTTTTAAATAAAAAAAAAACTCAAGAATAAAAAATAAAAAGGACATTATGCATATTATATTATCTGTATAGAATGGCAGATTTATAGGATGGTGCATGTTGTCTTCCTTTAAACAAAGCTGCAATTTATCAAACAATGGATAGTAAATGTATAAGTTAAGCTAATTCTCAATAACCACTGATCCAAAATCTGAAATCTAATAAGGCGGCCATGATGCAATTGAGTTGATCACGTGACCTATGAAATTTGTAATTATTTAAACCAGTAACAAACTCCAGTCATAAAAGGTGTAAAAGTAATCAAAGTAAAAACTACATTGTACCAAGTATATTTATTATATGGAATATTGTAAATTTAATATATGCATTCTTTATGTGGCCTTTTTTATTACATTTTAAGAGGTATTCCAGCTGTTAGAAATGATTTAAAATACTTCGGTTGAATGTTTTGCCCTTGTTGACGATATTTTTATCTTAGCTTTCCTGGACCTGATTAATTATGGATTAAAAGGAGCCCTTCATTAAGCAGCAAATGACAGTGATTTACCACCACTTTTGAATTAACTTCTACACTGCCACAAAGAAACTTTTACCATCAGCTTCAATTGATCAGCTGCCTTCCACTTCCTCACTATCTATTGATACTGAGTGGGGATAATGGATACCCCACTAAAAACCTTGATAACATGTAGTACCAAACTAACTAGTTCTTATATAAAGAAATAACTTTCTGAAAGACAAAACCTTTTAGACCATTCAAAAGCTGTGGACATCGCTGTAATAATTTACAACGCTGGTTTGAGGTCAACAAACAATTAAACTGCAGCAATAAAAGTCACCTCAAGGACAATTCATTAGTTAGTTCGTAACAAAATTAAACTATAACTTGCAATAAAATAGCTGTTGTCCTAGTATAAACAAGTAGTCTTACTTGTGGTATGGTTGATCATTCTAGGAGGTATAACTTAACCAAACTAACTAAGTTAAACTTCATAATACCTCAATACAACACAAACATAAATTTGTTTATTTTGTATTTCGCAGTGGCGATCAATCCAGTTCCGACCCGGCCATGTTGTAATGAGTGTAAAACCAACCAGGCTCGTTGTAATGTGAGGCACGTCGAACGTTAAACTCTAGTCCTCCTGCGAAATGGGACGCGGCGTTGCCCTCTGCACCTACGCCCTTTGTTGTTTATTGTGGTTATTGTTTATCCGCACGAATTATTTGAAATACGATTCTATTATTTTTATCAAACAAGTGATTTAATAAAAACCTTTCAATTGAAGAGGAACTGCCAAGAGTACAAAATGCTTCATTATTAGTATAAGATCTGATGAAATTTGGAAATTAGGCTTAACAAAGGCATTAACGTAAATAGTAGTCTTCTTTTTCATTATTCCGTTAGCTTAAGGTCTTTATAGTACACACAGTACGTCAGAATAGTACAAAATGATAGGAATATATGAGATGATTTATGATTATATGAGGAATATATTGGTGATGTATAGCTCGTATATTATTTCATATAGATGAAAATGCGTTTAAAATCAGCAATTTCCCTGAAATATACTTCCTCAACATCATGAAGTAGATATATAAAATGAATTAGTTTGTTATTGAAGTACAATAGATACAGTCACTGGACTAGGTTCAGGTTTTAAAGTAGACTAGATTTTACCCGCAGGCTTCGCCTTGCAAATGATTTATAAAAACGATGGCAATTGTGTATGCTGTATTCTGTGGTTTCCCCCTGGAACTACTACAAATTAAGATAAGATATTTGTATTTTCGTCAGCTCAAACGAAAATGTATGTCTATAAGGAATACATGGGAAATTTTAACCCCAGTGGGACAAAGCCCTAAAGGATTTTCACAACTTTAATATGCCTATATGTTACTCAGAACTATCAAGTACCTCTCCACCAAATTTCAGCTAAATCAGTCCAGTGGTTAGAGTGTGATTGAGCCACAAATATCTAAACAAACAAACAAACATAAAAACTTACAAACTATCAGATTCATAATATTAGTAGCATTACCTTTCATATGATTCGGAATATAAGTTCCATTTTGGGAGAGGTGACACAAATTTCACTATATATTTTCACACAATCACAAGTACAAAAATAAACTCATTGAACGTAATTTGTTGTGTTACTTATGATTTATTTAAATAAATCAGAATGACATTTTCATAACGTCCCATATGAAGGCGAAGCGAAAGGGGCAAAGCTGCTAGTGAACATTAAAAAAATCTGATGAATCTTATGTAATCTTTTGGACTTCCCCCTAAAATGCTATCATTCACAACGGAGATTTGCAATTATAAAGTCTATTAGATAATGTTTTTGACAAATTAAATAACAAAATAGTATATTTCATCAATAAAATCGGAAAATGAGAGAGGACCGAAAAGCCACAAGTGATGAACTATATGTTTCGTATAACTGCAAAACTTATCAAGAAAACGATTTTACAAAAGTACCCTTATTTTCTTATCTGTTTCTCTACAGCACTTTTCTTTCTTCTTGAAACAAACAAACAACTGTTACACAAGTTTACAATACAATACCTTGATTAGTTAATATGTTATAAATTAAGTACCTCGACCAAGGGTGTTATAATATAATGTGTTATAATATAATGACCTCGACCAAACGTGTCATCAAATTTTATTATTTTTTGTCCAAAAAGGGGACGATAAAAGGTCGTAAAACAATACTTTGTTTTCCAAATATAAAAAAAACTTTAACATGACAATGAATGTGTTAAAAACAGCTGTATTTGTAGCAGTAACACAAAAAGAATATTTAAACTCCAAAAGAAAGCTCTCACGATTACTTTCAGTCTAAAGCAATTATAATTATGCTAATAAATCTTTATGGACATTTTAAAATGTGGTGAATTTAATGGAAATTTTGATGTGCTACATTTTATGTTTTCGTCACGGAAACACCTTCAGTTTTGGCATGGAGGATTTAAAATTTGATAAACGATTCCATAGTTTACGTTTAAAGTATAGACAGCGCATAATGCTATTTAACTTTTTGTAACTAAGCTTACTGTCGGGTCATTACGCAGTGATTTATTTAATTACCGTTGGTTTTCATGATTAAAACGTTATTAAATCTGATTTAACAATTGAAATGTAGGTTTACATTTCATTCAACTCCACATGTCAGTATTCTTATTATCAGTCAACAGTTTAATTATTCCATTAGATTACTCATACATATGTTTCAGAACTCTTGTTCCATCATCAGAGGCTTAAAAAAATGGCATTCTTCTGATGTAGAAAAATATTTGTCATAAATTAAAAAAATAATAATAATAAAAGCACAACACATACTCAGAAGCACATTTAAACATGAAATACTTGTTCAGCCGGCCGGTAGTAGACACTGACACTCGATAGTTAGTTATTTACGATTGATGTCATTTTTCATAACTTGTTATTAAAAAACTTGTGAAAAATTTTGTCTCAGTGATGGAAAATCTCCCTAATTTTTTAAATAACAGTAACTCACCATAACCAACAGAACATTTTAAAATAATAATTGTATATTATATTATATTTTAATCCAAGCAATGTTATTATGTAAGCCACTTTACTCTTAAAATAGTGGCTACTCGAGCTTAGAATACGTAGTTAAGAGGATACATCCGATCCATGGTATTTTAAATTGATTAATATTAAAACTATTTAGCTATTTATAAATACGATAAAACGTAACTTGTCGGAAAAGCCTGAGGCTTCAAAACACATATTAGAGAATACGGAACTATGTTAAGTGTCCAGCTACTATTTAATATAACATTAAACATTAAACTGTAATAAGTGTAAACACTAAATCAAGATGAATCCTCAGGATGAACGTTTACAGTCGTGTAACCACAGGAAGCGGAACCACGGCTGTCGTGGCATTTACCTGGGCTCACAATATACTCTGTTGAAATAGTTTTAAATAATAATCCATTAATAGTCTTATATTATTTAGATCATTTAGGGTGGTATTCCATGGTTGATCGGTTTTAGCGGATTTCCCTTATGGGGAAGAAGCTATTACCATAGTCGGCATGGTAAAACCTGGGCCCGGGACCATGATAACTTTTCGTTTTGAGGATCCCAGATGCCAAAAACACCATTCGTGCAAAACTGTATGTGTCCGTGGGTGCGATAACTCTCGTACAAATGGTCCGATTTTGATTAAATTTGGTACAAACATGTAAAGCATCATTTACGACTTTAAGTTCGAAAACCAGCCAGATCGCTTTATCCAAAGGGGTATTTTTTGCGGGGGTTTGTACCCCAAAAAATGGGTTTTTTGAGGTTTTTATATATAATATTTATGTAAATCAATTTTAGTTTTCACCATTAAATTCAACTTAAAAAATCAAAGAACTTGGTGTTTTGATCATTGCTCTACGTCAGTTGGTTACCGAGATATTGGAAGTGCTAAACACAGTACGTTGTACAATGTTATTCTTATGGAGAACAAGCAAATTTGTATATCTCGCTTATTTATTAACTTATCCTGATGAAACATGGTATATTGCTTCATATCGTTGTGGTCTATTGATATTTTTACAAAAAAATTTTTTGAATATAGTTCCCGTAACAGCAAACCTGCGTCCTCAGCTCTCTTGTTATTCTTATGGAGAATAAGTAACGTGTTACCTCCCTTAATTATGAACATAAATTAATACAATTTGGTATGTGGCTTTACCTAGTTGAGTTACATTGATATTAGCATAAAACCAAATTTTTTGAGTTCCTTCATTCAGCAAACCTGCATACTCAACCACCATGTTATTCTTATGGAGAATAATTAAAATGTCATAAATCGTTTATTTATGAATGTATATTGATGAAACTTGGTATTTGGTTTTATGTGGTATTAAGATACATATATATGCATTGAAAATTCACTGAGTACGCAAGTTTGCTGCTACGGGGATATTTTTTATATACATGATATCGATTGAGTGTAATTAAATATTTCGGATGCAGGGTAAATGTATCCTCAAATGCTTTATAGAAGTTGAAGAAATTTGTTGTATGTTGTATTTACTACCTTCATTTTACCGTAATATATTTTATAACGTATACATGCGGGTTTAATAAACGTATTTAAATTTTTTTTATAGTATGTAATAATAACAGTCCCCGTAAATAAAATACAAATATAATTTTGAGGACTGAGTTTTAATGTATAAATATTTGTTTAGGGTTTACCTAAAAAAAATCTATATTATTAATACGCTACATACAAACTTTGTAAACAACTAGGCTTTTTCGTTTTAAGACTTACCCCCACATATTATACACCAAAACGTGCGTCTAGGTGTGCAGATGTGCAAACTGGCTTTAGAATTTCGATTTAGACCACAGAACTCAAAAATATTGCTAAAAACAGTGTGTAATTTTTCCAATTTCCAATTAAAAAACCCAGATGTTCATTTGTTTTCACCAAAAAAATTGCAGAAGTTATAACAAAATAAAAAATAAAACATATCATATAAACAAAAATCTTCATGCACAACTACGAATCAGGACGAATATTTTGATACCTCAATCGTCAAAATCACTTCAGAAATAACGGAGGTTAAAATTGATTTGTTTGAAAACAAAAGAAATATCTCGGCTAAAATTTAAAGGAAAATTTATTTTATTTGTATAGATAGATGTATTCTTGCTCTTAGGGGATTATCTGTTCATAATGTTAAAACGTTTCCGATCCGCTAAGAGCAAGAATACATCTATCTATACAAATCCTTTAAATTTTAGCCGAGATGTTTCTTTTGTTTTCCAACAATTTAATTTCTACCTCCGTTATTTCTGAACCGGTTTTGCCAATTGAGGTATCAAAATATTCGTTCTAATTTGAAGTTTTGCATGAAGGTTTTTGTTTGTTTGATATTTCCATTCTAAAGGGCCGCCCTGAAAGTTTATTTTTTGCCCATAAGATTAACATGGGGAATAATTTTATTTGAGTAACAGCTGTTTTAACGTAATGATGTATTAACTATTGACAGGTAATCAACAAGAATACATCAATTTATATTAATAAAATAAGTATTCTTTATACTTTAAATTTTACATTGGTATATAGATTATCATGGGGATAATTGGGGGACCGATAGTTAAAGCAAAAAAAAAACTATCTCCTTGAAATGAGTAATAACATGGAATGTAAACAAAAGAAAATAAACATTAAAATTTACACTCAGCCGGTAATTGTAAAATATAAAACTACAGCTATTAAAGACAGTGAGGAGGCAAACTTAATCTGTTTAATATATATATATATATATATGGAACTTCATTAAAAAAGAAGCGAAAATGTATTCCATACAACTGATGTAGTTTTAAAAGAGATTTTGTGAACAACACATTTCGATTTAATTAATAAAAAAATGTTTTCATTTAGCCATTTTGATTTTTAGCTTTACTTATCCTCAAATTGTTTGTTTTGATACTGAATACAATTACTTATAACAACAAAATCTGCAATTCGTGCGAAATCGCACGGGTTCACCTAGTAAATAGTAAGGATGCATGATATTCTAAATTTGCTATTGTCCCATTGTTCAGCGTGAGGTTGTAAGTCTTAGATGTATCCTGAATAAATTATCCTAACCCAAAGTGTAAAAATACTCCGAATAAAATTGGAATCAATATAAAATTGCTTAAATGATACATTCAAAGGTATACATTTACGAACAATTATAAGTAAAATACAAACCAGTTCACACTGTATGATGATAAAACCAGTAAAAATATGGATCACACTAATACTAGGTATTATACAGTCACACTTTGTACATCAGAATATTACTATGATACAAAGTAAACCTTGTTTTGGGTTATTAGTAATAGCTTGAACATCTTTTACATTTAAACGTTTCCTTCCCTCTACGGAAAACATCATCGTTGGAAGTGTAAAATCTATGTTTAATAGTAATAAAATAAATTTAACATCTGAGCAATAATGTTTCCCCATAGTGGGAAGGAAACGTTGGGGTGCAAACATTAACTAAGCACTAATAAAATAAGCATACAATAATAATTATAAAAATAGCATCTAATGTTTATAATAGAATAATAGTTGTGTAATTTATTTCAATAAAGCCTTAAGAAATGAGGAATGTGCTTATTTTTATAAACACCAAGCTGTCGTTTTAAGCAAAGCATTTTGCACCCACAGACTAGTTTGAAAGAAAAATATGTCAGCAAGATATCAAGAAAGATCAGTTAGATTGAAGACAAGTAAAACCCGACCTCCCTTGGAATGGCAATTCTACTTTGGTTTGTAATGTTTTATATAAGAACAAAAGTGAACTGAATCATATTGGTTATTTATTGGTTATTGGGTATTATTATTTGTATCCAGTTTGTCATAAATATCCAAATAATATGTATTTTTTATAATTTATTATTTAACACTGATTTTACATGATTCGGTGACACGTATATAGTAACAAATATACCTACAATGCAGATAGTAGTTGTTTTTGTACGTGTGTATTTTTAAATTGACTTTAAATTAATTAACTCTAAATAGACATTTATTTCAAAATTTAATTTAAAAATTTACAATTTTTAACTTATTCTTTAACTAGTTACAGATAAATACTAAAAAATTAAACCGTTCCACACGACAGTTGTTATTTGGAATCGGCATTATTCATTTTACTATAATATTCTAATGAGTTAGATTGCACTGTGTACTTTGTTAAATTTACATTTGGTTTGGAAAGTATTACTAATATTTTGAAATCTAAACGCATCATAGATATTTTTAATTAAATAAATACATAATCTAAATGTACTCCAATTACTATACATAAAGAGAATTAAAAACAAGAATTATGATGCGAATAATAAATTTCACTGATAACTGATACAATTTATTCCTGTTAGTTTGTAAATCGGGTATTGACTGACAGACTTTTATTCGGAGGAAAGATTTATAAGGTTCAACACGCCCCGACTTATTGTTTTCTGAAGAAATATCGCAGCGATAAACCTTCGCCCGAGTAATTTGGCATAGGAAAGGGCGTAAACAAACCCGTTGTAAAAGGTTTCTCAGAAAGAATGAGCCAATCGAGAGGTTGTGAAAGAGAATATCTTGTTTATATGGAAATGCGCTTCCGAGATTTAGTTTACAATATATTGACATTTTACTGTTGTACTGTCTCATAAATAAATATGAATGGGTATAATTTTTGATAAATTTAAGTCAATAATATTTCATAGTTAGGTAAATTAACTTACCAAAGTTTGAATTCGGTGTACTATATCTAAATATATTTATTAATTTAGTTATTTTAGGATTTTTCACACATGCGATAGTCTCTTTAATACAAGTAAATTAGACTTGTGGCAAAATAAGCGTCTTAAATGATAAAAAAAATCTCTCACACCATCCAAAGGTTCTTACGTTAAGTTATCATCATGTAACAGAGAATAGCGATAAGTTAAACAAAAAACCACGAAGAATCGTGGTAGGAACTTTTAAATACTTTCAATATGTCCTAATATTTATTAATATTATATTTTAGGTCAGTAATAATTTAAATAGGAAATAACTCGTTTACGTACACTAAGAGTAAAGAATGTGTACATAATTAAAAAACACATTCAACAATTTTACAATACGAACTTATAGAGCAGGACAGCAAAAAGGAATTATTTACTTCGTTTAAGTAGATGCAGTTTTTCTATTGTATAAAATTTTTTAAACGGTACAACACATAATTGTTGTGTTTACAAAATTTACAATTAGGTCATACAATTTGATGGTACTTTATAACATTTGGTATGCAATTTTGAGTATTGATGGTGTGCGAAGAATACCCCTGTCACAGCAAACCTGCGTACTCAGCGAATTTCCTATGAATGAATATATTTCTTACTACCACATAAAGCCACTTACCAAGTTTCATAAAAATACTTAAATAAATAAGTGATATATAGCATTTTATTTATTCTCTATAAGAATAACATTAGGGCTGAGAACGCAGGTTTGCTGCAACGAGGAAGATCAAAATGCGGGTTTTTTGCAATTATCAATATAACTCAACCAGGTGAAGCTATATACAAAGTTTTAATGATTTATGCTCATAATTAAGGGAGATATAAAGCTTTCCGTATTCTCCATCAGAATAACATTAGGGATGAGAATGCAGGTTTGCTGCTAAGAGGATAATCAACAAAAAATCAATTTTTTGTAAAAATATCAATATACCAGTACTAGGTGAAGCCACCTACCAAGTTTCATCAGTATACGTTCATAAATAATCGAGATATCAAATTTTAAATATTTTCCTTAAGGATAACATTGGACAACATACTGTGTTTAGCACTTTGAATATCACGGCAACGGTTGGACGTAGAATCACAATTTAAACACCAAAATGATCGTTTTGTAGAGCTAAACTGATTGGTGAAAGCGAATGTGAAGTTTATATAGAAATGAACTGAGAAAAAGCCAAAAACCTTTTTCCCATAAGATTAACATGGGAGATTTTATGAGCAGGTTTTTTTGGATTTTCTCCGCAACCACTTAACCTAGGTTAATAATTCAAAATACCATATTATTTATTTTTTTAAGCTCTATAACATGGTCAAAACCAAAATTAAGTTTTTTAAAAATTTTAGGGTGAAAAATGCAAAAAACTGATTTTTGGAAAATTTAAAACCCCCATTTAAACCCCCCTTCCCATGGTCCGATATTTCTGGTTTTCGAACTTAAAGTCATGAATGTCACTTTACACATTTGAGCCAAATTTCATCGAAATCGAACGTTTTTTACTCAAGTTATCGCGGTAACGGACACACACACACACATATATAAATTTGAACGAATAGTGTTTTTGGCATCTGGGGACCTCAAAACAAAAAGTTATCATGTTCTCGGGCTTAAGTCTTACCATGAGACCTACTGTAATAGCTTCTTCCCTATAGGGGAAATTCGCTAAAAGTAAATTTAAATCTTTAAGTGAGTTTTAATTACATTTGTATGATAGCTTGGTTACGTATTGCAACTTTAATTACGTCAATATAACATTATGAAAAGTTCTACAAAATTAAAAAAAATTAAAGTTACATTAAAAATTCTTTGCGTCCTGTAAATTACCATGTACAGTATATATATGTGTTGACAGTTTTGTAACAGAGTGTAACAGTGTAAGAGTAAAAATATATTTTGAAGTGTGTTAAAACAGTGCTTAGTAAAATCCGATGATAAAAATAAGCTATTAAAAGTTAAAGTTTTTGTTTGTAAGAAACAGATAGCTATAAAATCACTACGCTATAACATTGTAACATTGTCTTGTATTGCCAATATATGCATATTGTAGATTACTATTCTCACTTGTATGAATGAAAATAAATTGTGGATTCACCTCTTACTCGGGAAATGCTGAGTAAAACTCTGGAGCAAGTTCAACCCCACAAGTGGTATTGACAGTGGTTATGAGCTCAATGACACATCGCCCAACCAAATATATGCTTGCTATAACCTATGCAACTTTAATTGGAATTTTGATTTTTGTAGCAGTTCAATAGCGGTCGAATTTATGTGTAAACTTAGTTATGTTTTTCAAAAACTATAAAACTAATAAATCGATAGACTTATATTTTTAATTTTTTCTGTTATTTGGGTTTTTCAGTCTATTTCTTGGGTTTTGAATTATATATATGATTGTATATAATTAATGAGGTTTGCACATGAAAATGACTTCCAAAAGTGTTAATGATGTCTTGACTTAAAAGTTATTTAAAAATAAGTTTGGATTATACATTATTTTATGTGAGACAATTTTTTTAAAGTTGAAAATGTGATAATTGTTAAAACTTTAGTTGATTTAATTTTCATTATTAAATTTTTGCTTAATTTTAACGCTGCGGCTTGGAGAAAGAGTAAATGCAAGTGCATTAGTAAAATCCTCCTCGATGTAATTATATGATTTCGATAACGATAAACGTACGTTTAGGATATCGAGAATCGTTATGAGGTAATATAATGGTACGTTAATGCTACTGGACACAATGGGCATGGTAGGCGACATTCGTAAAGCAGAAAGTTGACAATGTAATGTTGTACGTGAGGGCTGTTTTGGCGTAGTTTAAAATATGTCTGAAACTATAATTGTAAACGTCTTTAAGGAACCTGATATCAAGTGGGTAGAATTCTTACGCCTGGACACTTAACATCCTGTAATACATTTTAGAGACTATCAGCCATCATGTTAGGTGGTGAAACTTCTAGTTCCATAATTTATCTATCGCTTTGTAGCCGATGCCACTGTTTGGAGAAAAGGTCCCTTACTTAGGCTCGATAACCTATGTCCTCGTTCTGTCCTTTTTCATATTTTAAACAATACGTTTTAGAATACAATGTTTTTACTTTCTCATGATACATAACAAAATACATAGTTGTAACTTTATTTAAAATCGTGCAGATTGTTTGCAACTTAAATTAAATGATAAATGTCCCTTTTACTTGTCAGGCTGACATAAAATACAAATACAACTACTGAGAAAATAATAGGGCCTCTTAAGGCACTCCCTGTTTTTTGGTTACATCACTTAAATTTAAATAATGTAAAGTAAGTGCTAAGCAGTAGACTGGTCAAAGGTATAACTCCACGTGGGACTTCGTTTAAATGACTATATGGTCACATAAACGACGGCCAACCTCATCGGTCTTATCCGACCCCTACCATTTTTAATATGTAAAATGCAGAGGTTCAGTCAACTGAGCCAAGGAGAGTTTTTTACACCACCGATAATTCCTTAACCACTTAACATAAACTTTTAATTCAAACAACAGACAGAACTGACACTCAAAGTAACCTTGGCACCTTCAAATACTATTTTTAGAATTTGGAGACAGGGGCCTGAACCCTCCCAAACAGGCGTAACCTACAACATCTTTATTATCATAATCTTTGACGGAATTTAGCTTCATCACAACGAACACCCACAGTTCATGAGAGTTACACTAGATTGCCCTGTGGCACTAAAAGGCCATCATCATCATCATTATTGTTGCGGATTAAGAAACTCCAGCATAGCTGCATCTCCCACAAGCGGGTATATTGCGCAGGTTACCGGAAAGATAGGATATAGCAGAAAAGGAAAAGGGTGGGCAGCCAAATCGACCCTTCAGAGGGCCAACTCCCGTGCCCCTGTGACAGCTGGGATGAGGCTCTCAAACAGGGGACCCACATTCTGCCCTCCAACTGGTCAACTCAATTGACAGGGTATCCATGTACAACAGCCAGGGAACATCCATTCTCAGGTTGGCAGGTTGGGGACCAAACCCGGAGATTCTGTCCCTAGCCACTACAAATGAAGGGACCAAAGGATGTTTGTCATAATGGACAGCCAAAAGACTTACCATATGTAATGACAAAATCATTTGTTGTACCCAATGCCAGCCTCAAAACTGGTATAGACCAGTTTTAAGGAAGTCCTGGGACCTAAAAAAAGGCAACCTTAAAACATGAAGTAGGGATTAAAACCAGAGAAAACAAAACAAAACTGGGAACAGCTTAGGAAGCCAATGCAGAAATTCTTGGTACTACAATCATTAAGAGTTTGAGTAAAACGTACTTTTAGGAGATAAAAATACATATTTTCCATCAAAAGAAATCCTTCAGTCAAACCATTCTAATTTGGAACCACCGTTTTCATTCACTGACGGTACCATCGTAATAAAACATCATGCAGATTAGATAAAAATTAATGTATTCCTTTAAGTTTATACTAAAAAACCTACAGACAATCTGCTAAAACATGCATATAAACACCCAGAGTAAAAGCAGTTGTATTTATTATATAAAATGTCTTTATGCACCCAATATTACGCCATAAAAATTCCAATCTAGATATGCAGTCTTGCATTAAGCAGTAATGTCGCCTTGGACGACTTATAGCATTGTTGAAGCTAATCTACCACACCATCTTTATTGTGTCAATTCAGACAGGTTAGATGTAAGTGAAGTACGTAATAAGTATACAATTTTGAAGTTTATAATATAATCACTTATGAATTTATAATATACTAGCAGTTACCCGGCGCGCGTTGCTGCGCCCAAAAGTTAAAATAAAAAAGTTAATATAAATTCAAGTAACACAATTCATTCAAGTAACACAATTCAAAAGATAATAAACCAGCCAGTGTTTACATTTCTTTGTTTACATTGTGTTGTTTACATTTAAACAAATGACAGTTTAAAGAAACTTTGAATTTTTTTACAGCTGTTAATTTTGTAAACACTAAATTTCTAAGACCTAACACTGCTCCCTTGTATGCTCTCTGGGTCGGAGCCCTTTGGACAGATATGCACAAAACTTCACACAAACCATCCTTGAATAATGCTTAATAATGCCTGGAAGTTTCATTACAATCTGTCGAGCGGTTTTGGAGTCCATAGGCTACATATATATATACATACATACTTCCTCTTTTATAGATATAGATTAATTAAAGTGAATTTATAATATATTCACATTATTTATTTTAAAACATTATATATTCTACTTATTTAATTTTTTCAATAATTCTTTTTAAACGATACTAAAATATACAATATAGTATAAAAATGCATATATTAACTTGAATTCAGTTACTGCATTTTTCCCCGCCGTCGAAGTTAAAATAAGACACACATATATCCTTTCGAAACACAGGAGATCCACACACACTATAAAATAAACACATGTTAATGATTATACTGTATATTATGTGCCCCTTAAACCTGCGTTTTGCATGGATATAAATGCTTTTTATTTAACTTTGACGAAAATCATGGCTATGTAAGATGAAAATTATATTCAATGTCAACAACAGCTAGTGGCTAAATATGACTCGTAATTGAGTCTAAACCAGTTGCACCAGAAATAAATCAATTGTAACACCATGGCTGCAAAACGTAAGTGACTTTAAAACGATAAAAGATGCAAAGCTTTGAAAAATAATATAACCATCTTGTTGAACTCCATTACTTGATCTTGTCATTGGAGGACGTGATGATGGCACGATCAAATCAGAGCCGCATTCCAAATTGAGCAGTTAATGAACCCCAGGGAAACACTCTTCATCAGCTGTTCCTCTGATTCATCAATAGTGAATAGTGAAGGAGAGTTGTTTATGAGAGTACTGGTGTTTTCCAATTTCCCTTCCCCAACTTAAAAAAAGAACCTCAGAAAATTCTTCAACCCCTTATTCTTCTCCAAAATGAATTTTCATATTTATTGTTTATTGTGAAAAGTTAAGAAAAGATGTTGATGAGAGTACCGGTACTCTGGTACTCCAGTTCTGCTGTATTATTTATCTTCCTTCCCAACTACTTCATCGGTTCAGTTGTTGGCGTGTGCTAGGTAACATGGGAATAAAGGCCAGCTAGATGGAACCCTTAATAATATTTTTATCAGACTTATGTCTAGTTTAAGTATATTTGCTATCTTCCTACCAAACTTCACCTCCATCATTCTAGAATAGTAAAGATAACTTAAAGTGCCAGTGGGGTGGTACCTCAAAAAATTATGAATAAGGGAAAATCTGTGTTTGATTCTAGTATTAATTAATTATTTTCCTACCAAATCTCACCTCGATCATTTCAATAGTTCTTTTGTGGTAGCTCTCATTGAGGCAGAGTTTACTTTGTTCTTGCTAATACCTAACGCCAATAACAGGAGAAGTTATGGGTCCCTGTTCTCATTCCATCTCTGATTACTTTTTAACTTTTTTAATACATTTATACAGTTTTAGTTTTATAATAATAACCAAATAATGAGTAGTCTTATGGATAAGTTTGTTAATATATTAACACGTTTACGCTCTATGAAATTAGAATTGCATAGTTTAACTTAAAACAATTACGTTTCTTAAAACCAATTACATGAACAATAACACAACAAATAATCATACGTAAAAAATGAAACATTTATGAACACAAAGGAAAAGACTATTCTAAAATGTTATGTTTTGTACTTTTGTCTTCTTCTTCTTATTCATTCAAAATTAATAAACCTATTTGGCATAAAAACGAAGCTACATGTATTTTTGAGTTATATATATTTTTCAAGGGGTAAAGCGTAACTAAAATTGACTCAATAGAACTCTCAGAAATTCATAATATAACACACTAAGATACTAAGTATTTAATCTACCGGATAACATTGAAACACCTTATATCATCTACACTCTTAATGTCACCATAATGGTGTTTTGTTTGATTTAATAATACGTTTATATACATATATATATATATATATATATATATATATATATAAGTAGTGTGGGTTTGCGGGTTTTGCGCCGGAAGTGACGTCATCCGGTCACGTGACCGGATGCGCTGAGTCATGAAAGACGTCATCTGGGGCTGAGCCAGTGACGTAGGCGGTTTTGTGACGAAATGAGTTAAAGTTCAAAGTTCAAGGTCACGGGGAGGTAATTTTAAAAAAGTACTACCTCGCACGCGTAAAATCCGATTGTGATTCGATAGTTTTAATTCGATAAAATATCGAATGAAAATTATCGAATGAAGCAATCGAATGATACGAGTGCGAGGTAGTACTAATACAAATATTACTTTATTTTTATTTACAATAAGTTATGTTTACAATAATTCATGTTTACAATAGTTCCCCGTTGTTGGTTGTCATCGATGTTGTTGATCCGGACGAGTTGCGGCCATCACTTCGCTTTCTGAAGAAAGACGGTATATACTTCGATTCCTGCGCAGAGTCCATGTTGTTTTTTGATGCGTAAAGTTCCAAAGATAAATCGTAACCGGACGCAATGAGAAGTCTTAACTCTTCATTAAAAACCTCGAGGTCTTGGAAAGTCGCCAGATGAATAGAGTCATAATGAATACACCTAATTTTAATGGACATTTTAATACAATGTTTTACGTTTGTGAAGAGCACTCGATGTTCACCAGTCGAGAGCCGGAGGTGTACTGACTATTCGCTAGCTAGCGTTCTGGTATCAAACAAAATGGTGGGGCGGAGAAGATGGCGGACAGCAGATGGCAGGCGGCAGGTGGCAGCTGGTTGCTACTACATTCGCCGCCACAGTAATGCAATCCTTCGGCGTAATTCTTGTAGTTTATCTTGTCGGTTCATTTGATACGTTTTACATCTACATATGCAATAGCTGAAACACTTGCACTTACGACAAGCTTTCCCGTCAACTTGATCGCCTGGTATTTTAAAACATTGTAACTCGCAACAATATGTCTTCAAATTGTTATCGAAAAATAAATTTTTCATAGGTGACACCGACATGTTAGCTGCAGCGTGTGTTAGACAAGACTGAGACTAACTTCACTGCTCCCTCTCTTTTATACCTCTTCATAAGTTAACCCTGAATGAAAGTTCAAGGTCATCCATTTGAATTTTAAAAAAAGCAACACAGCAGTATATAAAATAATATACTGCTGTGTTGCTGTTTTTATTTTTTTTTTATTTTATTTTATTTTATTTTTTTTTTATTTTCTTTATTAAACAAACATCTTACAATACAATAAACTTAAGTTTAACATTGATAACTAGAAATACAAACAATAAAATACAAACAGAGACATTATGTACAAGGATGCGTGATGTGCAGAGTGAGTTCCGTCGAGTTGTTGCCGCTTACACCGTGTGATACCAAATACAACGTCCCCGGTTGAATATCTCGCAAATCTTCATTTTGTAGCAGTTGAACAAATCGTTTTGGAAGAAATACTTGAAACTTCGGCTCATCTCCTGGAGAGAAAGGTCCTTCGCTCAATGAAACTAGAATTGCTTCTCCATGTGTGATTTCCACTTTCTTGATGTTATGAATAATGTAGTGTTTTTGTTCTTTTAGTTCTGAACACTTTTTAGTTAGCAGAAGGTCGGATTTTGAATGAGTGTTGAATTGATCAACCAGTGTTTGTAGAAACTGTTGTGATGTCATCTTCGTCAGTGGTGGTTGTGGTGTCTTCTGTGATGTTGCCTCTTCGGAGTCTCGAATAATACTCGTGCCGGAGCGGTGTTGACTCCTCGTATTTATAGGCCCCGCTACCCCCACCACATTCCGGTTCTTTGCTACCCCCACCACATTTCTGCGTTTGTTCCAAGTAAGCAGCCAAACGATATGCGTTGTGCAATGCGCAGTTTAATTGTCCGTGTTTAGGATCTTTTGCAGCAACACAAATATTACCGAGATTAATGTTAAAGTCCTTACCGATGGTTATATCGAAAACATCACCGTGCGTGTACTTTTGTATCCAGTTCCTTTTTTCTAATCCTCTTGTGTATATATGTGAATATTGTTTGCAAAAGTTAAACATAATACTGTGCAGATTACTGTAGCTTATAAATCCTTCATACCAATGTATGTGATGAAAGTAGTTTGTTATCCATTTGTTTGTACTTTTTGCTTTGGCGTTAAGGTTGTTAAAAGAAAAAGGAGCTTCAAACGTGAATGGGTAAACTACAAATGTAAGCAAGTCTAAAATTACTAATTCCTTGATAATAAACCTATCATCATTATTTCGAAATGCTTGAAATTCTATTACACAAGGCTTTACACTCACTTCTTCATCCCCTCCGCTCATCATGGCACCTAGCGATCAACTAAACTGTTTTCCACACCACGGTAGGTTAAATACCAGGCCGTACAGTTGCAGGCGCGTTGGTGTATATTTAACGTGGGCACCGTCCCCAATAGGCCTACCCCACGTGTGTTCTTCTTTACTAAGTCAAACTTTAGTCTTTTTTAACTTCTTCTTCTTGTGTTTCGTTTTCTTCTTCTTCTTGTTTCTCCGTTTCTTCTTCCTGTGTTGTTTCTTCTGTAGCTTCTGTAGCGATTTCTACAAGTGGTTCAAAATCCTTTAACTTTCTCCACATGCAAACTTCATGAGGTATTCTATTAAAAATAGATGTATCCACAGGTCCGTACACGATGGTGCTATCAGGTTGTTTTTCCAAAGTATCGACCAAATATTCTTTAATAATAGCGCTTGCAAATACCAACTGTCTCATGTACCTTGTAATAGGTTCTGTTGCGTAGTTTAAAACGTAGAATTCTTCACGTGACAGTAGAATCTTATTTTCATGTTGAGTCAAGTCTCTAATTCGCACTTGTAGTTGTCCACGATGTTTAACAATATCGATTTCATTGTCACAATCCAAAAGTCGAATATGTGTTTTCCTTCCACACAAACTGTTAGTTAAATAACATTCTATTAAATGTACATGTTTCAAAAATGACTCCCAAGCATTTTGCGAAAATAAAACCTTTTTTGTTCCATGGTGTAGTATTACTGTAGGGGAATAATCCAATGACTTCATCAATCCAACTGATACACTTTTACTGATGCATGCTGAGATGGGGTAAAAGATTCGCAAAAAAACTTCAGTTAAAATGTGAGGAGGAATATTTTCTTCAACTTTCTTCTTCCTCTTTGGTACTACCTTTGATGGGTCTGCATTACTTTCCTCCTCTCTATCTCTTTTACCAAACTTTAAAAATGCAGTTATTTCCTTGATGATTTCTTCTTCACTAGTATTATCACGTTCCAATAACGGTGCTACCTCTGCATCACCTTGTACAACAGATGGAGAACTCATTTTGTAGAAGATGTTGCCCATGCGACGATAGACGATCAACTGAAGACCTGCATTGTTGCTCCGCTATTTATAGGTTAGCGACAGTGGCGGTGCCGGTGGTGGTACAACGTTTTACAATACCGTCTTTACGATACCAGTCAACGGTGTGTATGTAACAATTTTATCGTGCAAAATTAAACAATACGCAGATGTATTTGCAGGTACGTTTTCTTGAAATTCCATTTCTATTTTTATATCAACACTAGACGATTTTACAGATTCGTTTTGTTTGGAGCAATCAATTACAACAATCGGAGCTTTCGATTCAAACTGTACGGGAGATAGTAGAGGTGTGTTTGTTTTGCCGTAATATGAATTTTGGAACCTAGCGTACATATCGTATAAAACACTGTACCTTTTTTTATCAAAAGAGATATTAAAGTTGTCGTAGGGAAAGAATTGTGAATTCAGGAACACTTTACAGTTTGTTAATTTACAATGGTCAAATTCACCAGCATTTTCAGTTAATATACTTTTTTTCTTTGTTTGTAATCCAAAGATTACATATCTCGCTTTTTCCAAATGAGTAGAAGTTTTTACAGTCCATGTATGCCGTTGTGTTGAAGGTAAAACGGGGTATTCATGAAACTCCCAGCTTCTGAATGGTATTACAATGTCTCGATCTGATTTTAACTTTCTTAATAATGTAATCCTGTGTTCATCATTTAGTCGCACATGTGGTACTCTCCAAACAATCTTGTCTAATGTTAGTTTCCAGTCTAAATTGGCTTCAGTTGTTCCAGCAGATGCTTTAATAATATCATTATCGTTTGATGACCTTAATAAAACTAGTTCTTGTTTTACATTTATTATTATTCTTCTGTAATCTTCAGCAAATCCTAAAAGTAATCTTAAAGGTACGTAAAAATCAAAGTTTCCCGAAGCGTCAGGAGTAATTATACTTTTGTCTGGTGCAACCCATCCTGCAACAGCTAACAGATTCTTCTCATTTGGTGTTAAAGACGCTAATCCTTTTAATGTACTGGAAATTCCAACCTTTTTTGTTGAATCGACTGTAACTCCTGAAATTTCATATCTAATCTCGTCAAACAAAAATGCCATAGGATTATTTATGAACGGAACAGTGGTTCCAACAGTACCGTCAGCTTTTGTTACTTTTCCTTCAATATATAAATAACTTTCGCATGGAAGAGTATAAATGTCTTGTTGTTGTATAGGAATCCTAATTTCATCGTTATTGTTTAATTTGGACGAAGCGTAAGGGTTGTGCGTGTGATATTCCTTTTCCCATAAGGTCTCGTCGAATGTTGGGCCCTGCGCTATATCCAGTATATCCATTGTTAATGACCTTTAATCCAATTTCTTCTAGAAAACGAATGTTGTCACTTGTTAATCCTTCTACAGCTGATGAGCTACTGACCTCTTTGCTGGTTGGCTCTCTCTTTTTAAATGATAACCCCATTATCTAAGCGGATGATTTTATATGTATTCTTACAGTAATAGCTTCTCCTCGAAAGTCAATAAGGTTTCCGTCTTGATCCACTATGTTCAGCACGATGTCTGAAATGAAACTGGTGTTTAACGGTAGGTACACAAGGTTTTGAGGCTTTTCTACTATCTTGAAACCCGGTGCGACTGATGGGTAGAATGTGTGTAATATATGCCGATTTTCTCCATCTCTGTAGGATCCTTGTATAATGTTACATGTAATGTCTATGCTGTTTACTTTGATGATCGTCACAGTTCTATTCCCAGAATGAGTTGTATTAGGTTCTAATACCTTTGTTTCCTTAGAAAACCCCAATAAACTACCAATTGAACGTTCTTGGCCAAAATCAATATAATACTTAGAAGTAATTTCGGCTTTCATTGTATTGTTATTGCCTTTTATCGTTATATTTTCTTTTCCCATATGTTTTTGTATAACTTCATTTATATTATCAATTTCATAAGCTCCTGTTGGTAAACTGAATTCTTCCAAAGCTGAATATTTTCCTTTATTATCTTTTGTCTTGTAATAATGTATTTTGTTATTAATTCCTTCACTAACGTTTGGAATAGAGTTATATGTTGTTAAATCCAATAATGCGGCTTCCCATAGTCTTCCTTTTTGCAAACGTAGCGCTGGAAACAGAATACTGCGCAAAGTACATGAGTTACCGGTTAATGACACTGTATACGAAGACATCTTAAAGTTGACTAACACTTTTAGCTAAAAAGTCTAAACATAAATGACCGCAAATGGATCAGGTTGTTTTCTTGTATAATTGTAAAAAACATTTTCTGCCGCACGAAAGTATTGTTGAAGTTCTTTCGGTGGTGGAAGGTTTCCAAAACTGTCGAAATAATAAATCGTTTCACCAAGTTTCTTGTAACACACCCAATGAGTGCCTAATCCTTCACTATTATCCAAATTTACTATACCAGTCTCATTTTTCCACATTTTAACCGGTAATTCATCTTTCATAAATACTCCTCTAAAAAATGGGATTTTCAAACAAGAAGCATATGTAATCAGTTCTTCATTGGTTAATTCTTTGTTTTTAATTATTAATTGCTCTTTCTTATTTAATACACACGATACGGTCTTAGGTATAGTCCTCCTTCCTTTTTTATCATTGACCATATTGTTGGTTTCTTTTTACCTTTACCACTAGTAGATCGACGTTTTCTTCTGATATTACCTCCTTGTTTCTTAGCGGGTCTTTTCCCACGCCTTCTTCTCTTTCCTCCTCCAAACGTAGTTTTTGCTTTCATTGCTGCTGTTACTGCTAAAGACGATGCTTTTTCACCAATACTCGCGTCACTAGATTTTACTCTTTGCCAAGCTTTCTCAGAAAGTGCTCTATCTGCTATTGATCTATTTTTTGTATCACCAAATTTGGAATACGCTATATCGTGCTGTTTACAAGCCTGATCAAGCTTATTTATTCCAGGATCTCCTCTAGCAAGCCGTTTCTCTAATTTGGTTCCAGGACCACAATATTGATATCCTCCAGGTAAATGTAATTCCACAGGTAATAAATCAATCGCCTTGTTAACTATAGCTCCAACCGGTTTACTTAATAGAGAAAATGCTGTTGATGCTATTCCCCTTCCTCTCTGTAATCTCTCTCGATTATGACTGATGCGTTTAGCCCTCGGCATGACTATTTATAGCCAAACTTACAGTCAGTAGGTGCACTCTATAAATGTTTTACAATGAATGTAATATTAGTCTTGGCTTCTTGTATTATATATACTGTTTAAAATCCATTTATTATATAGAAATGGATTAATTAATTAAATGTAGACATAATAAATAAAAGTAGTAAAAATAGAAATAAGGTGTAATTGAAGATGTTTCAAATGTTTCTCCGCTGGTGATGGTATCGTTGTTTTCGGTAAAATGAATAAAATCTAAATAGTTGTCATGTTCCCTTAGAAACTTGCCACTTAATCGTTGGTAATTAAATAACACATTCCAGTCTAGTTTATCTTTAAAATTGTCAATGTAATTTTCAGAGAGATTTTGATATTTACTTATTACTTCCCAACAGTTATTAAAATTTGATGTCATCTCTACAAGGAAGTTTTCTGAAAACTGTTGTCTTTGTAAAATATGAATCCAGTTAACTCTGTGAAAATAAATTCTTAACATAGTCATTGTGAAGAGGTAGTGTATGGAAAGTTGTTCCCAATCCATATATCTATCAAACCGTTGAACAAAACCATCTGTCAGCACTCCTTGGGGAAATCTCGGCTCTTGAGATATTAAACTCCACGCAGTAATATTGGATTCCATCATCCTCTCTGTATCATCTCTCGAATATAACTGATGCTTTATCCCTTATCATGGGTATTTAAATTCTTTTTTCTCTTATATAATCTTCATCGTTTTCTGTTGGTTCATTAATCACATTCACTTTATCCCCCTTTCCTAATGTCTTGACTTTAGAAGGCTCAGACGGTTTATCTAATTGATTAGGTTTTTCTGGATTGTGTATCTTTTTCCAGTCTAAATAATTGTGGCTGTCAACATCTGAAGCTACAGCTCTTCCTGAAGCCCGATGGATATAATTAAATAAAGCTGCACCAAACCTTTCCATATGTTTTTCATATTCTGTAGTCCATTTCTTGTGTACTATATCAAACATTTTCTTATTTACAGCGTCTCCATCCTGCTCACAATCACCTACATTTGACAATTTTAATTTTTTTACATCATAGCTTGTATCAGTTTCATTCTTTTTGTAAATCGTTAACAATTTTAAAGTCGCTAAATTTACTGCTTCACCATCATAAATGGGATGTTTTATATTGCTTAACCTTTTACCGGAAAATCCCCAATGGTCTTCGTGTACAATCGGGGTTCTTTTATCCATGTATTGTACCGTAACCGCATCAGAAGACAAAAGCGGATCACCAACATTTTGAATTACTTTTCCTTCAAAATTATAATTACCATCAGGTGTTAACGGAAACCCAGCTCTTTTTTCACTATATCCAGATTTTACTCCAAACTCGGAATACCGTCCAAACTTGTCCACACTCATGATGTAACTGAATCGCTATCGTTTAGGTTCTTACTATATATATATATATATATATACGTCTACTGAACAATTATTTCTCGTTTTCGCAGTTCATCAACCAAAGCTACCCATTCGTTTTCTAAACCAGTGTGCCCGGCTTCCATAGCTTCATGTAATAACCTCATTCGATCAACTAACTTATTTATATCGTTGTAATATATTATATTGGTTTTATACAAATTTTTTAATAATCCCCTTCCAGATGTAGTAGGATCAGTTGTTTTTCTTTTTTTATGCAAAACATTTAATTCAGCAGAAGATAAAGCTCTTCTTTTAATTGGAGCTTTATTTGATTTCGAGGGGAAAAGACTAGATATAATGTTTGTGTATTTTATTGACCTGTTTCTATGAATAGGTAGTTCTTTGGAATATTTTTTTCTATGTGCATTTGTATACTCTAGTATATTTTTAAACAATTGTAAATCCTTTTAGTATATTTACCAGGATTATTTTTAAAGATGAGTTCAAACAAACCTGTTGTACCTTTATATTTCTTATCACCAATAACTATATCATCATTTTCGTTTATATCTAACTTTCTATCTCCAATCATTAATCCTTTATCCTCTATTCTAGCTCCATATGTATGATAATTTCGATTAGCATGTGTGCCATGTAACATTTTTAATGTATATTTTCTTCCAAGTGTTCCTTTAAACATAATATCTGTGCCTAATTTGCTTAAGTTGGATGGGTTGATATCCTCTTCTTCTGCTCTTGTATCTTCCGCACTTGTATCTTCTGTACTTGTATCTCCTGCAATGTTCTTTTCCCTTAAATCTCCTATATCTCCGCTTTCTTCATACTCGTCGCTTTCTTCAGATGTTTGTAACTGGTCAGAACTTTCATCATTCTGAAATTCTTCTTCATATTTGGAAATTGGTAGCATTTTGTCTCCTTCGAAGCGAATTGAAGGTCTTTCCATATTTTGTGCTAATCGCTTTAAAGGTTCAGTAACAGGTTTGAATGTTGTTTCTAAAAATTGCTCTCTTTCATTTATACCTGATTTTAAAGCTCGGTTTTTTTGTCTAATAGAATCACTAAGTGATTTTATTTCCTTTAATAGCTTTTCCTGGTTAACCATCTTCACACCTTGACGACTTGTACAGTAATACCGCTAATCAGTGTATTAAAACGAATTTATCAAAACCTATTCTATAACGACCATCTTTTATAGCTTGATCTTTCATAATAACCAAAAATCCATACTTTTCCGCCCATGCTTTTCCGCAAAGCTCTTTAAACTTTTCAAATGGCATATCCGCATTCACATGATCGTTATATATATGTTTTAGGTTAGTATCATCTTGTTTGAATACAATTAGAATATTTGCATTATCTCTGATAAGTTGTTTTGGGATTTTGCTATAAGTTTGTCCTATATATATGCTGTCGATGTTATTATGTCTTCCCATGGCAAAGTAGTTTCTAATAGTATCCTGATTTTCACAAGATACATCGTCAAATATAAATACAGAATACGGTTTCGCTTCGTTTGGTTGCATAATGCTATCACTAGCGTTAAATTTGTAAAAATTAACATCAGACACATCAGATAGGATTTTATCCAGCAATTGATACTTTGGTTGATGTAGAGACTTTGAAAAAATATATAGGTTACTAAACCTTAATCCCTGCGGATTAGTGATCAAATTAAAGACAACATTGGTCTTTCCACAGTTTGAGGGGCCACTTACTATACATCGAACAGTGTTTGGAAGTAAACTACCGTGTTTACCATTGTTGATTTTAACGTTATCCACAGTTAAATCATCTATGTTATTAATATTGAATCGATCTTTATGGTGAATAATCTCCATCCTGCTCAAAGGTTAACGATGAAATGAGTTGCTTGTATTAAACCAAGTCCTTTATAGGTATCCATGAATCCTCAGTTTTGTTAAACCCTAACCACCGCACTTTAACTGCGTCCTTTTTTCTTTGTAACACTTTTTCAACAAGATATACATCACCTACTGTTGACTTTAACATTTCATGTCCATAAAATGCACCTTGTAACAAATCTCCTTTGTTATCTTTTAGGATATACGTTTCAGGTACAGTCGGTTGCACTTTATACACTGTAAAAACTTCATTCGTCCAATTGGGAAGGTATTTTTTGGTAAACACTCCCTTATATTTACTAATCCGTACTTTATCACTTACATTAAATTTTCTTGGCTGCATTTTTTCTACTTTAGGCTTTGTATTTTTCTTTATGCGTTTTAATACATCTTTTGCATTTCTTCTATTTACTTTGTTAGGTTTCATACCAATAGTTCTATGAAACCTGTTGTTATAATCATTTATTAATTGTGGTAAAACATCATACCATACGTAAGAACCTCTTTTTGAAAATTGTTTATACAGTGCTCCTTTCAAGGTTCTATTGAATCTTTCTACAATAGCTGCTTTTTTCTCTGAATTTGTAGAATAATGATTTATTTTATATTTATTCATTAACTGTGCAAAGTTTGTATTAAAGTATTCTGTTCCATCATCAGTTTGTAAATGTTTAATTTTGTTTTTATCTCTTTTTATGGCTATTTCCATGGCTTCTGTTACGCTTTTACCAGTCTTGTCCTTTAGAGGCAAAGCGTCTGCAACTTTTGTAAAACAATTGATAATTGTGAGTATATATTTAAATCCTTTGTTTATTCTGCTATGCGGTCGCATTTCAATTAGATCCGCTTGATATAGATCATTTATCCCTTTTATAACAGTATTTCTTCTTGGAAACTTTATTCATGCAGGTTTGTGTAGTTCATTAATAATCTTCTCCTTCAGGTCTGACATGATGGTTTCACGAAGGCAGCTGATATGGTATTAAATATTCTTTGGTATAAATCTGCTTATATATATATATATATATACATATACATATAGTTCAAGGTCATTTAAAACTTGTGTAAAAAAAGGGGAAACACAGCTTAACATTGCTGTGTTTCCCCTTTTTTTACGGAAAGGAAAAGGATAAAGGATCTAGGACGATGAAAAGGTTACTCGTCAATAGGGTTGAGGGAGTAGTGGCCGAATGGTAATGTGTTGATTTTGTCTGGAAGTGTTTGTCTTTTGTCGTCATTACAGGATAGCGCCTTTTTAACTTCAGTCACGCTGTACAGCTGATGGTTAAAACTTCTGATGGTGTTGAATTTAGCTGTAATGATGTTATCCTCAAATAAGCATTGCTTGTAGTGTTCAAAATGCACTTTCTTCTTTAAATATAAACTCTTTACACCTTTAGCTTTCTTAATATAGCTATTCTTCTTTTCTTCTTCTTCTTCTTTTTCATTATAGAGTTTCAAAGAATATAGTTTAGACATCAATGCAACAATCTCTTCAAGCAGAACACCATTAGCCTCATCCTTGAATTTGCCTAGTACTTTTTTGTGTCTGTCATTGTCGTAGTTTGGATGATCTTTTGGATAATCGGAGAAATCAAAGTCGTTCTTGTAAATAAATGTATGCAAATCTTTATACATGTCCAATGTTACTATGCGATATATGAAAGCGTCAGTGTCCATATATGTAATAGATATATTTTCTCTTCCGTAGAACGCCACCATTTTGTTGTAGTGAAAATCGTACATGTGTGTTTTTGAGATGTCCAAGATTGACATGCCTATATACAAAGGACGATCCATCTTCACACTCGTCTTCTTCATGGACACTGCTACAAGTTTTTCATTAATAATTATAGATGTTCCAAAATTTGGCTGCTGTACTAGTTTCTGTAATTTTTTTGCGTCGGTAACAAGTTTAACATTTTTGTGTCTTCTTTTGTTTTCCAATGTTTTTCCAAATATCGCATTATTCATTAATTTAAAGAAATCTTTTTGAAAGTCTGATGTAGCTGCTGCTCTTCTAATGGTATTTGAATCAATGTAGGGTTTCAACCAGCATGATTGAGAAAATTCCAAAACTCTATTAATTTTTGTTAGACGTAGTCCTAATTCGATAGCTTGTTGAACCACCCAAAAGTGAGCCACGTAGCGTTGTTTATTATTTAATGTCATCATTAATTTGGGGTGTTTTCCAATTGGTGAAATTTCTGTTTTAGCAAGAAGTGGAAGGTCATAATGAAGATCATGTAAATTTTCTGGGTATTCAAAATCGCAATCCAAAATATATCCAGTGTCACCATGTTTCGGAATTTGTAAAATATCGCCAATAGAGTCGGGATTAATCCATTTAAAGTTATCAAAAGGAAGTGGGTTTGACATTGCCCATCCGTACAGGTTATTTGCATCGAAATATCCTAAATAGGTTGACGGTTTGGTTTCATCGTAATCGGGTAGGTATTTGTTGTTGGCTTTGACATGTCTGGTAACACTTTGGGTCAATCCGCCTCTTACTCCAGCTTCAACCATTAAAACCATGTCAATGTCTGTTAAAAGTTGGAGTTTGCATTTTGTTTCTTTTAACATGGCTTGCCAAGCTAATCCTGGTGAAGTATACGAATGTAGAGGGTCCAAACCGTATGCAGCAAAACAGGTGTTTCGGAATTCTTCCATTACATCACAAAGAAGAGTTACATCTAGTTTGACATAAAAGTCCGAGTAATCTCCTAAGGTCTTCATATCTAACTCGTTCCATACTCGACGTGCGTGTTGATAGTCCTCAAGTGATATTTCCGAATCATTAAGTTTGTTTTTGAAGTGTTCTGGTGAAGGTAGTGATGTTTCATCAAATCTATGCAGTCCATCGATGTAATCATAGGGGAAGACTCCTTTTCGAAGAACCAAATCCATTTTACTATTGGGTACAATTTTGCTTGTTTCTATCAAATCTGTTCTTCTTAGATTTTCAGATAATTTCATGAGGCTTGAAGGCATAAATCTAAATGAATCAACAAACCTTAATTTAATTTTACCCACCTTTTTTGAAAAGCTTATAAATTTTTCCATTGTAGTAGCCAAAACGTCTATTGCTCCATTATCTCTTCCTAGTTCAGGGATTATGAAGTGCGAATCATAACCACTCAGATTGTGCAGAACTACGGGGATAAAATATGGTAGTTTGTAGTTCAAGTTGCAAGCGTTACAGGCTGCACCTCTGTACGCTCCCGTAAGATGATCGTGGTCACGAACTTTAACGTTATCCAGTGTAAAGGTGTTATTACACAAATAACACGTTGTTGTTGAATCATAATGTTGAAGTTCTTCTTCTTCCATAGGTGACATGGGTACCTTTGTTCCATACAGTTCTTCTACCTTTGCAGCTATGTCATACAAATCATCGACAAAGTATTTGGCTGCTTCTTCACCGCGATAAATCTTTGGAGAAGATGATAGTCCATATTTTTGAAGATGGTCTTCAGTCAACGTGGATTTAATTAGTATGCAATAACTGTTTGGTGAATGAAGTTGGTATTTGCTTCTTCTTGTAACGTCCTCTTCTTGTTGTTCAAGCGGATGTAAAGAAGACTCGAAATCAGCGTAAACAACAACAGGTACACGGTATTGTTGTATTACTTTGTCAAATTTTATCTGCGCTCTGCTAGGATGCGGCAATTTAATTCTTACTTCATAGTTTCCATTACATAACCGCTAGTGTTCTACTAGCCAATCAGACCCTCCCCTTCTTAGTTCTTTGTTCACGTGACAAAAACATCTTTTGCAAATTGTCATCTTTCTTTTATGCTTAGATAATTGATTAGAAACAAGACTTTCAAATTTTTTGATATACACAAAGTGTGAAATATCACCTTTAGTAATTAATAACAAATCGGTATGATCTCTGCGCTCATTTGGTGTTATACGCAAGGGGTACAAATTGTTTGTCGAATCCAATCCGAAGAGGTTGACAGAAGCTGAAGGATTTTGTTTTTCAAATTTTGAAACGTCTGTTATAGCAACAGGGTAAGTCATCCCTTGGAAATTATATCTATGTTGTACTTCTTCATAATAGTGACTTGGTCTTTCCGGATGAATTGTTACATATTTGGCCAACATAGCATATTTAAAACACTCAGTATCTTGATTTTGTACGTTGACGCAGGATAAGGTATTTCTAATCTTTGTTGGTAGAGGAATGTAGCTACTTCCTCGAATTCCATAGCCGTGTTTGTGTACTCTTAAGTCTAGCCCTGTGATGCTTAACAAATTCCATCCAGAGCCTCTTCCTTCATGTTCTTGTATTTTAGTCATTAGCTCTTCAAAACATTCAGATACGATTGAATCAATATCTGACGAAAACAAAATAGTTCGGTTTTTTGTTAAAAACCCTCTCGGTGAAGTTTCATTTTGAATGTTTGTAAATAAAGCATCCATTAATAGTCCAAATTTAGTAAAATTTAATCTTTTTAATTCATTTTGCAAAGTGTTGCTTACCAATCCTTTTGCGTTATTTAAAAACTCTTCGAGTTGTAATTTTGCATTGTCAATTTTGAAGTGGGTTACTACATTACCCGGAAGTGCTCGGGCATGTAGTTCTACATTTACTGCTGTTGATGCTGAAGGACGGTGAAGTGTAGACAGAGCATGCGTAGAAGTCGATGCAGCTGATGATGTTGAAGGATGATGAAGTGTAGACAGAACAGGCGTAGAAGTCGATGCAGATGATGATGATGATGTTGAAGGACGGTGAAGTGTAGACATAGCAGAGGTAGAAGTCGATGTTGATGGTGCATATTGAATAACACTAGGTCTGGAATTTTGGTGTTGAGCTAACATTTGATCTATTTCTTTCAATTCTTCTTCTTCATATTCTTCATTTTGGTTTTTGTTATGTTTCAGTTCTTTATGTATCATTAAAATAAATTCATCCTTAAATGAAGACTTGCAAATATCGCAGCGATGCATAATGTAGGTGCGATCTCCACAAGGGTCAAGGCAATAATGAACAACACTGCAAATACCCCTCTATTTATACCCTAGCAAAAGTAATGGGGGTACGTATTACGTGAAGTTTACTATTTTTTTTTTTTTTTTTTTTTTTTTTTTTGCATTTTATATTTACTATTGTAGCTGGAGGCTACAAATTTCTGTATTTAGGTCAAGGTCATTGAACAAATTTACCAAAACGGGGAATAGAGCAGTAAATGATTTTATATTAAACCATAAACTGATCTATTCCCCGCTCTGTATTTAACTAAGACAATTTTCTCCAACAGAAACATTTGATAAATTTTAAACTCGGATGTGAAGTTGGATTGTACACATTGCATCTTGATCAACTAAAAATTTCATAAAACAATAGGGATCTTCAGTTGTAGATTCATCTTTAACATATTCAATAGTCAACATTGCCGAACGAAGATCTTGTGGAATTACGTCGACTTTTATGAGTCGCCTTTCGAGTTCGAACCGTTTTGTTATTGATGTTAGTTTTATCACATCATCGATATCGATGAGGGGAAAGCTGTAGCAAACGGAGTTTCCTGGTGGGTTCATCATGTCTATATGATAAATATACACTGTTGCATCGTCTTTAAATAGACGTTCCCCCACCATTAAATGTATAAGTTACCCCACTTTTTTAATCATGTAAATGGGTCAAGGTCATACAACGATATTACCAAAACGGGGAATAGAGCAGTAAGTGATTCTCACTATAACCACAAACTGATCTATTCCCCGCTTTGTATTTAAAGTAAACTATTTGAAGACAACAAAAACTTATTCAGATTCTTCCGATGATAATGATGATGATGAGCTCATATCACTAAATAAGCGACGACGAACACAAAAGTTCCTTGTGACTGGATCTAGAACTACATCATCGATATTAATACTGCTTGGAGGGGTTTCACTATCAACAAGGTCCATTTCCTCCAAGCAAAGCAACTGATGATGAAATTCCGGTTCATTATTATCGACATCGTCGTCGTCAGTCAACAGCTCCAACAGCTCCATCTCTCCAAGATATGGTTCACTGCTAGCAAACTCACTCAGTAGTTCAAGATCACTAAATAGTTCACCTTCCATCTCTGAATCGTCTTCGTCTTCATCTTCGTTTAAATTTAATGGAATATTTTTAATCAATTCTAGTATAGTCTTCTTATAAGGGAAAATGTTATCTCTGGGCGACATGATTCCAAGTAGCAGACTGATTTACCACTAATACGAAACCACCTTTTATACATGATTTCGGTGGTGGTGGGGGTAAGTGTTGAAAGTGCAAGTGGTAGGGAAAAGTGATAGGGAAGAGGTATTATTGTAACACAAATGATTAAGTCCTGTAAGTGGGTCAAGGTCACCTTATCCTATTACCAGAACGGGGAATAGAGCAGTAAGAGATTCTTATTCAAACCTCAAACTGATCTATTCCCCGTTCTGTATTCCCCCCCCCTTTGGCGTTTTATTTAGTTTATGAGGTTGTGTAATAAAGGCACAGTGTGTAGCCTTCTTGTAATAATTGGACAATTTTTTTCTTCAAAGGGATTGGTTTTACATCTATTTTTACTTCTTCTGTTCCACGAATACCCAATCCTTTGACCTGAACATGTTGGTACTCCGTTAACAGTTGGTAAACACGCTGGATAAAAGTATCCGCTTTAGCAGTAGAGTCAATATAGTGGAGGTATACCATGGTAGGTGCTCTCTTGACGCAATTCAGAACCAAAGTGATAATTGTCTCTGTAACATCGGGCTTATATACCCATCTTTTTTTTTTTGCTTTAATTACAGGTTTGGAACAATATAAAATGTTATATTAATGTTCCATCCTTTATCGACTAACCTTACCATATTAAGATTTTATATAACTTTCTACTGTAGTTTGTTTCAAATGCTTCATTTTCACTACTATAAACTTCACCTGTTGGTCTCCACATGTACAATTGACAACTAACCTCTATATCAAGATACCGTAGCAGTAATCTCCTTACAGCAAGCACCTGATCAATGTTTTCGACCCGTCTGCTAACTTTTATAGTTGCTGCAGAGATAGAAGTAGTGGATGCATTCATTTTCAGCAGAGTACTAATTTTTACCAGCGATGGAGAACCTCCTTTATACTTAGTTTAGGTAGTGGTGGGGGTTAGGAAAAGATATTGTTGTGAGAAATAAGAAGATCTTTCATTATTTTTTATCAAACGAATATTTTCTAAGTCCCAAGGTTATTTACACCAGTTGCCAGAACGGGGAATAGAGCAGTAAGTGGTTCTCACTTGGACCGCAAACTGATCTATTCCCCGCTCTGTATTTTAAAGTAAACAATAACTCTTCTCACTATTGAGCAGCCTTTGTTCTTTGAAGCTCAAGTTCTAAGTCTGCAACCAGGCGAAAGTCTGCATCATGCTCCTCCCATTGTTCAGGAGAACGCGGTTGACCACACCACTTAGTAAAGGCGTACCTCATCGCCTCATTGTACTCCTCCAGGATAACATGATAGGGTCTTGGTTGTTGCGTTGTAGACTGCATCGGTGATGTAGTTTGTTGCGGTTGAGACTGAGCACCATTTTCTGCAACCTTATTAATTTTATAAACCTCAGTCATTTCAGCAGCCTCAACAATCGCGTACAACTCCTCTTCGCTAATTTCCTTTCCCCATGTGTTGCTGTTGACGCTCATGACGATACAACTAATAATTATATTCCGAATCTCTCGCTTAAATACCCGCTTACCCCCTCCCCTCTTTACTGTTGAATAATGTCTTTAATATAATATTTCTCCTTTTTCCATTTAAGTTTTATCTTTAACTTAGTGCAATATATCTAAGTCCGTTATTT
This sequence comes from Allygus modestus, assembly GCA_963675035.1. NCBI lineage: Eukaryota > Metazoa > Arthropoda > Insecta > Hemiptera > Cicadellidae > Allygus > Allygus modestus. The sequence continues at coordinate 313,645,068 of OY776112.1, forward strand.
AGGTCAAGGTCGTTGTAGCATTGTAAAAAAAAGGTGTGGACAACCTATTTACACTCTGCAGCATATGCTACAAATTGTAAATAGGTTGTCCACACTTTTTTTTTTAATTTGGAAAAGACTATTTTTAATTTGGAATACACTTTTTAATCTTTTTTTATTTTAAATGTTTTCCACCCACTGAAACCTGTATCATTTCGAATTAAATAGTTCTGTTTGGTAAGTTCTTTGACGTGGAGGTCCATGCCTCTAGGCAACTCTACATAGTACAATTTACCTTCACATTGAACCACCACCTTTGCAAAGCCCTTTGATTTAACAAAAAAGTATCGTTTATTTCTACAAAGCCTATTAATTCGAATTTTGGTTGGTCTCACTGTTGGATGGGGTGTAGAAAGAGAAACGGTGCCCTTGTGATTTTGTTTTAAATGTGATCTGCATACTTCTTCATTTAAAACACAAGACTTAGCACAACGTTCCCCTTTCCTTGCACCTTTTTTAAAACTGTAGCTGCATCTTGGTGCAGGAAGTATAGACTGCCTTCTCAAGGTTTTTAATTGTTGAAACTTCTCTGAAGGAGATTCGTTGTTAATACAGATCACTGAAGGACGGGAAAGGACACTTACAGAAGGTGTAGAAGGTTTGGTAGGAGAAGAAGAATGTAGACTTGCAGATGGTGTTGAAGAGCCTGGTGTAGAAGGTGGAAGAATGCTTGCCAGCGCCTGCTGAAGAAGCGAAGGAGCTGGTGAAGCCAAAGATGGTGCAGTTGTTTGCTCATCCTTCCTCGGTGATGGAGAAGGTGAGCGAGAAGTAGCCGAAGAAGATGAAGACGACGAAGACGATGAAGAAGATGAAGAAGATGAAGAAGCGGACGGGGGAGCAACGAGGTTTTCTTGAAGTGGTTGCGGTCGTGGTGCAGGCTCCTCAGGAACAATGCATGATAATATTAACGCCTGCCGAAGGATGGAAGGAGCTGGCGGAGCAGATGACGGAGCAGGTGAAGAGTGCTCAACCTTCCTCGGCAAAAGTTGCTTCCTACGGTCAGACATCTCGGGAACTGAACTGCACTCGTGATGTGTAAGCAGCAGAATGATTTTACCACTGGTGAAAACCCTCCTTTTATACCCAGTTGTAGGGGGGGGGCTTTAGAGGTTAGGGAAGGAATATTGTTGTAATGTTTTACTAAACGAAAATTTTCTAAGTCCCGAAGTGGGTCAAGGTCATCTGAACATGTTGCCAAAACGGGGAATAGAGCAGTAAGTGATTCTCACTTGGACCACAAACTGCTCTATTCCCCGCTCTGTATTAGGAGAAGAGGACTAGCTTAAAGCTCGCAATTATAGGCAAATAAACCTGATAACGGAACACTAACCTCTCCCCCGAAAAATTATTCACCCAACACACAAACGATATAGTCAGTTAACAACAGTCGCGCACTCTGAAACCGCAAGGACGTTCATCACTGTGTAGGCGTCAGAGTACTACGAACCGAAGTACAATAATACCTGACCAAGGTCCCCTTAAGTTTATTTCCCCGATGATGTATCCTCCAAGATAAGCAAAATGGTCAGTTAACAACAGTCGCGCACTCTGAAACCGCAAGGACGTTCATCACTGTGTAGGCGTCAGAGTTTTACGAACCGAAGTACAATAATTACCTGACCAAGGTCCCCTTAAATTTAACCAAAAATAAGCAAACTGACTGAATCTGTTTCTCGTGAGTAAGGGTTAAGATAGGTAAAGTCATCCGGTTTGCGCGCCGTAATGACTTAAGGTCGGTTTTCGTGCCATACCTTTTTGTAAGGGGTTAGGAAAGGTGTTTATTTGAGAAACATAATCCCCCCTGAGATATTTAAAGACATAAGGTCGGTTTTCGTGCCATACCTTTTTGAATGGGAGCGTGAAAGAAAAGTACATATTTCATTAGTAAATAAAAAACACTTCAAAAACACTTTAAAACCAACACCAAACTAACTACAGTTAAACTAACTACATTTACTAGCAGCAAACTACAAGCGTTATTCTAACATGCTTAATAATACACAGACATGCCTTAAGCTAAGGTAGCATCTCTAATATATAGTGGTACCAACTCTATACTAGAGATACTATTGCGGACAGCGCGGGCAAACAGCTAGCTAGGCTGTCGGCCTGCGACTGCGAACCCTCTGCGGGCTGCTCCCGCTTTTATAGGAATATATCGGGGGGGGGGGGCTTCGACAGTAGTTTGTTCTAACGCTGTATAGCACACTTTGAATTGCTCCAAGTCCGGTAACTGGGTCAAGGACACGTTAAAATATTTTGTAAAATAGCAAAGGTGTTACCTTTGCTATTTTACTTTGGAAGAAATCTGTACTACGTTTAAACAAGGGAGACTGTTATCCGTTTTACGCAAAACTCCTTGCACGATCTTTTGATAAAATGGAAAAGATTAATGCCGGAGGGCGATTCCCATTCCACCAAAATACAATGCATATCATTTCTATGCAACGGTCTCAGCTCTATTTTTACTTTTAATTTAATGCCTCGAAACTCATAAGTAAGGATGGACAGAAAGGCTTCTGAAATAGCAAGCTCGGAAGGAACAAGCCAAGTGTTTACACCTACAGCTTCCATAGCGATATGATGATTTTTACCACGCTGTTGCAGTATATATTAAATTTCCCCTTCCATAAATTTTGTGCTAAAACGTGGTTGTGTACATTGAATGTTTCTTGAATATTTTCTAAGTCCTAATCTAGGTCAAGGACACGTTGAAGATAAAAGCATTAAGTGTTAAGCAAACTACAAAACATTAAATGTTAAGGAAACACATTCCATCTACAATGTTATTATAAAGCATCAAAATATGGTCAGTTTACAACAGTCGTGCACACTGAAACCGCAAGGACGTTCATCACTGTGTAGGCTTCAGAATACTACGAACCGAAGTACAATAATCCCCTGACCAAGATCCCCTTAAATATATTTAACTAGCAGCAAACTACAAGCGTTATCTAACATGCTTAAACAAACTAACTAAACATGCAAGGGCGCGGATCTCTTAATTGCGCGTCGGGCCCAACGCACACTTAACAGACCTACGCTGCAGCAGGCACTGCAACCCAGTGGGACGTTCATCGCAACGGGCGGCAGGCTACTGCGAAGAGACGCTCGAAATCTCGGGTTATATCGACGGAGAATGGGAAATCGGGATATTAAGGGGAAAGCGGGATAAGGGATAACCCTGCTTCGTTGCGGGATTTTATCCCGCACTTCCAAGAACATTTTTCCCTCGACCTTGACCTTGACCTTGAACATGACCCAAAAGGGGGGGGGTTCCGTCGGGGGGGGGGTTCCGTCGGGGGGGGGGGTTCCGTCGGGGGGGGGGGGGGTCCGTCGCGGGGGGGGGGGGGGTCCGTCGCGGGGGGGGCCGGTTCTAAACCAGTCCTCAGCTTTCTACCCATATATGGATAGGGCAAGGTTTCACTTTACGACCTGCTTCACTCTGCCAGCCGCCTCATTCCGGCTTTGGATTGCAACCAGTACACACGTGCTCTATCCAACTCTATCTTATCCATTTTCTTTTCCATCCTATTTACACCATGTCTTCTCCTCTGACTCCTGAAAAACTCCAGCGCTTAAAGGAATCTTTGAAGAGGTCGACGGAAAGAAGGAGCGGGTTTAAGAGACCTTCAACTTTGAAGTCTCTTAAACGGAATCTCCATGGTCATCCGCTGTATTTTGAACAACGACCCTCGACTCAGCCTCGACCTTCTACATCGGCTCAGCCTCGGCCTTCTACATCGGCGGCTCAACCTTCGTCTCCAACACCGACTGTCGATGAGGTGATGCAACGGACAAGGGTGATGGGGCTGAACGACTTGGTGACGCCGTTTGAAGTCTCCAAGGTCGAGTTTCGAAATCTGAAGCGGATGACGGAGTATAAATATGTGGCAACCAACGGGGACCACGTGTTCCTGTTTCAACACACCATCCACTACATCGAGGTGCGTCTGCCGCAGTCTCTCCCACCGCCACCTCCTCTGATACCTGATACACAGGAGTTATTCTTAACCAGAAAAGATGGGAGGGTAAAGTGGGTTTTGAAGAATAAAGTTTGAACTGATCCTTATCCCGACCAACCTTCAGCACGCAAACGGTCCTTTTCAGGACCACCCTAAGCATTTCAAGTTAGGGACTTGGCCTGTACATAGGCAGGAGAGTTTGTTTGTGCAGCCCACTTTGTGAAATTTTCTAAGTCCCAAAGTCCTTGAACTTGACCTTGACCTTGAACATGACCCATGTTGGGGGAGGGGGGGGGTACAAAGTTTTTCCAAAGTATGTCATGTGGGTACTCAAATTACGCGAATTGATCAGACGAACAAGGAGGTGCAAACAGAATTTTGATCCGGCCAAGGGTATAGTAGCAGAAGCGAAAAAACTACAAAGTTTGTCCAAAGTATGTCATGTGGGTACTCAAATTACGCGAATTGATCAGACGAACAAGATGGTGCAAACTGAATTCAGATCCGACCAACGGTATAACAGAAATAGCGAAAAAACCAATGTTTTCAAGGTTACATACTAATAGCTTCTTTAAAATTGGGTTAAAGTATAGCGAGTGGGTACTCAAATTACGCGGGTTAATCAGACGAACAAGATGGTGCGAATATAATTCAGATCCGACTGAGATTAGGGAAGAAACAGCGCGAAAACAACACTTTCAAGGCCTGACATTAATAAATACTTTGTTTATGGATTAAACTACGACAAGTTATTTATAGTTTAAAGTATACCGAGGTAACGTTGTTGTGCGGGTAGGTCGGGTGGGTATCATACACGCTAGCACTATATCATTATACTTTTAGCTCTTGCAGGATTAACATCTACCTATAGAGTTTGTGTTATTCTAAAGATGTCACAGTTTTACAGAAATATGACGAAGGTGTCCTTCAACAGTCCGCCTGCCACCACCTTCTACTTCTCCGACTGTGAAGATAGAAGGTCTACGCTGTTAGTGGATTGTGAGCGATTTCGCCGTAGAATACTCCAGGCTGAAACATTCTTAGCAAGTTGTCTGCTACGCAAGATGCATCATATGAGTACATGCAATAAATTAGATCGCAGTGACTGTTATGATTGCGTAAAAACAGTGTCGAGCAAGAATTGTTAATGTTTTCAGTTACGGAGCTCCGATCCTCACAGAGTCAGAGCTAGACCCTAACTAATGCATGTCCCGTAGTTATTGTGCGATGTGAAAACTTGGTGGGGGAAACTGGTGTGGTGGGGGGTAAAGTCGAGTGTCTATCCTACATGCTTGTATCACTTCAGTATACCTGCGGCTCTTGCATAGTTCACATGGATTCGCAAATACAAGGCACTACTGTTTCTTCCACATGTTCTTCTTTTAATATTGAGCAAGCTGACAATACAAATGATGAAATACAAGTACATGAAGTTTCTAGCACAATATCTACTGATGCAGAAGCAATAATGTCATCCCTAATAGGGTTTGACTAATGATGGTGGATGTAGTAGCAACCATCTGCCGCGCACTTGCCACCTGCCGCCTACCATCTGTCGCCTGCCATCTGCCGTCCGCCATCTGCTCCGCCCCACCACACTTTTACCCCCACCATTTTGTTTGATACCAAAACGCTAGCTAGCGAGTAGTCAGTACACCTCCGGCTCTTGACCGGTGTACATCGAGCTCTCTGTTGAAATGTCCATCAAAATTAGGTGTATTCATTATGACTCTATTCATCTGGCGAGGCCGCAACTCGTCCGGATCAACAACATCGATGACAACCAACAACGGGGAACTATTGTAAACATGAATTATTGTAAATAAAGTAATATTTGTAATATGAATTATTGTAAATAAAATAAAGTAATATTTGTATTAGTACTACCTCGCACTAGTATCATTCGATTGCTTCATTCGATAATTTTCATTCGATATTTTATCGAATTAAAACTATCGAATCACAATCGGATTTTACGCGTGTGAGGTAGTACTTTTTTTAAAATTACATCCCCGTGACCTTGAACTTTGAACTTTAACTCATTTCGTCACAAAACCGCCTACGTCACTGGCTCAGCCCCAGATGACGTCTTTCATGACTCAGCGCATCCGGTCACGTGACCGGATGACGTCACTTCCGGCGCAAAACCCGCAAACCCACACTACTTATATATATATATATATATATATATATATATATATATAATCTTTTAATTTTCGACTAAAAGTAAAGTAAGATTGACGAAGCCAACTCGTATATCAATTTCAATTTAACAAGCTGATAATAATTCAATCGTATTCAAACGTGTCCGGAAATAAATCCACAAACATTGAGCTAACCAACAGTCGTTAAGTAAAAATACAAATAAATGTCTAACATAACAATAAAATATAAAAAAGCACTATAGCGGATAACTTAATGTACCGCGACCGGTTCCGATGGTTGTCACATTTTATCACCGTTGCGTCGCGCTTGCAAAAACAAATCCTTTTGGTTGTGACAGACACATCTGGTAACGGCAACGTGTTTATCTCACAAATATTTGCAGATGATACATTTTCTATTTTAACTTGTCAAATGTAACGAGTCCGGAACATAAAGTAGCTTAGCTAAAGGTCTCAAACTAAATTCATGGATACAGTTTAGTAAAGAAATATACTAACAATATATTGCCCTAGTGTAAACTGTACTGTAAAGTGGGGTATACCGTTTTAATGATTTCAAACTCCTTCTACATTTAAAACAATGATTTAATTGTAAAGATTTTTTGCAGTTTTATTTGAATACAATTCTTTGCATAAACCCAATGGCGTATTATTACTAGTGAACTAGTAGCATTAATTGCATTGTATTAGCTTCATACGTCAGTGTAGTGTTGTAATGCTGCAGTACCTACCGCAATAACATGGCTTGGTGACATACGACCTGTGCTAGTCTGAGTTGATGTATATTTTGTCATGTTGATTACAATTATAATTTAGGTTACGGAAGATATTATAATAAGACAGAAGTTTTGAGACGGCTTGTTAGTGAATTTCCTATGGAAAGTGAACTATTAGCATGACCCGCACGGTGTAACTTAAGCCCGGAACCACCATAGAAGTTCCTAACGTGACCCCCTGAACACGTTTTGGGGGTTCATTCAAAATTGTATATATATGTGTGCAGGTACTCTAGTGGTCGCATTTTTTGTCCGATTTACTTCACATTTGGTAGGGAAGTTCCTTTCTATAATCTGTTTGACAAGTCCGTTGGGCAAAACAATCGGAAAACTCTAAACCTCTTTTTTGGGAATTAATCTTTAAAATGTCGAGTTTTTGGGCCCAAAAAGGGTCAGAAAAATCCCCGATGTAAAATTAACGCATGTAAAAAGATGGGAATTAGTGTTGCGAAACTTTTAAGCCCTCTCTCGTCATTCTAGCATATATATTTACCGAGTTATTAAAGAAAATGTGGATTGACCAAACACAGTACGTTGTCTTATGAGGGTTTTACATTAGAAAAGCTTGTTAATCATTTGTTGGTGTACTTTTATCATCCCCAACAACCTCACGCCTACTTTAAAGCCTGACTGGACCTCCTCCTAACCTTATAATGCACAAAATTGTATTCCCAGCATTGGAGGTAAATAGAACCAAGAGTATCAGAACAGCCAAAAAATCAATATTTTCAGATTTGAATAAAAATTGGAATAGTGTTTTTAACTGATTTTGAGTTTTTATAGTTTTTTATGTGGAAATTCACTTCCCTCACGTAAGCGTGCTGCGTGCGAACTCGTTTATTTTGCTAATAAATAAGCTTTCTCTCGTTCCTGACCTTAAAGTGGACCTTAATTTATCCTATTTACGTTATATAAAATGGATTATAAATATATCTGTAGACAATGCTTTAAGGTTCAAGTATCACAATATTTGGAAACCAGACATGTGAAAGATTACGTTTAACACAACAAAGGCTTTTGCCAAATTCTTGTTAAATTGGAAATTACCGAGCAAACGTATTAACAAATGATTTATGCTTTATACAGTGATAAATAATAAACTATAAAGTTGTATAATTGATATGCATAACATAATTGTAAAAAAACGAATAAAAAAACAATATTTTTAAAACACGAAAAACATACAGAGTTATAAGACATAAATATGAATCTGGGATTTTCAAAAAACAGCCAATGAGCAAAACGAATTTACACTTAGTTGAGATAAATGAGATTAGAGAATACCAATCATTGCGGTGAATAGGTAAGCAGGTTTTCTTATAATTTAGAACAGATGAGGACAGCGGTTTATAACATAATAAAGTTAAGGAATATAAAAGCTAAATCTATTTTAATAGAGAGCAAGAATAATAAGCGCTGAAAATAGTCCTCTATATTGACAAATTAAATTGCAATAAGTTATTCTTTAAAATTTAGTTTAAAGGAGTTTTACGCTATTTATATTTATATAAAAAATGCATTTAGGAATGGAATAAAAGGTTATCTGATGGGTAATTCAAGTAAAATAGGTATATAAGGATCTACCATTATAGTTAAAATATCCCAGAGCAACTCTTGTAAGAACTGCTTTCAACAAAACTCATTAAAATCATATTCTCGCCCTTGGAGCGATAGGCGATAATGGGGTATTCATTCCTCTAGTAGCTATAAAGAAGTAATACACACAGTTTTGAAATATTATCACTTGGATTACTAAATACATGGCTTAAGATGTGTACTCAAACTTAGGATGGATCCGGGTTGTGACGTAGATAGCCTACCATGAACTTGATTTTTTAATGTTTTCAGTGTATAAAATAGTAATTAATTATCATTAAAAATCTGTTTTATGAGTTTTAACGTTTGATTAATTGTTAAAAATGGTTTTGGAACGTAAAATGATTATGTTTCTTTTAAGCTTAAAGGAATATTTTACGCAAACATAAGAATCAATCGATTGTAAAATAAATTATGACACCACTTATACTTTAGTTGCGGTTTGATTTTGTCTACTCATTCTCACAGAATATAAGGATTATGTTTATATTTCTAGAAAATTCTTCGGTAGCTTCAAACTCCTGTGTCAGCTGGACCAATATATCTTATTGGACATTTCTCCTTTATAAACTGATATCGGATGTTATATAAACTTAAGATGGAACAATTTTCTTTAGGTGCAAAACCGTATGAAAACTTTTAATTTTGTTTCAGAATGCACTGATTAAGAGAGTGCCCTATTAGAATGTCTTTGTTAATATTTTTGTATCCGTATAGTAGAGTAAAAAATTAAAAAACGCAAAACAAGATAAATAAGATGATGTCTGGAGACGAGAGAGCCCATTTTAGGTGATTGCAAAGTCTCTTTGTAGAAGAGCTCCATTTTAAAGCTGTTAACCAAGTCAGTGCCCGTCAGACCTTCGCACCTTCAAAGCTTTAACGCCTAAATCTGAGTGAGATATTATTTGGATAAAAAGGTTTAAGAGCCACTAGAAACTTTTACACGTTAAATAATAAGTGTATTTTTGGGTAATGGTTAGCCTAAGAAAGATGTCGTGCGATGTCATTATTAACGACCAATGGTGCATGTGGAACGTACCTAACACACTCATCCTTTGTGACAGATTTTATTTAATTAGGATGACGGATAACATTTAATTATAATGTGCAATAACTGATACATCTATGTCTCAGTGAATATAATATTTGTATTTTTTATGAATTTTACACTCATATAGATTAGATAGTATCAAACCAATTAGTTATAAAATATGCTAGTTTTGATTTGTAGTATATTAGTAGGTATCGATATGCATTATTTATCAATTTGAGCAATCGGTTTCGATCAAGTGTAAAATAAATAGGCAATCATTGTTTTTGTGGATAAATTAATAAAATATTTATTCATATTACAGAGGTCTCCAACCTTTTGTAGTTGTATTGTCTTATTGCTGTTGAAAATTTAATAACTAATAGTGGTATTAAACCTTTTGAATTTTATTTGTAATAACCTGATCAACTATTGCAGTCTATTCGTTTGCTTAGACTAACTACAAAACCAGACACAAGCGGTTTCTAAGGATGTGGTTGATATCTTAATATTTAATGTCTTGAGACCATAAGCGGGTTCTGTTGCAAAGTGATAACATTATCACTCCGGAGCCTTGTAAGGAGCCTGCGCTTAGCAACTTAACAGGTTTGGCCTTAATCTTGAGGGCTATAATCAGTTTATAACTGACATCAATTTTGAACCAAACTCCATTAGAGATCCTACTACCGTGTATAGGCATACTTGAGCCACCCACTTTACATGTTATTGGTCATATGTACTGATTAGCTAAGGGAGGATTTTTTAAGTTTGAAGGGAAACAGAACATCTAGTTCGCAGAACTTGAGTTACTGCTAGACATTGAAGTTAAAATAAAATTATGGACGACATGAAATTGTACTGATAGTCAATTTATTTTGAAGGGCAGAGTAGGAAAAAGTAGTAAAATATCACTTTTTATTACATAACGTGTTTTAATTTCTGTTGATGAGTAGCCAATCAAGATAAGATATAATTATGTTTTCATTACTGATAGTAGAGATTTTTGTTATAACGACAAATAGTCAAGCACGGTGACTTAGTGATTTTACTCTCCTTTGAGATTATTTTGAATATAAATTTATCCTACAGACTGTTAAATAAATGCGTGTGTCGGACTAGCAGACCCGCAGCTCTTATATATTCAGAGCAAAGTCATATCAAATATTCCTATTATACCTTTAATAGAGAAGTAATGGCTTTTTCCGACTGACCTAAATTTTAAACCACAAAAAATTAACTATTACCAGTATTTCAGTCCATTAAAGATTTTTAACTAATTCAATTACTTTACTGGTTTTATTTGCTAAGTGCATCCCAATGTGCAACGTTTATTTGAATTTAAAACGTAAATGCTACAAATGTGATGGATTCCATAGAATCTCATGGATATATGGGTATGGGTTTTTAATTATTTTCTTTTACTTTAATATAATATGGATTTCCTGTAAAAGGGTTGAATAAGAACTACTTTATTATTTAGTTTTATGTTTACAGAACATTTTGTATTCATTCACCATACACAATCTTCAACTACATTTTACAATTTGATTTTCACTTAGGAACCCTATTACTTTAATTGAAAACTTCTAAACGCCTTTACAGTGTATTCAAGCTTTACCGAGAACAGCTGCTAAGAAGCTTTTTGAATGAGACCGAGGCTACATATACAAGTTGCTACTAATAATATCTCATTATTAAATAATATCACAGAGTACTGTAACCCTATAGATATAATATATGGATATAAAATATTGTATTGTAAATTTAAATCAGAGTAATCACTGGTTTAGAGCAGGTGTTTTCACTTACAGGAATTGTGTACCATCAATAACTCAGTATATCAATATCAATATCACTGCTCACTAGCGATTGCATATATTATGTTTACATAAAGATATAATTGTGCCCTTGAACTAATAATTGTGTATGAAATACTAATTATAAATTCAGTTAATGACGTCATGTCAATTAACACACAAGTTATAAAGAAAAACTAAACAAGTTAAAACCCACTGTTACCTCTACGATACAAAATAACTATGTAATTAATTACTATAACATTAACTATAGTACTACTAGCTGTTATTAGCCCGTCAAAAATGAAACTAACGAATTAGCTTAGGAAACTAATGAAAATTGTTAATTAATAATAAAATAAATTTAGTGGCTTCAAAAAAGCTCTTAAACATCTATATTTAAAATTCTATTTATAACATGCATGTAATCAAGTAGGACAACCACCGTGAAAAATGTTTAAAGGTGTTACATGCATTCATTTTTTAACATTAAAAGTTTTCTTACAATGTCAACATTGAGAAAATATATTTACTAGTATAGTATTCAGTAAACATTGTAACTGGTTTTACAATAAGTTTACTTAGTGGCTATGTCCTCTGTTAGCTGTATCTTTGTTTAACTTAAAACCCCCAACGTGTTTTATGCAGTGTAATCATTACCATTACACTACATCAACGTGGTTTGATTTAAAATCCAAATAATTGAAACCTCATACAATTTAAAAAATTTCAGTTTCTATCTCTCATGTGATGACCACGTGTGGTTTAATACTAACTTTTTTTTAATACATTTCAAATCATCTAGTGATTTATAAATCTTCTGATAAAGGTACCTAATTTTGCAAAATGTTTTCAAAGATTGAAATCAAATTTGTTCATGTCGGAAAGACAGGAAAAACTGTGACTAAACTCAAACATCAGTTGTGAAATGCAGTTGTCAAGGTTTATCAGTGACATGCCTCTAAACCAATCCCTGTGTTTGTGACAACCCGGACGCATCCGACACTGACGTAAGCGTTACCGTCACCCGTGCAGTATCTAAATGTTTCATCTACTTGTTTCCAGCTAAATCACATCATGTTCAAAATGGCTTAAATTGTTGAATGAAGTTGATAATAATATGTTTCTTGACTTATTGATATATGTTTCTTGATGTATGGAACCCTGAAATAGGTTCGGTCATACCCTGTTGGTATTTGTTGTGCAATTTCATATTCCACCATTCAATGACGTATAATGTTACATCATTTTAAATACTTAATTATTTCTGGACAACTATTCTAAAGAGTAACTATATTTTAGGGGTTTTATGGTAATGTTTATTGGTTTATTTTGGACCGCACCATCTCCGTACTATGGTCTGCAACCATTGTACGTAAAAGTCTCATTTTACGTTAGAAAAACTAAATAAGTATTATATTTTTGTTATATTTGATTTTTCTTTTCTTTTACCTAAAATTGTATAAACTAATTTTAGTTAAGTTTTTGTATGTACGTTTTTGTGTATATTTATGTATAAGGTTTAATATAGCTACAATTAAGAACAAGTTGACGAACGGCATTTGTTAACATTCTTAAAGGGTACCAGGTGACCTTTGACTCTTGAATGGAGTGATGGAGCAGCACACAACAGTTGACCCTAACTTAGTAAACACTCACAAGACCTTCCACCCTCCCAACCGCCTCACAGCAGACCAGGTTAGCCCCTTCACCTTTTCCCTTGTTAACATTTACTCAATAATAATGAAAAAAATACTCATTTTATTCGTGACTACGTTATTAGAGAACTGATTAATTTTTTTTTTTTTTTTAATAAACTTGACATGTACCTCTTTTTTATTAAAAATAGTTTAAATTTATATGGATTCAAAATTATTTCGAATATCTTATTTAAAGCATGGAAAGGCTGTACATTTTTAATAAAAAGTAAATAAATGTAATATTAATATCATTGAGTTGAAACATAGTTTTTAGGAAATAGTTTAGAACTGATGACATATAGGTTTCTGTAAACATATTTTGTGGCAATTAGCATCTAAAGGTAGCATTTTGATATTATTGTTTTACTACTATACAAGTAATTTAAAAGATTATTGCGGGCATTTTTCATCAGTGATTACTTAATTTCTTACACTGATTAATGTCTGAAATAATTTCTTAAATAACGCTAGATTATTTCCTGTTATCCACACGTAAATATAGCAGACATTTAGTTAAAACGTCTATTCATAATATAATCAGCTTTTTAACTAAATAATATATCATTTTATAGAACTTTGTATGCCTATGGGGAAAGCTATGAAGGTAGTTAAACCCCCAAAAGGCATATAGAGAGTAATAGCTTTTCACTGATACAAAAATTATACAAAATAGCTTAAGGATCGGAAATCGCCAATCAAAAATCAATAAATATTTCTTAGTATAGATAGACTCACAATCACCAAAAAATAATTTTAAACAAATAAGTATTCACTTCACCACTTTCACACTAGTTTGTATGGTTTTTAATAGAGAGTTATTATAATCTCATCAGTTCGTCCATCGCGTGTTGGTTTCAGTACAAATCCCAGGATTTCCACGAGGTTGTAATCGCAGCCCCTTATCAACTAACTGCTCCTTCTGAGAAGCTCGTTTATTGCCTAACTTCGTTTCCTCGGATCGTTCATGTTTTCGTTCCGTGTATCCACCTACATTGGTGTTCTTTATTAGTGAATTTCCTATGGAAAGTGAACTATTAGCATACCCGCACGGTGAAACTTAAGCCCAGGACCACCATAGAAGTTACTAACGTGACCCCCTGAACACGTTATGGGGGTTCGTTCAAAATTATATATATATATATATATATATATATATATATGTGTGTGTGTGTGTGTGTGTGTTTGTATGCACTCTAGCGGTCAAATTTTTTAACCGATTTACTTCAAATTATCTAGGGACATTCCTTTCTGTAATCAGTTGGACAAGTTCGTTGGGTAAAAAAACAATCGAAAACTCTGAGCCCCTTTTTTGGGGATTAATCATTCAAATTTAAATTTGTTGGGCCCAAAAAGGGTCAGAAAAGCCCCAGATGTAACATTAGTGCATGTAAAAAGATGGGAATTAGTGTGGTGAAACTTTTAAGCTCTCTTTTGTCATTCTGGCATAACTATTTACCGAGTTATTAAAGAAAATGTGTATCGACCAAACACAGTACGTTGTCTTATGGGGGTTTTACATTAGAAAAGCCTGTTATTTATTTGTTGGTGTACTTTTATCATCCCCAACAACCTCACGCCTACTTTAAAGCCTGACTTTACCTTCTCGTAACCTTATAATGGGCAACATTTTATTCCCAGTATTGCAGGTAAATAGAACCAGGAGCATCTCAACAGCCAAAAATGAATGTGTTCAGATTTGAATAAAAATTGGAATAAATATATATTTTTAACGGATTTTGAGTTTTTATAGTATTTTATGTGGAAATTCACTTCCCTCACGTCAGCGAGCTGCGTGCGAACTCGTCTTCTATTCTTCTCAGATTGTTACCAAGTGTACCACTGGTTTCAATGTGTGCCATTCTAATAAATATACTTATATCAGTTTAAGTAATATTTATTAAGACAATCTTAGTGTACATCTTAGAGGTGGTGATTCAGAATAAGTATATGTATAAACCTATTACAAAGAGTTTTTATGATCGACATGGTGTAATATATCCAAGTTAGGGTACTAATCTATAACTTTTTAATAGTAATGTTTTTGAAAGCTTCATGCTGGTTCTATAACACAAATGGTTAAACACATCAACATATAGGTTTATGTTAAGTTTATATAAAAGATTAAGGTTTTAAATCTTTTATTTAAATTAATTTACAAACCCAAATGTCATCCCTAGCTAATTAATTAAATATATATTTTTATTTACGTATAAAGTTCAGGGAGTCGAGGTTTACTTTGAAAAAGTATACAATATAACGATAAGTATGGTTTTATTATTATTAAGTACTTGGTGTTATTATTATTCCCCTTTGTTTGTTATCTGGGAATAAACTTCTTACCTATTTTTCCCTGACCAATCCAGTTATTATGTAGCTCATTAGTTATTCTCCTGTCAGTGTTATTTCGTTATTTGCAGTTATACTAAGTTTAAGACAACTTTTAACTGATTTGAAGCCCACACTCATAGCGGTGTGTGTTATCTAACTATTATATTGCTCATTAGATAAACATGGGTTCTTTGGAGGTCTATAAAGTGAGGTAAAAGGGAAATCTGTAGGTTAAACGTCAAATAACATTTGGAAGCATAAATGCCTATACTATAAATAAATATAAACGAGTTCGCACGCAGCACGCTGATGGGAGGGAAGTGAATTTCCACGTACAAAACCTTTAAAACTCAAAACCAGTGTAAAAACTTACATTTATTCCAATTTTAATGAAATCTGAAAACATTGAATATTTGACTGTTCTGATGCTCCTGGTTTCATTTACCTGCAATGCTAGTAATACAATTTTACGCATTATAAGGTTGGGAGAAGGTCCAGTCAGGCTTTAAAATAGGCGCCAGGTTGCTGGGGATTATACAAATACACCAACAAATAAATAACATGCTTTATAATGTAAAAACCCCATAAGAAAACGTACTGTGTTTAGCCAATATACATTTTCTTTAGTAACTCGGTAAATATTTATGCTATAATGACTAAAGAGGGCTTAAAACTTTCGCCTTACTAATTCAGATCTTTTTAAATGTATTAATTTTACATCTTTGGATTTTCTGACACTTTTTGGTCCCAAAACTTCGAAATTTAAAAGATTAATCCTCAAAAAAGGAGTTTAGAGTTTTCCGATTTTGTTGCCCAACGAACTAGTCCAACTGATTATAGAAAGGAACGCCCTACCAAATTTTAAGTAAATCGGACGAAAAATCTGATCGCTAGAGTGCATAGACACACACACACACACACACACATACACACACACACACACACACACACACACACACACACACACACACACACACACACACACACACACACACACACACACACACACACACATATCTCATTTTGAACGACCCCCCAAAACGTGTTCAGGGGCTCACGTTAGGAACTTCTATGGTAGTCCCGGGCTAAAGTTTCACCGTGCAGGTCATGCTAATAGTTAAATTTTCCATACGAAATTCACTAATAACTATTTTATTTAATTTCAATGGATTTGTTTTATTTTATTCCACAACCACGGGGTGGAAAAATCGTAGCCATTGTTAACACCAAGACTATTAACATAATTGTAATATTTTTGCTAATGAAATTGTTGTAATTCTATTACGTTTCATTGTTAAGTAATTTACACTACAATAATAAGAGCTATGCTAAATCCCTGATGTCTTAACAAGCAAGTTGGTAGGGTGATAGGTTTTTCTTTTGTGTTTGTCAATACAATCTGGCATTGATTAAGTCTGGTGTCTCTGTAACGTAATGATAAGGTTCTCACCCGTCTCAGGACACATGGGAGGAACTCACTCCTAGTATGACTACCGTATCCTCTAGAACTAAACTTGGTTTGTAACTGTTGTAATTAAAACAATATACATTTTTAAACGCCAATCAAATTCAATTTTCTAAAAAGTATATCGTGTTGCACATCAAGAAATAGTATTAAAATAATTAATAAAAAATACTGTAAGCTAAAAACTCTTGCTCTATTTTCAGTACCTAACTATCAGTCGTATTATTGTATTGGGAAACTAAGTTATACTACAAATAGAACACTAAAAAACTGTTATGACCAATATACATCTGTACACTGTCTACAGTATTCAATTTCATAACGTTATGTTACATAATAACTTAAAACGCGCTGTTTAAATCGTGGTTAAATGTGCTGAATTTGGCTCCAACCGAAAACACGATAAAACTATGGTAAATATGTCTACTTTTCAATATTCTGTGCAGTATTAAATGTCTAGCTGATATTTAAATCTTATCCCTTATTATTCTTCCCAAACTGTGTAATATTTCACAATAAAGTTTAATCATGTTTAGTTATGAAGGTTATATCTGTTTCTGACCCATATTTGTCTACTGCGATATAAGAAGTGAGTGACGGGACAGGAAAATTACTGGTTTCTTTTGTAATGTTAGAAGAATTGAGATGCCAGGTAGACCACCATTGTCTGGGTAACCTCAGCCGTCTACAGTTGGTTTTTCTTGCGAAAATATATTTTATTGAACAATAGATGGTTGAATTATTATGGCAATTTTGTAAAACATTTGTTCTTATTACAATTATTCAACTGCCCCCTTTAAGAAAATTAAAGTTAATGACAAAATTAGTTGGGGTGATTATTGAAAATACAGTAAGAGTAGAGTTATATTTTGTTATTATTAGTTCAAAAGTTATGATCCACAACACAAACATGGAACTTATACTCGTCAAAAGCCTTTAAATGTAACTTTTTATAAACAAATTTGCAATTACAACCAAATATGAAGGTAAATTTAAACTTATTACTAAGTAGCTTTGTGTAATAAAAATAACAAATACCGCACATGTTACGAGTAGGTGAGATAATAAAAGTAATTGGGTTTGTTAAGCCACTATTCGCTGACGAAGGATGTCTTCTACCTTTAATTGAAGGATCAACTCCCCTCACAGACAGGGATAAGAGGACAAGGGACAAGAGTAACCACGTTATAGTGTGTTTAGTGGGTACCTTCTTAAAATATTAGGTTATTTAGTCTAACTTGGTTAATCACGTTCAGAATCATTAATTTATCAATATATTTACTTATTTTAAGGCATTGGTTGGCTTCGAAGTGTATAAAATAAAGTTTTTCAATGACATAAGAGGGTGTTTCATCATTTAAAACTGGCTGCTATTTAAATAATTTCGCTTTGATTTTCACAAAAATGTTTAAGTTGGTTTGTTTATTTTACTTTGTATTAAACTGCTTTTAAACAATTAATTACTGAACATACTATCGGGAACATCGATACCTTGACAACAGGTGATTGTGATTCATTAAACTTAGTTAAAAGTGTTTGCTACTGAAGGACTTTCACACATAATACCTAAACATACATATACATATACGTAATTTAATTTAAAATAAATTTAAATCTGGATTTATTTTAAAGTTATTACATATTTGTTTACATAACGGGCCTAATTTTACCTTCTACAATTGTACTATTTGCATTTTTATAGAATATTTATTACATTGGGAACATGATTTATAGTTTACTGAATAGGTAAGGACGAACTGCTAACTTCTAAACATGGTAGGGCCTTGCAAAGATAAGTGGTGTAAAGGGCCTTGCATGTGGTGTAAGAGGCGTGTCTCTTGTCAGAGTGTAAAGGTTATCGCATGTGTGAAGAGTCTTAATAGCAACTTACGCTTAGACGATTTTAAAGGGGATTGCCAGTGAGTGACCTATGTCTCCTGTTATTTTTACAATGCAACAATAGACACTACTAGCCAATGAGTAGGCATAATCTAAATATAATAAACGTATGGTTTATTGCTTTGTATGCATTAAATGATATAGATTTTAAGAGTCTTACTTCTACAGTTTGCTCATTGCTATGCAGGTTTGCAAGATGCCATGCCATTGTTGACCATCGTAGAAAGTTAAAAAATATATTAAAATGCTGCGTCATAAAATTCATTCATGTTGTAAATTATAATAATATCCTTAGAGACTGCGGGTTTATTTTACATGTGATGTTAATTGTATAATTTAATATAGGCAAGTAATTTATGCTACATTGTCTAAGACACTAACAAAATGTAGTGTTTGTAGAACAGATTTTATAAACAAACCCTCAGTATCAGGATATGTGTTGTTACGTCCCAGGACAACCTTTAAACTGGTCCATAACAGTTTTGAGGCTGACATTGGGTACAGCAATAATATGGTAAATCTTTTTATCTGTCCATTATGACAAACTTCCCTTTCACCTTTGGTCCCTTCATTTGCAGCGGCTGGGGACGGAAACTCCAGGTTTGGTCCCCAATGTACATGGCCAGGGAATGTATGGTCCCTGGTTATTGTACATGGATACCCTGTCAGTTGAGTTGACCAGGAGGGCAGAACGGGTCCACCTGTTTGAGCCTGATCACAGCTGCCATACGAGCACGGGAGTTGGCCCACCGAAAGGTAAATTTGGCTGCCTGTCCCATCACACCATTTCCTTACCTGATATATCCTATCATTCCGGTAACCTGCGCAAACTTCCCGCTTGTGGAAGACGTGCCTAGCAGCTATGCTGGGGTTTCCTAATCCAGCAACAATGTGTTGTTACTGTTAAACGGGATAACCTCTCACAACACTTCAAAATATATTTTCACTTATACTGTACTTCCATTAAAGGTGGTAAATATGTACAATATATGTTACAAAGGTAAAATATGTCTACGAATCACAACGGTCATCAGACCTAATCAGAGAAGTTTTGTCTAATATAGGTTATCAATAGTCCAAATGTATCCTTAAAAATGTTTTGCTTGTAATGAAACATTTCAGTGTAGATTGGGTTTACATATTTGAACTATTAAAGGAGGGAATATAACTTACTTAAGTCTTAAATATTTTTAATATTGTATATTGCAGATTTTCTGTATTGTATAAGAGTGTAAGTATAGTATGTTGTGAGACAAAGCTTATTGTTTTTTTCTTTTTTGTCATATAAAATTGTTAGAAACAATACCATAATAACAATAATGTAAAATTATGCTTCTACAGCTACCAATTATGAAGCCAAATACATTGATTACATGAAAACCAAGATTGGAACTATAAACGTTGGTACCAAAGCTCCATAACTTAAAGTTAGTAAATAAATTGTGTATGCAAAACATTTAGCTTAAGTAAATTAACTGTATTTGTTAACTATCTGAAATAAACTGTTGGATTCAAGAATTGTTAGGATAAACATTTAAACCATATTGTTGTTAATGTTTGAACAACTTTAGCACAAATTTATTCTGTTTTTACATTTGTCCTTGTTAGTAAATTCAAGAGGAGCCATTTTGTATTCAAGAACGCCAGGACTGTTTTACGAACCACCAGAATCGAAAAAGTGATACATCATAAAACTCATAACCGGCTGCCAATACCACTGATGGGTTTGAATTTATTCCAGAGCTTTACTCAGCATTACGTAGAGGTTTGGTGTATGTAGGTATTTAACAATGCACGATATATCTGTTATTGTTTTATTAGTAAATTTGGTACTGGAAAAGACTAATGAAAATCATGAGCTTGCATTTATCCGTACAGAGATCATAACGAAGGTAGTTATTGCCGCAAGTTATAAGAAACAACAAGCAACATGTATAGTTGTGTGTGTTTGTGTTGTTTGATCGGATGACTTAAGTATGTAATTAAGATAAATATACTGTATAATTAACTAGCCGACCTGTTGCAGCTTCACCCCCGTAAACTATGATAGTTGTGTTGCATTCTGTGGTTAGACCGTGGAACTAATACGAATCAAGATCAGCTGTTTGAATTTTTATCATCTTAAACCAAAGTGAAAGTCCATAAGTGGTCAATAAGGAACATATGGTAACTTTGGGACCTAGCGGGGCTGAATTTCTTAACAACACGGTGAATTTATTAACAAGCAACTAGGGCCAAAGAAACACCAATACATCAAATTTCAAATCTGTAGGCCATATAGTTATGGAATTTCGTGATAGGTCAGTCAGTGGTATTTGGACAGTATATATTAAGGTTAATAGTTAGTGATTATATCTATTATAACAGTGTGTTCATTTTGTTTGGACCACCACTGGAATATACAGTGGTTCCTCAATGATTTCATGATACAGGTCCGATTTAAACCAGTATGTAAGTAGTCATTAGATGAGAATTTTAGGTCGGTTAAGCTTTATTTTGTTCCGTTTGTCGATTTCATTTTTAGTTAAATAAATAGTAGTACTCTCATACTACATGTCTAACAACTTTTAACAACAACGATTAAAAGAGTTTTTTTACCAATCTATCTCAGTGCTGGATTGTAATTTCCAATGTTAGGCAAGATTATGATTCCAATAAATTTTATAATTTGTTGAATGTTTCATGCAAAAACTTTATTTATTATTATATTTCGTTTATAAAAACTAATAATATCATTTAAATTTAATAGTAGTAACAGTAGTTAAATTTATCTATAAACTCAAACTCGAACAAGTTCATTTCTGTGCTATGCACGAACTTGTGTTTTGTTCTGAAAAATATATTTTATATATGGAACTACCTAATATATCTAATATATCTCAATATATACATATATATACATATATATTGAGAAATATATATATATATATATACATATATATTGAGAAAAATTTATATATATATGTGTAAGCACGATATCTCTCGTAAAAAAGGTCCGATCTTAATGAAATTTGGTAAAAATGTGTAAAGTACCATTTATTTGAACGAGTTCAAAAACCAGACGAATCGCACCTTCCAAAGGGGGGTTTTTGGGGGGTTTTGTACCACAAAAATGTGTTTTTTGGGGTTTCCACATGTAATTTTTATTTAAATCAAATTTTAATTTTTACCATTTAATTCAGCATAAAAAACAAACAATTTTGTATTTTATCAGTGCTCTACGTCAATCGGTTCCTGAGATATTGAAAGTGCTAAACACAGTACGTTGTCTAATGTTATTCTTAAACAGAAAAAGAAAAATTGTATATCTCGATTATTTATGAAAAATAAACTGACAAAATTTTGTAAATGGCTTCATCTGGTTGGGGTTTATCGCTGTTTGCACGAAATAAAAAATTTTCAAGTATGGTTCCCGTAGCAGCAAACCTAGGTAATCGGTCCCCATGTTATTCTTATGGAGAATAATTCAAATGTTATATATCGCTTACTTATAAATGTATATGAATTAAACTTGTTATGTGACTTTACTTAGATGAGTTCTAATGATAATTGCATAAAAACCCATTATTTTGTCTTCCTTGTTGCAGCAAACCTGTGTACTCATCCCCAATGTTATTCTTATAGAGAATAATTAATATTTTGAATATCGCTTGTTTGTGAATATATTTCTTATGAATTCTGTTAAGTGTTAATATGTTATGTTATATATTCATTGGAAATTCGCTGAGTATGCAGGTTTGCTACAACGGGGGTATTTTTCATTTAACAGGATTAAATTGCAAAGCATCCTTGTGTTTAGTAACCAAGTGCAGCTTGGCACACGTGGAGAGCGTACTGGAGTGTGTTGTGGTGAATGCGATAATGGATTGTTAGGTTAACCACGGTTTATATTTGTATGTGGCAAGTTAAGGAAGTCGTTTTTCTACGAGGATTACCTTAGTAAATGATTATGATTTTGATTCTGATAATTTCTTAAAATTAAGTCTAGTTTATAATGGCGAATTAATTTTGTTTTCTCTTATTACAAATTAAAAAAGATACAAAGTGAATATGTTGTTTTAATGACAACAAACCCTTGGGGCGTACACATATGTGTGTTTTTTAGTTGTTTTTTTTTAGTTTAAAAAGTAAAATGTAATAGCCTTCTTTCAGTTGTACCTAAAAATTACTAAATTAAACAAAATCAGATTCCACATTTATAATTAGCTCTTTAAGGAATACAGCGTCTTAAAACGCATGAATCCAATCGCGCCTATTCTAGCTTATTACTTTGAAACATGTTATTAAAATTAAATGGTCACCAAATTTATACAAAGATGTTTTTAAAGAGCGCATTTCAATCTTGTTTTCACTGCTTGTCATTATATATTCAAACCTTATAAATTAATCAAAAATATTAATGTAATTAGATATTCCAAAAAATTATAGTGAGAAAATGAACTTAACATTCGTTTGGTATTGGATTCAAGTGAAGTTTGTTCGATTTACTATACTAAGTGAAATTGTTAGTGAAAATTAAAGTAAAATACACGATTTTATTGTTGTGCATTGAATAAATTATTGATAAAGCAATAAAAATACCATAGATCGATTTCATACCTTTATTTATTGAGGAATCTTAACAATTTGCCCATTAACTTTCAAGAAATAACTTTTAGCGTGTTAACAAGAAATGCATAATGAGTTGATGGGTTCTAAATGGAACAGTTCTACAAAGCAAATTTTGAATTAAGTAGGATGAACTATTTTATTATTTCCCACCGAATAAATTTTCTCAGTTAACTTGCCTTACACTTTGATTTCGTTCATTTTAAAAGCATGATGCGGGGAAAATGTGTAAATTTGAAAAGAAAAATACTTATTCATAGTTAAACAATAAAACACCAAATTAACACTAAATCGTTTTGTAATGTATATTTTTAATGTAACCTAAAATCATAATACAATATTTGTGTAAAAAAAAGATGTTTTCTTAACTCGAAAGACAAAACTTATTGTAAAACTCCTTTTTTCTCAGGATAATACTGATGACGGCAAGCTATTCCCCATTTTCTCCTAAACCACGGGAGTAATTAATCAGCTGGAAGGTTGACAGTCGATATCCCACAACAGCTGACAGTGATTTACAGTTTCTCTACTGCCTTCTCGATTGCAGCAGATAACTTCGTCACTGATTTATTCTTCTCCCATTCACAATAGTTTTGATAAGATAAAACATAAGAGGATATACAATACAAATCATGTAATAAAGCTTTATCAAAGTGGAAAATATAGTTAGCTATTGGTTATACTTTTGAATATGAATAAAAACAATTTTACACGCATTAATTGGATTTAAAAATGAATAAATACAATAGCAATTATAATTGATCCATTACATATAATAGGTTATTCCATGAATCGCATTAGATGATTTATTACTGACCATGTTGAAAATCCAGCTGAGTTTTATTTTGATTTTTTCATGTAAATTTTATGACTAGTGTAAGATTTTCCAATTTAATAAAATATAAAAAGATCATAAACATAGATAAAGTTGTAATATGACACAATTACAAAAGTAAACATTACTCTTTGATTGAGGCTTTTATATCACAACAAATATAATTTATATACAAACTAGTAATATTTAAAACTCTTTCGATAAAACCTTTACCAACTATATAGTTACGGTTCAATATTATAAAGAACTCATTTGTGAGATTAATGCTACACAACTTTTACTATAAAACTAATAATAATCTTACTCTTTCCTAACAACATAGTATTAAGCTATTGCGTTTATATGTTTTTAGAATCGAAAGGACTACTAAAACACTGCAGACATTTACTAAATTGGAAGGCGAAGATGGAAATTTATATCGAAAAGGAATGAAAGAATCCATTGTTCTTGCGGCAGTTTATCTCCGTTTCAATCTCATTGTTAGATTCTGTCTGTGAGTGAATGTATATTTCACCCAGTTCAATAATAATATTCATTTATGTTCTTAGATATATGCCAGCTAAATTATTCCCCTTATCTCTAGAAAAATAAGTTAATATTTATTATTCGTACACAGTAAATATGTATAAGCAAAATTAATATTTTGGAAAAGTATTGCATTTTGAAAATTAGACAGCCTACATATTTAGTTAGTTAATTTATGTTTGCTGGAAATGTTAGCATGATAAATACTCGTCATAGTCCATTTTTGCTTAACATTTATGCACATCAATAACTTGTTATAATAAATGATGTTTCGTTACTGCATCAAGATTATCGAATTCGTTGCCAAATTATTTTCGTAAAATAGTTAATCATGGTTGTTTTGCGCATCGCTGATTTTTTTTTTTTTAATTGACTAATGGAGGATATAAAGAACGTTCTTAGATTATTAGAAAATTATATTACAATAAACCATTTTCTTGGAATGAAATTCAGCATATACGAGTTTTGTGAGCGGCCCGTGCCCTTAGAGCTGGAAATATCATAAGACGAAAACCGTTATGCACAACTACGAATCAGAACGAATAATTTGGCACCTCAATTGTTAAAATTGATTCATAAATAACGGAGGAGTTCTCTAATAAAAAAACCACCTCAGCATATTAATATATAAGTTTGTGTTATAAATTTGAGCTAAAATTATACTGTATAGGAGATTTAACTTTCAAAATTAAACCACGTCAAAATTCCCTGAGTTTTTTTTAATACGTAGATCTTTAATTTGTACTGTTTGATTTTAAAATTCATTTTAGTTCATTTCAGCAAAATTCTTGTCCTCTATATGCTGAGGTTAAGTGGACGGAACTACTTTTTTCCTAACCTTCTTAAAAAAATAAAGTGTTGTGTTTTTATACCAAGAAATTACAAATTTACTTTTGAATACACAGAAAATACTACTTACATTAAAGTATTATTCTCAATTAAGAATTATTTTAACTTTTAGTGAATACAACAAAATTAATATATCATAAGCGCGATACTGTTATGTGTTATGTTTAAGCAATATCTATGTACAAATATTACACATAAATTAAATATGGACGTATTTAAGATTGGCTTGAGAACTGACTGAGTATCATAGTGGTTGGAGCTGCTAATCGTAATCAGAAGTTTGCCAGATCGGTCCAAATTAAAATTTAAAACAGTGTAATGTTCGTTACAAGACCAAGCTGTCATTTTTCATTGCTCGATTAATTGATTAAGTTTCCTAAAAACAGAACGACCATATTAGATAGAAAAACTACCAAATTTTGTACTTATTCATGGAAATGGTAATAAATACCAATTGCATAGGTGGAGTGACAGAAACAAATAATAAAAATACTTTATCAGTTATAGTAACCAGTTAAGTGTTGGTAGTAAAGCCCTAATAACCCATGTTGAGCTCCAAGCCAATACAGAGGGATGTGTTTAGCCTAAAATTGGCTGATCAACTCAGTTTCAAATGAGGGGGAAGTTATACTTTAATTAATAAGCTGCTTGAACCAAGTTAAGTTTTTAACATACCTAACATAATAAGGAGGATTTAAATTCAATTATTTATGTTTAAACTACATCTAACGATTATCTGTTCTCAACCAACCTATTTTTTTATGTGGGAATACAGTTTTTTATGTTTTGTTTCTAAGGGGTTGACGACCCCTTTTTTCCTATACATTGCCTGTCCACGTGGGCTGTGTGAGAAATCAAGAAAAGCTAGGGGTGAGTCGCTAGAGAAAAAGCTAGATAGCACTGTTAACATTTACTTGTCAAGACTGGGGTTCAACACCACTGCCGTGGTTTCTAATTCCATCCCTTTTATCTCTATGACAGTGAAACTCTCTATTTATACTTTTTATCTCTATGACAGTTTAACTCTTTATTTATACTGATAATTAATTTGTATACTAAGCCAAAATATTGTTGATGTACCTGAAAGCGTAGTTTGCCGGTTTAATGATGTGCAGGAAACACCTGGGCTCATCTTAGTGTATTACTGAATCTCTTTGAGGGATAACTAATTGCATTGCTGTTTGTATATTCATGAGTTCTCGTTGATAAATTATAGATCAGTGGTAATTAACTATAAATATTTATTTAAAGTATGTTTTAAAAAAATATTATCCCGTTAGTGAAATAATATTACATTTTGCTGCTCTTATAATTCATTGTTTCAAAACCAAAACATTGTTTACTAATGATAACTGTTAGGTAATCCAGTAATCAGCAAAATGGCCATAATTAATTGGGATGCAGAATATTGGAGTTATTATTTATACTGTTTTTTGTGGAAAGATTTTTCTTACGTAGTTGTTATGCATCTTTAATATTTTCAAAACTAGAAATCATTAAAACACTATTAGCGTTGAATTTAAACTTAAACTTTCTCATTAAATAACACACTTTACTAAACAAAATTTAACTAGATTAAATATTAAAAAATGTTCAGACTTGTAAAAATAAAAAAATAAAACATTTTCAAAATCGCTATTCGTCGAAGTTGTAATTTATTTTTGGAAGTGCATAGGTATCCACCAAATTAAGTCACTAGTTTTGATAATGATCGTACCAGCGGAGGGGTTTAAATAATAATAAATTCTACAAACTTGAACAAGCATGCTTGAACGTGCAGAGCGACACCGGATACGAGATTCAAATATCAAGAACGCTCAGTTGCTCTGACTGCCGGCGACAGTTCCGGTGCCCTCACTGGCAACAGTCTGTAGTCCTTAAAAACAAGAACTCTTATTATATAGTTTTAAAATCTTTTTAGCCGGAAAGATGTGTAAAAACTGTTATCTGGGATAAGTCATTTTTCAGCTGTTTAAGACTTACTTCAGAATTATTTCATTATCATTGAACTACAAACCAAAGTAAGTTTATAATTTAATTATAATACAAAATTCTAACAAATATTACCAAGTATTGTTGGATAGGTTTAGTATAAACTGGTTTATCGACTGAAATAAACGTATCGAACACTCTAGTACAATAACAAACACCAAACACCAATGAAAACTAATAACCAGTTACATGTCTCGTATCCTGTAAAAAGGAACATATAAAATATAAAATAAAAACAAAAAATTACTAACCTCCCTCTAGGAAGAATAAAGATAGAGCTTATTGCCGATTTGGGTCTCCGAGGGAAATCCTGTATCTCTCGGACGAGTGTTAAACCTCGTGTGGTTTATTGTCGTAGTTGTTTTACGAGTCCAGTCACGAGCACCACTCCAGTCGGCAACATCGACGCCTCGTCTTGGGTACTCTTGGGTCTCCGAGGGAACTCCTGTATCTCTGGGACGAGTGTTAAACCTCGTGTGGTTTATTGTCGTAGTTGTTTTACCAGTCCAGTCACGAGCACCACTCCAGTCGGCAAAATCGACGCCTCGTCTTGGGTACTCTTGGGTCTCCGAGGGAACTCCTGTATCTCTCGGACGAGTGTTAAACCTCGTGTGGTTTATTGTCGTAGTTGTTTTACCAGTCCAGTCACGAGCACCACTCCAGTCGGCACCATCGACGCCTCGTCTGGGTACTCTTGGGTCTCCAAGGGAACTCCTGTATCTCTCGGACGAGTGTTAAACCTCGTGTGGTTTATTGTCGTAGTTGTTTTACCAGTCCAGTCACGAGCACCACTCCAGTCAGCAACATCGACGCCTCGTCTTGGGTACTATTGGGTCTCCGAGGGAACTCCTGTATCTCTCGGACGAGTGTTAAACCTCGTGTGGTTTATTGTCGTAGTTGTTTTACCAGTCCAGTCACGAGCACCACTCCAGTCGGCAACATCGATGCCTCATCTTGGGTACTCTTGGGTCCCCGAGGGAACTCCTGTATCTCTGGGACGAGTGTTAAACCTCGTGTGGTTTATTGTCGTAGTTGTTTTACCAGTCCAGTCACGAGCACCACTCCAGTCGGCAACATCGACGCCTCGTCTTGGGTACTCTTGGGTCTCCGAGGGAACTCCTGTATCTCTCGGACGAGTGTTAAACCTCGTGTGGTTTATTGTCGTAGTTGCTTTACCAGTCCAGTCACGAGCACCACTCCAGTCGGCAACATCGACGCCTCGTCTTGGGTACTCATGGGTCTCCGAGGGAACTCCTGTATCTCTGGGACGAGTGTTAAACCTCGTGTGGTTTATTGTCGTAGTTGTTTTACCAGTCCAGTCACGAGCACCACTCCAGTCGGCAACATCGACGCATCGTCTTGGGTACTCTTGGGTCTCCGAGGGAACTCCTGTATCTCTTGGACGAGTGTTAAACCTCGTGTGGTTTATTGTCGTAGTTGTTTTACCAGTCCAGTCACGAGCACCACTCCAGTCGGCACCATCGACGCCTCGTCTTGGGTACTCTTGGGTCTCCAAGGGAACTCCTGTATCTCTCGGACGAGTGTTAAACCTCGTGTGGTTTATTGTCGTAGTTGTTTTACCAGTCCAGTCACGAGCACCACTCCAGTCGGCAACATCGACGCCTCGTCTTGGGTACTATTGGGTCTCCGAGGGAACTCCTGTATCTCTCGGACGAGTGTTAAACCTCGTGTGGTTTATTGTCGTAGTTGTTTTACCAGTCCAGTCACGAGCACCACTCCAGTCGGCAACATCGACAACTCGTCTTGGGTACTCTTGGGTCTCCGAGGGAACTCCTGTATCTCTCGGACGAGTGTTAAACCTCGTGTGGTTTATTGTCGTAGTTGCTTTACCAGTCCAGTCACGAGCACCACTCCAGTCGGCAACATCGACGCCTCGTCTTGGGTACTCTTGGGTTTCTGAGGGAACTCCTGTATCTCTGGGGTGAGTGTTAAACCTCGTGTGGTTTATTGTCGTAGTTGCTTTACCAGTCCAGTCACGAGCACCACTCCAGTCGGCAACATCGACGCCTCGTCTTGGGTACTCATGGGTCTCCGAGGGAACTCCTGTATCTCTGGGACGAGTGTTAAACCTCGTGTGGTTTATTGTCGTAGTTGTTTTACCAGTCCAGTCACGAGCACCACTCCAGTCGGCAACATCGACGCATCGTCTTGGGTACTCTTGGGTCTCCGAGGGAACTCCTGTATCTCTTGGACGAGTGTTAAACCTCGTGTGGATTATTGTCGTAGTTGCTTTACCAGTCCAGTCACGAGCACCACTCCAGTCGGCAACATCGACGCCTTGTCTTGGGTACTCTTGGGTCTCCTGGGGAACTCCTGTATCTCTGGGACGAGTGTTAAACCTCGTGTGGTTTATTGTCGTAGTTGTTTTACCAGTCCAGTCACGAGCACCACTCCAGTCGGCAACATCGACGCCTCGTCTTGGGTACTCTTGGGTCTCCGAGGGAACTCCTGTATCTCTCGGACGAGTGTTAAACCTCGTGTGGTTTATGTCGTAGTTGTTTTACCAGTCCAGTCACGAGCACCACTCCAGTCGGCAACATCGACAACTCGTCTTGGGTACTCTTGGGTCTCCGAGGGAACTCCTGTATCTCTCGGACGAGTGTTAAACCTCGTGTGGTTTATTGTCGTAGTTGCTTTACCAGTCCAGTCACGAGCACCACTCCAGTCGGCAACATCGACGCCTCGTCTTGGGTACTCTTGGGTCTCCGAGGGAACTCCTGTATCTCTGGGGTGAGTGTTAAACCTCGTGTGGTTTATTGTCGTAGTTGCTTTACCAGTCCAGTCACGAGCACCACTCCAGTCGGATACATCGTTGCCTCGTCTCGCGTACTATCGGGTCTCCGAGGGAACTCCTGTATCTCTGGGACGAGTGTTAAACCTCGTGTGGTTTATTGTCGTAGTTGTTTTACCAGTCCAGTCACGAGCACCACTCCAGTCGGCAACATCGACGCCTCGTCTTGGGTACTCTTGGGTCTCCGAGGGAACTCCCGTATCTCTCGGACGAGTGTTAAACCTCGTGTGGTTTATTGTCGTAGTTGCTTTACCAGTCCAGTCACGAGCACCACTCCAATCGGATACTTCGTTGCCTCGTCTCACGTACTATTGGGTCTCCGAGGGAACTCCTGTATCTCTGGGACGAGTGTTAAACCTCGTGTGGTTTATCGTCGTAGTTGCTTTACCAGTCCAGTCACGAGCACCACTCCAGTCGGCAACATCGATGCCTCATCTTGGGTACTCTTGGGTCCCCGAGGGAACTCCTGTATCTCTGGGACGAGTGTTAAACCTCGTGTGGTTTATTGTCGTAGTTGTTTTACCAGTCCAGTCACGAGCACCACTCCAGTCGGCAACATCGACGCCTCGTCTTGGGTACTCTTGGGTCTCCGAGGGAACTCCTGTATCTCTCGGACGAGTGTTAAACCTCGTGTGGTTTATTGTCGTAGTTGCTTTACCAGTCCAGTCACGAGCACCACTCCAGTCGGCAACATCAACGCCTCGTCTTGGGTACTCATGGGTCTCCGAGGGAACTCCTGTATCTCTGGGACGAGTGTTAAACCTCGTGTGGTTTATTGTCGTAGTTGTGTTACCAGTCCAGTCACGAGCACCACTCCAGTCGGCAACATCGACGCATCGTCTTGGGTACTCTTGGGTCTCCGAGGGAACTCCTGTATCTCTTGGACGTGTGTTAAACCTCGTGTGGTTTATTGTCGTAGTTGTTATACCAGTCCAGTCACGAGCACCACTCCAGTCGGCAACATCGACGCCTTGTCTTGGGTACTCTTGGGTCTCCTGGGGAACTCCTGTATCTCTAGGACGAGTGTTAAACCTCGTGTGGTTTATTGTCGTAGTTGTTTTACCAGTCCAGTCACGAGCACCACTCCAGTCGGCAACATCGACGCCTCGTCTTGGGTACTCTTGGGTCTCCGAGGGAACTCCTGTATCTCTCGGACGAGTGTTAAACCTCGTGTGGTTTATGTCGTAGTTGTTTTACCAGTCCAGTCACGAGCACCACTCCAGTCGGCAACATCGACAACTCGTCTTGGGTACTCTTGGGTCTCCGAGGGAACTCCTGTATCTCTCGGACGAGTGTTAAACATCGTGTGGTTTATTGTCGTAGTTGCTTTACCAGTCCAGTCACGAGCACCACTCCAGTCGGCAACATCGACGCCTCGTCTTGGGTACTCTTGGGTTTCTGAGGGAACTCCTGTATCTCTGGGGTGAGTGTTAAACCTCGTGTGGTTTATTGTCGTAGTTGCTTTACCAGTCCAGTCACGAGCACCACTCCAGTCGGATACATCGTTGCCTCGTCTCGCGTACTATCGGGTCTCCGAGGGAACTCCTGTATCTCTGGGACGAGTGTTAAACCTCGTGTGGTTTATTGTCGTAGTTGTTTTACCAGTCCAGTCACGAGCACCACTCCAGTCGGCAACATCGACGCCTCGTCTTGGGTACTCTTGGTTCTCCGAGGGAACTCCTGTATCTCTCGGACGAGTGTTAAACCTCGTGTGGTTTATTGTCGTAGTTGCTTTACCAGTCCAGTCACGAGCACCACTCCAGTCGGCAACATCGACGCCTCGTCTTGGGTACTCATGGGTCTCCGAGGGAACTCCTGTATCTCTGGGACGAGTGTTAAACCTCGTGTGGTTTATTGTCGTAGTTGTTTTACCAGTCCAGTCACGAGCACCACTCCAGTCGGTAACATCGACGCATCGTCTTGGGTACTCTTGGGTCTCCGAGGGAACTCCTGTATCTCTTGGACGAGTGTTAAACCTCGTGTGGATTATTGTCGTAGTTGCTTTACCAGTCCAGTCACGAGCACCACTCCAGTCGGCAACATCGACGCCTTGTCTTGGGTACTCTTGGGTCTCCTGGGGAACTCCTGTATCTCTGGGGCGAGTGTTAAACCTCGTGTGGTTTATTGTCGTAGTTGTTTTACCAGTCCAGTCACGAGCACCACTCCAGTCGGCAACATCGACGCCTCGTCTTGGGTACTCTTGGGTCTCCGAGGGAACTCCTGTATCTCTCGGACGAGTGTTAAACCTCGTGTGTTTTATGTCGTAGTTGTTTTACCAGTCCAGTCACGAGCACCACTCCAGTCGGCAACATCGACAACTCGTCTTGGGTACTCTTGGGTCTCCGAGGGAACTCCTGTATCTCTCGGACGAGTGTTAAACCTCGTGTGGTTTATTGTCGTAGTTGCTTTACCAGTCCAGTCACGAGCACCACTCCAGTCGGCAACATCGACGCCTCGTCTTGGGTACTCTTCGGTTTCTGAGGGAACTCCTGTATCTCTGGGGTGAGTGTTAAACCTCGTGTGGTTTATTGTCGTAGTTGCTTTACCAGTCCAGTCACGAGCACCACTCCAATCGGATACTTCGTTGCCTCGTCTCGCGTACTATTGGGTCTCCGAGGGAACTTCTGTATCTCTGGGACGAGTGTTAAACCTCGTGTGGTTTATCGTCGTAGTTGCTTTACCAGTCCAGTCACGAGCACCACTCCAGTCGGCAACATCGATGCCTCATCTTGGGTACTCTTGGGTCCCCGAGGGAACTCCTGTATCTCTGGGACGAGTGTTAAACCTCGTGTGGTTTATTGTCGTAGTTGTTTTACCAGTCCAGTCACGAGCACCACTCCAGTCGGCAACATCGACGCCTCGTCTTGGGTACTCTTGGGTCTCCGAGGGAACTCCTGTATCTCTCGGACGAGTGTTAAACCTCGTGTGGTTTATTGTCGTAGTTGCTTTACCAGTCCAGTCACGAGCACCACTCCAGTCGGCAACATCAACGCCTCGTCTTGGGTACTCATGGGTCTCCGAGGGAACTCCTGTATCTCTGGGACGAGTGTTAAACCTCGTGTGGTTTATTGTCGTAGTTGTTTTACCAGTCCAGTCACGAGCACCACTCCAGTCGGCAACATCGACGCATCGTCTTGGGTACTCTTGGGTCTCCGAGGGAACTCCTGTATCTCTTGGACGTGTGTTAAACCTCGTGTGGTTTATTGTCGTAGTTGTTATACCAGTCCAGTCACGAGCACCACTCCAGTCGGCAACATCGACGCCTTGTCTTGGGTACTCTTGGGTCTCCTGGGGAACTCCTGTATCTCTAGGACGAGTGTTAAACCTCGTGTGGTTTATTGTCGTAGTTGTTTTACCAGTCCAGTCACGAGCACCACTCCAGTCAGCAACATCGACGCCTCGTCTTGGGTACTCTTGGGTCTCCGAGGGAACTCCTGTATCTCTCGGACGAGTGTTAAACCTCGTGTGGTTTATGTCGTAGTTGTTTTACCAGTCCAGTCACGAGCACCACTCCAGTCGGCAACATCGACAACTCGTCTTGGGTACTCTTGGGTCTCCGAGGGAACTCCTGTATCTCTCGGACGAGTGTTAAACCTCGTGTGGTTTATTGTCGTAGTTGCTTTACCAGTCCAGTCACGAGCACCACTCCAGTCGGCAACATCGACGCCTCGTCTTGGGTACTCTTGGGTTTCTGAGGGAACTCCTGTATCTCTGGGGTGAGTGTTAAACCTCGTGAGGTTTATTGTCGTAGTTGCTTTACCAGTCCAGTCACGAGCACCACTCCAGTCGGATACATCGTTGCCTCGTCTCGCGTACTATCGGGTCTCCGAGGGAACTCCTGTATCTCTGGGACGAGTGTTAAACCTCGTGTGGTTTATTGTCGTAGTTGTTTTACCAGTCCAGTCACGAGCACCACTCCAGTCGGCAACATCGACGCCTCGTCTTGGGTACTCTTGGGTCTCCGAGGGAACTCCTGTATCTCTCGGACGAGTGTTAAGCCTCGTGTGGTTTATTGTCGTAGTTGCTTTACCAGTCCAGTCACGAGCACCACTCCAATCGGATACTTCGTTGCCTCGTCTCGCGTACTATTGGGTCTCCGAGGGAACTCCTGTATCTCTGGGACGAGTGTTAAACCTCGTGTGGTTTATTGTCGTAGTTGTTTTACCAGTCCAGTCACGAGCACCACTCCAGTCGGCAACATCGACGCATCGTCTTGGGTACTCTTGGGTCTCCGAGGGAACTCCTGTATCTCTTGGACGAGTGTTAAACCTCGTGTGGTTTATTGTCGTAGTTGTTTTACCAGTCCAGTCACGAGCACCACTCCAGTCGGCACCATCGACGCCTCGTCTTGGGTACTCTTGGGTCTCCAAGGGAACTCCTGTATCTCTCGGACGAGTGTTAAACCTCGTGTGGTTTATTGTCGTAGTTGTTTTACCAGTCCAGTCACGAGCACCACTCCAGTCGGCAACATCGACGCCTCGTCTTGGGTACTATTGGGTCTCCGAGGGAACTCCTGTATCTCTCGGACGAGTGTTAAACCTCGTGTGGTTTATTGTCGTAGTTGTTTTACCAGTCCAGTCACGAGCACCACTCCAGTCGGCAACATCGACAACTCGTCTTGGGTACTCTTGGGTCTCCGAGGGAACTCCTGTATCTCTCGGACGAGTGTTAAACCTCGTGTGGTTTATTGTCGTAGTTGCTTTACCAGTCCAGTCACGAGCACCACTCCAGTCGGCAACATCGACGCCTCGTCTTGGGTACTCTTGGGTTTCTGAGGGAACTCCTGTATCTCTGGGGTGAGTGTTAAACCTCGTGTGGTTTATTGTCGTAGTTGCTTTACCAGTCCAGTCACGAGCACCACTCCAGTCGGCAACATCGACGCCTCGTCTTGGGTACTCATGGGTCTCCGAGGGAACTCCTGTATCTCTGGGACGAGTGTTAAACCTCGTGTGGTTTATTGTCGTAGTTGTTTTACCAGTCCAGTCACGAGCACCACTCCAGTCGGCAACATCGACGCATCGTCTTGGGTACTCTTGGGTCTCCGAGGGAACTCCTGTATCTCTTGGACGAGTGTTAAACCTCGTGTGGATTATTGTCGTAGTTGCTTTACCAGTCCAGTCACGAGCACCACTCCAGTCGGCAACATCGACGCCTTGTCTTGGGTACTCTTGGGTCTCCTGGGGAACTCCTGTATCTCTGGGACGAGTGTTAAACCTCGTGTGGTTTATTGTCGTAGTTGTTTTACCAGTCCAGTCACGAGCACCACTCCAGTCGGCAACATCGACGCCTCGTCTTGGGTACTCTTGGGTCTCCGAGGGAACTCCTGTATCTCTCGGACGAGTGTTAAACCTCGTGTGGTTTATGTCGTAGTTGTTTTACCAGTCCAGTCACGAGCACCACTCCAGTCGGCAACATCGACAACTCGTCTTGGGTACTCTTGGGTCTCCGAGGGAACTCCTGTATCTCTCGGACGAGTGTTAAACCTCGTGTGGTTTATTGTCGTAGTTGCTTTACCAGTCCAGTCACGAGCACCACTCCAGTCGGCAACATCGACGCCTCGTCTTGGGTACTCTTGGGTCTCCGAGGGAACTCCTGTATCTCTGGGGTGAGTGTTAAACCTCGTGTGGTTTATTGTCGTAGTTGCTTTACCAGTCCAGTCACGAGCACCACTCCAGTCGGATACATCGTTGCCTCGTCTCGCGTACTATCGGGTCTCCGAGGGAACTCCTGTATCTCTGGGACGAGTGTTAAACCTCGTGTGGTTTATTGTCGTAGTTGTTTTACCAGTCCAGTCACGAGCACCACTCCAGTCGGCAACATCGACGCCTCGTCTTGGGTACTCTTGGGTCTCCGAGGGAACTCCCGTATCTCTCGGACGAGTGTTAAACCTCGTGTGGTTTATTGTCGTAGTTGCTTTACCAGTCCAGTCACGAGCACCACTCCAATCGGATACTTCGTTGCCTCGTCTCACGTACTATTGGGTCTCCGAGGGAACTCCTGTATCTCTGGGACGAGTGTTAAACCTCGTGTGGTTTATCGTCGTAGTTGCTTTACCAGTCCAGTCACGAGCACCACTCCAGTCGGCAACATCGATGCCTCATCTTGGGTACTCTTGGGTCCCCGAGGGAACTCCTGTATCTCTGGGACGAGTGTTAAACCTCGTGTGGTTTATTGTCGTAGTTGTTTTACCAGTCCAGTCACGAGCACCACTCCAGTCGGCAACATCGACGCCTCGTCTTGGGTACTCTTGGGTCTCCGAGGGAACTCCTGTATCTCTCGGACGAGTGTTAAACCTCGTGTGGTTTATTGTCGTAGTTGCTTTACCAGTCCAGTCACGAGCACCACTCCAGTCGGCAACATCAACGCCTCGTCTTGGGTACTCATGGGTCTCCGAGGGAACTCCTGTATCTCTGGGACGAGTGTTAAACCTCGTGTGGTTTATTGTCGTAGTTGTGTTACCAGTCCAGTCACGAGCACCACTCCAGTCGGCAACATCGACGCATCGTCTTGGGTACTCTTGGGTCTCCGAGGGAACTCCTGTATCTCTTGGACGTGTGTTAAACCTCGTGTGGTTTATTGTCGTAGTTGTTATACCAGTCCAGTCACGAGCACCACTCCAGTCGGCAACATCGACGCCTTGTCTTGGGTACTCTTGGGTCTCCTGGGGAACTCCTGTATCTCTAGGACGAGTGTTAAACCTCGTGTGGTTTATTGTCGTAGTTGTTTTACCAGTCCAGTCACGAGCACCACTCCAGTCGGCAACATCGACGCCTCGTCTTGGGTACTCTTGGGTCTCCGAGGGAACTCCTGTATCTCTCGGACGAGTGTTAAACCTCGTGTGGTTTATGTCGTAGTTGTTTTACCAGTCCAGTCACGAGCACCACTCCAGTCGGCAACATCGACAACTCGTCTTGGGTACTCTTGGGTCTCCGAGGGAACTCCTGTATCTCTCGGACGAGTGTTAAACATCGTGTGGTTTATTGTCGTAGTTGCTTTACCAGTCCAGTCACGAGCACCACTCCAGTCGGCAACATCGACGCCTCGTCTTGGGTACTCTTGGGTTTCTGAGGGAACTCCTGTATCTCTGGGGTGAGTGTTAAACCTCGTGTGGTTTATTGTCGTAGTTGCTTTACCAGTCCAGTCACGAGCACCACTCCAGTCGGATACATCGTTGCCTCGTCTCGCGTACTATCGGGTCTCCGAGGGAACTCCTGTATCTCTGGGACGAGTGTTAAACCTCGTGTGGTTTATTGTCGTAGTTGTTTTACCAGTCCAGTCACGAGCACCACTCCAGTCGGCAACATCGACGCCTCGTCTTGGGTACTCTTGGTTCTCCGAGGGAACTCCTGTATCTCTCGGACGAGTGTTAAACCTCGTGTGGTTTATTGTCGTAGTTGCTTTACCAGTCCAGTCACGAGCACCACTCCAGTCGGCAACATCGACGCCTCGTCTTGGGTACTCATGGGTCTCCGAGGGAACTCCTGTATCTCTGGGACGAGTGTTAAACCTCGTGTGGTTTATTGTCGTAGTTGTTTTACCAGTCCAGTCACGAGCACCACTCCAGTCGGTAACATCGACGCATCGTCTTGGGTACTCTTGGGTCTCCGAGGGAACTCCTGTATCTCTTGGACGAGTGTTAAACCTCGTGTGGATTATTGTCGTAGTTGCTTTACCAGTCCAGTCACGAGCACCACTCCAGTCGGCAACATCGACGC
This sequence comes from Allygus modestus, assembly GCA_963675035.1. Classification (NCBI taxonomy): domain Eukaryota; kingdom Metazoa; phylum Arthropoda; class Insecta; order Hemiptera; family Cicadellidae; genus Allygus; species Allygus modestus. Next base: position 313,683,163 of record OY776112.1, read on the forward strand.
CTTGTCTTGGGTACTCTTGGGTCTCCTGGGGAACTCCTGTATCTCTGGGGCGAGTGTTAAACCTCGTGTGGTTTATTGTCGTAGTTGTTTTACCAGTCCAGTCACGAGCACCACTCCAGTCGGCAACATCGACGCCTCGTCTTGGGTACTCTTGGGTCTCCGAGGGAACTCCTGTATCTCTCGGACGAGTGTTAAACCTCGTGTGTTTTATGTCGTAGTTGTTTTACCAGTCCAGTCACGAGCACCACTCCAGTCGGCAACATCGACAACTCGTCTTGGGTACTCTTGGGTCTCCGAGGGAACTCCTGTATCTCTCGGACGAGTGTTAAACCTCGTGTGGTTTATTGTCGTAGTTGCTTTACCAGTCCAGTCACGAGCACCACTCCAGTCGGCAACATCGACGCCTCGTCTTGGGTACTCTTCGGTTTCTGAGGGAACTCCTGTATCTCTGGGGTGAGTGTTAAACCTCGTGTGGTTTATTGTCGTAGTTGCTTTACCAGTCCAGTCACGAGCACCACTCCAATCGGATACTTCGTTGCCTCGTCTCGCGTACTATTGGGTCTCCGAGGGAACTTCTGTATCTCTGGGACGAGTGTTAAACCTCGTGTGGTTTATCGTCGTAGTTGCTTTACCAGTCCAGTCACGAGCACCACTCCAGTCGGCAACATCGATGCCTCATCTTGGGTACTCTTGGGTCCCCGAGGGAACTCCTGTATCTCTGGGACGAGTGTTAAACCTCGTGTGGTTTATTGTCGTAGTTGTTTTACCAGTCCAGTCACGAGCACCACTCCAGTCGGCAACATCGACGCCTCGTCTTGGGTACTCTTGGGTCTCCGAGGGAACTCCTGTATCTCTCGGACGAGTGTTAAACCTCGTGTGGTTTATTGTCGTAGTTGCTTTACCAGTCCAGTCACGAGCACCACTCCAGTCGGCAACATCAACGCCTCGTCTTGGGTACTCATGGGTCTCCGAGGGAACTCCTGTATCTCTGGGACGAGTGTTAAACCTCGTGTGGTTTATTGTCGTAGTTGTTTTACCAGTCCAGTCACGAGCACCACTCCAGTCGGCAACATCGACGCATCGTCTTGGGTACTCTTGGGTCTCCGAGGGAACTCCTGTATCTCTTGGACGTGTGTTAAACCTCGTGTGGTTTATTGTCGTAGTTGTTATACCAGTCCAGTCACGAGCACCACTCCAGTCGGCAACATCGACGCCTTGTCTTGGGTACTCTTGGGTCTCCTGGGGAACTCCTGTATCTCTAGGACGAGTGTTAAACCTCGTGTGGTTTATTGTCGTAGTTGTTTTACCAGTCCAGTCACGAGCACCACTCCAGTCAGCAACATCGACGCCTCGTCTTGGGTACTCTTGGGTCTCCGAGGGAACTCCTGTATCTCTCGGACGAGTGTTAAACCTCGTGTGGTTTATGTCGTAGTTGTTTTACCAGTCCAGTCACGAGCACCACTCCAGTCGGCAACATCGACAACTCGTCTTGGGTACTCTTGGGTCTCCGAGGGAACTCCTGTATCTCTCGGACGAGTGTTAAACCTCGTGTGGTTTATTGTCGTAGTTGCTTTACCAGTCCAGTCACGAGCACCACTCCAGTCGGCAACATCGACGCCTCGTCTTGGGTACTCTTGGGTTTCTGAGGGAACTCCTGTATCTCTGGGGTGAGTGTTAAACCTCGTGAGGTTTATTGTCGTAGTTGCTTTACCAGTCCAGTCACGAGCACCACTCCAGTCGGATACATCGTTGCCTCGTCTCGCGTACTATCGGGTCTCCGAGGGAACTCCTGTATCTCTGGGACGAGTGTTAAACCTCGTGTGGTTTATTGTCGTAGTTGTTTTACCAGTCCAGTCACGAGCACCACTCCAGTCGGCAACATCGACGCCTCGTCTTGGGTACTCTTGGGTCTCCGAGGGAACTCCTGTATCTCTCGGACGAGTGTTAAGCCTCGTGTGGTTTATTGTCGTAGTTGCTTTACCAGTCCAGTCACGAGCACCACTCCAATCGGATACTTCGTTGCCTCGTCTCGCGTACTATTGGGTCTCCGAGGGAACTCCTGTATCTCTGGGACGAGTGTTAAACCTCGTGTGGTTTATCGTCGTAGTTGCTTTACCAGTCCAGTCACGAGCACCACTCCAGTCGGCAACATCAACGCCTCGTCTCGGGTACTCTTGGGTCTCCGAGGGAACTCCTGTATCTCTGGGACGAGTGTTAAACCTCGTGTGGTTTATTGTCGTAGTTGTTTTACCAGTCCAGTCACGAGCACCACTCCAGTCGGCAACATCGACGCCTCGTCTTGGGTACTCTTGGGTCTCCCGGGGAACTCCTGTATCTCTGGGACGAGTGTTAAACCTCGTGTGGTTTATTGTCGTAGTTGTTTTACCAGTCCAGTCACAAGCACCACTCCAGTCGGCAACATCGACGCTTCGTCTTGGGTACTCTTGGGTCTCCGAGGGAACTCCTGTATCTCTCGGACGAGTGTTAAACCTCGTGTGGTTTATTGTCGTAGTTGTTTTACCAGTCCAGTCACGAGCACCACTCCAGTCGGCAACATCGACGCCTCGTCTTGGGTACTCTTGGGTCTCCGAGGGAACTCCTGTATCTCTCGACGAGTGTTAAACCTCGTGTGGTTTATTGTCTTAGTTGCTTTACCAGTCCAGTCACGAGCACCACTCCAGTCGGATACATCGTTGCCTCGTCTCGCGTACTATTGGGTCTCCGAGGGAACTCCTGTATCTCTGGGACGAGTGTTAAACCTCGTGTGGTTTATTGTCGTAGTTGCTTTACCAGTCCAGTCACGAGCACCACTCCAGTCGGATACATCGTTGCCTCGTCTTGCGTACTATTGGGTCGGACGAGTGTTAAACCTCGTGTGGTTTATTGTCGTAGTTGCTTTACCAGTCCAGTCACGAACACCACTCCAGTCGGCAACATCGACGCTTCGTCTTGGGTACTCTTGGGTCTCCAAGGCAACTCCTGTATCTGTAGGATGTGTGTTTCACCACGTGTGCTTTATTGTTGTAGTTGCTTTACCAGTCCAGTCACGAGCACCACTCCGGTCCGCAACATCGTTGCCTCGTCTAGGGTACTCTTGGTTCTCCGAGGCAACTCCTGTATCTCTGGGACGAGTGTTAAACCTCGTGTGGTTTATTGTCGTAGTTACTTTACCAGTCCAGTCACGAGCACCACTCCAGTCCGCAACTTCGTTGCCTCGTCTTGGGTACTCTTGGGTCTCCGAGGAGATGTGAATACACATCCTGTATCCGTAGGATGTGTTTCACCACGTTTGCTTTATTGTTGTAGTTGCTTTACCAGTCCAATCACGAGTAACACGAAAGTTATTTTTTATTTCCTTTTAAGTTTCAATGGTTCCTTCCACTAGCCAAAATAAGTTTCATGTTAAATTTGGGCACATATTCTAGAGAAATAACAAGTTTAAAGAATAAAGTAAAACTCCTTTTTAAGTTAAAGTTATTTAGTCTTCTATCGTGCGTGTTTGGCATAACATTTGCATAAAAATTTTCCAATATATATATATTGTGTTCCTATATACCAGTGTCAAAGAATGTATCTAATACATTAAATTACCATCTACACTTTTACGTATGCATTGCTTGGTTTAAAAGTAGTTCGGTTCTGGTGTTTTAAACTATATAATTTTCCTCTAATAACATATTGGAGTAAGTTTTCTTTCGCAGAGTTAAGGTAAAATGAGTTCACTGGTAGCCGAAAGGAGACGCGTAATGCTTCCTGTAATCCTTTGGGTTCGGATTGTAGCAATACTATTTAACATATAAGTCAGCCATAATAACATATATGTACATATTTCATCATAGAGGAGAGTAAAGTTATAGATACAAATTTAATTATTAAGTTAAATCACTACCTTATTTATTTAATTTTGTTAAATTTTGATTCCATCTTTGATTCATGTACAAGTATGTTTTGCACTAAAATAGGTGTAAGGCTCAAATAATTTGATTCATAAGAATACATATAAAGACATAGTATTCACTAATTTAAATACAAATAAATATGGAAGAGCACTTTATTTTCAAAAACACAATAATCATACATACTATAATCTGTACTAAGCTAATTTATAGCTAATAATATGTAATTTACTCACAAATGTGTACTTTTAGAACCTAACCGTACGTTCAAAGTAGGGAGTAGTAGAATAAATGCGGTCTCTGATGTTTAATGCGCTATTATCAAGTACATTATTGGCTTAAAATAAATGTTAAATGCTCTTTATTTTTATGCCATTCAATAAAGTACTACGTACGTTTTTCATCATTTACCAGACGCTATTCGTTTTTGTATTTAGTGTTCAAAATTTTTGCAACAATTTATTTACTGATATAGATCCGAAGTTTTCTTTTTAAGATAGTGAACACTTGTAGTACAATATTAATTTAATACAATTTTAGAAATTAACTAATGGCTGACAGGGCCATAGCCCCTAACATAAGGTTTTTGTGTAAGTGGATAATAAACCGCTGATCATTAGTTCATTTTGATTATTAATAAAAATAATGTAGTGATATTTTTACAAGAAAATCATTGGATCATTGCAGTCCAGGGGGGCCTAGCCCACGTAATTTTTGAAAGTTCTCATATTTTTCCCACCGTCCTTTTCCCTCAAGCTTTAAAATGAATCGTCATAACCTAACTTAACTTCTTCCTAGCTCAAGATATATCTTGGGGACCGATTCTCTTACAAAATTAAATATAATGATTACCTGCTGTAATTACGGTTTTTTATCAAGTTCCATGATAAGCAATGGCGAGGCTGATACCAGAACAGTGGATCAATGTTACAAAGAGACTTGATAATGAATAGTGGCTCTCAACGAGATCATTAACAAGGCCTCGGCTGAGGTCTGGTGGCTACAACACTGATAGAGCAGTGGCTAGAGGATTGATTGTGGTCATATAGCTGGGATGCGTCTGTATAGCGGTATGAATTGATCCTATATAATGACGAGAAAAGTAATTTGTAAATATGTTTTTATTCCACCTTTTAGGTTTTCTAACCATTTTACGTAACAGCGTTTTCAACGTAACTTAAGGATCTCCCAGAGACACTAAATACTTTGTATACAATGTAAGTATATCTGGGAAACTGTAATTGTGATCTACTCATGAAATTTCCATAACAAACACTATAAAGTAAACTAAAAACTAAACACATTTTCTAACAAAAAATTAAAAATAAAAATAAGTATAAGAATTTAGTTATAGTAGGATAACATGTGTGGTTAAATAATTTTGTCAAACAAGAAGTTCATTGTGAAATGAATTATTATTTTATTTCTCAGAGAATGTTGCCAAATAAGGTGTCAATCGTCAGGGCTTTTATTCCAAAAATAAAATAAGTATTCAGCAATAGAATCATCTTCAATAATATAAGTTGGCTTTAATTTATCATATTACAATACAATATCATGTATAATAATAAAGGAATATGTAAATAATAATTAATATTAGGTTCTAACAAATCTTTAAAATTAATTATCTCTCAAGATACTTTTAGGGTAGTGGGTAAGAAATTATTTCTACAAAAATAATGTTGTCCTTTACGTTTAACAAACATTTGTTGAAGTATGTTTTAATTTGTTATTTTAATTAATATTTAAAAGCAATACATACAAGTTATCAGGTTATGGATAACCGACTTTTGTGTGAAATATAATTTTACAATAAATTAACAGAATCTGGTTTGGTTGATGATGATCCAATTTTATTGCATTTCGTCTTTGGATTAGTTCGCCGGCTTTATGCTTAAATTATACTAAGAAGGCTCAACTCAATCCACTTATGTGGTTAAGATTGATGAGTTTGCTTATAAGCTATGAGAGCTGATAAATGACAAAGGTATTCAGCCACGTGTGTAAAGTTGATAAACTGTGAATTATTTACCCGAAATGAATTTAGCAAGGGTTAATTTAATAACTTTACTGTTTTATAAATTATTAGGTTTTAATTTCAACAGAGTTACTGGTTTTATTTTAACAAAAGATGCATTCGCCTCCTGGCAGTATATATATAACTTGTGGGGAATACGTTTACGCAATTTGAGTGACATTCTCTTCTCAACTTCCGGGTGAAGTCTCAAGGCCACCTCCAGGTTGAGTATTGCCCAAGTGATTGTGATAGGCATGCCCCATTCAACAGCACTCGCGTTGAAGTCACCCGCCACTGTTATGCGCCTTGGAACGTCTTCCAGGAACTCCAATTTCGCCCTATATTCGTGAGCAGAGTAGTTGGGGGAAAAGGTAAACGCTCTATAACTAGACGTAACGCAACCAGACCTAAACGTAACCGTCATTAGACCCATTACTCAGGACCCGAAAGCAATGACCGCCTGAGATCCATACAGCCACAGTTTCGAGCCGGTCATAAAATCAAGATGGAGTGGTTTTTATCTGATAGGGCTCACTGACCACCACTAACTGGGCCCGGTGTCTGTCACTAGTTAAGGATAGTGTTGACAGTCCGGTTCTCTGAAAGAACCCAGGGTAATTTTGTAGAGGGACGACATTTCTTCGTTTCCATGGCATTTGTGAATGTCCCGCTCGACCCTGATCTTGGACCTGGAGCGTGGTTCTTGGAAGCTCCAGTGGTATAAAGATCACAAAATAGATGACTGTGTCTCTTTGCAGATAGCCGCTCGATGGTCACCACCGCCGAACTCCCAGCAGTGTCGCCCTCTGTCAGGGCCGGAGCAGTTTCTTCTGACATGTTTCACCCAGATAGTTAGCAACAACAGCGCTCCACCTCCAATTGCTGAGCCCGGAAATTCACCTACCTAACCTTTATTTTACCCTTTTGGAGGATTGGAAGGGCTTCCCTTTCGTATATCTAAACGTCGGCTAGCCTTTTTTCGTGTTGATTGGGTACAAACAGGGTGGCCATAAGCTAGCCACCTAGAATAAGTAGAAAAACACACTTCAAAACAAATCGTTTTAGTACTCTTACTTTTCAATCAGTCTTTAAATAAATAAAATATTCGAATAAGGACGTAAGTGCACAACTTGAGTTTGTAAAAGTAAAAAGTAAATGTAATAATTAAATATAAGTATATACCTGTTACTAAAATAAAAGGTATAATCTTAGTTTTAACTAAGTTCAAATTACAAGAAATGCAGATTTATTGTAACTCAAAATTAACTCCGTAAGGATTTCATGGAAGATTTATCTTTATAATCAACTGGTGTTTGTGTGAAATGCGTTTTAATGGTATGCAAATCATCAGTCAGCGTTTGAAGAATGTAAGCACCGACTAGTGCAGGTTTGTTTACATATGGTTTCTTTTCAAATGACCCACTCTTATTTCTATGCCAAATAAATACAAAATGAAATGCTAAGGCAATGTTGACAAACTCCAAAAACCCCATGGATTTGTTTTGTTTTAAAAGTTTAACAGTGCGCAGCGTTTACGTATATAGTTGGTGCATGATTAGAAGGAAATACATTTTACACAGACGAACTAAACCTAGAATGTAATCGTGGTCGTGTTAAATTAAATGTGAATATTGTGTAATATTGTTTAAATGTATTAAATAATACCTGTTTTGTTGTTGACTTTTACATTTTAATGATATTACTGTTGATTTTAGAAGTATGTGAACAAATCATTGTAAATTTCAGATAATGACGTGCATACAAATACTGATGACCCGAGATTTTATATTGAGACACTATTTCCTATATACAGTAAAAAAAAAAGATTTTAGTTTATAAAGTGGATTTACCGTTATACATGTTTCTGTACAAGAAAAGTCCCTTGAGTTGTAGAAAGTTGAGTGGAAAGGGGAGGAAATAGTACTGATTGTAAAGTGAAATACTTTTGCATAGTTTGCTGAAATTCACAAAATACTTTGAGATATGCTATTCCTTTAAATTACGAATAAAGTAATTTCACTCGTGGCCAATCAAATTTCCCATCAATCGTAGTATACACAAATGGTCTTGTTTTCTATTTGAGGTAATACCATGTTGGGTAACAGGTCATGTTTAACATTAAGATACGTAAATATATTTACTTACTAGATAAAATATAAATATTTAAAATAAAAGATCTGAATGGTTTTTCCTTACTTATCGTGTTACTTTATTTAAATACACTATTACTTGAATTACAAATTTACTCGCTAAATCTGTCGGTTTGTGACTTATTTTTATGAAGTTACTTGAAAAGAACAGATTGCTGCCGCAGACCTCGAACTGTGATGCGAACTGCGAATGTGATGATCTGAAAGAAGCAATAAATTAAGAAATTTTTGATATTTCAATTGAAACTTTGAGAAAGGTAATGGAGAATTTCGAAGAAAGACTTATAATGTGTATCGACCACGGTGGACGATACACATCTGTCTGAAGTTATTTAAAAGTCAGCAGTTTAGGTTTTATGATGATTTAATCGTGCGATTCGTAAATTGGGCAGCTAAAATATTGTATTATTGTGAGTATATTTGTATGTACTTACAATTTTGCTAATTATCGTAGTATGAAATTCATGCGTTCTTTTTGCACCACCCTGTACTAGCCCCAAAATCAAATGTATTAAATTAAATAAGTTATTTACTCCGTTTTACATCTTTTTTGAACGTGGCTTAAGTGCACAAATAGACTAATGTGGGGGATTATCAATCTTGGTGGAGAAGACATAGATTGACTTTCATGTGGACACATCATTTGTCAAATGTTAAGGCTAATGGCCAAGCCACATCAGCGATCTTTAACCTTTAATTATTATTCATTTTAAGAAGATTTTATCTATCGAGGAGTTGCTAAAATAATAATTATTTTAATACTTGTTAATACTTGTCCAAAGAAGAGTTTTAGATAATATCTTAAGATATTGTGACATCCTATGTAAGCCAAATAAACACAATAATTATTTTCTACTAATATAGGAATTTCTAAGACATAGAAATTTGTATCCTATTTTGAAAAGATTCTTAAAAGTGAGTAAAACACAAATAATAACTGTAAAATCGTTATAGAAACAAAAATGTCGCTTCAAAACAATTTATAGGCTAAAAGTGAGGCAGCTTGTGTTTTTTAACGGCATATTTAATGTTAAATTGATATCAGGTATGCTTACATTTCTCCTTGTTCAATTGTAGTATGGTATGGCAGCGTAAATGTTCTGATTGAATTATTTTTAAACAAGAGTCTGAAAATACTGTAGTATTAAAATATATTTCAAATGTTGATAAATAGATCACAATAAATTTGGTAATTAATTCGTCCCTTTGCATAACACGGATACAATTCCCCCAACAAATATATTATTTACATGTGTTAAAATATTTTCCTTACCCTCTCCGAAATAAAAATGTTACAATTATTATAACGATTAATATATGTGTAACCGTTTATTAATTTCTTACTAAATATAATTAAAAAGGTTTGTGATTATGAAGGAGTTTTGTATGCTAAATGACAGGCGATTTCAACCTTCATCGTTCAAACAAAACAGGATATGGGGGTTATTATTGCCTCATGAGAATGCAGGTTCAACTTACTAACAACGAAATCATCTAAACAATTCATTAATGTTTAATACCTTTCAATTTTATCTTTCGCTTATAATAATTGTATTACAAACTGCATCAAAAAGTCGTGGCTATGCATTTAGCTAAACAAATAATGTTAAAAGCGAACATATAAAACATGCTAGGCCATAAATGGGTTGGTAAATGTTTACTTTGATACTGGCACTAAATCTTAAACAACTTTTAAGTCAATATCCTGGTTGTATAACACAACACCAAGAAGAAAGATTCTGCTTCCACTTCAATCTACTTTACCATTTTATTTTTTTCTGTAAATCATCTTAAATGCCACCCATTACTGCGCGGGTTCTCTAAGCTCCTCGGCATTAAAAGGATTACTGAGAGTCATTTATGTTGGGCTTGGTATCTTTACCCACAAAAAGAGCTAAATAAAATGTTGAGTTAACTAATTCTTTTAAAGAACGGATACATTAAAAGTAGTTTGATTACATTGTTATTAACCCTGTTGTAAAGTTACTTATTTTTGTGTAATAGAAATCTAATATATATTTTAAATTACATAATATGTTACTTAATATGTTACGAAATATTAATTTGACTCTCAATTATTAATGATATAAAATGTGAATTATTTTAATTTAATTTAAATCGTTTACAATTTAAATATGTTTGAAAATCTTATAACTCATACGTTCTTATAATTACTATCAATATATTGTATATGTAATCATAAAAAATACAGTAGTCAAATGTTAAGTATATATTTAAATAGCATATAAAATACATGTGTTATTAAAACAAATTAAAATACAAAAATATGCTTAGTAATATATAACAAAAACAATTAACCATGGTTCAGACATAAACTATTAATTGAAAAATGCTGTTTTTAATAATATTTTAATTTGGTTTGAATTTATTAAATAGCAGAATCATTTACAGCTGTTTTCTAGGATAAGATAATCTTGAATGTGTATTATTGTAACTAATACAATCTTGACATCGAAACAGGCGGTTTAGTATCTGCTGTAGTCAAAATTACAGTAATGCAATAAGCCTATGCTGAGCGTGTTAATCTCGTTCAAAGGTACATCTCGTTGTAAAATTAACTGTTTTTAAGGTAATTTGTAATGTTTTAAGTGCCACTCTTGTGTTAAGTATAAAATCAAATTCAGTATGTCCAATGATACCGTTCATCCGTTTCATCCGTTTATAGTGGATTCGAAAGTTTATCTAAGCTACTGTTATTATTACATTATAAAAAAATACGTTACTAGTCATTAACTTTAGTTAAATTGTATTTGTTTTTATAGTTTTTCACTTTAAACTATTCTAGTAGAGATGAAGGAACGATTATTGTTCAAGAAATAAGTTCAATTCCAATGTAAAAATAAAACCACTATCGGTTTACCAAACTTTTAATTTTTTTTAATAGAAAAAGTAACATTTCAAGGTGTAAGTAATTAAACAGAAGAGACAACCAACGTGGTGAACAACTAAAACTTTGCGTTTATTGTTTTTACCACAAAAACAGAGTATAAGAACGTGTTCTAAATTATTATACTATTATCACTTCACGTTTCATTCAAATAAACTAATTATACAAGAACACAGAACAATGAAACGCAATTTATTCTTATCTCAAAAAGTGTATTCATACGTAAAACAAATGAGGTAATTACGTTTCTCACTGGATCCTCAAAATACAATTACGAAAGATTCGTTTGCAAGTGAAATTTATTTCGGGAAAACATGTTCCACTTGAATAATCTCTTTATTTAATTGTATGGAAGTTTAGCATTCTATTTCTTTCAACGTAACATCGTAATCGGAATGGAGGGGTTAGTCACATGGCCACACCCCTTTAGCAGCTTAGGTAAAAAGGGTGTGATGAAATAGTTTAATGAATACATCCATATTCTTGTATTCAAGAATTTTGGCACTTTCCTTGGACTAGGCATTTTGCTCTCTATCGTCAAAAAGTCACTACCGTCTGTTCATTCAGTAATATTTTGTAACAGCTTACTCCATAACCGATGGTAACGTAGTTTAATTTTATTTGTAAAAAATATACAGGGTTGGTGAAAAGTCCCGGGACGGCTTAATATTTTTTTAACCGTTACAGATGGAGCTATACAAGTTGGTACACTGTTACTGGGCATAAAACACTACTTTACTACAATTTCAATGAGCTGCTACCACCTCAGGGGGACGGACGGCTCACAAGGAGTCGGAAGAAAATCTTAAATAGAATCATAGGTTGATATGCACATCAAATTAAAGGTATTTATTAGTAGAATACAATGCCACAAATCCGACTTTAAACGGACAACCGAGCCCAAAATGGCAGCTATTCAAAGATGGCTTGAATTTGAAATTTTGATGTGCTGAAGTTTTGAATCGGTTTAGTAATTTATTAGCTAGGAGAGTAATTTTTTGAAAATTAAATTGAAATGTATTACTTTAATGTAATTTTACATTTTAATGCAAAATTTAAATGTGTTACATTAGATTTATCAACAGCTATGTTACAACAGCTACTTATCAACATTTCAAATTCAAGCCATCTTTTAATAGCTGTCATTTTGGGCTCGGTTGTCCGTTTAAAGTCGGTTTTGCTGCATTGTATTCTAATAATAAAGACCTTTAATTTGATGTGCATATCAACCTATGCTTCTATTTAAGATTTTCTTCTGACTCCTTGTGGGCCGTCCCCCTGAGGTGGTAGCGGCTCATTGAAATTGTAGTAAAATAGTTTTTTTATACCCAGTAACAGTGTACCAACTTGTATAGCTCCATCTGTAATGGTTAAAAAAATATTAAGCCGTCCCGGGACTTTTCACCAACCCTGTATATGCCAAACCATGCATTATTACTGTAAAATCCTACGGTGATTTTAGGTAACCATAACACTACAGTATTACAATACTATATAGCCATTAATTAGAGAAATGTGTAAAATAACAAAATAACTATTCATATTGGGTTTAGTAGTTTCGTAAAATTTGTTTGTATAGAAAATATTTTTAAAACATCCATTTTTATTTGGTAATTAAATGATATATGGTTGTTAGATTTGTTGTAGCATTATTCCCTGGATCGTATACCACTGTAGATTACCTGCCGTAGTTACCGCAGTTGCCGTATAGTTTACTAACTTATGTGTAGACATTAATAAAACATTTATTTATCTTATTCCTAAATTAAAAGTTACGAGGTTAAAAATGCCCGTATAAATCCCATAATTGATGAAGAGTATCGTGAAAGTTATAATCGTTTCAGATTACAATTGCTCTTATATCTCTGACAATAATTATATTCGTAGCAGGATTTTTTCACGGATATCATCGCATCCAGTGATACTGGGATTTCATGTACTGAATCTTTTCTGGACAAAGATCATTGAGATTGCTGGTGGGATGGAGTTGGCATTTCGATTGTTTTGTGAATAAATCACCTTTATTTATTGTTTTACTCCTTTGTTACAAAGATACCAAACAGCCAAAAACAGATTAAAAATTAATAACTACGTAAAATAATGTGTACGTATGTATGTACGTGGGATGTTAGCATGGTATTCATCAGGTGGTTTTGTAATTTTATTTTATACCAGGAAATAATTAGTCGCTTGATTTTTAAAACCTAACGTGTCAAATGGATTTCGTAATATTATTATGTGCCATGAACGGCTAGCCACTCATTTATCATAAACACATTCATGAACTCATCCTTTTGTAAAATTAAAATATGTTTTATTATAATTAAAAGAAACATATTACAAATATATTCCAAATCAATTTACATACCGAATAAACTACATGAAATTACATTTATATCAAGTTAGCTAATCGATTCAAAGCACTATCTCTAAGAATAATGCAGTTTCAATGGATTTACAAGCACATCGGTCTTGTAGATAACCTATTGAAATTATTTTTCAGTATAAGTTTAAGATATAGATACAAAATAAACAAAGAAAAGTCACTGAATTTTCTTTGACAGGCAGATGCCTGTGTGTGGGGGAAGAATCTGTCAGTCCTCACTTAGAAAAAAAACTATCATCACAAAGAAAAAACAAATACAAAACTAAAATTAAATATCACTGGTTGAATAACAAATAATAATCTGATTGCAAAATACAATGACAAATTAATAACTTAAGAGAAATACATTAATTAATACATGCGCATAGCGTAATAAACGATTCATTTTACGAATTAACATACTGTTGGATAATTTATAGTATATACTAAAACAAATACACTTTGATAAATTAGACATAAACATTATTAGCCTGGACACATTCACACCAAATACTCATCACTGGCAAAAAAACACATGCATTCAAATATTAAACATTTATAATTATAATTATATTAGATAAACTAAAACATGAACTAAATAATTTTTTTTTCGGAATGTGAAAAAATATAGAACCAAACAAAAGCTTGTCAACAGTATATAAAGCCCCAATTAGCAGTTCTGAATGCTACGGGAAATGTTTCCAACAAATGTTAAAGCTCCACTAACACATTCCAACCAACTGCTCGTGATGGTTTTGGTCCTGCAAATGCTGTTGATTAAACGATTGTGGCGCGATTTGCTCACAGTGTTATACCTTATGACTACACTGGAATTGTGGCGTGATTTGCTCTCAGTGTTAAACTACATGACTACACTATGATTGTGGTACGATTCGCTCACAGTGTTATACCTTATGACTACTTTAGAATTGTGGTTCGATTTGCTTCCAGTGTTGAACTACATGCCTACACTATGATTGTGGTACAATTTGCTCACATTGTTATACCTTATGACTACTTTAGAATTGTGGTGCGATTTGCTTCCAGTGTTGAACTACATGACTACACTATGATTGTGGTACGATTCGCTCACAGTGTTATACCTTATGACTACTTTAGAATTGTGGTTCGATTTGCTTCCAGTGTTGAACTAGATGACTACACTATGATTGTGGTACGATTTGCTCAGTGTTATACCTTATGACTACTTTAGAATTGTGGTGCGATTTTCTTCCAGTGTTGAACTGCATTACTACACTATGATTTTGGTACGATTCGTTCACAGTGTTATACCTTATGACTACTTTAGAATTGTGGTGCGATTTTCTTCCAGTGTTGAACTGCATGACTACACTATGATTTTGGTACGATTCGTTCACAGTGTTATACCTTATAACTACTTTAGAATTGTGGTTAGATTTGCTTCCAGTGTTGAACTACATGACTACACTATGATTGTGGTACAATTGACTCACAGTGTTATACCTTATGACTACTTTAGAATTGTGGTGCAATTTGCTCTCAGTGTTGAACTATTTGATTAAACTATGATTTTGGTACAGTTTGCACACAGTGTTGTTTTACAAGGACTGCACTACGATTAAAAATAACTAAGCCTACTTCAATGTAATAAGATGGTAGGGTAAACAGATGTTACTTTTTCAAAAATCTAATGGGTGACCGAATACCATTTTCTTTTAGATAGTAAAAGCTTTTGCTATGCTTTATTAACATACCCATCATGCCAGAGTAAAAAAGCCTGATACAGTTCCACAAATATTTTAGGTCTCCGCCCCCTTGACAACTGACTCACTCACTCATCACTAAACCCCAAAAATACGACCTACTTAGAAGATGAAATGTTATACTCTAACTCTTTAGATCTAAAATATAAAACGCAAAAAGTGTTTGGTGGTGAATTAACCACAGGGCTCTGCCTCACGGGTTGTCAACAAGTTCCCTTGTTATTCTTATGGACATTGAAGTTTTTAACAAATAGTAGCAAAACCAGATGTTACTTTTTTGAAAAGCTAATATGGCGGACCAAAAAACACCCGTTTTGCAAATAGGTACACTTATTATTTAGATCAAAGCAAAGGAACGTGATACAGGCTTTGCCATTGGGCTCTGCCGCACGGGATGACAAAGAACCCATAATATTTCTATAGTCATTGAAATTGTAACATAAACAGATGTTATTTATTCAACAATTTAGTATGCCAGGTTAAAAAATAAGTCTATAACTGTTCTGCAAATACTTGAGGGCTACACTCCCTGACCTTTACGTTGTGTGGTGAAGGAAGGGCCCATCGTAATTTATTATTTGATAATAATCAATATAAGATTGTTTAGTTCGTTCGCAATAGGAACACATAAATAAAGGTTGGAAGGTAAGATACAGCAATGTCACTAGGCAAACCTGCTGTTAATGTTGATAGTTTGTCTAATTAGTCTATCATGAACAATATTATGCCAATTATTACAATAGCATCGTATAAAATTATGAAATCTACTACGGCATCGCACAACCCCAGTTATATAATATGATGTAATAAAGAGCCAAATAATAAATTTATAATGACCCAAACATCACCACAACATTTAAAGTAGTCACGATACATACATAAGGTTTTCGTCGAAAAAAAACGACACTATTTATTTTTAAATTGTGTAATTACGTTTCCTGAACTATATATAGGCTACATATAGGCTAATAAATGTAAATTTAAAGAAATTTAGTATAAATTGATTGTGAAACCTATAAACATATTAGTTTCTTCATAAGTGAACCTTAAAGACTAATTGCACAAAAAAATATGAATAAAACCAGTTTTGAAAAAATTCGTAGAAGCAGCTTCAGAAGAGTGAAAAAATCTATTTAACTTTAATTTCAGGTTCCTGTAAAATAAACTAATACAAATATTTAAATCAAATGTTTGAAATGTCTGAACAAAGCTTATACGAGATTAACGTAATTGTATAACCACTTGCAATTTTGTGCCGTTCAATTGAAAAATGCCTTAGTTTCGTTATAAGTTGGATTATCAAGAAATAACTTGTCAGGTGTCAGTTTTCTCAAGTAGCTCTGTAATTAATTTGTCCGATTACATTTAGAACAACGTTTATTTCGCCTGTGCTTCAAGATATTATTTTCATGCGTACTAAAGGAGTGCTCGAGTGCTATTCGTTTTGTTAAATACTTTTCTGTACTCTGTATGTATAATATTGAAACAGTTTTGTATAAAATTTACAATATTAAAAGTTTGATATTATTATTTAACATATTTACCTCAAAATAGTAACAGAATCAGTGAAACTTATTAGAGACAAGAACCAATAATCAAGTTACCTGTAGCCAGGAAATTTTGCTTTCAGACTCCGAACCCACCACAATCATATATTCAATTCAGAACCTAGTTATAATGATTCCATTGAACTAATTAGTCCGTTATATAAAGTATTGATGAAGTGTGTTTAATAAGGACTTACTGGAAGTAGCGAAACTAATTTTTCAATGATTATTCTTCAACTTGTGATGCAATTTTACCAACGGCATAAAAAGATATTTCTTTCCCTAAAATTAAATTATGTTATTTTAATTGTTAATTTATTCAAACAATATTTATTCTTAATCAGGGCTTGGTCCAGCTGACTCAGTCAAGCAAGAGCCACTTGTTTGACATTACGGAGAACCGATAACCCTTCCAAGACAACCGGCAAAGGAAAGGATTAACCATGCGGTTGATTTATTGTCTGGTAGTCGTCCCTAAAAAAACATTAGTTGAAGACCTACCAACAACTAGATTACCAATAAATTCGACATCACGTACTAAATGTGTTTCATATACTATGAAAAATCAAGGTTTCTTTGATAATGTATTCCGAGTAAAAAACATGTCATATTTTATATTTTTTAATTTTAGTTATAACTGTGTATACATAAATCTATTCTAAGCACCTAACTTTATTTGGTGCAACTTGGCTATGATATAATAACGTCACTTATTTGGAACTAACATCAATTATGTTTATATTTATTAGTTCAGGAAACGTAATTACACAATTTAAAAATAAATTTCAACCTGAAATTTATAGCTAAATCTGACTAGTACTATAAACTTGTCACACAACTAAAAAACAATTTACATGAATTCAATAGAATGTTTCATAGTAATGCAATAGAACCATGTAGTTGTTGATAAACATAGGAAACAACCGTAGTTGCAATGTAAATTATGTGTTGTAACAGTACTGGACTGTCAACCACAGGGATATAGATTGGGCTTCCTATGACATCTGATAGTGTAAGGTATACTATGTAACAGTACTAGCCTGTAAACTACAGGGATATAGATTGGGCTTCCTATGACATCTGATAGTGTAAGGTATACTATGTAACAGTACTAGCCTGTCAACCACAGGAATAGAGATTGAGTTTCCTATGATATATAATAGCGTGAGATATGCTTTGTAGCAATACTGGCCTGTCAAATACAGGGAGAGATATTGGGCTTCCTCTGATAACTAATAGCATGAGATATGCTTTGTAATAGTACTAACCTGTCAACTACAGGAATAGAGATTGGGTTTCCTATGATATCTAATAGCGTGAGATATGCTTTGTAACATTATTGGCCAGTCAATTACAGGGATAGAGAGTGGGATTCCTATGATATCTAATAGCGTGATATATGCTTTGTAACAATACTGGCCTGTCAAATACAGGGAGAGATTTTGGGCTTCCTCTGATAACTAATAGCGTGAGATATGCTTTGTAACAGTACTAAACTGTCAACTACAGGAATAGAAATTGGGTTTCCTATGATATATAATAGCGTGAGATATGCTTCGTAACATTATTGGCCAGTCAATTACAGGGATAGAGAGTGGGATTCCTATGATATCTAATAGCGTGAGATATGCTTTGTAACAATACTGGCCTGTCAAATACAGGGAGAGATTTTGGGCTTCCTCTGATAACTAATAGCGTGAGATATGCTTTGTAACAGTACTAACCTGTCAACTACAGGAATAGAGATTGGGTTTCCTATGATATCTAATAGCGTGAGATATGCTCTGTAACATTATTGGCCAGTCAATTACAGGGATAGAGAGTGGGATTCCTATGATATCTAATAGCGTGAGATATTCTTTGTAACACTACTAGCCTGTCAACTACAGAGATATAGATTGGCTTCCCATTATATCTGTTAGCGTGATCTATGCTTTGAAACATTACTGGCCTGTCAACTACAAGGATAGAGATTGCACTTACTATGACGTCTGATACAGTGATATTTGCTTTGTAGCATTACTGGCCTGTCAACACAGGGATATAGATTGGGCTTCCCATTACATCTGATTGCGTGATCTATGCTTTGAAACATTACTGGCCTCTCAACTATAAGGACAGAGATTGCACTTCCTATGACATCTGATAGCGTGAGTTATAATTTGTAACAGTAATAGCCTGTCAAATACAAGGATAGAGATTGGGCTTCCCATTACATCAGATAGCGTGATCTACGCTTTGAAACAATACTGGCCTGTCAACTACAAGGATAGAGATTGCACTACCTATGACGTCTGATACAGTGATATTTGCTTTGTAGCATTACTGGCCTGTCAACACAGGGATATAGATTGGGCTTCCCATTACATCTGATAGCGTGATCTATGCTTTGAAACATTACTGGCCTCTCAACTATAAGGACAGAGATTGCACTTCCTATGACATCTGATAGCGTGAGTTATAATTTGTAACAGTAATAGCCTGTCAAATACAAGGATAGAGATTGGGCTTCCCATTACATCAGATAGCGTGATCTATGCTTTGAAACATTACTGGCCTGTCAACTACAAGGATAGAGTTTGCACTTCCTATGACGTCTGATACAGCGATATTTGCTTTGTAACATTTCTGGCCTATCAACACAGGGATATAGATTGGGCTTCCCATTACATCTGATAGCGTGATCTATGCTTTGATACATTACTGGCCTGTCAACTACAAGGATAGAGATTGCACTTCCTATGACGTCTGATACAGTGATATTTGCTTTGTAACATTACTGGCCTGTCAACACAGGGATATATATTGGGCTTCCCATTAATCTGACAACGTGATCTATGCTTTGAAACATAACTGGCCTCTCAACTACAAGGACAGAGATTGCACTTCCTATGACATCTGATAATGAGAGTTATAATTTGTAACAGTAATAGCCTGTCAAATACAAGGAAAGAGAGTGGGCTTCCTATGACATCTGATAGCACGAGGTATATGTGTTAATTTCCCTCAAAGTTAATTTGGTTGGTTTAAGGCTTTGCTGGTAATTTTAGTCGCAATATTAACGAAGCATTCTAGGGTAAATACGCTTTCTTTGCCATCTGATATCGTAAGATATGTTTGATACAGTACTAGTCAGTCAACTACCGGGATAGAGATTGGGCTTCCTGTGGCATATAATAGTGAGAGATATGGTTTGTAACAGTACTAGACTGACAAATAAGGGGATAGAGGCTGGGTATTCTATGATATCTTATAGCATGAGGTATATGTGAGTTTCTTTAAAAGTTATGTATTGGCCTTTGATGGTCATTTTACCCACCATATTAACGAAGCTTTCTATAAAAATTCTAAACCTGTCTATGAAACACAACTGTATGTGAGACGTAAATACGTTAGGGCTGTATATGAGAGGGATTATTATTATTATATGTTTTATTCAATTAACGTAAAATGGTTGTTCATTTACATTCCTTTGGACAATTTTTCAATACTTCAATTACTGGCCTCTGGCTTCTTTACTGAAATACAGTGACATCTGAGTTACAGTGCATGTGGTATACTAAACAAGCCAACTACAAGGATAGAGATTGCACTTCCTATGACGTCTGATACAGTGATATTTGCAGTGATACAGTGTAGTCAATGAATTTGATAGCATTTAAATTATTACGAATATCAATTGTATTGGACCATTATTATTATATGTTTTATCCCTTGCAAAAATAGTTTTTCATCATTAACAATTTTCAATTTATTAAGTAATAACAATTGTATCAAGATATATATTATAAAAGGTAAAGCTATTTACCATGTTTAACAGCTCATGCATCCAATATTGTAAAATTGTTTTGTTCTATTCATTACTGGTGGCTTTATGTTTTAGATAATGTTTCAAAATAAGACAGGTATTCCTGAACATAACTTCAAATAATTCAAGAGATAATTTCTCTTTAAGGTAAAAAGATCAAGAGTGTCATATCAAATCGATAATGTTTATAATAAACACGTAACTGAATGAAGTTAAAAAAATTACAGTATTAATTACAATATTATTTGCATTACTAGTAAAACATATTTTGTAAAGACATTTTTCAGATCGCTGTACGTAAGAATATGTTATACTTATCTTTACTGTACAAATTTATTTTAAGCTGCTAATTATCACACTACACATAATCTCTCTAATTGTATTAAATTAAAAAAATAAATTTGTCGTAAGCTATTCATATTTCACTTTATTTAATAATTTTAAAGAAGAAATTGATCACCAACCAACCATATACGAACATAAATCAAATGTCAAGCATGTAGAAAGGATGAATCTGATTCCAGACAGTCTCTTGAATAATAATGATTGAAATATTTCATATACTTGCACCCGAGCTGAATACTGCATGAAGGCAGGAGTTTTAAGAATATCTTCTATCTTTACATGGTATTAAATTACCATTTATGTTTCAGAATTCAAAATTTGTATTTTTATATTGAATATAACCTTAAAATGTAAAAAACGATAATAGTTACAAAATATAAACTTTACAAAAATGTGTAACAATAGCTATATAGTTTGACGGGTATTTAGTTTTGTAGAAGATAGCAGGAATCAAGAAAAAAGTGAAGTTTGAATATAGGCATTTAATTATGATAGTAAATTAAATATTGTATCTTTAAACACTTTATAATCTATACACGAGTTTCAATAACGTATTTGCCTAGCCCTAACTACTACCGGGAATTAGTTCTGAACACAGGATAGAACCTAGATATCTAGTTCCCGTAACATGTTGAAAAAGTCGTTATGGAGGACAACAACAAATCATGTTGTAATCAGGGTAACCAACTTAAGAGAGTTGAATTTGGAAGACCTTTGAGGTAAATACAAAAAAGTACACTACTGTCTGATTGCTTTTTTCATTTGTATGTGGTTGCTTATTAAAATAAACCTCGGCTAGACAAGGGAACTGATGATAAAATGTTTCAAGAATTCAAATACACAACCATTAACGCATAACACATTTAAATAATACCCCCGTCACAGCAAACCTGCGTACTCAGCGAATTTAAATTGCATATTAACTTATTACCGCATAAAGCCAAGTTCATAAATCAGAGATATAATATACATTATTAATTAATTATTCTCCATACGAATAACATGGGAGCTGAGTTCGCAGGTTTGTTGCAGCAAGGGACACAAAATATGGGGTTTTATGCAAACATAATATAACTGAACTAGGTGAAGCCACCTACCAAGTTTCATCCAATATACATTCATAAATAAGTGACATATACAATTTTAATGATTTTAATTATATGAAAAACATAGGATCTGAGTACGCAGGTTTGCTGCGACAAGGGACATAAAATATGGCTTTTATGCAAATATGAATATAACTCAACTAGGTGAAGCCACATACCAAGTTTTATTAAATTATGTTCTTAATTAAGGGATACATAATATTTCACTTGTTCACCATAAGAATAAAATTGGGGCTGAGAACGAAGGTTTGCTGCTACAGGAACTATCTCGGTAAAAATGGGTTTTTGTGTAAATAATAATAGACCACAACCAGATGAAGCCTTACAGCAAGTTTGGTCGGTATACGTTCATAAATAAGCAAGATATATTTTTTTATTCTCCATAAGGATAACATTGGACAAAGTACTGAGTTTAGCAATTTCAATATCTCTGGAACTAACTGACGTAAAGCAATGATCAAATCACCGAATTGTGTGTGTGTGTTTTAAGCTAAATTCAATGATTAAAACTAAAATTAGATTTATTCAATAATTTTTCGTAAAAAACTGAAAAAATACCATTTTTGGGGTACAAAACCCCCAGAAAATACCCCTTCAGATAAGTCGATCTGTCTGGTTTTTGAACTTAAAGTCATAAATGTTACTTTAGACGTTTGTACCAAATTTCATAAAAATCGAACCATTTTTCCGAGAGTTATCGTGCTAACATACACACACAAACATACACACACACACACACATATATATATATATATATATAGATAATTTTATATATATGTGTGTGTGTGTTTGGGTGTTTATATGTGTCCATTAGCACGATAACTCTCGTAAAAATGGTCCTATTTTTATGAAATTTAGTACAAACGTGTAAAGCAACATTTATGACTCTAATTTTGAAAACCAGACAGATCGACTTATCTGAAGGGGTATTTTCGGGGGGTTTTTCTACCCTAAAAAAGGGTTTTTTACTGTATATATATATATACCTTTAAAAGTGTAAATTAAAAAACAACACTTGTAAGCTTTCCTCCTATATTTCGGAGGAGTTTATACCCCCTTCTTCAGAAAGAAAATACTTAAAAACAGAAAATTAAAACTAACACATAATAATAAAAATATAAATAAAAGTAAAATGTAAATGTAAATATAGCTAATCAGCTGTCAGCTGGTTCTTGAAAAAGTTATTATAGGGGCAGTTTCTGGGGGGTGCCAAATTTGTCTTATCTCAGATTAAGCCCCATTGGATTTCTTGTTTTTAAAACAATTTGATGGGCTTGCTCATATTTCATTAATTGGTATCTGTTGTATTCCTCACTTTCGTTTATGTCCATCTTTGGAACCGCTTTCAATGAATAGCAATCTTCAGTTTTTTCTTCGTTGTGAATTTCAATATGTTGGGCTAATGGCTTGTTCTTATCTTTGTGAAAAGTGTCGAAACGATGGCCTGTCATTCTTATTCTTAAATGATTCGACGTCTGCCCAACATATTGTTTGTCACAATGGTTGCAAGATATTTGGTATATAACATTCTTTGTGTCACATGTTATGTTTTCCTTTATAGGAAATGTTTTTCCGGTAACCGAACTGCAGAATTACTTAGAGTCACACATAATTTTGCAGGTTCCACAGCGCGGTTTCTTGCAAGGCTTGCATCCAATCTCTATTTTAGTTTCTGGTTTCGGAAAATTCGTTCTGACAAGTTTCGCCTTTAAGTTAGGTGGCTTTTTAAACGTGACTCTAGGTGGAGTAGGCATAAAATCTTTAGCTTCTGGAAGTGTCTCCAGAAGGCAGTAAGCCGTTTTTATTATGGAGTTTATTTTATGAAGGCCAGGGTGAAACTGTGTTACAAATTTTACATTTTTAGATGCAGTATCATTTTTTCTTGTATTTGTATGTCTAAGGGTTTAGTTGTTTACAAGCCTCTCAGGGTACCCCAGCCTTGTAAAAGCATTACTGATCTTAGACACATAGTCAGTAAAATCTTTCTGGCCACTGCATAAGTTTTTTGCTCTTACTGATAGGCTTTTTGGAATAGATTTCTTCACGTACAACGGATGGCAGCTAGAATAGTTCAGATAACTCATAGTATTCGTCTCTTTAATGTGCAGTTTGGTCTTAAGTATTCCAGAATCAAGACAAATATCAAGGTCTAAATATGTAACAGTTTAGTCTAACTGTTATTCAAGATACAAACAGTCCAATCCCAACTAAATGGTCATATTGTCTTGAAGTTACATCCCAAGACACTGAATCAATGGCAAGTATTCTTAACGATAACTTAGTTAGTTTGGTCAAATTATCCACATCTCAAGCTCATCAGTCTGAAGATATAAAGAAAAAAATAAATGTTTTATTTTTAAACTTCTCTAGAACGTTTATTACAAAACTTGAAGACATTTCTACAAAACCAATGCCTGTGGTAAATATGTTTGATCAAGCAATATCATGCTTTACTGAACCTTTACCCAGTCCATCGGCTGATTATATTGGACGTAAAAATTATAATAAAACTAGGGTAGATGGGTTTGAAAACGTTGAGAATCTTTCTAGCTATGTATTAAAGAATGATGAGTTAAAAGTATCGTCCAAAGGACTTACTTTCTGCCCAACTCCCAAGTTCAACCAAATAAATTTAACTAATGATGCTCTCTCATTTGCAAGGGAAGTACGCTTGAAATATCATTTCAGTAAGGAGCCTCCAAATAAACAGGAGGAACCTCTCCCATGTCTTCAGCGATCTAAAAGAAATTCTGACTGGGAACCAACTCTACCTCAAGATCATCCAGTAGAACAGTTTATTAACGTCATACTAGCTAATCTGTCAACTCCTAACTTCGAAAAGTACTTAAAACATGATAATAATTTAACAATTGGTGAAATAAAAGCTATAAAATCGCTATGAAACAATAAAGAAATAATAATTCTGCCGGCTGACAAAGGCAATAAAATTTTAATCTAGAACATAACTGATTACTTGAACGAAGCTAATAGCCAACTGTCTTAAAGATGTTTATAAACCATTGAAAGAAAATTTAACAAGTAAATTTAGTGAAAAAATCAATGAATTTTTGAACGATCATGGACCTAGTGAAGGGCTCTCCGATAAAGATATTAATATCTTAGTTCCTAAAATTCCTCGCACACCCACGTTTTACATGCTCCCAAAAATTCACAAAAAAATGTATCCGCCTCCTGGAAGGCCTATAGTGTCTAGTTATGGCAGCCCCACTGAAAGGATATCAGCTTACATAGATGACCATCTTCAACCTCTTGTCAAGTGCCTTCCTTCTTACATAAAAAACTCAAACGATTTTAAAGAAAAGTTATCGGCAATACAACAACCACTACCAGAAGGAACGCTTCTTGTAACAGTAGATGTTAACTCTCTGTACACTAATATTCCCCACGCTGATGGGATGAATGCAGCTGAGTATTTCTTAAACAGCAGAAAGTCTAATGAAAAACACAGTTCAGGGTTTATTTTACAACTTATATCTATGACATTAACAAAGAATAATTTTGAGTTTAACAATAACCACTACCTTCAAATGTCCTGGACAGCAATGGGGACAAGAATGGCCCCTTCGTATGCTAATTTATTCATGGGTAAGTTTGAGGATGGATTTTTGGATTCACAGTCTTTATTGCCCATGCGATGGTTCAGATTTATAGATGACATTTTCTTCATCTGGACTCATGGTACTGACTCTCTTATAAGTTTCTTGGAAGCCCTTCAACAATTCTCTGATTTTAAGTTTACCTGGACCTACTCAGATAAAACTATTACTTATTTAGACCTTGATATTTGTCTTAATTCTGGAATACTTAAGACCAAACTGCACATTAAAGAGACGAATACCATGAGTTATCTGTACTATTCTAGCTGCCATCCGTTGTACGTGAAGAAATCTATTCCAAAAAGCCTATCAGTAAGAGCAAAAAACTTATGCAGTGGCCAGAAAGATTTTACTGACTATGTGTCTAAGATCAGTAATGCTTTTACAAGGCTGGGGTACCCTGAGAGGCTTGTAAACAACTAAACCCTTAGACATACAAATACAAGAAAAAATGATACTGCATCTAAAAATGTAAAATTTGTAACACAGTTTCACCCTGGCCTTCATAAAATAAACTCCATAATAAAAACGGCTTACTGCCTTCTGGAGACACTTCCAGAAGCTAAAGATTTTATGCCTACTCCACCTAGAGTCACGTTTAAAAAGCCACCTAACTTAAAGGCGAAACTTGTCAGAACGAATTTTCCGAAACCAGAAACTAAAATAGAAATTGGATGCAAGCCTTGCAAGAAACCGCGCTGTGGAACCTGCAAAATTATGTGTGACTCTAAGTAATTCTGCAGTTCGGTTACCGGAAAAACATTTCCTATAAAGGAAAACATAACATGTGACACAAAGCATGTTATATACCAAATATCTTGCAACCATTGTGACAAACAATATGTTGGGCAGACGTCGAATCATTTAAGAATAAGAATGACAGGCCATCGTTTCGACATTTTTCACAAAGATAAGAACAAGCCATTAGCCGAACATATTGAAATTCACAACAAAGAAAAAATTTAAGATTCATTGAAAGCGGTTGCAAAGATGGACATAAACGAAAGTGAGGAATACAACAGATACAAATTAATGAAATATGAGCAAGCCCATCAAATTGTTTTAAAAACAAGAAATCCAATCGGGCTTAATCTGAGATAAGACAAATTTGGTATCCCCCAGAAACTGCCCCTATAATAACTTTTTCAAGAACCAGCTGACAGCTGATTAGCTATATTTACATTTACTTTTTACATTTATTTATATTTTTATTATTATGTGTTAGTTTTAATTTTCTGTTTTTAAGTATTTTCTTCCTGAAAAAGGGGGTATAAACTCCTCCGAAATATAGAAGGAAAGCTTACAAGTGTTGTTTTTTAATTTACACTTTTAAAAGTAAATATATATATATACAGTTTAGAACGAATGGTGTTTTTGGCATTTGGGGATCTCAAAACGAAAAGTTATCATGGTCCCGGGCCTAGGTCTTACTATGCCGACTACGATAATAGTTTCTTCCCTATAGGGGAAATTCGCTAATAGTCTACGGTGGTGATGAGAAACCCTTAACTGAAATTTAAGCTTATTCAGAGTCGTACATAAAATTAGCGTTTGGACTAGTTGGATCTTGACTACAGTGAGGCAAGAGGCAAGTGAGCCACCACGTTACATCCTCTCTGCTATGCGGTTTGGCCACATCCCCTGGCCGTTTATTTATGCCTAGTGTTTTACACCCACTCATACTAACTGCCTTTTATATTTATTACTGTTATTATTAACGTAAGTTATAGTTTTAATAAACTTGTAAAACAAACATATTGCAATTCCAAGACAACAATTAGTGTGTTTTATCTAACGTTAATAAATGGATTTTAATTAAACTACTAGATCATTTAGTTTATGTTGTTATTTATTACAAACAAAATTCCAGGATAATGATAAACTAAACACATCAGTTGAGTCATAGTAAATCTTACCTTAATAACGTAATAATTTAAATTAGCTGTTTAAAATCCAGATTTCGGTGCCCGTAGAACCACCATCAGTTACAACAATGTGCCAACTAAGCTAAAATGTATCTGAGTATTCATCTGACATTTTATATCATAATACTCGTACATATGATTTCAACTGAAACGATCAATAAAGAGAGGCTACTCTGAATGCAACAACCATATCGACACAACCATTTATTTATTACCAATCTGTTCAATCTCTTTGGAAAAAACTTGTTGACAAACCTAACGCATTTTAAATTGCAAAAAAACTATTCATAAACCCGTAATGGTGATTTTTACCTGTGATAAACTGTTTTTCCTCTGAGATAATCTCAATAATGAAATAATCAACTATTGTGTTTCACTCTATGCTCTATCATTTTGAGAAACAGGGAAAAGGGGGAAACAAGCTGAAAGAAAACTGTAATCCGTGCAATACGAGAATGCGTTATTTTCAGATATGATGCATAACAATCCTATAAGACCACCACGGATCCAACTAAATAACGACTATTAATAAAGAGCGTAGCTAACAAATATTTATCTGGTATTGATTCCAAACAAAGAAAGGCCAGGGACATTACCAGCCCCGCTAAGCGTTCAGCCCCCACCTGACACTGTATATTTATGACCAGGACACAGAGCGGTTCCACACTGGTGTTTCACCACGAGGTCTGCCTTTTATCTTAATGGTATATGCTATTACACTGATAGCATCTCATGACCCTTTTTATTATTTAAGTAAGTACATTTCATTGGAAAGGTGGCAGCGTACATTTAGGATCCTATGCGTATCGTTTTGAGCTAAAAAAATCATGAATCAAACAAATATGGCAAAAGTGTAATATTTTACCGCTGAAGAGAGCTTCTTCCAAAATATAAAATTGCTCAATCCGGTTGACAGGTAATAACACTTCAACACAACTACCAAGTCTTTTTACAGCAATACATCTAGGCTCTACTCTCACATTGTAGGGGAACTCACAGTTTATTAATCTCATAATAAATCAAGAACTATTCCTAAGTTAACAAATTGATAATCAGGACAACATTTTATTCAAGATATAAAATTTTAAATGACGATGAAATTATTTTATCATAACCTTCTTTAAGTTAAATCCTTTAGTACATTCTGTATATGGTGAATACAAGGTTTATCTACCAATAAACGATAATCCTATCAAAATATCACAGTCACCAAATTCCGCACGATCAGCTTTTCAAACAAATTCAGGATTATCAACGTAGTAAACTCTTTGTGTTTAAATTTGTTATTGGCTAGATTTAATGATCGTTTTTACTAGGGGTATTATTAAATAGGAATATTCTATAAAGCGATAGAAAAACGTACACAGCGTTTTCTAATCAATATAAATACTATCTCGCATATATCGGGTGTCTCACGAGAAGGTTTGAACATTTGATTTTGTGTTGCTTGCCCATTTATCCATCGATAATTTAGATACTTTTCACACTTTATGATAGAGATTTTAAAAGTGTTGTGCACATTTCATTTCTCTAACATTTGTGGGGGCAGGATGGTGGATGGTGGCATAATGAAATAGGGTACGTTAAAAACGAAAATACAATGTTTTAGTTTTTTTTTTATATTTGTATTGTCACATTTTAATCACTTAAGAAATTTTGATCAGAAATATAGGACATAGCCTAGTGAAAAAACCTAAAACCAAAGTAATTTTAGACTTTGGTTTTAGGTTTTTCACTAGGCTATGTCTTATATTTCTGATCATAATGTCAAGAAAATGAGTAGTCAAAGACTAAATTTACTCAAATTGCCAAATTCGAGATTACTCAAACTGTTACCCATCCACAGCGACACACTGGTAACAGCGCATAACAAATTAAGTGTACGCTTTTAAAAGGGCATTCCGTGGTATCCGGAGGAGTTCCTCTTCAATTGAGTGTTTTAAATCCTCATCGTTGTTGGAGCTAGGGGTAAACATGCTCCTTTGAGTGACCCCAATTGAAGAGGAGCTTCTACGGATACCACGGAATTTCCTATACAATCAGAAACAATACGAGGGATTTTTTCCCTGGATGATTCGTTTAGAAAAAAAACCTTATGAAAATCTAAATACGGTTTTTTTATTGATGCATAGGCAACGCTTCACTCTTTTAAACCTCACACCACAATTAAAACACAGTTTATAAATAATTAAATTAAATAAAAAAAAGATTACTTATTCACAAAATTAAAATATTTAATTTAGGTTACAATTACCTTTTAACTAAATATCTCTTGAATCCTGATCCTATTTGACAAGCTTCCAGCGATTTTCCTAGTTTGAAGTTTGACTTTCAAATCCCACTAGATCCTACCCACATGTATAACTAAGCATTATAAATACTGCTTGTTCAGTATTAGTTATAATTTTTATATTCTAAGTGAAATCCCTCTTCTCGTTTTAGTTTATTGAGGTAAATACTACAAGAGTTTATTTTGCAAATACACTTATATTAAAATGCCATATATAGTTCATACTTGATAAAGTTTGTCTAAATGAAATGTCCTCTCAGCAGTAACCTTTATTTGCATGGTTATTGAGCCGATTTATTAAGGTTAGGCAGGAAATAATTTTAATATATAGGTTAATTTTCACTTTCTCTGTAAAAAAATTATAATTGTATGGGTTATTTATGTAATGTGCCTATCTTTAGAAGAAATAGTCAGCAAGGTGTCAAAACTAAGAGTTTACGACTTGAATTACAATTAAATTTTTTTAATGACAGACTTTACGTATTGGTTATTAGAATCTTGATTAAGCTATTTTAATGCATGCTAGTGACAAATTTAAGAAAATAAGGCTGGAAAATAACCGCTTAAAAAAGGGTCAGACCTATCCTATAAAGGTATAAAGGTACTGAATCAATGGTACTTTGGACGTTGTACAATCCCATATCTTTTTCAAAAATCAAGATGACAGAACTTTATTCTATATTGATTACACCACACAGTTTAAAGCTATGGATTTAGTGGAGATATTGTACTACTAAGCCTCAAAAGTAATTAGAGAAATTTAAACAAATATTCATGCAAATTTGAGGGGGAACAATTAGTTTATGTCATTAAGTTTTCAGTCCCACGCAATATTTATTTTAAATCAGGTACTTATTTGTAATTATGAATCACAAATTATGCGGTAACTTTGATTGTTGTACAGTGTGGTCAGATCTGAATACCATTGTAAACGCAATGGTCACGGTAGATTAGGTCACCGATTACAGGTAAGGTTACTCATCCAACACTTCTTGACTTTAAAGTGTATCTAGAACTGTTAAGTAGATACAACTTTGATTGTTGTACAGTGGGGTCAGATCTGAAGACCATTGTAAACGCAATGGTCACGATAGATGAAGTCACCGATTACAGGTAAGGTTACTCATCCAACACTTCTTGACATTAAAGTGTATCTAGAACTGTTAAGTAGATACAACTTTGATTGTTGTACAGTGAGGTCAGATCTAAAGACCATTGTAAACGCAATGGTCACGGTAGATAAGGTCACCGATTACTGGTAAGGTTACTCATCCAACACTTCTTGACTTTAAAGTGTATCTAGAACTGTTAAGTAGATACAACTTTGATTGTTGTACAGTGGGGTCAGATCTGAAGACCATTGTAAACGCAATGGTCACGGTAGATAAGGTCACCGATTACAGGTAAGGTTACTCATCCAACACTTCTTGACATTAAATTGTATCTAGAACTGTTAAGTAGATACAACTTTAATTGTTGTACAGTGAGGTCAGATCTAAAGACCATTGTAAACGCAATGGTCACGGTAGATAAGGTCACCGATTACAGGTAAGGTTACTCATCCAACACTTCTTGACATTAAATTGTATCTAGAACTGTTAAGTAGATACAACTTTGATTGTTGTACAGTGAGGTCAGATCTAAAGACCATTGTAAACGCAATGGTCACGGTAGATAAGGTCACCGATTACAGGTAAGGTTACTCATCCAACACTCCTTGACATTAAATTGTATCTAGAACTGTTAAGTAGATACAACTTTGATTGTTGTACAGTGGGGTCAGATCTGAAGACCATTGTAAACGCAATGGTCACGGTAGATTAGGTCACCGATTACAGGTAAGGTTACTTATTCAACACTTCTTGACATTAAATTGTATCTAGAACTTTTAAGTAGGTACAACTTTCGTATAAAGGAACAAACAAATATATATATAATCAGTTTTAAAAGCATAACACACACGACTCAGAGGTGAAGTGTGGCTACAGTTAGATCTTATTAAGTATTTTATACGTACTTTTGCATACACTCGTTCCTTATACTCTATTTAGTATTCTAAATAAATTCCTTTTTATTGTTATATTACCCTTATTTATGTCACTTTTTGATATTTCTAGAAGGTCACTAAAAACGTGGTTTTATTCCCCCCCAAATAACGTTGTACTTGTAGGTTTTAGTGATGCCACAACCGATTGCATTTGACAACCGATTATTCACCCAGTGGTTTTAGGATTCACCCAGTTATTTTATCCTGAATGATTCACCTTAACGATTTATCTGAACTTGAACCGGGGTCTTTGGAATAGGAGAAAGAGCCTGTATCCTAGTATATCACCTGTGATCGCGTAGTGATTTCTGCTTTATAATAGGCTGCGTTCCGGATTTTCGCCTGTTATAACTAGGAGTACGCTCTTATATCACGTATGAGGATTGAGCACACAGTTAACAATACAAACAAAAATGTTTCAATTGACAATATACCTTATGGGCCCCCCATTATAACTGCAGCTTGACAATGACATACAAATCCAGAACATGACAAACAATGAGGCCTGAAATCTGTCAATCAGTCAGTCAGACAAAGTGCATATGAAGTAGTTATACTCACCCCTCAGTCTCACAGAGGCCTGTATCATCCAGGCCCTCATAATAATATTAGCTGAATATTTTGATAAAATATAATATTTTGGCAACAATAAAGGCCACCAATCAGTGATAGCACGTGGTTTAAAAGTAGTTATTTCCACTTTGGCCCTACTATAATTTTACTGTAGCTTAATATTGTTGTAAAAATATATACGTATAAATACATAACTTGAACAATTCGTTTTAAAATCAGTCAATTGGTTTTGAATGTCTGAATAATTTAAACTCTAATCCAGAGGTTTTAATGTAACACATTAGCCTTACTGGGGGGGGGGGCTATGCCCGCTAGGCCTCCAATTGTTATTGTAGTTTGATACTGTTGTTCAAATGTATTGCCTATAAATGCAGAACTTAAAAAACAATGAGGCTTAAATCAGTCAATTTGTGTTTAAGAAGAATAAATTGACTTATTTTAAAAAAGAAAGGAAAAGTAGTATCTAATGTTAAAATAAAATAACATGTAAAAATAATACGGGGACTTCTGCTTGAAACAATAATTATTTGTGTATTAAGGGAGTAAACTGCAACTTTGTTCCCTGAGGGAAATTTTTGGTGCCCAACACCGTAGGTGAGGGCGACAAATTTACACACAACATTTTTCCCACACCCCAAAAGCCACAAGTATTGATAAGTATTCACATTCACAATCCCTGTCCATTTTGGTTACGTAATGCGTAATAACTAAACTCGGAACGTTAATTGCAGCTGGAGCGAAATATTAATCAGCTGATCCGATTCCCTTATAGCTGCAGCATTAATGATTGCAGCGAAATATCAGCAGATTCTGTTCCGCGGGAGACAAAGTAGCACTATACTCCTTCATTACAAGGAGTAAAATTTTACTTTACCAAGTAGGTTTAGGGAAACAAAATTTATCACACAAAATAGGAAAGATGTTTCCTTAAATTTTTAAAATGTATTGTATTAGTTCACACACACGCAAAAAGTTAGAGAAAACTTAGTAAACAAATTAATCGACCTGGAAGGACGAGTCCTGCACGGTCCATTAACACATATATAATTGCGATTTCTGGTAAATAGTTCAACTAAATTCTATCAAAATCTAACAGGAGCATCTCTTTTACTTGTTAAATATTAAAAGTAATTTTTCACTGAGAATAATGTTTTCTGAAAATAAAAGTACCAATCTTTGTAGGACAGGAGCTTCAATTTCAGATAAAAACTATTTAAATCGGTCCTTTAGTTTTTGTTAGTGGATTTACAAAAGGAATGTTGTTGATAATTGAACATGGGCTCTTATGAGAGCTAAATATTAAAATTAATTTCTCATTAGAAACAACACATCTAAATTAACAAAGATATTGATGACATTAGTGTATGTTAAAACCTTCAGTTTAATACAAAAACTATTTAATAGTTTTTGTTAGTAATGTAAGTGATTTATTGAAAGTTGAACAATATTATTTATGGGAGTAATAAACGCAAACATTGTGCCTTAAAAAACACATAAAAGAAAATAAATGTAATTATGACATAACTGCAGGCCAAAACCTTTAATGTAATACTAAAACAGTTACAATTGGAACAGTAGTTTTTGTTTGTAGATTTACATAAACAATTTTGTAAAAAAATGTTAATCGGGCTGTTTCGGGAGCTCAAAATATTTTTATTGAGAAAGATCTATACTTATAATGGCTGTGCTTATGCGTGTGTGTCCCAGGTAACTTTGAAAACGCATACTCAAAACTGCTCCGGTCCATAATGTTTTAGAGGGCCAGCAAATTGTAGATAGGTACATTTTGCTTTTCTTCCAGACCTCAGGACTCTGCCCCAATAGCATCAAAAGCCACCATGTTATTCTTATTGAGAAAAGGTTTTGGTCTAACGGCTCCTCAGACTTGCTCCCGGACCTTAACACATTGTTGGGGGACTAAAAGAATGGATATCTTTTTCAGTGCTTAGTGCGATTTCCATAAATCCCTTACAATGGTTGTTCCCGTCAATACATGTTTAAGTATTAGTGGAATCAACATTTGTTATCTGGACAAATGTTAAGACAATATCTTTTGAGACCGAATAATAACTGAAATCGAAATAACCGAAACCAGGTTAGACTTTCATGAGTGGAACGAAGTAAAAAACCGAATGAAATTTTTCGATAGGGTATAACGATTATTTAGGTTATTCGGTTAAGGTTTCGGTTAGGCCTATTATGGTTTCGGTTATTTAGGTTTCAGTTAGGCCTATAGTAAAATAGGCTTGACCCGGACACTTTTTTTACTATTTTTAGGTTGTAGTGCCTTTCCATAAACGATGTCACCAATAAAAACCAGACCATTGTAAAGTGTGTGTACTTTTCACTAAATCCATTTACCTTTGGCCTAACTGTTATATTATTATGTTGGATGTTATTATAACAAAAATAAATAAAAGTGTTCGGGTTAACCTCCACAAACGGTCTTGAACTAGACACCCACCTAACTAACGTTATAACATATAAACAAACCTCTCCTGTCTGTAGTTGGACAGTATTTTAAAGTCTGCAGATGCCTTTGAACCAACCAAAGGCTTAAATGTAAAATAAATAAAAAATTGTTATGGGTTGGGGATTTTATTTTTGCAACTAAAATTAATCAAAAAAAATAAAAATAAGGGGAAAAGATTTTTGAAATACAGTTTGAAACATGGGGTTCATTATATTTTCCACAGACATGATCACTGATGGTCGATTTAGGCAAAGAATACTTTTTCGCCGTTGCTCTTATAAACATACCGTATCAGAGCTCAAAACCACAATGTTGTTATTAGTTATGGCGGGAATACTGTGATTACAGCAGGGACGAGTCGTCACGGTTGACACATCCACGGAGTATAATTAAAGTGTCCGGGTCAAAACTGGAACAGGCCTGTCGTAAATGTGAAACAATTTTTTACATATAAGTTGTTTATCTCTTTAAATAGCATGGCATTATGCACGCTTAAATTTCGAATGAAAATATGCTTTATTCACTAAAACAATCGGACTAACGTGAAAAAATTACATGTCTTAGTTAGACATAATATTTTGTGAAAATCGTCAGTTATAAACGATTAGAGCATGCCTCGTTTAAAACAAATGTAGGCATACCTATAACGAACGACTGCTCAACTTTGCAGCTTAGTTTGGAAATATTTAAGATTACAAATATGAACGTGTCTGGGTCAAGACCCCCTGTCCGTGTCTAGCCGGTTTTAGGATACGGTATGTTATGTTATAGTTTAGGTGTCATGCAATTTGTCCAGATAACAAACGTTGGTTCCAATATTACTTTTAAACATGCATTGTGAGGAACAACATTATCATGCTATGTTTGTTTATTTCATTTTTATTTTAAGTTTAATTGAATAACAAACTAAACTAAACAATCATGACGTGGGTATGATAATTACAAACATAAAAGATATTAAATATTAATCAGTGTTCAAAATATCATCCTAATTAATATACCATAGCCTATCGTACAATTTCATTTGGTTCTTTATTTTGTTCCACTTATGAAAGTGTATACGAGCCGAGTAAGATCGAAACCATATTGGATTCGCCTGAAAAATTAAATGTAAGTTAAACAAAACTCATAGCCTATTTTGGATTTAAAACTTTTATCACTGTACCCTTGTTTCTGGCAAAAACAAATGTGATTTCCAAACTCTAGAGGTAAATTTATATGAGGTTAGTTCAATGAAATTGATCATTTTCAATAGAAAAGTAGGCCTAGGATGAACTTGTGCCAAAAGGCACAATTATCCAGAGACTTAAGTTTTACCTTACGGAACAATTTTTGAAAATGTTTATTTTACATAAAAATGAAGAAATTCAGACAAAAATTTGATTAAAACAGTGGTGTATGGACAGTTCTGGTAATGCAATTTTCATTTTTCCAGGAAAAGAAATTTATATTAAACTTAAGTTTTCAATCTGACAAAAAGTAAATAGTCTAGACCCAGAATATGGGGAAAACCAATGTTCCACATTAAGTTTTAATAAAATATCGTCATTGTTAAAAACACGATGTATAGGTAGGTATAGTTTATTCTTTTTTATGTTCTTGCAAATGTTCATTATCGTCATATTGTAAAGTTGCATTGGTGAAAGCCGTCATAAATAAATAAATGAACAAAGCTAAATAAATAAATAACCCAAACATCTAATTTTATTTGATAACTTAGTTTTATTCGCGAGGTAATACTTTTTTGAAGAAATTAAGACTTTCTACTGTTAATGAGTGGAAATTATAATGTAAATAATTACATTTATTAGTGTTTAATCACTTTAATCACGTAAGAAGGAGGTTTATCACTTTAATACCCTTATTGTTGACATCTTTCCTTTCAGTTATTATGTCGTCTGGAGTGGCCAAAGTCCCATAGTCCAGCGCTCGGCCTGCATTTTTTAAATAGAGTACGGTACCAATAAAGCTATAAATTATAATAGTATGTAAAAATAAGAATGCATCTTTTAATTAGTAGAAAATAAAATATACATACAACTTTTAAAAGCTAATAATATTTAAACCTTAGTTCGTGTGTTTCAAGTTACGAAAAGAAGGTTTTTTTTCTTAGTCAACATGAACTACAGTTCTGTAGTGAATCTATGGCACTGTGACTTACGTTACTCTATAGTTGAGTCATAGACGTTGGCTAAATATCAACGATTCAAGTACCACTAAAATGGTTCCCAATGATAATCTTATGGGATAAAAAAAATTTGTTTTAAAGATTATTTTATTATTACTTAACCAAATATTTCCAATAACGAACTCGACCGAGATTTAGTACTATAGAATCTATCTCTAAAGTTTGAACTGGATCTGTAGAGGCGTTGTTGAGTTACTTTGATCACAGACACGCCAGTTCGAGTTAATTCTATTACCAGTCTAAGCAGTAAAGTTATGTAGAAGGATTTTCCCTCACTTCGTTCACTCAGTCCAATAATTTACCCGTATTAAAATTAAGTGGTGGAATATTTATTTGTTAACAGAACAAGATAAATCTCCAATTCTCACTTGCAGAAAAGGTTACTTTCTCTACGGCTACTATCTTCAGTTTTACTCCGAGAGAACATTTTTCCTCAAAACCAAAATCAAATGTACAATCATTCAGAAAAACTTCGTCTGGGCTGATAGAAAATGCGCTGACCGTCTTCAAGAAAATATGTACATAATCGTTTATTGGATATTAGTAAAATTTAAGGTTTATTATGCTTTTTGAATCATAACAAGTAACTTGTAAATCAGTCATAATAGATTTAATAGATTCTGTTATTGTTTAAGAGGGCACACGGCAATAGTCCCCGTTCAGATGCTCATCCAGCCAACCCAAGTAGTTGGTCAGTCTGGTGTAGATTCCGGGCATATCAGGGGTGCCACACTTGACACCGAAAGACACGATCCCTGTGGTCAAAACGGTTCAATATTACATAAATTTAGGAATAGTTTGTTTATTAATTTATTAACGTTTTGCTTTTCATGTATTCCTATTTCTGTCTTAGACTACTATAATTGTTATTATTAGTAACAATAAAGTTTAACAAACATTTATAACAGTAATCTAAAGTGGAAAATCACGAAACTTATTAAAAATATAATTTATATAAATTAATCATGCAATAACTACCTATTTGAAATTTAATGTCATTATCACCAATAACATAGAGAGGTCCTCCACTGTCTCCCTGAAACATACAGTGAATTGTTACCGTGAGATTTGGATTTAAATTGTATGTATTACTGTAAAACTACTTTAAATTCTACATTAGCCATATGATTATATACCAAACAGTTTAGCGACTTCAATTCTAGTTTAAGTTTATACGAACCAATATGTCATATAAAACAACGTAAGACCAGTCGTCACGAGTCTACACCCCTCCCCCACACAGCCCTTTGACCATTTCAGACTTTAGGTCATCTTCAGCCTTCACCGCTTTAGGTCTCAGGCTTTTGACAACTTTACCACCATAGGTCCTTGCCAACACATCCATTCAATGTGTTTGCGTATTTATAATATACATTTAAAATCATCCGTTTGCTTACTGAATACGTACTTTCTGATAAAGTTATTCGTACCCCTCCTACTTCTCACCAAAATATGTTGTCCAAAAGAAAATTCTTTAAACTAAATTGCTTATCTTCGAAAAAAATCAACAAACTAAAAGATGTTTAAAGAATGTATTGGTTGTGTAGTTTTAAGAATTTAATCTACGAGTACTTCCTGTATTTTCTTGTACTAGTACAAGAACATATTTGTACTACAAAAACTGAAATCAATGTACCCCCCGTGTTTCTCTCAAAATTTGGACCTCAAATACGCACATTTTTTGTCGCTAAAACTGCATATTGTGAATAAATTTATCTTGGAATCACAATAAACTCTTACTTTCTTGTACTGTAATTCATGTCATAGTCGTAGTTTCCCTGAAAAATAAGTTTTAAATACTGGAAATTATACAATTTAATTTAAAAATCGGTAACATGTAAATAATTCTGGACCTAAACGAAAACATTTACTGTTAAACTTGTATTTTACAGTAAACGTTGTATTTTACCAGCCAGCCGGACAAAACGTTGCCTACTACTTCTTACCACTAAAATGTTTTGCAACCTTTATAGGCACAGTCTAAGTTTTTACTTTTACTCACTTATGGCGTCTTCATCACTAAGACCTCTACAGACATGCGATACGTCATAATAGTAATCCCCCTTCCAAACACTTAAGGAAGGGGAAAAGGACTATGGTGGTAGGCTATAATAACAACGGTCCATCAAGAATTCTCTAACCTTAACTTTAAATTTGTTATGCCATTATATCTTGCATTGATGACAAAACGTTGAAAAGTATACGTCCTGTATATGATGGTTTAGCGTCAACAGCTTGAGTATGTTGAGCCGCGGTGTTGTTCAATCTATTTTCTTTTATGTGTGGGTGTAGTAAACAATAAGGTCACAGATTTTGACATAAAGGTCATCTTCCAAATGAGTTTCATGATGTCAGTTTCATAAAGGTCAGCTTCTATGGCATTGTTAAAATGTTAAACTCTTTGAACAAAGGCTTACAATAAGAACGGCTAAAGATTTTCGCAATTACTCTTACTGCCCTCTTCTGTGATTTAAAAATGCTGTTAAAGGTTTTCTTAATATTTTATACCCATAATATTATCGAAGACCTGACATAGCTCTCAAACAAACTATAATAAATAGCCCTAGAAACATCAACATTCCCATACTTTGCTGTGAACGTAGGAACATACAATCCAGACGAAATCTTTGAGGCAAGTTCATCAATGTGACGACCCCAAAGCATTCTGTCACCGACCTTGACCCCCAAAAACTGGGGTGGTCCTCACCTCCACCAGAGTTTTTTCATCGATGTGGCTGATTGGCTGATTGTTTTCACTCATTTTGCTTTGTTCGAAAATGCAGAAAGTGATTTTTTTCTGAGTTTATTTATAACTTTAATTTGTAAAAAGCCGTGCAAGTGAGTTAATTTAGAAAAAAGTCTTTCGTTAACAAAATTTTAGAATCTTTATTTTCGTACAGATGGTTGTGACGTCCGCAAAAATGGCAGGGTTGTCCCCTTCAACAAAATTATAGGTGTCGTTGATTTATATGAAAAGAAGAATAGACCAAGCAATTGAACCCTGGAGGATTCCTACCTTTATAACCTGGGACGACGAGAACAACTACTTTGGATTGCCGGAAGAGTCAGTGTGCGAAATCGTTGTAACGGTTCTCCCATGCTCAGATATAATTTGAGACATTTAAGCACAACTCCTGATTCTCCTAATTTTCTTCCACCAGGATGGAATGATTGACACAGTCAAAGGCCTTCGAGGTGAATGAAACATCGCAGCGCCCTCTCGTCGACCTTATTATAGTAATTTATTTATAGTAACTCTAAAAATCTTGTTACATCCAATAATATATTCACTTACCTGACAAGCGTCTGATTTACGTTTATAGGCACAAAAGACCATGTTGTACATACTAGGCACTTTACTGAAAGGTTTACCCAGTTTCGAATCATTACACTGCGAGTCTTTCAGTAGCGACAGCACAGCCACTCTGGGCATGCGCGAGGTCTTGCCCTTGTAGTCCGTCAGTCCCCAGCCCGCCACTGCGGCCGCCTTGAACCGCAGAACGTCTACCACAAGGAAATTAAATTACAATGGTCCTACTTAATTAAGGCCAGCTTATTTTTACATCTATCATCTTGAAATTATTTCAAACTAAAGCGTAAATTTAACATAAACTAAACTCAACTAATTCCCGACGTCAGCTGGGACATTTTGTAATGCATTATATTGTGTAAGGCAAGGGGTTCCAGAGATGGAAAAATGTTACTGTAAGAATATGTATCACTGGCCAGTCAAGTTAGTGATAGAAATAAGGAATCCCATATGAAATGTCAGCATAATGAAAAAAACAGAAACAAACAAGTTCGTTAAGTTGAATTCAAAACTAAATGCGGTCAATACTGTCTTGTATACCTGTACTCTGGTAGTAACGGAGGATGCGTTGAGTTAAAGAGCCTTAGTGAGAGTTTCCTGTAGCTCTCTCACGTAAAAGGTCGTACTTACTTGCAAAATATTTTGGACCTATGAGAGTGATTACGTAATGTGTAATTATAATTATGAATAGTTGCCTTGTGGAAATCTCTAAAATGGACGATGCCGACAACGTAATATCTTAGTTATTGATTACTAATATAAATGGTTTATAATACTATATTATTTTATTCTGAAGTTATAATGTTTTGTTTCACCTCAGAGATATACAGTTTTTATGTGATAGTAATTCATTTAACTGCAGTTTTTAATTTGACCACTTATAAAAAAATGAAGTTTTATTCTAAAGCATAACGCAAAAATTAGAATTAATATTTCATAGTCATTTTAGTCTAGTCCCTGTTAGTTGTAATTAAGCTTACAATTTAAATAAAAGCAAATATATAGCACCAAAACACGTAGAAGTTTTATTTTCATAAGTCACTTTACAGCTTTCTGACAGCTCCATGTCAGTTCTGAGGACAACATTGGATGAACAACAAATAAGTTGCAACAGTATTGTCCAGCCTAATTTAGCCGTCCTGCATTATCAGCCCGTGTGATACTTTATCAATTCTGAGCCTTTGAGATAGTATCGTGACCCCCTCCCCTGTCCGGTACTATCTGACAAGTGCCTGGGAGGAAGGACTCTTACCAGACATTTTCTTGGAGTCTCGAAGGCTGAAGGGTGAAGGGTTTGGAGGAAATCCCCCTACTTGTAATGCAAGCTGGGTCAGGTACACTTAGGGGAATTTCCTTGCTTTAAAATCCAAGTGGTCATCTTGGCTGGAGGATGAGTTGTTACTTGTTGAGTAATAATGTCCTTTTACCTTTCGAGCTGATTTATTGTCAATCCGTTCTTTCCAGTGGTCTTATAGTATTTCAATATACGCTTAGCTGACCATCAATTGCTAATTCAATTAGCATAATATCATGTTTAAACCGTGTGTCGCTTGTTTTTGATGCCTTAATTTTATATTCCAGTTTGCACTAATTTCAAACTCATTTTTCGTATAAATATAACTAAAAAACGTTATTTACATTCATAAATATGTGTATTTCAATTGGACAGTAGTAGTAGGGAAAGGGGACTTTTGGGCCAAGTGATTTATGGCTTCCGGTCACGTGACCGGAAGCGCTGAGTCATGAAAGACGTCATCTGAGGCTGAGCCAGTGACGTAGGCGGTTTTGTGACGAAATGAGTAAAAGTTCAAAGTTCAAGGTCACGGTGAAGTTTTTTTAAAAAAATCTACCTCGCACTCGTAAAACGATTGTGATTCGATAGTTAATCGATAATAAATATCGAATGAAACAATCGAATGAAGCAATCGAATGATACGAGTGCGAGGTAGTACAATTACAAATATTACTTTATTTTATTTACAATAAGTTATGTTTACAATAATTCATGTTTACAATAGTTCCCCGTTGTTGGTTGTCATCGATGTTGTTGATCCGGACGAGTTGCGGCCATCACTTTGCTTTCTGATGAAAGACGGTAGATACTTCGATCCCTGCGCAGAGTCCATGTTGTGTTTTTGACACCTATCTGTTCTGTTAGGTGTTTGCATTTCATTGCTGTCAGGAGGAAAGAATACGTGACGGCAATGAAATAGAAACATCTATCAGACCTTGAGTGAAATGATATTGTTATTTTGTGAAGAGCGTCTCGGAGAGCTCGATGTTCACCGGTCGAGAGCCGGAGGTGTACTGACTATTCGCTAGCTAGCGTTTTTGGTATCAAACAAAATGGTGGGGGTAAAAGTGTAGTAGAACGAAGCAGATGGTGGACAGCAGATGGGCGGCGGCAGGTGGCAGGTGGCAGGTGGCAAGTGTGCGGCAGATGGTAGTCCCCCACTACACCAGTCCCCCACTACACCAGTCTCCCCACCAAGTTTTACATCGCACAATAACTAGTTTACATGTGTTAGTTAGGGTTTAGCTCTTAGACTGTCAAGACCTTACCTCCGTAACTAAAAACCTCAATAATGTTTGCGCTTCAACGCGGTATAAGTATAACAGCTACTATGATCTAAACCGGTGCATGTATTCATATGGTTCTTTTTGCGTAGCAAACAACTGGTTAAAAGTGTTTCAACCTCAATTATTCTTCGACGAAACCGCTCATTGTCCACTAAAAGTGTAGACCTTCTGTCTTCATCGTCAGGGAAGTAGAAAGTAGTGTCAAGGGGACTACTGAAGGTCACCTTCCTCATGTTCCTGTAAAACTGCGACATTTTTCAGACCGTCTAGGTAGATGTTCATACGACAAGAGCTGGAAGAATAATGATGTAGCGTTATCGTGTATAATAGGCATCTACCCCCACCACAACGTTACCTTGTCCTTAAAACCATCGTTTTTACGCCACGGATGCTATACTGTTGGTTAGATTTAAATTTAAATTGCACCTACTTGTTCGCCTTGTCAAGCTGCGTAATTGAAGTACCCACATGTTAGACCTTGAACCAAAAACAAAGAAGTTATTTAGGTTTGTCCTTGAAAATAGTTGTTTTTTCGCTGTTGCTGCTATACCCTTTGTTGGATCTGAATTCTGTTTGCACCAACTTGTTCGTCTGATCAATCCGCGTAATTTGAGTACCCAC
Organism: Allygus modestus; assembly: GCA_963675035.1. NCBI lineage: Eukaryota > Metazoa > Arthropoda > Insecta > Hemiptera > Cicadellidae > Allygus > Allygus modestus. The sequence goes on from OY776112.1 coordinate 313,726,674, forward strand.
TTAATATATTTTAAACCGTAAATAAAGAAGTTATTTAGGCTTGCCCTTGAAAATAGTTGTTTTTCGCTGTTGCTGCTATACCCTTTGTCGGATCTGAATTCTGTTTGCGCCAACTTGTTCGTCTGATCAATCCGCGTAATTTGAGTACCCACATGACATACTTTGCACAAACTGTGTACCCCCCCCCTCCCACCCCTTTTTTGGGTCATGTTCAAGGTCAAGGTCAAGGTCAAGAACCTTGGGACTTAGAAATTTTCACAAAGTGGGCTGCACACAAACATAAGACTAATAGTCTCCTGCCTATGTACAGGCCAAGTCCCTAACTTGAAATGCTTAGGGTGGTCCTGAAAAGGACCGTTTGTGGAGGGAGGGTGGGATGGTAAGGGATTTTACTTTACAGTCCACTTCACTCTACTCTCTTCTTTTACCAAGGACAAGGTCTGTTTGTATGACACTTCTGGTGGTGCCGGAATTGATCGTGGCAATTCCACCTCAAAGAGAACTTCACCGGCAGTTAAGTAGTAGGTGCTTCCGTTCTTCAGCACCGCTCTGTACGGGAAGTTTCTTCTCAAATGTTTGAATTTTGTTTTGGTAACTGCAATGGGAGATACCAATTCGTCTTCCGTCAAGGTCTTCATCTTCTGCAACACGTCCAGATGATCCCGTGTGGCAGAGTGTCGTTCCGTTGTTGATGAAGAAGTCGAACCAGAAGAACCTTGTTTGTAGTAAAGAGGGTGGTTTTTAAAATCCCTCTTTAGCCTCATTCTGAGGGAAGAAGGTTGTTTAAATCCGCTTGTCTTTGGAGCTGTCTTCTTCAAGGATTCCTTAATCCTTTTCAGTTTCTCGTTGGTTATCGGCGAAGTCATTTTGTAAGAAGAGAGAGAGAGCGAGAGCTGTGAAGTGTACCAGTCAATGGTTGAAGCTGGAATGAGGTGGGGAAGGAGTAAATCGAGTCGCAAGGTAAAACCTTGCCCTATCCATATATGGTTAGAAAGCTGAGACAGGTTCTAGAACCGGTCCCCCCCCCCTCAAGGTCTCCCCCCTCAAGGTCTCTCCCCCCCCCCCTTTGAGCCATGTTCAAGGTCCCCCCCCAAGGTCCCCCCTTTTTTGGGTCATGTTCAAGGTCCCCCCCCCCTGACGTCACGGGGCGGAGTCACCTCCCACCACTGACCGCCGCATTTTGCGAAAATAAAACCTTTTTTGTTCCATGGTGTAGTATTACTGTAGGGGAATAATCCAATGACTTCATCAATCCAACTGATACACTTTTACTGATGCATGCTGAGATGGGGTAAAAGATTCGCAAAAAAACTTCAGTTAAAATGTGAGGAGGAATATTTTCTTCAACTTTCTTCTTCCTCTTTGGTACTACCTTTGATGGGTCTGCATTACTTTCCTCCTCTCTATCTCTTTTACCAAACTTTAAAAATGCAGTTATTTCCTTGATGATTTCTTCTTCGCTAGTATTATCACGTTCCAATAACGGTGCTACCTCTGCATCACCTTGTACAACAGATGGAGAACTCATTTTGTAGAAGATGTTGCCCATGCGACGATAGACGATCAACTGAAGACCTGCATTGTTGCTCCGCTATTTATAGGTTAGCGACAGTGGCGGTGCCGGTGGTGGTACAACGTTTTACAATACCGTCTTTACGATACCAGTCAACGGTGTGTATGTAACAATTTTATCGTGCAAAATTAAACAATACGCAGATGTATTTGCAGGTACGTTTTCTTGAAATTCCATTTCTATTTTTATATCAACACTAGACGATTTTACAGATTCGTTTTGTTTGGAGCAATCAATTACAACAATCGGAGCTTTCGATTCAAACTGTACGGGAGATAGTAGAGGTGTGTTTGTTTTGCCGTAATATGAATTTTGGAACCTAGCGTACATATCGTATAAAACACTGTACTTTTTTTTATCAAAAGAGATATTAAAGTTGTCGTAGGGAAAGAATTGTGAATTCAGGAACACTTTACAGTTTGTTAATTTACAATGGTCAAATTCACCAGCATTTTCAGTTAATATACTTTTTTTCTTTGTTTGTAATCCAAAGATTACATATCTCGCTTTTTCCAAATGAGTAGAAGTTTTTACAGTCCATGTATGCCGTTGTGTTGAAGGTAAAACGGGGTATTCATGAAACTCCCAGCTTCTGAATGGCATTACAATGTCTCGATCTGATTTTAACTTTCTTAATAATGTAATCCTGTGTTCATCATTTAGTCGCACATGTGGTACTCTCCAAACAATCTTGTCTAATGTTAGTTTCCAGTCTAAATTGGCTTCAGTTGTTCCAGCAGATGCTTTAATAATATCATTATCGTTTGATGACCTTAATAAAACTAGTTCTTGTTTTACATTTATTATTATTCTTCTGTAATCTTCAGCAAATCCTAAAAGTAATCTTAAAGGTACGTAAAAATCAAAGTTTCCCGAAGCGTCAGGAGTAATTATACTTTTGTCTGGTGCAACCCATCCTGCAACAGCTAACAGATTCTTCTCATTTGGTGTTAAAGACGCTAATCCTTTTAATGTACTGGAAATTCCAACCTTTTTTGTTGAATCGACTGTAACTCCTGAAATTTCATATCTAATCTCGTCAAACAAAAATGCCATAGGATTATTTATGAACGGAACAGTGGTTCCAACAGTACCGTCAGCTTTTGTTACTTTTCCTTCAATATATAAATAACTTTCGCATGGAAGAGTATAAATGTCTTGTTGTTGTATAGGAATCCTAATTTCATCGTTATTGTTTAATTTGGACGAAGCGTAAGGGTTGTGCGTGTGATATTCCTTTTCCCATAAGGTCTCGTCGAATGTTGGCCCCTGCGCTATATCCAGTATATCCATTGTTAATGACCTTTAATCCAATTTCTTCTATAAAACGAATGTTGTCACTTGTTAATCCTTCTACAGCTGATGAGCTACTGACCTCTTTGCTGGTTGGCTCTCTCTTTTTAAATGATAACCCCATTATCTAAGCGGATGATTTTATATGTATTCTTACAGTAATAGCTTCTCCTCGAAAGTCAATAAGGTTTCCGTCTTGATCCACTATGTTCAGCACGATGTCTGAAATGAAACTGGTGTTTAACGGTAGGTACACATGGTTTTGAGGCTTTTCTACTATCTTGAAACCCGGTGCGACTGATGGGTAGAATGTGTGTAATATATGCCGATTTTCTCCATCTCTGTAGGATCCTTGTATAATGTTACATGTAATGTCTATGCTGTTTACTTTGATGATCGTCACAGTTCTATCCCTAGAATGAGTTGTATTAGGTTCTAATACCTTTGTTTCCTTAGAAAACCCCAATAAACTACCAATTGAACGTTCTTGGCCAAAATCAATATAATACTTAGAAGTAATTTCGGCTTTCATTGTATTGTTATTGCCTTTTATCGTTATATTTTCTTTTCCCATATGTTTTTGTATAACTTCATTTATATTATCAATTTCATAAGCTCCTGTTGGTAAACTGAATTCTTCCAAAGCTGAATATTTTCCTTTATTATCTTTTGTCTTGTAATAATGTATTTTGTTATTAATTCCTTCACTAACGTTTGGAATAGAGTTATATGTTGTTAAATCCAATAATGCGGCTTCCCATAGTCTTCCTTTTTGCAAACGTAGCGCTGGAAACAGAATACTGCGCAAAGTACATGAGTTACCGGTTAATGACACTGTATACGAAGACATCTTAAAGTTGACTAACACTTTTAGCTAAAAAGTCTAAACATAAATGACCGCAAATGGATGTATCATCAGGTTTTTTTCTTGTATAATTGTAAAAAACATTTTCTGCCGCACGAAAGTATTGTTGAAGTTCTTTCGGTGGTGGAAGGTTTCCAAAACTGTCGAAATAATAAATCGTTTCACCAAGTTTCTTGTAACACACCCAATGAGTGCCTAATCCTTCACTATTATCCAAATTTACTATACCAGTCTCATTTTTCCACATTTTAACCGGTAATTCATCTTTCATAAATACTCCTATTGCTTTTTCACCAATACTCGCGTCACTAGATTTTACTCTTTGCCAAGCTTTCTCAGAAAGTGCTCTATCTGCTATTGATCTATTTTTTGTATCACCAAATTTGGAATACGCTATATCGTGCTGTTTACAGGCCTGATCAAGCTTATTTATTCCAGGATCTCCTCTAGCAAGCCGTTTCTCTAATTTGGTTCCAGGACCACAATATTGATATCCTCCAGGTAAATGTAATTCCACAGGTAATAAATCAATCGCCTTGTTAACTATAGCTCCAACCGGTTTACTTAATAGAGAAAATGCTGTTGATGCTATTCCCCTTCCTCTCTGTAATCTCTCTCGATTATGACTGATGCGTTTAGCCCTCGGCATGACTATTTATAGCCAAACTTACAATCAGTAGGTGCACTCTATAAATGTTTTACAATGAATGTAATATTAGTCTTGGCTTCTTGTATTATATATACTGTTTAAAATCAATTTATTATATAGAAATGGATTAATTAATTAAATGTAGACATAATAAATAAAAGTAGTAAAAATAGAAATAAGGTGTAATTGAAGATGTTTCAAATGTTTCTCCGCTGGTGATGGTATCGTTGTTTTCGGTAAAATGAATAAAATCTAAATAGTTGTCATGTTCCCTTAAAAACTTGCCACTTAATCGTTGGTAATTAAATAACACATTCCAGTCTAGTTTATCTTTAAAATTGTCAATGTAATTTTCAGAGAGATTTTGATATTTACTTATTACTTCCCAACAGTTATTAAAATTTGATGTCATCTCTACAAGGAAGTCTTCTGAAAACTGTTGTCTTTGTAAAATATGAATCCAGTTAACTCTGTGAAAATAAATTCTTAACATAGTCATTGTGAAGAGGTAGTGTATGGAAAGTTGTTCCCAATCCATATATCTATCAAACCGTTGAACAAAACCATCTGTCAGCACTCCTTGGGGAAATCTCGGCTCTTGAGATATTAAACTCCACGCAGTAATATTGGATTCCATCATCCTCTCTGTATTATCTCTCGAATATGACTGATGCTTTATCCCTTATCATGGGTATTTAAATTCTTTTTTCTCTTATATAATCTTCATCGTTTTCTGTTGGTTCATTAATCACATTCACTTTATCCCCCTTTCCTAATGTCTTGACTTTAGAAGGCTCAGACGGTTTATCTAATTGATTAGGTTTTTCTGGATTGTGTATCTTTTTCCAGTCTAAATAATTGTGGCTGTTAACATCTGAAGCTACAGCTCTTCCTGAAGCCCGATGGATATAATTAAATAAAGCTGCACCAAACCTTTCCATATGTTTTTCATATTCTGTAGTCCATTTCTTGTGTACTATATCAAATATTTTCTTATTTACAGCGTCTCCATCCTGCTCACAATCACCTACATTTGACAATTTTAATTTTTTTACATCATAGCTTGTATCAGTTTCATTCTTTTTGTAAATCGTTAACAATTTTAAAGTCGCTAAATTTACTGCTTCACCATCATAAATGGGATGTTTTATATTGCTTAACCTTTTACCGGAAAATCCCCAATGGTCTTCGTGTACAATCGGGGTTCTTTTATCCATGTATTGTACCGTAACCGCATCAGAAGACAAAAGCGGATCACCAACATTTTGAATTACTTTTCCTTCAAAATTATAATTACCATCAGGTGTTAACGGAAACCCAGCTCTTTTTTCACTATATCCAGATTTTACTCCAAACTCGGAATACCGTCCAAACTTGTCCACACTCATGATGTAACTGAATCGCTATCGTTTAGGTTCTTACTATATATATATATATATATACGTCTACTGAACAATTATTTCTCGTTTTCGCAGTTCATCAACCAAAGCTACCCATTCGTTTTCTAAACCAGTGTGCCCGGCTTCCATAGCTTCATGTAATAACCTCATTCGATCAACTAACTTATTTATATCGTTGTAATATATTATATTGGTTTTATACAAATTTTTTAATAATCCCCTTCCAGATGTAGTAGGATCAATTGTTTTTCTTTTTTTATGCAAAACATTTAATTCAGCAGAAGATAAAGCTCTTCTTTTAATTGGAGCTTTATTTGATTTCGAGGGGAAAAGACTAGATATAATGTTTGTGTATTTTATTGACCTGTTTCTATGAATAGGTAGGTCTTTGGAATATTTTTTTCTATGTGCATTTGTATACTCTAGTATATTTTTAAACAATTGTAAATCCTTTTTAGTATATTTACCAGGATTATTTTTAAAGATGAGTTCAAACAAACCTGCTGTACCTTTATATTTCTTATCACCAATAACTATATCATCATTTTCGTTTATATCTAACTTTTTATCTCCAATCATTAATCCTTTATCCTCTATTCTAGCTCCATATGTATGATAATTTTGATTAGCATGTGTGCCATGTAACATTTTTAATGTATATTTTCTTCCAAGTGTTCCTTTAAACATAATATCTGTGCCTAATTTGCTTAAGTTGGATGGGTTGATATCCTCTTCTTCTGCTCTTGTATCTTCCGCACTTGTATCTTCTGTACTTGTATCTCCTGCAATGTTCTTTTCCCTTAAATCTCCTATATCTCCGCTTTCTTCATACTCGTCGCTTTCTTCAGATGTTTGTAACTGGTCAGAACTTTCATCATTCTGAAATTCTTCTTCATATTTGGAAATTGGTAGCATTTTGTCTCCTTCGAAGCGAATTGAAGGTTTTTCCATATTTTGTGCTAATCGCTTTAAAGGTTCAGTAACAGGTTTGAATGTTGTTTCTAAAAATTGCTCTCTTTCATTTATACCTGATTTTAAAGCTCGGTTTTTTTTGTCTAATAGAATCACTAAGTGATTTTATTTCCTTTAATAGCTTTTCCTGGTTAACCATCTTCACACCTTGACGACTTGTACAGTAATACCGCTAATCAGTGTATTAAAACGAATTTATCAAAACCTATTCTATAACGACCATCTTTTATAGCTTGATCTTTCATAATAACCAAAAATCCATACTTTTCCGCCCATGCTTTTCCGCAAAGCTCTTTAAACTTTTCAAATGGCATATCCGCATTCACATGATCGTTATATATATGTTTTAGGTTAGTATCATCTTGTTTGAATACAATTAGAATATTTGCATTATCTCTGATAAGTTGTTTTGGGATTTTGCTATAAGTTTGTCCTATATATATGCTGTCGATGTTATTATGTCTTCCCATGGCAAAGTAGTTTCTAATAGTATCCTGATTTTCACAAGATACATCGTCAAATATAAATACAGAATACGGTTTCGCTTCGTTTGGTTGCATAATGCTATCACTAGCGTTAAATTTGTAAAAATTAACATCAGACACATCAGATAGGATTTTATCCAGCAATTGATACTTTGGTTGATGTAGAGACTTTGAAAAAATATATAGGTTACTAAACCTTAATCCCTGCGGATTAGTGATCAAATTAAAGACAACATTGGTCTTTCCACAGTTTGAGGGGCCACTTACTATACATCGAACAGTGTTTGGAAGTAAACTACCGTGTTTACCATTGTTGATTTTAACGTTATCCACAGTTAAATCATCTATGTTATTAATATTGAATCGATCTTTATGGTGAATAATCTCCATCCTGCTCAAAGGTTAACGATGAAATGAGTTGCTTGTATTAAACCAAGTCCTTTATAGGTATCCATGAATCCTCAGTTTTGTTAAACCCTAACCACCGCACTTTAACTGCGTCCTTTTTTCTTTGTAACACTTTTTCAACAAGATATACATCACCTACTGTTGACTTTAACATTTCATGTCCATAAAATGCACCTTGCAACAAATCTCCTTTGTTATCTTTTAGGATATACGTTTCAGGTACAGTCGGTTGCACTTTATACACTGTAAAAACTTCATTCGTCCAATTGGGAAGGTATTTTTTGGTAAACACTCCCTTATATTTACTAATCCGTACTTTATCACTTACATTAAATTTTCTTGGCTGCATTTTTTCTACTTTAGGCTTTGTATTTTTCTTTATGCGTTTTAATACATCTTTTGCATTTCTTCTATTTACTTTGTTAGGTTTCATACCAATAGTTCTATGAAACCTGTTGTTATAATCATTTATTAATTGTGGTAAAACATCATACCATACGTAAGAACCTCTTTTTGAAAATTGTTTATACAGTGCTCCTTTTAAGGTTCTATTAAATCTTTCTACAATAGCAGCTTTTTTCTCTGAATTTGTAGAATAATGATTTATTTTATATTTATTCATTAACTGTGCAAAGTTTGTATTAAAGTATTCTGTTCCATCATCAGTTTGTAAATGTTTAATTTTGTTTTTATCTCTTTTTATGGCTATTTCCATGGCTTCTGTTACGCTTTTACCAGTCTTGTCCTTTAGAGGCAAAGCGTCTGCAACTTTTGTAAAACAATTAATAATTGTGAGTATATATTTAAATCCTTTGTTTATTCTGCTATGCGGTCGCATTTCAATTAGATCCGCTTGATATAGATCATTTATCCCTTTTATAACAGTATTTCTTCTTGGAAACTTTATTCTTGCAGGTTTGTGTAGTTCATTAATAATCTTCTCCTTCAGGTCTGACATGATGGTTTCACGAAGGCAGCTGATATGGTATTAAATATTCTTTGGTATAAATCTGCTTATATATACATATAGTTCAAGGTCATTCAAAACTTGTGTAAAAAAAGGGGAAACACAGCTTAACATTGCTGTGTTTCCCCTTTTTTTACGGAAAGGAAAAGGATCAAGGATCTAGGACGATGAAAAGGTTACTCGTCAATAGGGTTGAGGGAGTAGTGGCCGAATGGCAATGTGTTGATTTTGTCTGGAAGGGTTTGTCTTTTGTCGTCATTACAGGATAGCGCCTTTTTAACTTCAGTCACGCTGTACAGCTGATGGTTAAAACTTCTGATGGTGTTGAATTTAGCTGTAATGATGTTATCCTCAAATAAGCATTGCTTGTAGTGTTCAAAATGCACTTTCTTCTTTAAATATAAACTCTTTACACCTTTAGCTTTCTTAATATAGCTATTCTTCTTTTCTTCTTCTTCTTCTTCTTTTTCATTATAGAGTTTCAAAGAATATAGTTTAGACATCAGTGCAACAATCTCTTCAAGTAGAACACCATTAGCCTCATCCTTGAATTTGCCTAGTACTTTTTTGTGTCTGCCATTATCGTAGTTTGGATGATCTTTTGGATAATCGGAGAAATCAAAGTCGTTCTTGTAAATAAATGTACGTAAATCTTTATACATGTCCAATGTTACTATGCGATATATGAAAGCGTCAGTGTCCATATATGTAATAGATATATTTTCTCTTCCGTAGAACGCCACCATTTTGTTGTAGTGAAAATCGTACATGTGTGTTTTTGAGATGTCCAAGATTGACATGCCTATATACAAAGGACGATCCATCTTCACACTCGTCTTCTTCATGGACACTGCTACAAGTTTTTCATTAATAATTATCGATGTTCCAAAATTTGGCTGCTGTACTAGTTTCTGTAATTTTTTTGCGTCGGTAACAAGTTTAACATTTTTATGTCTTCTTTTGTTTTCCAATGTTTTTCCAAATATCGCATTATTCATTAATTTAAAGAAATCTTTTTGAAAGTCTGATGTAGCTGCTGCTCTTCTGATGGTATTTGAATCAATGTAGGGTTTCAACCAGCATGATTGAGAAAATTCCAAAACTCTATTAATTTTTGTTAAACGTAGTCCTAATTCGATAGCTTGTTGAACCACCCAAAAGTGAGCCACGTAGCGTTGTTTATTATTTAATGTCATCATTAATTTGGGGTGTTTTCCAATTGGTGAAATTTCTGTTTTAGCAAGAAGTGGTAGGTCATAATGAAGATCATGTAAATTTTCTGGGTATTCAAAATCGCAATCCAAAATATATCCAGTGTCACCATGTTTCGGAATTTGTAAAATATCGCCAATAGAGTCGGGATTAATCCATTTAAAGTTATCAAAAGGAAGTGGGTTTGACATTGCCCAACCGTACAGGTTATTTGCATCGAAATATCCTAAATAGGTTGACGGTTTGGTTTTATCATAATCGGGTAGGTATTTGTTGTTGGCTTTGACATGTCTGGTAACACTTTGGGTCAATCCGCCTCTTACTCCAGCTTCAACCATTAAAACCATGTCAATGTCTGTTAAAAGTTGGAGTTTGCATTTTGTTTCTTTTAACATGGCTTGCCAAGCTAATCCTGGTGAAGTATACGAATGTAGAGGGTCCAAACCGTATGCAGCAAAACAAGTGTTTCGGAATTCTTCCATTACATCACAAAGAAGAGTTACATCTAGTTTGACATAAAAGTCCGAGTAATCTCCTAAGGTCTTCATATCTAACTCGTTCCATACTCGACGTGCGTGTTGATAGTCCTCAAGTGATATTTCCGAATCATTAAGTTTGTTTTTGAAGTTTTCTGGTGGAGGTAGTGATGTTTCATCAAATCTATGCAGTCCATCGATGTAATCATAGGGGAAGACTCCTTTTCGAAGAACCAAATCCATTTTACTATTGGGTACAATTTTGCTTGTTTCTATCAAATCTGTTCTTCTTAGATTTTCAGATAATTTCATGAGGCTTGAAGGCATAAATCTAAATGAATCAACAAACCTTAATTTAATTTTACTCACCTTTTTTGAAAAGCTTATAAATTTTTCCATTGTAGTAGCCAAAACGTCTATTGCTCCATTATCTCTTCCTAGTTCGGGGATTATGAAGTGCGAATCATATCCACTCAGATTGTGCAGAACTACGGGGATGAAATATGGTATTTTGTAGTTCAAGTTGCAAGCGTTACAGGCTGCACCTCTATACGCTCCCGTAAGATGATCGTGGTCACGAACTTTAACGTTATCCAGTGTAAAGGTGTTATTACACAAATAACACGTTGTTGTTGAATAATAATGTTGAAGCTCTTCTTCTTCCATAGGTGTCATGGGTACCTTTGTTCCATACAGTTCTTCTACCTTTGCAGCTATTTCATACAGATCATCGACAAAGTATTTGGCTGCTTCTTCACCGCGATAAATCTTTGGAGAAGATGATAGTCCATATTTTTGAAGATGGTCTTCAGTCAACGTGGATTTAATTAGTATGCAATAACTGTTTGGTGAATGAAGTTGGTATTTGCTTCTTCTTGTAACGTCCTCTTCTTGTTGTTCAAGTGGATGTAAAGAAGACTCAAAATCAGCGTAAACAGCAACAGGTACACGGTATTGTTGTATTATTTTATCAAATTTTATCTGCGCTCTGCTGGAATGTGGCAATTTAATTCTAACCTCATAGTTTCCATTACATAACCTTTGATGTTCTACTAACCATTCTGAACCTCCCCTTTTTAATGGTTTGCCTACATGACAAAAACATCTTTTACAAATGGTTTTCTCTCCGTGTTTTTTTGATATTTGTTTAGATACAAGAGCTGCAAAGTTTTTTATGTAGACATAGTGGGATATGTCCCCTTTAGTGATCAATAGCAAATCCGTATGATCTCTGCGCTCAATAGGTGTTATGCGCAAGGGGTACGCATTGTTTGACGAATCTAAGCCGAAAATGTTGACAGAAGCTGAAGGATTTCGCTTTTCAAATTTTGATATATCAGTAATTGCAACAGGGTAAGTCATTCCCTGAAAATTATACTTATGTTGAACTTCTTCATATGCTTGACTTGGTCTTTCAGGATGGTTTTTTACATATTTAGCCAACATAACGTATTTAAAACATTCATTATTTTCATTTTGCACATTAATACAGGATAAGGTATTTCTAATCTTTGTTGGTAAAGGGATATAGCTACTGCCACGAATTCCATAACCGTGTTTGTGCACTCTTAAGTCTAGCCCTGTGATGCTTAACAAACTCCATCCAGATCCTCTTCCTTCGTGTTCTTGTATTTTTGTCATTAGCTCTTCAAAACATTCAGATACGATTGAATCAATATCTGAGGAAGACATAATAGTTCGGTTTTTTGTTAAGAAACCTCTCGGTGAAGTTTCATTCTGAATGTTTGTAAATAAAACATCTAGTAATAGGCCAAATTTGATAAAATTTAATCTTTTTAATTCATTTTGCAGAGTTTTACTTACCAATCCTTTTGCGTTATTTAAAAATTCTTCAAGTTGTAATTTTGCATTGTCAATTTTAAAGTGGGTTACTACATTACCCGGAAGTGCTCGGGCATGTAGTTCTACATTTACTGCTGTTGATGCTGAAGGACGGTGAAGTGTAGACAGAGCATGCGTAGAACTCGATGCAGCTGATGATGTTGAAGGACGATGAAGTGTAGACAGAGCAGGCGTAGAAGTCGATGCAGCTGATGATGTTGAAGGACGGTGAAGTGTAGACAGAGCAGAGGTAGAAGTCGATGTTGATGGTGCATATTGAATTACAGTTGGTCTGGAATGTTGGTGTTGAGCTAACATTTGATCTATTTCTTTCAATTCTTCTTCTTCATATTTTTCATCTTGGTTGTTGTTATGTTTCAGTTCATTATGAATCATTAAAAGAAATTCATCCTTAAATGAAGACTTGCAAATATCGCAGCGATGCATAATGTAGGTGCGATCTCCACAAAGGTCAAGGCAATAATGAACAACACTGCAAATGCCCCTCTATTTATACCCTAGCAAAAGTGGTGGGGGTACGTATTACGTTAAGTTTACTATTTTTTTGCATTTTATATTTACTATTGTAGCTGAAGGCTACAAAGTTCTGTATTTAGGTCAAGGTCATTGAACATATTTGCCAAAACGGGGAATAGAGCAGTAAATGATTTCATATCAAACCATAAACTGATCTATTCCCCGCTCTGTATTTAACTAAGACAATTTTATCCAACAGGAACATTTGATAGATTTTAAACTCGGATGTGAAGTCGGATTGTACACATTGCATCTCGATCAACTAAAAATTTCATAAAACATAGGGATCTTCAGTTGTAGATTCATCTTTAACATATTTGATGGTCAACATTGCAGAACGAAGATCTTGTGGAATTACGTCGACTTTTATGAGTCGCCTTTCGAGTTCAAACCGTTTTGTTATTGATGTAAGTTTCATCACATCATCGATATCGATGAGGGGAAAGCTGTAGCAAACGGAGTTTCCTGGTGGGTTCATCATGCCGATATGATAAATATACACTGTTGCATCGACATTAAATATACGTTCCCCCACCATTAAATTTATAAGTTACCCCCACTTTTTCTAAACAAAAAAAAGCAAAAAAAAAAAAAAAAAATTGAAAGCTGGTAAATATTTTCTGTCTTGTAACTGGGTCAAGGTTATACAACGATATTACCAAAACGGGGAATAGAGCAGTAAGTAGTTCTCACTTTGACTACAAACTGATCTATTCCCCGCTCTGTATTTAAAGTTTGTCAGTTGACAAGAAAAAGACAACACTTAATCAGACTCATTTGATGAATCGGAATCAGTTGTATCAGAAGCATCGGAAAGAAATAGTCGTCGACGAATATGATATACCCCTCGTGCACTATCTAAAAATAACCCATCCAAACTACTACTACTAGTGGTTGGAGTTTCATCATGTATTTCTTCAGAACAGAGAAGATGCTGATAGATTCTATAGGTTTCAGATTCCCCGTCACTTAACGGTTCAATTTGTTCCATATATCCTGCTTCAAGATCATCACTGTTTATATCACTTAATAATTCAAAATCTTCCATTGCATCCATATCACTTAATAATTCAAAATCTTCCAATTCGTCTTCATTTTCATCCTCACTTTCAATCACAATATGTTTTATAATTCCTACGATTGATTTTGCAGAAGGAAATATATTATCCTTTGGTGACATAGCTGCTATATATTCTAGTGCTAACACAAGTAGCAGAATGAGATAAGCACTGATGAGAAATCTCTTTTTATATTCCCCGATTTAAGTGGTGGGGGTAACTAGTGATAAGAAATGGGTATTATTGTATCAAATATATGTAACAATGTTTATGAAACAAGGATGTTTAAGTCCTGTAAGTAGGTCAAGGTCGTTTTAACTTATTACCAGAACGGGGAATAGAGCAGTAAGCGATTCTCACTTTGACCGCAAACTGATCTATTCCCCGTTCTGTTTTCCCCCCGTTCAGTATTTCCAAAACATCTTTAGTCAATTACGAATGCTAGAAGGTCTTCAGGAAGATCTTGTTGAAGTGATGCACCTTCTAACAACGTTTCTAACGCATTAATGTATTTTATCGCCTGTATCAAAATGGCATGCCTTGAACTTTTTTTATCCATAAACGGTAATTTTGATTGTAATAACTTATATGTTTGATTTATTTTTTTAATCCTTCCTCTTTCTCTAGCATTCCTTCTTCTTGCCTCATCATTCTTTTCCTTGTTATTTGTTGTAGGCTGCATCGATGTTGTAGGCTGCGTCGATGTTGTAGGCTGCATCAACTCTGCTGGGCTATTCATAGCTGAATAACTATACTCTAAAGCTGTACGCCTTATATATGTTTACCCCCACTATTAAAGTCAAAGGATTTAGATGGTGGGGGGGGGGGTGTAAGAGATAGGGAAAGGATATGTTATTTAACAATTACTATCCGCAAATTTTTTCCAAGTCTCGTCAGTGGGTCACGGTCACTTAAACATATTGCCAAAACGGGGAATAGAGCAGTAAGCGGTTTCACTTTGACCGCAAGAAATAAATACATTTTCCAATATCTTACCAAACAAAGATTTTCTATGTCCCGAAGTGGGTCAAGGTCATCTGAACATGTTGCCAAAACGGGGAATAGAGCAGTAAGTGATTCTCACTTGGACCACAAACTGCTCTATTCCCCGCTCTGTATTAGGGAAGTGAATTTTGAAGAAAGGTCACAGTTATAGGCAATAAACCTGATAACAGAACCTTTTATTAATTTATCCAAACAAAAGGAAGTTACAGATAGTTTGCAGGGAGTATTTGCAAAAGTTTCTCGAGGGTAAGATGGGTAATGTCAACCGGTTTGCATGGCCGTATTGACAAAGGTCGGTTTTCGTGCCATACCTTTTTGTAAGGGGTTAGGAAAAGGATGAGAAACATACTGATCAGTTAAAGTTAATTTTACAAAGACCAACCAAGGTCGGTTTTACAAAGGTCAACAGCATCCTGAAACCCAGTCGGACGTTGGTCAGTAACGGGCGTCAGGCAACTGTGAACCAACGTTTTGACCAAGGTTAGTTATAGCGTGTAAGAAAAGGACATACCAACCAAGGTCGGTTTTACAAAGGTCAACAACATCCTGAAACCCAGTCGGACGTTGGTCAGTAACGGGCGCCAGGCAACTGCGAACCAAAGTTTTGACCAAGATCAGTTTTAAAGCGTGAAAGAAAAGTACATATTTCATTAGTAAATAAAACACTTCAAAGACCAACACCACAAATAATTACAAACACCAACACTAACTACATTTTCTAGCAGCAAACTACAAGCTATAATCTAACAAACTAACATGCATAACATACTAATATGCTAAGGTAGAATCTTTAGTATACAGGGGTACCACCTATATACTAAAGATGCTATTACAGACAGCTAAGGCGAACAGCTAGCTAGGCTGTCAGCCTGAGACTGTGAGACCTCTGCGGTCAGCCCCCGCTTTTATAGCCGACGATCCGTGGTGGGAGGTAAAGGGAGGTGGGGGGGGGTTACACTATTGTCGCGACGATATAAAGTGCACATTGATATATTCCAAGTTCGTTAACTGGGTCAAGGTCAAGTAAACTGTGTTGTAAAATAGCAAAGGATTTACCTTTGCTATTTTACTTTTTAAGAAACGCAAGATAGCTCTAAGATAAAACAAGGGTTATAGTTATCCGTTTTACACAACATTCATTGTACAATGATTTGATAAAATGGAAAATTTCCATGTTGGAAGGTGATTGCCATATCATCAAAACACAATACACATCATTTCTGTGTAACGGCCTAAGCTCCATCTCTACTTTTAAGTTAATCCCTCGATACTCAAAAACAAGGATAGTGAGAAATGCTTCTGACAAAGCAAGCTCAGAAGGAACAAGCCAAGTGTTTACACCTACAGCTTCCATAGCGATATGATGATTTTTACCACGCTGTTGCAGTATATAAAACATTTCCCCCTCCAGTATAATATTTCTCCTTTTTTTCCTTTTAAGTTTTATCTTTGACTTAGTGTAAAATATCTAAGTCCGTTATCTAGGTCAAGGTCGTTGTAACATTGTAAAAAAAGGTGTGGACAACCTATTTACACTCTGCAGCATATGCTACAAATTGTAAATAGGTTGTCCACACTTTTTTTTTTAATTTGGAAAAAACTTTATTTAATTTGGAAAGAATGTTTTTTTTTTTTTTTTTTTTTTTACAATTTTCTCCACACAGTGGTTCCTGAATCGCCTCGGATTAGATAGTGCTTTTTCGTAGGGTTTTTGGGATGACGCATGCCTTTAGGTAATCTTAAAATGTAAAGACGGTCTCCACATTTTAACATGACCTTCAGGAATCCCATTATTTTTACAAAGACGTATTGTTTGTTTTTAGCTAGCCTATTAATCCGAGTCTTAGCTGGTTTCACTGTCGGATGTGGTGAAGAAGGAGAAGCGGTATTTTTTAAATGAAGATTGCACAGTTCTTCATTTAAAGTACACTGTTTTGCACAGCGTTCGCCTTTCTTTGCACCTTTTTTGAACACATAATTACATAGTTGTGCAGGACGTATGCACCTCCTATGCAATGACTTTAATTGATTGAATTTCTCTGAAGGAGATTGAATATTTGTGCAAATTACTGAAGGTCTGGTTGAACTAGTGGAAGGTGGAATTTCAATTGGGGGTCTTGTAAATATTTTAGAGCTTGAGGTGGAGCTTGATCTTGAGGTGGGTGATAAGGAGGAGCTCGAAGAAGACCTTGATCTCGAGGTAGATGATGAGGAGGAGGAGCTCGACGAAGGCCTTGATCTCGAGGTGGATGACGAGGAGGAGCTCGACGAAGACCTTGATCTTGAGGATGATGGTGAAGGAGAAGTTGAACGTGAGCGAGATGTTGAACGATCCATGATGGGTGGTGAAGTTGTCTTTTCAGGGATGATCAGGGCCATTAAAAGAGCCTGACGAAGAATTGAACCAGCAGCCGAAGTCGAGGGTGATGCAGAAGTCGAGGGTGATGCAGAAGTCGAGGGTGATGCAGAAGTCGAGGGTGATGCAGAAGTCGGCAGTGATATCGGGTGTGACTCCATAGTTCTGAGTGTGAGCAAGCACAAGCAGCAGAATGATCTTACCAGTGATGGGAAGCCTCTTTTATACCCAATATAAGTGGAAGGGGGGGGGATGGAGATAGGCTATGGTTTAAAATATTAATCTTTCTATATGTGACCAGACAAAAGTTTATAAGTCCTGTCAGTGGGTCAAGGTCATCTGAACTTGTTGCCAAAGCGGGGAATAGAGCACAAATTGGTGCTCTATTCCCCGCTCTGTATTAGGGGACAGGGAATTACAAGCAATGATTTTAATAACGAAAAATAAAGAAAAACCCAAAAAAGAAAAAATCACAACAGTTTCTCAGGCTAAGAAAGGTAATGTCAACCGGTTTACATGGCCGTATTGACAAGTCCGGTTTTCAGGGCCGAACCTATTTGTCAGGGGTTAGGAAAGGAGGAGAAACATGTTACTTTGAAACAAAAATAAAGACTTTACCCGCAAATATTTAAACAAATTGAACAGTTAAAGTTAAAGTTTATTTTTCAAAGATCAACCAAGGTCGGTTGTACAAAGGTCAACAGCAAACTGGAACCCAGTCGGACGTGGGTCAGTAACGGGCGCCAATCTACTGCGAACCCAAGTTTTGACCAAGGTAGAATTACAAGGACCGATTTTATATTTACAAGTTATTTTTCAAGGATCAAACCAAGGTCGGTTGTACAAAGGTCAACAGCACACTGGAACCCAGTCGGACGTGGGTCAGTAACGGGCGCCAATCTACTGCGAACCCAAGTTTTGACCAAGGTAGGATTACAAGGACCGATTTTATATTTACAAGTTAAACCCCACGGATAAAAATAGGGACACTTTACCCAGTTTGGATCAATATCCATAAGAAAAGGGAGCTGTAGGGAAGGTACATATTAGTAAATAAAACACTTCAAACACCAACACCAACACAAACATTAATTACAAACACTAACTACATTTACTAGCAAACTACAAGCGTTAATCTAACAATCTACCATGCATAACAAACTAACAAACACATGCAAGGGCGCGGATCTGTTAATTGCGCGTCGGGCCCAACGCACACTTAACAGACCTACGCTGCAGCAGAATGCAACCCAGTCGGACGTTGGTCAGTAAAGGGCGGCAAGCTACTGCGAAGAGACCGCGGACTGCTCCGCTTATAAAGGCGGCGGTCAGTGGTGGGAGGTGACTCCGCCCCGTGACGTCAGGGGGGGGGGACCTTGAACATGACCCAAAAAAGGGGGGACCTTGGGGGGGGGACCTTGAACATGGCTCAAAGGGGGGGGGGAGAGACCTTGAGGGGGGAGACCTTGAGGGGGGGGGACCGGTTCTAGAACCTGTCTCAGCTTTCTAACCATATATGGATAGGGCAAGGTTTTACCTTGCGACTCGATTTACTCCTTCCGCCACCTCATTCCAGCTTCAACCATTGACTGGTACACTTCACAGCTCTCGCTCTCTCTCTCTTCTTACAAAATGACTTCGCCGATAACCAACGAGAAACTGACAAGGATTAAGGAATCCTTGAAGAAGACAGCTCCAAAGACAAGCGGATTTAAACAACCTTCTTCCCTCAGAATGAGGCTAAAGAGGGATTTTAAAAACCACCCTCTTTACTACAAACAAGGTTCTTCTGGTTCGACTTCTTCATCAACAACGGAACGACACTCTGCCACACGGGATCATCTGGACGTGTTGCAGAAGATGAAGACCTTGACGGAAGACGAATTGGTATCTCCCATTGCAGTTACCAAAACAAAATTCAAACATTTGAGAAGAAACTTCCCGTACAGAGCGGTGCTGAAGAACGGAAGCACCTACTACTTAACTGCCGGTGAAGTTCTCTTTGAGGTGGAATTGCCACGATCAATTCCGGCACCACCAGAAGTGTCATACAAACAGACCTTGTCCTTGGTAAAAGAAGAGAGTAGAGTGAAGTGGACTGTAAAGTAAAATCCCTTACCATCCCACCCTCCCTCCACAAACGGTCCTTTTCAGGACCACCCTAAGCATTTCAAGTTAGGGACTTGGCCTGTACATAGGCAGGAGACTATTAGTCTTATGTTTGTGTGCAGCCCACTTTGTGAAAATTTCTAAGTCCCAAGGTCCTTGACCTTGACCTTGACCTTGAACATGACCCAAAAAAGGGGGGGGGGAGGGGGGGGGAGGGGGGGGGTACACAGTTTGTGCAAAGTATGTCATGTGGGTACTCAAATTACGCGGATTGATCAGACGAACAAGTTGGCGCAAACAGAATTCAGATCCGACAAAGGGTATAGCAGCAACAGCGAAAAACAACTATTTTCAAGGGCAAGCCTAAATAACTTCTTTATTTACGGTTTAAAATATATTAAGTGGGTACTCAAATTACGCGGATTGATCAGACGAACAAGTTGGTGCAAACAGAATTCAGATCCAACAAAGGGTATAGCAGCAACAGCGAAAAAACAACTATTTTCAAGGACAAACCTAAATAACTTCTTTGTTTTTGGTTCAAGGTCTAACATGTGGGTACTTCAATTACGCAGCTTGACAAGGCGAACAAGTAGGTGCAATTTAAATTTAAATCTAACCAACAGTATAGCATCCGTGGCGTAAAAACGATAGTTTGAAGGACAAGGTAACGTTGTGGTGGGGGTAGATGCCTATTATACACGATAACGCTACATCATTATTCTTCCAGCTCTTGTCGTATGAACATCTACCTAGACGGTCTGAAAAATGTCGCAGTTTTACAGGAACATGAGGAAGGTGACCTTCAGTAGTCCCCTTGACACTACTTTCTACTTCCCTGACGATGAAGACAGAAGGTCTACACTTTTAGTGGACAATGAGCGGTTTCGTCGAAGAATAATTGAGGTTGAAACACTTTTAACCAGTTGTTTGCTACGCAAAAAGAACCATATGAATACATGCACCGGTTTAGATCATAGTAGCTGTTATACTTATACAGCGTTGAAGCGCAAACATTATTGAGGTTTTTAGTTACGGAGGTAAGGTCTTGACAGTCTAAGAGCTAAACCCTAACTAACACATGTAAACTAGTTATTGTGCGATGTAAAACTTGGTGGGGAGACTGGTGTAGTGGGGGACTGGTGTAGTGGGGGACTACCATCTGCCGCACACTTGCCACCTGCCACCTGCCACCTGCCGCCGCCCATCTGCTGTCCACCATCTGCTTCGTTCTACTACACTTTTACCCCCACCATTTTGTTTGATACCAAAAACGCTAGCTAGCGAATAGTCAGTACACCTCCGGCTCTCGACCGGTGAACATCGAGCTCTCCGAGACGCTCTTCACAAAATAACAATATCATTTCACTCAAGGTCTGATAGATGTTTCTATTTCATTGCCGTCACGTATTCTTTCCTCCTGACAGCAATGAAATGCAAACACCTAACAGAACAGATAGGTGTCAAAAACACAACATGGACTCTGCGCAGGGATCGAAGTATCTACCGTCTTTCATCAGAAAGCAAAGTGATGGCCGCAACTCGTCCGGATCAACAACATCGATGACAACCAACAACGGGGAACTATTGTAAACATGAATTATTGTAAACATAACTTATTGTAAATAAAATAAAGTAATATTTGTAATTGTACTACCTCGCACTCGTATCATTCGATTGCTTCATTCGATTGTTTCATTCGATATTTATTATCGATTAACTATCGAATCACAATCGTTTTACGAGTGCGAGGTAGATTTTTTTAAAAAAACTTCACCGTGACCTTGAACTTTGAACTTTTACTCATTTCGTCACAAAACCGCCTACGTCACTGGCTCAGCCTCAGATGACGTCTTTCATGATTCAGCGCTTCCGGTCACGTGACCGGAAGCTGTCAATCACTTGGCCCAAAAGTCCCCTTTCCCTACTACTGACAGTCTATTAAATTAAGCTTGATCATAGCTCTGAATAGCTCTCTTGCTGATATTTGATCAAGTCTAAAGAAATCTGTCTAACTTGATCAGACCAGATCAGAATTTGTCATTAATTTCATCAAACGTTATCTGATTCCTTTAAACTTAATCAATTAAAATTAAGACTGGTCGTACAATTGTTGTGGGGCAAGATAGAGACTCAATAGGCCTTGGTTGCATTTTGTATCAATACAAATAATTACTGTTTTATTACTAATGAATAAAGAATATTAAATATTATTAACTTTCTGGCTCGACAGAGGTTGTCCTGTCCTGTCATTGAATTCGTTTTATGTCAAATACCCGTTAATTTTTAAGATGAGCTCGTTCGCTTCGCTCACTCGCCTCCCGGATTAGCTCGTTCGTTACGCTCACTTGCCTATCGAAAAAAGAGTTTGAGTTGCCATTGAACTAGTTTTTTTATTTCCATAATGAGAGTTGCCATTCAAGTAGTTTTTTATTTTCAAAATGAATATATTGTTATGCCTTTCAAGTATATTTAGATATAATCCTTGTTCAGCTGTTTGGTGTAACTAACTGAACTTTGATCAAATCAATGGGAACTTTAAAGGCCAGTGTGACAGAGCCCTTAGGTTGGATTAAAAATTGTATTTCATAAAAACCTTGTCACGAAATAAACGAACACAAACAAAAATAATTATTCAATTTGATGCACTCATTCACAAGTTATGGAATGACAAAGGGAAATAGGGATTCATTTGTATACATTAAAATACTGTTTGAAACAGCCAGTTTTTTTCAATAATACAATTGAATAGCTCCGTCGTATTTAATACAAAACTATAAAACTAATGAGATAAATTCGTCATGTGATAGTTTTTTATCCATACCAACTTCATAATAAGTTATTCGAGGCTAAAATAATCATCCTTTCAATCATGGTATATACTACTTTATGTAATTCTCAATAAGCGTATGAACTGATAGGTGTTAAATTTCTTACTTTCTATAAGTTGTGACTAGTAGTTACCGATATTAATAGGTAAACAGATTGGTTTTATGTATTTGTTAAACTCGATTCTGTCAACCTTAAGAAGTGCAATGTCGTTGATAGGTATATGTCCCTGGAGAACCTTATACCCTTCGTGCTTGATCGCTTCCTTGATGTTATATTTTTGCACATGAGAATCGAGGCTCAAGGAGTCATGCACTCCAAGCAGCACCTTCAATACCGTCAAAGAACTGGAAAAGTGAACAACGACTATTATTCCTCAGATTCAGTGCAATAGTAGAATATACAATGTTAATTCGTTTTATTCTAATTTTACAACATAACCTTTACCATAGTCTTACTTTATTTAAACGTATACATAATCTGTACGCCTATGTTTAATAAAAAAAATATATATTGGAAAAATTAAAAAAAACTAAAAATGATCACAAAAAAAGTTATTAACATACAAAATTTTTAAATCCATCAGTAAAATCTGAATTAAATACATTATAAAATGGTTTACCAAGATTTGTGACCACTCTCAACGTTATTTCTTGTAAAGATGGACTCCAGTTCCGAGTATGTATGTACATATGTTTTGCATAAAGTAAAAAAGCTAGGCAGTGCTGATGGTATTTAATTTGTAAAAGAATTATTTAAATGTAAAACTAGGTCTTTGACGTAGTATAATGACAACGCATCTCTCAGGTCATGCGATTTAAGATTTCAATTACGTTACTGTACTTTACTAACAAAAACACAAAGTTTCAATTTACAAGTTATATATAAAACATACAAATAAATTCCGTGTTTTCTTCCATTGAAGAAATAAAACAAATAAATAAATAGTAGCACAAACAGCATTACTACACTTCGGCGAAACAGTGGGCGGCTGTGAGTACATGGTGAGGTCCCACGACGGAGCCGCCACAGGAGATTTCGTCATTGTATGTTATCAGTGCCAGAGAGGGATGTCCCAGGGGTCGCAGTACGGAACCACCCATTATCCGGACTGCTAGATCCTCCTCCTCTTCTTGTCCACAACCTGCCCAATCATCAGTCATACGTAATCCGTCACCGATAGAGGAGGATAATAAACTAAGGTGAAGTCGTCAGTGTATGTTATTATTTTACAACAATGGATGCCCCACGGAAGGGAGAACTGAACCACTCTTTAACAAGACTTCTATCTCCTCTCTGCTGCCTCCTCTTGGTCACAACATAAATAATCATCCAACAAGTCCCAAGGGGGCTTTGACAACACAGGCAATGCTGTCCTTGCACATTATCAGTGCTATAGGCGGATTTCCATGGCTATAAAAGAAAGGAACCACCCTCTACCCACACTGCTATCTCCTTTTCCTCATCTTTACAACAACCTGTACAATTACCTCAATCATGTATAACCAGCATCACGAGTGGGATATTGTAACTTAGGCGTTGTTGCCCTTGCATGCTTACATTGTCAGAGAGAGATGCCCCAGGGGACTTACCACAACCTACACAATCATCAATCTCATTACATTCCAAAATGGTGGAACCAAGATGGCGGCCGAAAAATTTATTTTTTTCCAAAATGAAACAAATGCTATTTAACTATGATAGGTAGTCATTATACATGGTCGTTATTTGATGAACATACATGAACATTGTACATGGTCAGAGTTAATGGTAATTATTTGAAGAAATTAAGAGAATATGGGCATATTTTAAGGTTTGGGTATTTTGAATTATCCTAAATTTATTTTTAAATCATTAAAATCTTGAGAACGAACAAAGATTTTCAATAACGGATTGTGGCATTGTGTTTATCGTAAAAATATAGTTATGTATGACACAACCCCACCTTGACATTTGAAATAAATATTTGAACCTAATGTGGCGGATTCAGGATGGTGGCAAAAATACTAACTTAGTCCAAATGAAGAGTAAGTTGATCAATAATGTTAGTGGATAGTAAGAATATTTTTATTTAACGCTTATTTATGAACGGATACTAACGAAACTTGTTATACGGATTATTTTGGTTGTAGTATTTTGTTTTTTGCACAAAAATGCACTTATTACCAATGATTACCTTAGCAGAAAACGTGCGTACTCAGCCCCGTGTTATTCGTATGGAGAGTAAGTAAAATCTGATGTCTCCCTTAATTATGAACACAAATTAATAAAACTTGGTATGTGGCTTCAACGGGTTGAGCTTTATTGATATTTGCCTAAAAACCCATTTTTGTGTTCTTTGTTGTAGCAAACCTGTGGAATCATCCCCATGTTATTCTATGGAGAATAATTAAAATGTTACACATCCCTTATTACAAATATATATTGATGAAACTTGGTATGTGGCTTCAGCTAGGTGAATTCTATTGATATTTGCATACGATAAAATTGTTTGTGTCCCTTGTTTCAGCCTACGTACTCATCCTCAATGTTATTTTATTGAGGAGAAGAATTAAATTAATATAAATATCTCTTATTTGTGAACATATTTTTATGAAACTTGGGAACCGGCTTTATAATGTATTAAGACATATAATATGCATTGAAAATTCGCGTTGAGTACGTAGGTTTGCTCCGGCGGGGGCACATTTTTATACGCCATAACATTTGTATGGTCCTATGCATATTTTATTGCCTAAATATGATCTATGAAATTGCAATATGTAGATTATAACAAATATTAAAAACGTCAATAGCTTGTAAATCTAAACTTATTTAATACGATAGGGATTTTTTGTGACTGGAACTCCTACTACAGTTTTCAACCGATTTTGATATGTTTGTGTCACTGGATAGATCTTGGTCTGAAGTTGTTAGTGCCAAAATTTCATAAAGAACGGACCTAAGGGAAGCTGCCCTTAAAGGTTCTAATTTGTCCATAAGATTAACATTGAGAAAGAATTATTTAGGATTGTATGACCTGGCAGCTGAATAGAGGAATCACAGTTTATCAGCAAGAAAACATGTTCACTACTGGAATGGTAACGCAGTATGTAGGCCTACAAAATTTTGATTATGAATGTTAAGCATTAATCATAGAGTGAGTTTGTAACGTTTGTCCCAGAGTGCAGCACATAAAGCGTTATGTTAATTAAATAGCAATCCATATATTGAGGCTGAATTATTAAACAAAATCTCATTTAACTTACTAATACCAAACATGTTTAAAAGATTGTAATTTTTATTTTTCATCAAACGTAATAGCACAGTGTAGTTGATTTTCAAGAAGTTTTTGTTGTTATTAAAATATATGACACTATCTGGTACACCTACCTGGTGCGACTTTGTCGACTTCGTTCACGTGACCTTTCTTTATTACCACTGATTTACGTTTATTTTCCCGCTGGTAAACATATTGTTACTTTTTAAACACTATTAATACTATTTAAAGTATAGCGGGGCCCTAAAGATTATCAATACGGGTCTGTAGATTATATTCTCATGTACCAAACTTTAGCAACATTATTCCAGAATTGTACATTTATTACTTAACATAATTACGTAAGAATTACAGAGGGGTGGAGCCCAATAGAACTTTCGGAATGAGAGAAGGACATGGTCCATAATTAAGTCCAGTAGAAGGTGCGAGATGATAAGCTTGATATTAAAAGCCATTGGGGTAGAGCGCCATATGAGTTTTGAAACAGGAGTAGAACAACATTTGATTTTAAACATGCTCTATTTTCCTAGCCTCAGTTTCATTGGTTTAGTAGTTGGGTGTGCGATAGTTAACATGGGAATAAGGCCAGCGCGGTGGTGCCCTAAATCATATTTTGATTAGGTGTAGGCTAATGTCTGCTTTGAGTATATTAGCTACTTTCCACCCAAACTTCAGATTTTGAATTAAGTCCAGTATTAGGTGCGAGGTATAAAAGCCAGCTTGATTTTAAAAGCCAGTGGGGCGGATCCCCGTATTAGTTTTGGATCAAGAGTATCACAACATTAAATTCTAGAGTATGGCCTCTATTCCAAACTTTTGTTTTATCTGTTTAGTAGTTAGGTGTGCAATAGTTAACATGTGAATAATTGTGTTCTGCGGTGAGTAGCCCTAAACTATATTTCGATCTATCTTAGGCCTATTTTTATTTGAGTTAATTGGACATCTTACTGTCAATCTTCAGCCCTGTCAGTCGAGAAGTAGGTGCGAGGTGGTAAACGTAACTTTAAATGCCAGTGGGTGGGGTCCTAAAGTATCTTTGTATTGATAGAACGTCTACTTTGATTCTGGTGTATTATTTATTTCCCTACCATATTTCACCTCCATTGTTTCAGTCTTGGTTTATAATGATTAACTTGGTATATTAAAGGCCAGTGGTGCGAAGTCCTAAAGTGGTTGGAATAAGTATTTTGAAGGTCAAGAGGGCAGAGCCCTAAAACATTTGCGAAACAGGGGAATACAAATTATTTCGGACTACATAAGACTAAGTAACGGTGGATGGGGAAGCCATCGATAAAAAAAACATTGATTTTAAATGGGTAGAGTAAAACAAATAACATCAACTGATTCGTAATTAACAGGTTTTGGATTGTTATGTTAGAGTTAAGGGAATTAAATTATTAGAAAACCACCAAAGTGGTTGCTTTAAGCAGATCTTTATCAGAATATTTCAGTCATATGTAACAAGTTGATAATCAGAGTTAACGTCATGGAAGATAGTCAGTTACCCCATAATTATTTTCAGAATCTCAAAAAAATGTGAACCTTAATTTTAGGCAAAATGTTTAAACCTTCCTTATTCACAAAGGCATTTGACCCAAAATGAGTTAAAATTGTTTAAAACCTAGGACTTAGAGATTCTGAACTTATCAAGTAAAAAATTTAGTGTTGGAAAAGAATGAGTTATCATATATTTAGAAAAGATTCGGCACGAATATACACAATTGGAATTTCAAAGACCTGAGTGGTCAAACGGCCATGTATTATTAGTCCGAGACAAGAAGGACTGAATTAGCGATACAGATGATAATATTGATAAAATATTGCTTATCAAAGCGAAATAATGCTCGATTTCGAGCAACGGGTCCACTAGTTATGAAGAATGTGATATGAACATGTATACAATTTTGTGTTGGAAATAGTCCATAAAACGAGTCTGTGATATAAATATTTTAAAAACTTTGGATTTGGTAATTTTCATTACTTGTTGTACTTAGTTGTATTACTTTGATGCATACAAAATTGCTAAGTGAACAACCTAAAAATAATTAATTACTTTTTAATAATACTTACTGCAGTTAGTAAGACCTCTTTTGAATCCATGCTGTTATAAAAACAATAAAAAATTAGTTTACACAATCTTTTGTTTATAATATCACATTCAAATACAAATGAATCATAGAATGTATATCACAATGCAATTTAAAAATATATAAATAGTCAACTAAGCTCATTAGTTTGAATATGTATGAATGTGACTTCAAGAATTACCGAATTATGTATCAGACACATTTGGTGTAGAACAATAATCAGTGGTATAACACTCATCCAGCTGTGCGAGAGTATCATTACTTTACAACACACCATCACACACACCTCATGATTACTGTCAACTACGCCTACCAGCCGTAAAACAATTTACCATTGAATATAACAATTACTTTATCTGAGTACAGTTGTACTAATTGGATGTGTAATGAAATAACGATAAGGTAGTGAATTCTTTAATGACTAGCTTTATTTAAGGTTATAAATTTACTTTATGTTGATATATTTCTTTCTTTCGATTTATAAATTAAATAATATATACTATATCCTTTAAAGTTATACAGTCTAAAGTTTAAAGTTTAAGTTTCTCGAAATGAACTGCTATATATAAGACAACACATTTAATACTTAAAATTAATATTGTTTATTATAATTTTGTGACTAATGATTCATTTACAGTATGGCAATGAAGTGAAGTTAAGGAAAAGCGATATTTTTAGGGACAAGGTATTTAGTTTCTTACTTGTATCCTCGTGTTATTAATATCAAATTATGAAGTGTAAAACCATTTAAAACTATTAGTTACTTACCTTATGGACAAAAATAGACTGCAGTTAATAGGAGCATTGACCATACCTAGTGAAGTAGACATCCTATTGCATTTATAGAATGTGTCTTTAGAAGTTTTCTAGAGCACTCTAGCACCCCTGTCAGATGCTTCAGTTTCTATATTCAATGATAGAAGAGGCAGTAACAAATAAGTCTGCTTCTTCCACAAAGTGATGGAACATTAGAATTACTATCTAAAAACACTGTCCAGGCTTTTCTCAGCCGAAAAACTCATCCAAAATTCATGTTGAAAGCCCTTGGACTAAATTAAAGACTTCAATACCAACCTCCAACAAAAACCGTCAATAGACCTACTGTGTCAAACAAATTATGTTTCAATGCAAGCGCATATTATCAAAGCTTGCAATTCGTGAAAACATCACTACTATTATGAAATAGTATATTTCATAACAAGAGTGGAAAGTGGCTGTTTCCGGGCCAAGATCGAGTTTACGCGCGATGCCGAGCGCGGAATTTCAATCAAGGCACGGAATAACACTTTCTACTCGAGTTAAGAGCGATATTTTTCATCACACTGTAGTTATCATTAACGAGTTCAGTGAAAGAATATTGATTTTTGGCTGTTCTGATGCTCCTGGATTCATTTACCTGCAATGCTGGGAATACAATTTTGCACATTATAAGGTTAGGAGAAGGTCCAGTCTGGCTTGAAAGTAGGAATGAGGTTGCTGGGGATGACAAAGGACACCAAAAAATGAATAACAGGCATTTCTAATGTAACCCCTATAAGACAACGTACTGTGCTTAGTCGATTCACATTTTCTTTAATAACCCAGTAAATATTTATGGTAGAATAACGAGAGAGGACATAAAACCTTTGCCTCACTAATCCATCCATTTACATGCATTAATTTTACATCCGGGGCTTTTCTGACCCTTTTTGGGCCCAACAACTCAAAATTTGAAAGATTAATCCCCAAAAAAGGCGTTTAGTGTTTTCCGATTATTTTGCGCAACGAAATTGTTCAACTGATTATAGAAAGGAACGTCCCTACTAAATTTGAAGTAAATAGGGCAAACAATGCGACCGCTATAGTGCACACACACACACACACACACACACACACACACACACACACACACACACACTTATATATATATATATATATATATATATATATATATATATATAATTTTGAGCGACCCCCTAAACGTATTCAAGGGGTCACGTTAGGAACTTCTATGGTGGTCCCGGGCTTCAGTTTCACCGTGCGGGTCATGCTAATAGTTCACTTTCCATAGGGAATTCACTAATAATATAAGTTTAAGAAATAACTTGTAGGTGCTCGAAGGATTTCCGCAGTACAATGAAAACAGTGATACTGTTTAAACAGCTGATTAAGTTATTGAGAACAGCTGATTTATGATAAATATACTCTTAGTGCTACTAGCACTCGTCGTAACTAAATACTAGTGTGGAAAGTCAACAGCTGATTTTCCCATTCTAGAACGGGGAAACGTTATTTTCTGCACTCGCAGCTGATGCTGAATACAGCTGTTTTCGTACAGTGTGATGACAATTAGGTAGTGCCTGTCTGTCTGTCTATTGTTCCATCACACCAAAGCCGCTGGACCAATTCTTCTGAAGTTTTGCACAAATACAGTCAATGTACCCAGGAGTGTGATATGCTTATCGCCGTTTATAAAGGTCCTCATGGCTCTGCTCCACGGTATTTCCAACTTATTCATATGGAGGAGATTTTTATTTGGTTTATGTCACATGTTTTTCTTCTTAATTTTATTCATTTAAATAAACAGCTATTTTAATGATTATTCCAGCTAAATAAATAAAATTAGAGTGGTGCCTAAAAATTGCTTGGAATTATGAAATTGTTCCATATTTTCACGTTTTACACTGTAGGGAATCCAAAACAAGTGTTATCTCAATTTCCGTCTGTTTGTTTGTTGGTAACGCTCAAGGACGGTTTTTTGTTCGCTTTTCACGGGAAAACGGGGCGGCACTGACATTGACGAAACTAGGATTCATTTTTCTCTACTTATGCGAGAAGGATTTAGGTCACTTTAAACTGGCATACGCCTGTTGGCAAAAGAATGGTGGCCGCTCAAAAACGCGAATTCGAGTGGTATTGGTCATGTTTTGTTCGCTTTTCACAGGGAAACGGGCGTACTGATTTCGATAAAACCTTGTTCTATGTTCTATATGTGCGTTAGAAGGTTATAGGCTAATTGGATTATTGAAATCACCTTAGGATTCTGCCCCAAGGGGTTTTAAAAATCCTATGTTATTCTTATAGACAAAGTATTTATTTATATTGAACCGGATCTTATTTAAAACGTTGAGTGAAGATTTATATCAAATAACATAAATATACAGAGTGGATATGACTTAAGAATTGGTATTCCATAAACAGCTGTTACAATTCTTATTTAAAACGTTGAGTGAGGATTGGTAATAATTATCATAGTTATACAGATTGGAGATATGATCTAAATATATATTTGTCAGACTCATGTAATCACTGACATATTGATCACTTTATCTAAAAAACGACAATGTCTATGAAGATGAAATTTTGCATCGTGGTTCACCCTATAATAAGAATACGTTTAAAATATAATCTATAGGCCTATTCCCTAATTTAATTTTATTACAATCTTATGAGAATTAGTATTTACTGGCCTTAATTGTAAGTTTAAATTCGGATAACTAATATATCAGAAGAAAACGCAGGCCTATTCCCGATACGAGAGTTTTTAAGGGCTTCGCCCCTCGGAGTTTCAAAATACAACCTTTTAACAATTATTCCGTCTACTAATGGACTGATGGAGCTGAAATTCGGTAGGAACATAGCTGATAGCTCAATGCAGACATGTACCTACTCCAGATACAAATATACTTAAGGGCTCTGGCCCACTGGCCTTTAATATAAACTAAACCAATAGAGCTGAGATTTGGTACCTTAAAGGACAAAAGAAAGAACATCTTGAAACATAATGGGGAGTCACGGTATTGTTCTCTGGAGATTTGACACAGACCCTTTTGTCGTGCGTGAAACATGGGTGGATGAGATATACTCCTCTCTAAAAATATCTTTTATGTATCCAACTACTGAGCGTCTGAACTTAAAAGTAAACATGAAAAATGTATTTTTGAGAAGATTAAGGGGTTGAGGAATTTTCTTAGCATTTTAAAAGTTGAGAACGGGACATTGAAAAACAAATGTCGTCTCATAAACATCCCCTCTACACTCGGCACAATCGTTGAATCACATTATTAATCTATACTGATCGAAAGTTTGTTGTAGGAATATAAATATAATTCCTCATGTCAACCAATTAACAAGCAACGCAGATCGACATATAGGTAGGTCTCTTTCAAAGCGAGGAACGAACACATACATTTTTTAACACCGTTATTTTAACCATGACCACACTTCACCACCGTTCACTACACGACAGAGTTCCTCAACTTGGCAACAGCACCCGAACTATCTGCCAGAATATTTCGTTAGCTTTTATTGAATTGTACATAAAACATGTAAAATGTAATTTAAATATTGTAAAAATAAGTGGTCTTATTTTTTTAAATTAATGTATTATTTATACATACAACCCGTACGAAGGACGGGTACACAGCTAGTCCACTACAAATATCGAACTAGAAACTGTCATTGTTTTGTTTACAATTTTTCTACTCTTTGTTCTCACCCCGTTGCGAAGCACGGGCATAGCAGCTAGTAACATATAAAAACGGGCACAACACAGAAACACGACCAACGATAAATAAATAAATAAATAAATAAACAAACAATGTGTTTTATTGGAGAAATTTTAAACAATATATTGCTTTACAAAGTAACTCAAGTCAATATAGTGGCATACAATAAGAATAACTATTAAAAATTTAGTACTTAATTATATACATTATAATTATATTACATTTTAAAGTTATCCACCTCTAAGGCCAGCTGGAGTTTTTCTTTGAATGACCTGCAGCTCAGCACTTTAAACTTAATGCAAACCCAATTGTAAATCTGTGGGCCAATGTATGAAAATGCGTTTCTGCCCACTTCCAGTCTAACTTTGGGGACTTCGATCATGCAGTCCTGGCGAGTGTGGCGTTCCCTAACCTCAGAGCGAGCTTGCAGCATTTCTCTCAAGTAAGGGGGAGTACCAGATGATAAAACTTGATGAACCAAGCAAGTGACGTGGAATCGAAGTATGACCCTTATTGGAAATAGCTTTGCTGATCTCCTAAACTGGCTGTTATGGTCGAATCTTCTGAGGTCATACACGCAGTAGGACTGTGTTGTCCAAAGTTAATCTGCTATCAAAGACTGGTAGAGCATACAGCATTGAAGGGAATATTACAAATCTTACAATCTGAATCTTGGGTTCCACCTGGATCAATCCCTTAAACCTAAAAAAATTCGCAGTCTACACATTGTGCTACGATTTGCATTGTGCTGGATAACTTTTGAAAATGTCAGTTACGAGTCAAATGTCACGTCAAGAATCTTCACCGATTCAGTGATAGACAAGGGTTCACCACCCAAGGAAACACAAGAAGAGGCACCGTACCGTACATAGTGTATTTTACAAAGGCAGAACAAAAATGAACAACAGAGCATTTCTTGTGGTTTAACTTCAGACAGTGAACATCTGCCCAGATTTTAACCTCGGACAGATCAGAATTAATTTTCTGGTAAGCCAGTGCTGAATTAGAAGGATGATAGGACATCAGAAGCTGAGTATTATCCTGAGTATAAGGAGCAATAATTTAGTTTATGTTCAAGATCAGCTGTATAAAGAAGAAACAGTAAGGGCCCCAAACAGCTGTCCTGCGGCACCCCTGAAACCCTGTAAGCGACATCCGTCAAGCGACCGTCAAGTTTGGTCATCTGAGTCCTTCCCGTCAAGTATGAGCCAAACCATGACATTGGAATGTTATCAAATCTGTAGAAGTGAAGCTTAGCCAGAAAAATTTGAAAATTGACTTAAACAAATGCATGAGAAAGGTCTACAGCCGCCAAGCTCCTACAAAGATCCCTATCTTTAGATGAAAACAACTTGTCCGTTATCTTCAGCAATTCTGATGTAGTACTGAACCCCTGATACTAATTAACCCTGAAACTGATACTAATAAAGGAGACTGCTAAAAGTACAGGGTCCCCCGGTGTGTCGATAGAGCCTTTGGAAATGTTTATTCGTATCGTTGTTCCTGTTTATGGGTTGTGCCAGTTTTTTTATTTAATGTTCTGACAAATTGCAAGCTTTGGTAATATTGCGCTTGCAACGAAACATGTCAGCCCAATTGTTTAACACAATTGGACCATTGACGAAGGTAAGACCCTGGTGTTTACTTACACTATGGGTAAGATAATCTATTAAGTTGGCATTATCCCTTATAATCTCTTTCTGAACATTGAATATATTATACAAATCTTTGTAATTTCCATGAAAACTTGTAAATCTTCTTTCATACTTGTCTATTGATTCATCGCAAATTTTGTAAAACGTATCTTACTTGCTGAATCCTATTCTATTTTACATTGCTGTTTTCTAACAAATGTTTACTGTTAGCTTGCATACGGTAAGTAGTTGTTTTAATAGAAATAAGCACGATAAAAAACTAAGAAATTTGAATTCGTAAGAAATAACAACATTTTGGAGTCAGAAAGTGCATTTCATCCTGATTTATACGTTTCTCTTGTAGATACATTTCCCTCCTGGAATTTAAATATATAACCTCACATATACAAATATCCATGGTAATTAAACTAAAACAGAAACCACTTGGTGTAATATGACTCCCTTAACACCTTCACTGCCTCTTGTCCCACACAGTATAAAACAAATAAGTGTTAAGACTGAACAATGTAGTGGTATTTAAATTTAACAAGCTTCCTTTAAAAATATAACCTTATTGCAAACCTTACATATTAAAACATTAACTATGGTTATGAACTGTTTAAGAACAAAATACGATTTAAAATTAAATTGTTATTGCTCATCATGTTAAAGTAACAAACTATACGCTCCCGTCTAAAGAGTCTTGGACTTAGGATAAGTAATACTGCGTTATTGGTATAGCATTTTATAGGGCACTCCTTTAATACAGTATTAAAAAGGTTTTTTAAATAAGGCTCTAATGATTAAAAGGACAAAAAACTACATCTTTTTATTGTGACCATAGATTTTATATCCCAATTAATAAGGGTGAGAACATTCTTCCCCTGGGAGGTTCTCCCGAAGCCAATCCTTGTAATAGGCGAGACTCGTGTAAATTTCTGGGATACCTTTACTGTTGGCGCACTTATCTCCGAACGAGATTATTCCTACAATTAAATTTTTGTTAACAAGTCATCTGTTTCCCCCAATCGTGGAGCTTAAAGTACTATAATCGTTTGATATAATCACCAGGTTAGAAAAATGAACGACGCCTGTTAAAAATTTCTCAGAATCCAGTCAAATAACAAGGCCATTATTGTAACCATTATTGGAAAACATTAATTGAAATTTGACAGTTCGCCATTAAAAACAAAAAGGAACATATTGGTTTATTAGTTGTAAATGTGTTTCTTTAAGTTTATTTATTAAAAATATATTTAGTTTTTACATAAACCAGCCGATGATTGGTGTAACAAAAATATCATGGAAGTCATTTATCCAAATTAAGTAGTTTTCAGTTTTTAGAGGCCAGTATTTAGATCTAATTTCTCATCTATTATTGGCGCTAACATGTCGCTACAGTTAAATATATAATGTATTGTTTTTATTAATATTTATATCACTAACAAAACCATATAACAAACCTCGTTAAAAAAATTTATAACAAACTAAAACTTCTAGCTCGATATTTCATAATAACATTATTTTATGATTTGGAAAGAACCTAAAATTGAAATCACTTGTCTAATATTTCGATTAAAACTTGAACAAATTTAGCTTGATTTTAATTCAATTATTAAAATTGAGCTTTTTCGTGAAAACCCAGTCAGCTGATAAAATGCTTTCGATTACAAGGTTACATGTTGTATATAACAGAATGCAACCACTAATGATCACAAGTTAAAACTTGAAATATATTCGGATCCACCGAATGTCTTAAACTGTTGATTTTGTATTTGAAAGACTTTGCAAATAAACAAGAAATTATAAGTATTATAATGAACTCGAGATTTTATTTGAATGTCACTCCCTTTTATTAAATAAATTAAGTATACATTACTAATAGTTTAGAATATAAAATATTAAAGATTTGCTGTGTATTTTAAATAAGTAAGCAACATCTTTTAATTCTACGGAGATGTTATTACTGACCTCACAAACTACTATGATAATTTACTGACCAATTTGAAAATTGGTTTCCAACAGTTTTTTGAAAACAGAAGGCCACCACTGTCTCCTTACACATAAAATGATAATTGATTAGGAAACTTTTCGTTTAAAATTCTCTAACCAAAAACACTATTGATATAAAAATACCTTCTTAAATGTCAGTGATAAACGAATTCTACGGACTAGTGTAGCGATGATCCGTTACCTAATACTGTTGCTTGGTTAAAAAATAATTTAAAATGATAAGCATTACATATTTTTATATTTATAATGGCTGTCAGAAATGAGGAGGGAACAAATACTTTATGTAATTATTCCTTATTTAAGTCATTTTTGTTTTAAAATAGTGTTAATGATTTATTAAAACAATACTTAATTTGAGATAATTGATACTACTTTTAAGTTTAGACCTGTCTCTAACACTTGAAATATAGATCTGTACCAGGATCTAACCAGAAGGAACGTTTAACAACTCTCTGGGATGAAGTAAAGTCTACTGTACACTTTAGAAACCTTCAAAGTTATATTACATCAGGGATTATAACTAAGAAGATTCAAGGATGTGTAAGGTTCAAACAATCTTTGTAGATTAAATAAACATACTTATAAGCAGTGACACTTGATGCCGCCGCGCAGTGTTGCTTTTTGTCACGACTCATTTTGATATGTATGTGTTTTTCTGCATCGTAGTTTTATGTTGTCGATCCAGCCAGCCGTGGCCTTTCAAATTTGTGATCCCCGGAGCAACAGTGGACATAAGGGCAGGGACATTGAACGGCGTCAGAAGCTCAAGTTTGCCGTTGGCAATAATTTTCATTTTAAATTGCCCAAGGATGTTTTTTCATAAGTAAATCCATTTGTTTGACGCTTCTTTAAATTTTCGCCTCCATGCTCAAGGGTAAGTACGGCTGGTTATTTCATTAGTTTCAATAATAATTTCCACTTTGCCCGACTGGCTGATCGAACATTTTGCAAGTTTCTTTTAGGTCAGAAAACTGTCTATGAAGGTTCAAGGTAGTTTTCATTAAACAACAAATAATTATAAACGGTATCAGGAAACTGACACATACTTTCTCCCTTTTAGCCCAACTTTAATGAATAAATAACTTTTTACTTACTAAATATAGAATACAAAGCACGGGCGAATGTACAGAAAATCTTGTAAACAAGTTGATTTAAAAAAACATCCATCCGAATCCCTGTTTTGGACGCATCCATTGATACACACCTGGTTTTAAGAGGGGAAATGCACCCTATTCCCCCCCCCAGGGTTATTAAGGGGCAACATATTTCCAATTTCCTCTGTTGGTCAAAGCTAACTTGACAAGCATATTATGTTTGAAAGGAAATTGATCAGTAAATAAGAGAGAAACAGTATTTTTTGTATACCCCATAAGAATAACATTGGAAAACGTACTGCGTTACCCGCAAAATGAAAATTTCAATTTTCTCCACAACCAGCAATCGTAGAATAGTAATTCAAAATACAAAATTATTGTGTTTTTGAGTTATTTTTAATGATGAATAGTATTTTTTTATATTTATGTTTTTTATGAACAATCCAAAAAACTGAATTTTTGATGTAAGTCCTGTAATTTCTGAACCAGAATTTTTACAGGAATGCGTATGGTTTCATTTTATTGGGAAACTATAGTTCTACAAACGTATTTGGGAGTAAAAACTGTAAATATTTGACATATGACTTCTATACGTTTTACTGCTTTTGGAATTTGTCAAACACTAGTTTTTATAGTTCATAATTTAAATATATTATCTTTTAAACTATGTGCTCTAACAGACTACATAACACATTTATTTAACAATAAACCTCTTTTAGGAAATAAAAATTAACATATTATTTGTACTTGTAAAGCCAAAGCTTCGAAATATTAGCATATAAAATAACAATATCGTACAATACATACCAGCTAATGGAGGAGGAAGTACAGGAAAAAGGGATATCAACTCATGAACTTGAATTCATTTTTTTTGTGTCATCAACATCAATATTTTTTTTACATTTTAGAAAATGCGTTTGTAAATACCTTGTTAGAGTGATGGAAACAAATAGGATAATTTAAAGTGGGGATAAGAGTGACACTGAACATATGCAATAAGGGCTACAGTTAATAGATGCAGGCAATTAGTATTTATTTGAAGGAATAGGTTAACGTACCTTATCCGTCGTCAATCCTAAATCACTAGTAGATGACTAGTTTCGGGACTGCTGTCCCATGTTAAAATCTACACATCGAAATGTAGTTGTAAAACACGTAGTCGTTGTCAAAGTTTAAAAAGATACACATGTCACAAGCACACACGGACGGGGACACGAATTCAAAACAAACAAACATCTAATTCGGGTTGGTTTGGCATTCTGGAAGTTCGCTGGTGTAATTGTAGTTTTTAAAGTTTTGGGTAAAACTGAATCAAAAGCTTTTTTTAAATATCGACGATAGCCATTATACTTCCTTAAGTAGTATAGCGATTTATGTATGAGTATATAAAAAAAACATGACTAAGACAAAAGTACAGTTAAAAATAAGAGGTAAAAATGCGAAGGTAAAATTAACCAAATATATGTAAGGTTTACGAAGGTTAAGACGATTGATATAATCAAGTAAACAATATTCCAGTTATATATTTCAAGTTTAAAATTCGAATGCAGTTTTTTATCTAAAACTTTCAATTTCGATTTAATGTGCTGATATATTGGATAACATTTGGTGAAACTGGATGAAACTCTGGTAATGAATTTAATGCAATGGATAAGAAAAATAAGGACTAATGACTAAGTACCTATCCTATCAGCATTGAATATAATGTGAAATATTTGTCCACACAGTTTATGACTAGCTAGAATTTTCTGTGGCAAGCTTGCGCATCCCGTTTTGAGAAACGAAAACAATAAATAGTTAAATTATAAACAACCCTATGACAGTCTGCCGTTAAATCCTCATAACAGCTGTTTATTTAATTAAATTTAATTCAGAAGAAACATATATGACATAAGCCAAATAAACTCTCATTTATATGAATAACATGGGGACTTGGAAGTCCCATGGGGCCTAAATCGAAAATCTAAAGCCAGTTTGCACATGTGGACACCTAGACGCGCGTTTTAGTGTATAATATGTGGGGGTAAATCTTAATACAAAAAAGCCTTATTGTTTACAAAGTTTGCGATGGATAAATTATGTATTTTTGTTGGTTTGTCTTTAGATAGTTTGTATGTTAGCAGATGAAGTACAATTTAAATGTTGGTAAATATGTAGACTGTATTTTTTATCCTTTAGTTATAAAAACAGTGAAAATAGTTATGTTAATTTGTATTACAAATTTGAACCTGATGAAAAAAAATTTAAAAAAATTAATAACATTTAACTGCAGTTTTTAAGAAACAAAATTTGGCTTAAAGTCACACGAAAATAAGTTTGATTAAACATCCAAAACCAACAGCAAAGTTTAAACTAAACGCTTTTTCGGCTCTTGGATGCAGACGTGAAATGTCTTTCGTAATTAGACACTTTTTCAATTTAAACACGTTCTAATGAATATTTTAACATGCATTATAATGGGGCTATTTTACAATAATAATTTTTACTTTTGCACGGCAGATGCCCATTTTGTTATATGCAATTAAAACTAGCTTTTTAAATATACATTTTTAAGCTAGTCAATTTATTTGATAACTACTGAACAATACTTATTTAGTTTGTTTAAGCCCTTCATTTTTAACGGGCTTATAACAGCTGTTAATTTATAAAACTATGACAGTTGTGTGTGCTGCATTCTGTGGTTATCCTGTGGAACTACTACGAATCACGATCAGCTGTTGCGTTATGTTATTTTTAGCGAATTTCTCCTATAGGGAAGAAGCTATTACCGTAGTCGGCATGGTAAGACCTAGGCCCGGGACCATGATAACTTTTCGTTTTGAGGTCCCCAGACCCCAAAAACACCATTCGTTCGAAACTGTATATATATATATATATATATATATATATATATATATATATATATATATATATATATATATATATATATATATATTTATATATGTGTGTATGTGTGTGTCCGTGAGCACGATAACTCTCGTAAAATGTCCGATTTTGATCAAACTTGGTATTAACGTGTAACATTTACACACATACATGACTTTAACATTTACATTTATGACTTTAAGTTCGAAAACCAGCCAGATCGCTCTATCCGAAGGGGTATTTTGGGGGGTTTTGTACCCCATAAATGTTTTTTTTTTAATTTGTTATATCTAATTTTTGAAATAGTCAAATTTTAGTTATCAACCTTTAAATTCATCTTAAAAAAGATTTGGTATTTCGATCATTCCTCTACGTCTATTGCTTACCGAGGTATTGGAAGAACTAAACACAGTACGCTGTCTAATGTTATTCTTATGGGGGAAAAGAAAATTTGTATATCTCGCTTATTTATGAAATTATACTGACGAAACTTGGTATACAGCTTCATCTCGTTGTGGTCTATTGATATTTGCTCAAACAAATATTTGTTTGCCAAATTTTCCGGTAGCAGCAAACCTGCGTACTCAGCCCCCATGTTATTCTTATGGAGAATAATTAAATGCTCTGTCCCCCTTAATGATGAACATAAATTAATAACAACTGGTATACGACTTCAACTAGTTGAGTTGTATTGATATTAGGGTAAAAACCCATTTTTTGTGTTCCTTGTTGCAGCAAACCTGCGTATTCAGCCCCAATGTTATTCTTATGGAGAATAATTAAAATCGTATATATAGCTTACTTGTGAATATATTTTTATGAAACTTGGTAAGTGGCTTTATGTAGTATTAAGACATTTATATCTGCATTGGAAATTCACTGAGTACGCAGGTTTGCTGCTACGGGGGTATTTTATTAATGAAATAATTAGTATTCGTGGAGGGCCTATCGATGATAATCGTATTATACAATTTTATCATAAAATAAACAATAAATTACGTATGGTTGTTCGTGAATTTTGAATTAGTTATAAGACTTTACAGCTAATATTGAAGCTAGTATTATATGCATTATTTGTTATACTCAAACTACAACTTCTGATGCATCACTAATAACAGCCGTTGCCGTTTATATGTAAATGTAACGCACACGTTTAACAGCTGAGAGTGACGTAGAGGACCATGTATCATATCAGGGCCGAGTTATGCCTACATTGCGCACTATAGTTGCGAGCCTCTGGAGGTTTATCCTACAATAATATACAGTATATGTTTTGGAAAAATAATTTAGTAGCCAAAGCCTAATTTTTAATAATCAATAGACGAGTAAATAAATTGTAAATAAATGTTAAAGAATTTCAGTTCATTAATTTATCTGAAAAAATCCTCGTATTTCATAATAAATTTTCTCTGCTTTGTAATATATACGTAGATTCATTTAGGGGGGGGTTTATCCCGTTCATTTAACGTTAAACAGTATATTTTATTTTATGTATATATATATATATATATATATATATATATATATATATATATATATATATATATATATATATATATATATTCATTTGACGTCACTAGCAATATAATAATAATCGAGTGAGATAGTACAGTGATACAACTTGGCTCACATTTGTGAGGTACCGGGTTCAAATCCTGCACCAGCCCTTCTGAGTGTTTGTACGGTTTCTCATATCATCTAGGCAGGAGCCAAAATTGATTCCCAAAAGTTCATACCCCACCAGCGGACATTGATCAGAGAGCTGAATAACCTCACCTGGTAAAACAAGTCAATCAACAAATAGTTGGTTTTATGTTATCCATATACATGTTCAAAAACTAAAACAAAACGAATAAGTCAAACAAAAAAAATCCGGTTTAGCCGAATACAATATGGGTGGTATTTCAATTACAACTAGACATATTCCAGTGCCACAAAACTTACCTTTATTGATGGCTAATAAGGAAATAAAAATATTACTTCCCATTGAAAGTAAGTTTTAACAGGGAAAATTTAAGTTATATATAATATATATT
This sequence comes from Allygus modestus, assembly GCA_963675035.1. Taxonomy (NCBI): domain Eukaryota; kingdom Metazoa; phylum Arthropoda; class Insecta; order Hemiptera; family Cicadellidae; genus Allygus; species Allygus modestus. The sequence goes on from OY776112.1 coordinate 313,768,185, forward strand.
TTTTCTTTTAGGTTCTTTCAACTATGTATTGTTAGTGTCATGTCTAGTTTAATTATTGGTTCTATCATTTTTTGTATTTATAACCACAGTATAAAAGAACACCTTAATAATAGTGATAAGTCTAGCTTTTAACTATTGTGTGCGTAAAGGTAGCAAAAAATCAAATAATTTATACTTTATACAAAATTTTATTTAATTACAGCCATCTGTGTGACCAAGTAGAGATCAAACTGATGAATTTTACAGCCACTGTTTACATTGTTCTAATAGCCAATAACGCGGCGTGTGCTAATATTAAAGCCATAAACCCTTATGATGTACTGACACTGACAGCTGAGGTTTATCAAATGCAACAGTATGAGGGTTTTATCCTAAACTCTAATATGAGTAAGGTTTGCTTGCTTGCTTGCGACACGGATCTCAAAAACGTTTCTAACGATTTCCTCAAATTTTCAAAAGAACTAATTTCTGGGATAAAAATAAGTTCTAGACAGGCCTCACACCCAGGAAAAATCAAATAATGTAAAAAAACTAAAATGATAAGTTAAAAAAATTAACATTGGGCTTATGGAGTTTCAAATAAAAACAAAAGAATTTTAACAGCTGTTCATAACCAACCAGGGAACTGTCAAAGTAATACTCATGTTGTTTATGATTATTAACATGTGGTTTCCTGAGAGCAGAGATTAAAAGATTTGAGTGAAGATTACATATACAGAGTATTAATATAAATCAAAGGGACATTGAACTATAAATAAAAACTGGAATTACCTTAAAAATGTAGAAAAGAGGCAAATGAGTTATACAAATCTGATTATCAGTAGGGGCAAATGGTGAAATATTACTCCAAGTCATCTAAACAAACTGACTGGCCTTCCCCCGAGCAAAGCTCGGACCCCAGGCACTTATTCTTAACGAGACTAAATATTTGACCGGAAGATAAATCTATTTTATAGAAAACACCTATGAAAAATAAATTGTAAAGAAATAAATGGGAAAAAGTTTCGAAAAATATGTTTACAAGTAGGCTTTTATAATAAGCCGTTAACAGTTTTACTTGATAAATAAATGTCAAAGTCTACAAAAATATATCAAATCTATATTAAAGACGATTCATTTATCTAATCAATTGTAGTGATTACACAAATTGTGATATTTGCCATACTTTTTAAGTTCATAAGCACATACATACATGATGTCAATAAGATTTAATAATAAAACATAATAAAAATACTACAAACTAATAATACCACCTAAAAAAAATTAATATAACTTCAATAACCACTTCTTCATAACATACTATAAATGCAATAAATGTAATGAGAACATGTATATTCTTGAGTTTGTAAACAAAGGACATAACATTAATTTAAAAGGAGAGTATAATATCCACTAAAGCCACGAAAAATAAAAACACAACCACTTAAACGCTATGCAAGTTCAATTAATTAACCATATATTTTATACAGTCATACATCTAAGTAGGTATTAAAAACAATTTTTATTTACATTTTATATTTTTCAAAATGTCTTGAAGTTTTTTTTGAAAGTTCTAAAAGTAGAGTTTTAACTAGTAGATTTTATTTACACATTTGTTTAATAAAACAACTCATATTTAACCCTGAATCATTCATAAACTACATAAAATCTTAGTTAAAAAGTTGAATAATTCTCTTTTGAAAACTGAGAAACCTGAATTATTTTTAAAAGTCACATAGTACTTACTTGACAAAGTTTTCTAATTTTAATGACTTTCTCAACAGTAACTCCTCTAAATGTCACTTCGGAAACTGGAATGAGCGTATTGGGAAATATATTATCCAAGATTATGCTGTACGTGGAAAACCCTCATTAATCTGAATGTGTCTGAAACAAAGATACACAATTAACTTTCAGAATATAAAATAACTATAAATTCCGTGGTTTTTCATATTAACTATTTTTAGTGGAAATTTTCGCAAACCTGCAATAACCTAACAATGTTCTGAATCCATGACCAACATAACTTTTGGCCCAACTTGAAACTTATCGATGTAGTACAAAATATGTTAATATGTAATATGGTTTTAATAAAAGAAAGTTATTATTATACATTATTTAAAATTTCAACAACATCGTTAATCGATGAGCCAATTAATCCTTAATCTAAAACATAGAACCCGTCCATGTGTTTGCCTATTGTGTGTCTCGTGGGTCCTGTTTTGAAGCTCATCTATTTGTATTGTTTAAATATAATAAAATACGGAACTTTAACTCTTATTTCGGTCATATGCCCCTAATGTTAGCCAATCTCACTTTATTGAAACGAGTTTTTTACACTGAGTCTTATACGAGAAATCGAAGCTTTTCACCTCATAGTTGATTACTATTGCATTAATTGATTTACTTCTTATTATAAGTTCAGTATTACTTTAATTTACCTTCTCATCATCAGTTGTTGTAAAGTCTTGAAATAAAAAACATTTATAGACGTTTTATTCAATTAATGCCCTAAGACAAACAACACCAAACTTAGTAAAACAACTTCGATCTTATAAATAAAAAAAACACATTATTCAAGAAAGCATAAATGTCTTAACGTAATTTGTTATTGGCCAAAAGAATTTATATTTTTCACAATGCAATATATTTTAATACAGTATTACTTTGCTATACGATTTATATAGATTTATGCATTAGTCTCATATTTATAATGAATGTTTCAAAGATAAATACACTTTCAATTTTACTTCAATTTAGTTTCTTCAGCCAACGACAGTTAACTACAACAATCGCTCCTTCAGAAGTTTGATGCTCGACCGGATTGCTTCTAGAACTAATTACAAGGGTCGTTGATGCGCAGTCGGCTGTGAAACATCAAACCCCACTTTTAGATTACGATTCTGTTATACAAAAAGAGGTAAAATGAAAATTAAAACTTGTAATTATGTATAAATGTATAAAGTAACACATGCTACTCTAGGAATTTACAAAAAGATAACAAACCACTCACCAATACTTATGGGATGACCGGTATACTTTGAGTGTTCGTAGAAAATGTAGAATGGATATTAACATAATTAACATCGTAAAAATAACCAACAAAGTAGTGATAACAAATCGTTATTTTAAATTAATCAAATTCCCCAATTTATTAGCTTTAAACTCAAGCTACTTAATCTTTTAACTTAACTAAAAGTATATATTTTTTAATAATAAAGCTGAACTAGCACTGCATGAAGTATTTGTTTTCTAGTCTGTATGTACTAAAAAATAACTAAATATAATACTTCAAAAATTACTATGACTAGTTATTCATTGCAGCCACGTTGCAACCCAACTGTTGCATGCGTTACGGAACCTCAGGGCATCTCTAGTTGCTATTTATCGCTTCATATTCATCATGAATATCGGGCCATTCCACCACGTTTAATTACGTTACACAAATCACCAACGATTCCTGCAGTGTCGCATTATCTTTGATTTATTCGTCTTCATAACAGTTTACCTATTAATCGGTATATTTCATTTTCTCCCCTTATACATAGTAAAATTGAGTAAGTAACACAATGTACATAGTGTTTATGTACATTGTTTTAAATTTGAGCTATCGGTGGAAAGGTGGAAATATCAGCTTTTGTGCTCCGTGAACCCAAACAAGTGTTTTATGAAGTTATATACGTCCGTGTTGGGATGTGTAGAGACTTAGAGACCACAGAAATGGACCGATTTTAATCAAATTTGATTAGAACTAATCTACGGTATCTATGGCAATTTTATTTTGTCAGGCTTTTGTTATTTAAAAATATTCAACGTGGTTCTCGATTTTACAGTTTATGGACAATCAGTATCCCCTTTTGCATTGGTCACATGCCTCCTGACAATTCGTGTTTGTTTCATGCAATCATCTATTTAGTTTATAGACGTAAGCTGAATCACCTCATCTGTAATGAATGCACATAATGCAGAGATGGCATGGGCTTTTATAAATTCTTAAATGCTAACTTCGAAGAATTCCACTGTTACAGAAGGACGCCACTTCGTGCAGGAACGTCGTGGGTGGCTCCCTGGAGTGGTTCACACAGTTCAAGTAAAATCCCTTAGGGCTACGCCCCACGGGTCTCTAAAGTTTAAATCTTATTTTTATGGATATTGATTTGTTTATTGGAAAAATATAAACATTTTTAAAACATCTGGGATTTTGAGATTCCCGTGCAGAGAACAGGACAATAATTGCACAAACAATTAAAATTATATTTCATTAGGTTTAAATCGAAATTATACGGGTGGAGTCGCAAAGGGTCTGAACGTTATATGAGTTAAAATATTTTATAAGGCGGATTTATTTTAAACCTGAACATTATTAAATACGTTTAAAAAATTTTACAATAAAAAACAAATAAAAAATGCGAAAGACTGGTTTTTAATTTGGTTAAAGTTATATCCCTACGGGAATCATATTTGCTGTAAATATTTTAATATTAAACTCAAAACAAATGTTTATACCCTGTTTATCAAAAGCTAATTATCGTAAGTATTTTTTTTAGAGTAAGTTACTTCATTCAATTCGTGCTCTGAATCAACTGCAGTTGTATTCTTAAAACTCATTAGTTTTATTCCAAACTCACTAAGGAACAGTCGGGATTACATTAATACTCCCGTCACAGCAAACCTGCGTACTCAGTGAATTTCCAATGCTTGTATATGTGCCTCACTAGTAAATAAAGCCACTTACCAATTTTCACAAAAATACATTCATATATAAGTGATATGTAGCATTATATTTATTCTCCATCAGAATAAAATTAGGGCTGAGTACGCAGGTTTGCTGCAACGATGAAGAGAAAAATTAGTATTTTTTCAATTATAAATATAACTCAACAAGGTGAAGCTACATACCAAGTTCTCTTAATGTAGGTTCATAATTAAGGGAGATATGCAAATTTATTATTCTCCATATAAATAACATGGGGGCCGAGTATGCAGGTTTGCTGCTACGAGGAAAATCAACTTAAAACCTTTTTTGCGTAAATATCAATATACCACAACTTGTTGAAGCCACATACCAAGTTGCATCAATACACATTCATAAATAATCGAGATATCAAATTTTATTTATCCTCCATAAGGATAACATTGGACAACGTACTGTGTTTAGCACTTTGAATATCTCTGCAACGGTTGACGAAGAACAACAATTAAAACACCAAATACACTATTTGTAGAGCTAAACTGATTGGTAAAAAATGTGAAGTTTTTAGTAAAATTATCTGAGGAAAATCCAAAAAACTTTTTCCCATAAGATTAACATAGAAAATTTTATGGACTTGTTTTTTTATTTTTTCTACAACTACTTAAACCAGGTAAATGATTCAAAATACCAATTTTTGTAAGCTCTATAAGACAGCTATAACCAAAATTATTATTTTTTTTATTTTAGGGGGAAAATTAAAAAACTGCATTTTAGCAAATTTAAAACCCCCATAAAAACCCTCTTTCCATAGTCCGATCGATCTGGTTTTCGAACTTAAAGTTATAAATGTTACTCCATACATGTGTGCCAAATCTCATCAAAATCGGGCGTTTCTTTCAAAAGTTATCGCGGTAACGGATACATATATATACATTTGAGCGAATAGTGTTTTTGGCATCCGGGGACCTCAACAAAAAAATATCATGGTCTCGGACTTAAGTCTTACCATGCCACCTACGGTAATAGCTTCTTCCCTGTAGGAGAAATTCGCTAAAACAAAGCGTAGTTATAATTTTACCTTTTTCAATTCAAATCAATAATCAAATTAACTTCAAGATCAGTAGTAGACTAGTGGTTTAAAATCCAGTGGGACAATTTAATTACCTAATATTAAATAAGAACAGTTAAAATAATGGTAATGATTATCTTTGTATTTCATGGCTATTACAATGTTATCTTAAGTAAATTATATCAGCAAAGAGTAAATACAAATAACATCTTTATTGAAGGCTTGAGAGTTGATATGAACGTAGAGATGATTGTAATAGAATAATATTCAATAAAGAACTTTGATACAGTAAATTATCAACTGGAGGAAGGATATCCGTTGTAAAACTTTATTCTAAATACAAATATTGAATTCCGGTCTGGTGTATGGCTTTTATTTTATAATGTGTTCAAGTTTTACCAGACTTGTGGTAGCATGATTTGGTTAGCAAGTGAGGTTTCACTTAAAATATGCTTGCAAAGTATAATTAGTTGGTATAAAGTATGATCAAAGTTTGTAGTTTATAATGATATTGAAATATTACTTGTATTTTAACATTGCAGATTAATCCTCTTCCTTCTCATGTTATATTTCTTATTGTACAGAAAATACTTGAAGAATCAACTCGGAAAACTGTACCAAATATTTACCCACTTCCAATGAATTACTTCCTGTTTAACTATTATGCTCATAGTTCAATTTAAAGATAACAAGAACGAAGGTTATAAACCTCCAACCGATAAGTATTGTACGAATCGTATAAGCATTTACCAACATCTTTTGTAAAAATTGTAATAGGCATGTCGGATTTTCAAATTAAATATTTAGGCTATGAAAATTCAAACCAGGTCAAACTTATAAAAAAATAAGTAGTTAATACACCATACTTGGCTACAAATACAAGTCTCCTCAATATGTACCTAGGAGATTGCATGATACCTTTGCTGTTCACACGGTAACCAAACTGGTAGTTGGTATCGTTGTTATTATAATAATATCTAAATTTATGTACATCGTTTTCATTCTATTTAACGTAACTTTGTCTACATATTTTCTATAAAATATAGCCCCGATATCTTAGTACAAACATTTCTAATTTCAGGGTTACGTTTTGGACAACACTCACCACAGTTATCACTGCTGGATCTAGTCGTCAGGAGATAAAAAACACACACAGAAACACGACACAGAATTACTGGATAAAACGCACTGTCTATTATTTGGTTGACTTTTCTCGAATTCAAAATAACACATTCGTTTTCTCGCTACACCGGCCGGAAGATGTAGGGCGGCCACGGAGTCGCTCGGAACGCCTTGAAGGGAGAAAGAATCGTATTTCTTATAATTTCACTCTCCAAAAGGTCCCCCGTAAAACTTCAAATTAAAATCTAATCAAAATTTTGTTCAACTTTCTCTTTTCATCTAGGTGTATGAATTATCAATGATTGATAAATGTTTTGGTTTAAGAAGGAGAAGAGATCCAACACTTTTGACGATATTATTAAAAAAATGTTGTTGAAAAAATACGAACTTTTGTTCATGGCACTTTCAATTTCCAAGTAATACAAAAATAAATTATTTTTTTCATATATTTACCCTTTAATATAAAATATGCAAAAACAACTTAAATATAGCTGCTTAAGTTGCCTCAAATATTTGTTTTAGATTGTCTATACTTATGCCACGAAAAAATTTCACTTTTAGGAAAAGTACATAATAAGCCAATGCCAAATTAAGAGGGGTATATTCTTTCTAGTACACGATTTAAACACTTGGAAGTGGTATATAGGACGATTAACCAAACTATTTAGATGTGATATAAATGTAACAGTAAGCAAATTTAATAAAATTGTGTATATCGTGCCATATCTATGCACAATAAAGTTTTTCTAAGGGCCAATATACATAACAGTACTGTTATTATACAAATTTGTGTAACAGTTATCATTTACCACCACAATCAGCAAACCACAACTGTTTAGTTTTCAGAATCCCGGTCAATGTAAACTGTATTTTGTTTACAGTGCGAACATGTATGTGAGTTTTATTATTTTTGATGTAGTGTGCAGTTAGTTTTTAATTTTTTGTAAGAACTCATATATTTAGCGCATCTCTATAGTTTTTTTAATGATTTCATTTAAAATATAATATTTAATGAATGACAAGTATAAGAGTTTAAGGCACAATACAATTTAGGTTTGAAGCCATAATTAATTAATCATTAACCAAGCCAATTTTACAAAACGCAATTTCATTGATTTCCGCAACACTAAATTTCAACACAATATAATATATTGAAATATTCTGTTTGAATACGCAACGCACGTTACTGTTATAAAACAATATAAAATAGTTTACCCCTAAGAAAGTTTTACTTTTTCACCATAATTGTTTCTTTTGAGTTAAATTAAAATCAAAATAATTATATAATTGTTATCCTAATTTAAGTTGTTTAGTGTGATAAAATATTTTCCACCTATTATTTGTGTTAAAATATAAATTAAACACGTGGTTTGTAATCTGCTATTTACACATAAGAAGACGTAATTTTGATAAATAAAATTTATTTACAGAACATACGTTTATAACAATTATTATAAATGTATATCTTCTTATATATCTATAATTATAAATGCTAGGTACAAATATAAACTTGTAAACATAGTTTCTGTTTTTATATTACAGCTGCTTTAAAAAAATAGAACGTACTTAATAATCACAATAGATTTAGCAAAACCAAATGATATGAGGTCCCTGATGGAAGCATTTTTATTTAACTCACATGTTAGACTTAAAAACAACTATAAATATGCTGGTCTAGCCTAGAACATAACTTAATTCCTAATGTTTTCAACATAGTAAATTGATATTCCTATGTTATTAAACTGATAACTATGTTTACTTCCAGGTCCAGATGTTTGATTACCTCTTTATATTTATATATATATATATATATATATATATATCAAAGATGGGATTAGTTGATGGACTTGGAAGCTACTTACAATTTTATTTGTCGTTCTCGTGGCTTTAGTAGATATGCAACTCTTCTTTTGTATTAGTTTTATACCCTTTGTATAACAATTCAAGAATTACCTTACACTAATTACAGTTATTGTGTGTAAGGTCTTGTATGGTCAGCGAAGACATTATATTGAATTTTTTAATATTCGATCTTATTGAATGTATAATATGTGCTGACTAAACTGACGATGTTTGAATCTTCCTCTAGGTTGTATAATATAATAATTTGGGCAATCACCACTTTATAGTAAGCTGTGGCCATGCCCCAGCACGTCACTCACATTTGTTTTATTTGTTATAAGTGTTCATGATGTTTTATGTGTCCTTTCTCTGTGGTATCCGGATGTTCTCTGGCCCAAGACGTCAAATTCTCATAGGCGCAGAGATTGTGATCAGGGCTGGCACTCTAACCTCAATGCTCTTTTGGTTATTAGCTCAATTTGTATCTGTTTTCATCTTGTTCTGCCAGCCCTACAATGAGCTTCTAAACCTAGCTAAACGCCGCTACGGGGTCCAAGTGTCCGCCAGTCAATGCCACTGCCACCACATCTTTAAGGATGCTGTCGCCGCCCCACACAAGGGAGAGAGCCCCGTCTCCCCGCTCCCTGTCACCTAGGTCTTGCCTATTGGAAGTCGCTGTACAGCGCAACACTGACAACTTTGACCTGGGTGAGACAACTCCGATGTATTCTTTATTTTTAATAAAGAAAATAAGCGGGTGGGGAGACGTTAAATCAAGTTAAATGGACTTGTTTAAGGCAGAGCTCCGGGGGGGGGGGGTTGTTGGGAGGGGGAGGGGGGAGATTGTTTATGGTGGACTAGAACTGTGATATTTTTTCCATAAATGTTTCATTTATTTATTTGTCTTTGTGTTGTAAATTTTAGGTGTTGTTATATATTTATTAATTCTATCATTGTTATCTAGGTTTAAAGTTTTATTATTTTGAGAGTTTATTTAAAGTTATTCTACTCTCAAAAGAAAAATGCTTTTCCAGCAAATAAGGAGATAGGTACCACAGATAAACTTTGAAAATTATTTTCTTTTATTAAATGCTTAAACCTAATTTATTGAATCAATAGTTTTGTTTAATGAAGGAGTACAGAATTAGAAGATTTAATGGAAAATGTTGTTCTGGGCCCAAACATGTAACATGTAACATTGTAAGCAAGTAAAGTTTGTTGATTAAAGTTTTTTTATATTTATATTTGCTGCCACTCTGGCTTATTGCTTTTTTCAAAAATGTTTAATAAAATGTACTCGCTTGATCCATGGAAAATGTGTTTGTTATTTATAACCCGCTCTCTTATTGTGAGCCGGCCCTGTTCCGCACAAATGGAAGCACGCTTCCACTGGTAGCTTTGTCTGTGTGGATGTGTGGGTGGGGCTAGGGCTCAATAGTATATGTGTGGGTGTGGGTGTGTGTGTGTGTGTGTGTGTGTGTGTACGTTTTGTTAAATTTTTCTTCTTAGTCCAAATTAAGAATGCTAGGATGCATATACTGTTACATTTATAATCCTCAGAGATAAGTGTCAGTAGATCATGGGGGTTTATGGCTTTAATATTAGCACACACGCCGCGTTATTGGCTATTAGAACAATGTAAACAGTGGCCGTAAAATCCATCAGTTTTATCACTATTTGGTTGCACAGATACGTGCTATTTGTTGTTTCATGTTTGCTACGTTTCGTTATTTATAGGGTACCTTTAACACAATCGTTAAAAGCAAAGTATAACACTGTTATTAACAAAATAGTTGTTTTATATTTGAGTTAAATACACAATATAATAGAGATGCAATTAAAAATGTATTGCAATACAAATACTCAATTGAAGAAATTAAATTTAAATTAAAATATAAAGGGTGATTCACCAATATATTCAGAAACATCGGGAGCTAATTTTACATGTAAAATTAAAGAAAAAAAGTTAAATAAACATAGGTCCGGGAATGCTTCGTTTTCCGTCATTCTGTCTGTTTGTGTTTTTACTTAATACGTTATATCTTCGGAACACCTGAAGGAATCAACTTCAAACGTGGTACATGTATTACATCTAATAAGACCCATCTTGGTGTGGAATATCAAGTTTCTACTTTGTACCATTTAAAAATGGCGGTCATTTCTGTTTTCACAGCTAAATATCTTATAAAGTTACAATATTTAAGAAACATTTATTGGTATCAAAAAGGTTGTATCATTTTGTCCTTAAAGTAATGATATTAATATTTTAACTATGGGATTTTAAATAACTGAGTATTGTGATTTTTATAAGTTAAAACATGAGTTTTGGTCCATAAATGGTAACAAGTCATGATTTAATTTGTAAAAATCACAATTACTCAGATATTTAAATACCTATAGTTAAATAGTTCATTATATTTAGGACAAAATTACAAAACGTTTTGACACAAACAGATATTTCTTATATATTACATTTTTAAAAATATTTAAGATTTTTTTTTTGCTTTGAAAAACAAAAATAGCCGCCATTTTAAATGATACAAAGTAGAAACTTGATATTTCATACCAAAATGGGTATTACTAAATGTAACACATGTAACAAGTTCAAAGTTGATTTATTCAGATGTTCCTAAGATACAACGTATTACGTAAATTTCAAACAGACAGAAAGACGGAAAAGAAGCATTTCCGGACCGATGTTTCTTTAATTTTACATGTAGCATGAGCTCCCGAAGTTTCTGCATATCTTCGTGAATCATCCCTACACGCAGGGCTAGTTAGCCATCTAAAATTCCTAACCTTGTGGGGAACCTGGATGGTCTTTAGGATCCACTTCGGCTCCTGCCTAAATGAGATGAGAACCCTTATAATCATCACTAAGAATGGCCGGTGCAGGATTTGAACCCGGGAACTCCCAAATGTGTGAGCCAAGTGTTATCACTGTTTTATCTCACTCGGTTACTATCCCACTGTTCGAGTCGTCAAGTATAATCTTTAACCTGAATTAATTTTACTTGCATATTTAAAGTAAAAAAATATGCTTTGAAATCCGAGGATTTTTTTAAATTAAATTAACAACCTGAGATTATTTTACAATTCATGAACCTTTGGTTAACGGCTTTGGCTTTGGCTACTAAATATTTTTATTCAAAAACATATAAAAAACTAAAGGTGAATCCTTCAAAGGTTTGTAACCATAATGCACAATTTAATCGTAAACACGGCCCTGACAGGATATATGGTCCTCTACGTCACTCTCTGCTTTTATACGTGTGTGTTACATTTACATATAAATGGCTTTAGCTGTTATTATTGATACCTACATCAGATGTTGTATTTTGAATATAAAACAAATAACTTTAATACTAGCTTCAATATTTGCTGTACGATGTTGTAAGTAATTTTAAATTCAATTACTCCAATATGTTTTGTAATCTTTTTCTGATGAGACCTTTCGATAGCGAGACTATAATCGTAATGTACTTCACTAATATAAATTGTTTGGTTATCAAACAAATTAAAATAGATTTATGATTAGAAAGTAATAACAAGTTCACACGCAGCACACTGACGTGAAGGAAGTGAATTTCCACATAACAACTTTTAAAACTCAAAATCAGTGTAAAAACACACATTTATTGCAATTTTTATTGAAATCTGAAAAAAGTGATTTTTTTGCTGTTCTGATGCTCCTGGTTTTATTTACCTGCAAAGCTCGGAATACAATTTTGTGCATTATAATGTTAGGAGAAGGTCTAGATAGGCTTGAAAGTAGGTTTAAGGGTGCTGGGGATGATATAAGTACTCTAACAAAGGAATAACAGGCTTTTCTAGTGTAAAACCCCCATAAGACAACGTACTGTGTTTAGTCGACACACATTTTCTTTAATAACTTGGTAAATATGTATGCTAGAATGACGAGAGAGGGTTTAAAACATTTGCCTCACTAATTTACATATTTTACATGCATTAAATTTACATACGGGGCTTTTCTGACCCTTTTTGGGCCCAAAAACTCGAAGATTAATCCCCAAAAAAGAGGTTTAAAGTTTTCCGATTGCTTTGCCCAACGAACTTGTCCAACTGATTACAGAAAAAAATGACCCTACCAAATTTGAAGTAAATCGGACAATAAATGCGAACGCTAGAGTGCAAACACATATAAATATATATATATATACGTCTATATATATATACAATTTTGGACGACCCCCAAAAACGTGTTCAGGGGGTCACGTTAGGAACTTCTATGGCGGTTCCGGGCTTAAGTTTTACCGTGCGGGTTATGCTAATAGTTCACTTTCCAAAGGAAATCCACTAATAAAAGAGCTACTGTCAGTAATAACAAGTTCTTTACCACAGGGTTCTTTAAGAATAAATTTGTGCAAGCTATAAAATGTTGAAATCGTGAAATTTAAATATTCCTAAAATTGAATTTCTTTAATCATTCCTTTAGAACTTCTAAATGACTTTTCACATCTATAACATATTTTATGTACACATTTTTAAGTTTACAGTATTTGTTTTCTCTTTATATTTTAATTATTGAATAAGCGAAAACGTTTGAATATAAACGGTATCAGGAAACTGACACATAATTTCTCCCTTTTAGCCCAACTTTAATGAATGAATTACTTTTATGTACTATATATAGAATACAAAGCACGGTCGAATGTACAGAAAATCTTTTAAACAAGTTGTTTTAAAAAACATCAAACCAAATCCCTGCTTTGGAGGCACTACAGAATCCATTGCTACACTCGTGGTTTTAAGAGGGGAAATGCCCGCTATTCCCCCCAGGGTTATTAAGGGGCAACATATTTTGAATTTCCTCTGTTGGTCAATGCTAACTTGACAAGCATATCAAGTTTGAATTAAATTGATCAGTAAATAAGAGAGAAATAGTAATTTTTGTATTTCACATAAGAATAACATTGCACAACGTACTGCGTTTACCGCAAAATTAAAATTTCAATTTTCCCCACAACCAGAAATCGTGTAATAGTAATGAAAAATACTAAATTATTTATTTTTTGAGCTCTTTTTAATGGTGAAAGTAAATTTTGTATATTTATGTTTTTTTTATGAAAAATAAAAAACTGAATTTTTGGTGTTTTAAGTACTGTAGCTTCTGAACCCGAATTTTTTAAGAAATGCGAGTGGTGTAATTTTGTTGGAAAATTAAAGTTCTACAAACTACTAAAATTTAATCAAAATCGTTTGAACCTTTTTAGAGAAATTTTGATTTTTAATTTTTTTGGCGTTTTTGGGGGATAATTACCCTTCAAAATCAAAAATTCATAAAAATGTAAAACTCCTGGAGATATCTTGGATTAGTAAACTACATACCAAATTTCATAAAACACACACACACAAACACACACACACACACACATACGCGCGTAGCACTCAATCTGAGATCCATGGTTTTACACAGTATTGTGAGATCCGGCATAAGGAATGTTTTTTCCGAGAAAATAAATAACACTTCTTTAGAGTCTGTTTCATGCTTGACTTCGTGCATTTTGCTTTTAAGATTGCATTACAATTTCAAACTTGAATTTTGTAATATAATGTGAGCTCCGGCATGTAAGTCGACGTGAGCTCCGGAAATGTGTAAGTTGATGCGAGCTCCAGTTGTGTATAGGTCGACGTGAGCTCCATCCCAGATAGCAAGGAAAATTTGCAACAAATTTGCAGAAAATTTGCAAAACATTTTCAACCGCAAACCAAAATGTTTGCAGAAAATATGCATTGCAAACATGTTTGTTTACAAAGAACTTTCCGCAAGTATGGAAAATTCCGCTGAATATTTGCGGAAAATTTTCACTGAATATTTGCAGCAACTATGCAAAAAATGTTTGCAGAATGTTTTCATGATAGTTTACTGCAAATTTGCAAGATAAGTTTGTGGCATATTTGCAGTGGAATATGTGCAGCTAATATTCATTGATAACATGTTTGTTTGCAAAATCTTTCCTGAAAATACGCAAGTCTACACTGTTCACACTTCTAGCAATTTTGCACAGGGCCCATTTTCTAAAGTAGGCCGCGGCCTACGGCGCGGCGGCAAATTTCTGGGAGTATATTTTTAAATATAAATTTGTCTACAGATTAGATGGATTTAAAATATTGTAATCTTACTTGCAATACTACTTTTACTTTTTTAAACTTTGTAAATCATCTTTAAGATTGAGTTAAAATAATTTTTTTTATAATTGATATGTTATGCTGAAGGCAGGAAAGACGCGTGGATCAAAGTGTTTAATTTGTTTATTCGTCTTTGCCAGTCATGAAGGGCGACGTCACCGCTATTGTTCACACGGCCGATGTTCACCGGCGAGATAGCGGCGAGTATTTCTCGCGCGAAGTATCGGACAAAATAAACAAATGGTGCATTGTTTCTTACCCAAAACCACTAAATAAAAACGAGGTATGAGGTTAATTAGTTTAAGCTATGTGATTTGAATGGCATTTGGCATTAGTTGCGTAGGTAAATGTCACCTAAGTGAACATTTCTCACTTTTAAGAATTGTATGATGACTGTTGGTAGTATACTTTCCAAAGTTTAAGAAAATCACCATCCACTTTGGTCGATTTACCCCACCGTTTTTGAGTTGCAGGTAAAAAAAACCTAAAATACCTCTAATTCTTTGGTTACATATTTTGAAAAAAAATATAATTATTGTAGGGGTATTTTTGTACATTTAACTTGAGTTCCATCAGACGGATTTTTATATTCAACCCCTCACTGGAAACCCTTATTATGTATATTGAAAAAAATATAAAATCGGAATTATTTTAAAATGAATGGACGATAAACGTAAAATATTATATTATAAGAAATACATTAGAAATTTATTGACAAATTAATTATTTTGTACAGTCAACTAATGCTTTATATAGATTTGTAGGAAACTGCATAAGCTTAAAGCCATTGTGGTCGATCAAAATCAAAACAACCTCTGACGAAAAATGTGTTATAACTTGAAGGAATCAACTGACTAAGCTCAAACATTGTCTAGACATTAACGTGTTACTCACCCGTAAGGTAACAATAATAATATTTTATTTATATAAAACAACCTCTTAGTTGTGGATCAATGTAATAAATATATAGCCTACATTTTGATATTAGGCTAACTAATGGTTATAACTATGCAGTATTTACAATAATTTCAACCTAACACATCCTAGATGTATAACAAAATTAAGAAAAAGTTTAAAACAAACCCAACTATTTATTTAAAAATAATTTAATTGTTTCCTAAGCGGTCCATAAACTCATCTAAGTTATAGAATCCACTATGTAATAGGAATATTTCAAAAAATGTTGATTTGAATAAATTCCGATTGGTTTAGACTTTAATATAATTTGTTAGTTTGTTTCTAAACCGACACCTCCAATATCTCCGTGATTGCCGCGTTATCGCTCCTGTGAATCGAGCCTCGTGTGAAGATTGAATGCAACACATTTTGTCGGTAACTAAAGAAACGATCTGGATGACGATTTTGTCGATGAGTTTAGCTTTTAGTTCATTAGTGAATTTCCTTTGGAAAGTGAACTATTAGCATGACCCGCACAGTGAAACTTAAGCCCGGGACCACCATAGAATTTCCTAACGTGACCCCCTGAACACGTTTTGGGGGGTCGTTCAAAATTGTATATATATATGTATGTATAGATATATATATATATATATATATATATATATATGTTTGCACTCTAGTGGTCGTATTTTTTGTCCGATTTACTTAAAATTTGGTAGTGACATTTCTTTCTGTAATCAGTTGGACAAGTTCGTTGGGCAAAACAATCGGAAAGCTCTAAACCCCTTTTTTGGGGATTAATCTTTAAAATTTCGAGTTTTTGGGCCCAAAAAGGGTCAGAAAAGCTCTGGATGTAAAATAAAATCATTTAAAAAGATGGGAATTAGAAAGGCGAAAGTTTTAAGCCCTCTCTCGTCATCCTATCATTAATATTTACCGAGTTATTATAGAAAGTGTTTATCGACTAAACACAGTACTTGTCTTATGGGGGTTTTATACTAGAAAAGCCTGCCATTCCTTTGTTAGAGTACTTTTATCATCCACGGAAATCTCACGCTTACTTTCAAGCCTGTCTGGACCTTCTCCTAACCTCGTAATGCGCAAAACTGTACTCCCCGCTTTGCAAGTAAATGAAACCAGGACTATCAGAACAGCCAAAAAATCCATGTTTTCAGATTTCAATAAAAATTGGACTAAATGTGTTTTTTTACACTGATTTTGATTTTTAAAAGTTGTTATGTGGAAATTCACTTCCCTCACGTCAGCGTGCTGCGTGCGAACTCGTTTATTTTTTAGCATACTGTGAAACTACAGTTGAATAAATTCTAAGACTATTCGTTGATATACATTTTAAATTACCTGTGGTACATTAGCTTTAGGGTGTATATCCAAATATATACATAGCACTGAGAATTTGCTTATCAATTCCAGCTGCTAATTGCTCTGGTGTGAGGAGTTTTCCTGCCTTAAGGGGGTGCAAAATAACTTTAAATCGTCGCTAAACGAAGATAAATAGCACTTATTGCGGGCCTAGATCACTCTCTCGACCACCGCCAACGCGGTCCCTTTGCGACAACTAAACTTCGACTTCTTTCCTTGTCCCTAGTTGTGGGGGGAAGGGGGCGGCAAGCTTCATATGGCCTAGGGGCGGCACGAAGCTAAAATGGGCCCTGATTTTGCAGCAAGGTTCGTAGAGCTTTCAGACCAGGTATGATTATTTCCATAAGAGTAATGTTCGCAGCAAAGATGTCTTACAAGGGCGTCCAGCTGATGCATAAATCAACAAATCAACAACATACTATAAAGTATTGCCAACCTTAAGGGTATAATAATGGTACAGCTATTTTTAAACTGTCACTAGATATGCAGAAAGAAAATTCAAACCTTTAATCCGTTAATCTAATAATACAAATAAATGAAAACAACATATTAGTATCATAAAACAACAGCTGATCATAGAATGTAAGCAGTTAAACGATATTAAGTACAATTATTACGATTATTGAAGTACAATTATGTATAAAATATGGTACGCGTACGATAAATATTGTGTTTCCAGCAACCCTGCAGATTGGATTGGTGATCACGTGACCTTACAGCTGATTTTACCATGCAAACTGTCTCTTCTGGTTAAATTTAAAACCTTAAATAAATCGACTCAGAAAACCTGTACAAAGTATGTATGAACCTTGATTTTGCAGTGGATTTTTTCATTGAACTTACATGTTTATATGATGGTTTGCAAGTTTTCATTGTAACTACAAATTAATATTGCTGCCAACAATAATAATGATACTAGATTGAGTTAAAATTAATTTACACTGATTGTTGTATGACAATTAGCAACAGCCTCATACAATTGTCTTAGCGTAATGGAACTAACTGTTTAAATGTTAATGGATATTCAACATACAAACAAAATTATATATTTGAGATTCAGCTCAAAGTATAGTTTATCATACTATAATTTTAAACAAATTTATTGTGAATCATAGATTAAGAACAAAAGTTACCTGTTACTCAAAAATCCTGAACTTTTGCCTACTATACATTTTTAAACAATCCACAATTTGTTTGTAAGCATATATGATTGTTATTTACAAAAATATTTGCAATTATTGATGTGGTATTTTTTTAAATTAGAATTAGTCAAGAAAATACATTTTAAAGCATTCACACACCTACTTACATGATTTAATCTTAATAACCAAATTGTATTGTCAGGCAAATGAAATATAGACAAATTCAAAGTAGCCTAAGGGAACTTTATCAATAAAAGGAAATGGTCAAATAAATATAATTTTATATTTTGTAAATTATTATTTATTAAAAAAATGTTATAAATAAAGGAAAGCTATACAATATTTTATATATTACTGAAGTTCGCCATGTAACTGCTGTGTCCTTAAACCTTGTTCGCTGAAACAAATACAAAACTTATTAACGAACAATTTACATTATGTTAAACAAATCTTGAGATGGTGCTCCAGTCCTTTGCTTATTAGTGGATTTCCTATGGAAAGTGAACTATTAGCATGACCCGCACGGTGAAACTTAAGCCCGGGACCACCATAGAAGTTCATAACGTGACCCCCTGAACACGTTTTGGGGGTCGTTCAAAATTATATACATATATATGTGTATGCACTCTAGCGGTAGCATTTTTTGTCCGATTTACTTCAAATTTGGTAGGAACGTTCCTTTCTATAATCAGTTGGACAAGTTCGTTGTGCAAAACAAGCGTAAAACGCTAAACCCATTTTTTGGGGGTTATTCTTTAAAATTTCGAATCTTTGAGCCCAAAAAGTATCAGAAAAGCCCCGGACTTAAAATTAATGCCTGTATTAAGATGGGAATTAGTGAAGCAAAAGTTTTAAACCCTCTCTCGTCATTCTAGTGTATATATTTACCGAGTTATTAAAGACAATGTATATCGGCTAAATACAATACGTTGTCTTATGGGGTATTTACATTAGAAAAGCATCTTATTTATGTGTTGGTTATTTGTATCTTCCCCAGCAACCTCGCACCTACTTTCAAGCCTGACTGGACCTTCTCCTAACCTTATAATGCACAAAATTGTATTCCTAGCATTGCAGGGAAATCAAACCAGGAGCATCAGAACAGCCAAAAAATTAAAGTTTTCATATTTCAACAAAATTTGAATAATTGTATTTTTTACACTGGTTTTGAGTTTTAAAAGTTTTGTATGTGGAAATTCACTTCCTTCACGTCAGCGAGCTGCGTGCGAACTGTTCTTCCATTAGACCAATGTTAACTTTCAAAGCCCATCCCTCTTCATCCGATTATCCTAAATCAAATGTATTGTTTATTTTAAATAGCAACAAAAACCTAAGGAATTCATATATTCATACCTATTTCATATCACATATAGTTCATTCATAAAACATCGTAAATATTGAATATTTTGAATTTTTTGAATGAATATATTATATATACAAATTTTGATCATTGAAATCACTAGTTATTTTTTGCTATTCAAAATGACGGGCTTTTAATTGGCCTTATGGGGGAAGCAGGTAGAGACGTAACAAGTTTTGTGACTCGAGCTTAAATTAAAAAATACAACTTATTATACCCCTGTCTTCAGCTTTAAGTTAAGCAGGACTTAAGTTCAGGAACTACGATAAGGCAGTCCAAATTCCAACAGGAGTTTCATCTTCCGCTCTGCCATGTCCACCTCAGTCGGCGTTCACCTATCGGCCAGTTCGCATTAACAGTGCACTTAAAATGTTTTTCGCTGTCGTGTGTCGTGTGTTTATGTTTGGTGTCGTGAGGCTTTTTTAAACATTTGATGACAGACATGCAAATTCAGTAAAATTTTATTGAACTTCAAGTCCTGAAGATGGAAGAAAAATTAAGCTTCTGAAACCGCGGTAGTCCATTTTGGATTAACTTAAAGCTGAAGACGGAGGTAAAATAACCTGTATTTTTTAATTATCTTATCAGCTTTGGAGGATATTCAATATTAATAGAGCTTAAACATTAAAAGTGAGTCAGTTAACAATCTTCTGAACAGTGACGAAGCCAGGATTTTATTTTATTGTAGTAGGTTGGGGTCTCGCCCAGGAGGAAGTAAAGTGGAAGGAGGGGAATCCCTCCATAAAAAAGTATACTACTGGAAACAGATTTTATGCTATGCTAGCGCTTAAACAGAAGGGAGACAATAAATCATTTCTGTAGACCTTTCAATAGAGGAAAAAGTTATCTGTTTTTCCATCGGAATCATACAAAAATGGGAGAGTGTATACAAATTATCTCCAGTACTTCAAGTTCTTGGAAACAGTGGTTAGGCCATGGTGTTGCAGTGAAGTTCACTGGAATACTTTCTTACCTAATTCCTGGTTGGAAAATAATCAATGTAACGAAGACAGAATAATACGAATACAACAAAAACCCGCCATAAATTATGAAAATTGAACTAAGTGCAAACATTTATATAAACTTACTCTTGTATAATTCTAGTTTTGGCCTGATTGAGGAATCTCTTCACGTGTTTTTTAGTAGCTCCTCAGTTGCCTTTGGGAACACGCTCATCACTGGATCTATAAATACAAATACAAAGTCTGTTTGTACTGTAATGTCTGGAAAGTGAATATTTTGAAAACAATAAGTTAAATACCCTCGTCGCAGCAACCTGCGTACTCAGCCAATTTCCAACGCATAATATATATGTCTTAAAGCACAAAAAGCCGCATACCAGGTTTCATAAAAATATATTCACAAATAAGCGATATATACAATTTGAATTTTTCTCCATAAAAATAACATGGGGGATGAGTAGGCAGGTTTGCTGCAACAAGGAACACAAAAAATGGGTTTTTATACTAATATCAATATAACTCAACAAGGTGAAGCCACATACCAAGTTTTATTAGTTTATGTTAATAATTAAGGGAGACATTACATTTACTTATCCTCCATAAGAATAACATGGGGGCTGAGTAAGCAGGTTTGCTGCTACGGTAATTATCGGTAAAAATTTTTTTTGTGCAAATAACAATAGACCACAACCAGATGAAGCCGTATACCAAGTTTCGTTACTATATGTTCATAAATAAGCGAGATATAATTTTTTTCTTATCCTCCAAAAGAATAGCATTGGACAACGTACTGTGTTTAGCACTGTCAATATCTCTGTAACCAATTGACGTAGAGAAATTATCAAAACACCAAAATGTGTGTTTTTTAAAGCTGAATCCAATAGTGAAAACTAAAATTAGACTTTATAAAATTTTAAATGTAAAAACTTCAAAAAACCCATTTTTGGGGTACAAAATCCCCCCACAATACCACTTTGGATGGGGCGATCTGTCTGGTTTTTGAACTTAGAGTCATAAATGCTGCTTTACACGTTTGTACCAAATTTAGTTCATATCGGACTACTTTTACGAGAGTTATCGCACCCACGGACACATATATATACAGTTTCGAACAAATGGTGTTTTTGGGGTCTGGGGACCTCAAAACGAAAAGTTATCATGGTCCCGGGCCTAGGTCTTACCATGCCGACTACGGTAATAGCTTCTTCCCTATAGGGGAAATTCGCTAACAAACCGGTCATAAACAGACGATATTAAAATCACAAAACAAAATGTAAGTGTTCGATATCGCACTTATCTACTGTATTCCCTGGCCTAAATCTATTTTAGAAAGCATTTCAACAGCACCTTTGGCTGATACAGTACACTGATATAAGTACGGTATGGATTAATGTTTTAAAACTGAATTTAAGTTAATAGAACTATCTTAGCTTCTGCAACAGGCCTTAGGCTATTAAGAAATAGTTTTTGGTTATGAGTACTTATTGAGAAATCGCCTCAAATTTAAATTATAAATGAAAATAGCTCATTATGAATTGGTTGAATCATTTGAAGTTTTAATGATGCATTTAGTATTCAAGAGTATACAAACTGTTTCAAAACTGAACTTACCAGGATGTCCACTCACCATGAATTCAGGAAAAAAGCCTTAGGTACCAGTAAGTTAATAGGAAATATGTGTCTATCCAAAATTGCGGAAATTTAGTTTAAATTAATAGCCAACGTTCCAAACTCCCTAAAAAGTGTATTTAACACTATTAAAATGTAAAATGTGAAAGGGGCCCATAAAGTGGGGAATATAAGCGAAAAAGTAACTACCGTACGTCACAAATTAACTCATCGACCAAAAATGACAATCATACTGTGTGATGTCGGCAGAAAATAAAGGTTAAATAAAAGTGTATTTAAATTCATTAGTTGATAACTAATTGCATTAAATTATTATTTGCCAGTCGAAAATCATAGAACTTTTGCAAGTCCAACCAATAAGTTAAATAATAAGCTAAATTAGGTCAAGACCTTATTTGGTATTTGCATGAAAGTAGGCCTAGCTATGTTTGCCATAGATCCAGAAAAATTAAATAAAATTAAAAATTGGACTGTCAAGTCAAGAAAATGGAAGGGCCCCTCTCGTGAATTTTGCCTTGATCCCCGCAAATCCTAAGGCCGCCACAATTCCAAAATAAATATTTCCAACAAATGATAATTAGACCTGCTTTAGAATCGCCCTGTAATCTAATCCAATGTCTAAATCTCATCTACACTAGTCTGACAGGGAAATATGAACATTTTATGAAACATTGTATTTTTAACGAAGTGACTACGTACACGTCCAATGTAAAGGCAAATTCACATCGCTACCGCTTAGGTTAGGATAGGTTAGGTTACGTTACGTTACTTTAGGTTATGTTAGGTTACGTTACGTTACGTTAGGTTAGGTTAGGAGGTTTTCTGGCTCTCAATCTGTTTTAAAAATTACAGGAAAACTAACGTACGGTGCATAATTTGGAACGGGCGTGAACAGTAGCGGCTCACGTCGGACGTGTACGTAGCCTCTGCCTATTTTTAACACCATACCAACAATCTTAACCAACTATTAATTTTAGGCTAAATCAGCTATTTAACCTCAAAGAAATCTACTAACCATCAAGGTAAAATTATCTAAAGATGTTATGATACTCTATGCCTCTAAGTATTAATTATTTAGTATTCATAATGACTAATTGTTAAATACATTTTACTACATTATTATAGTTTAAACAAAAAAACTGCAACATTTAACCTCGTATAGGTTATTGGTCTTGTAGTAGTCCTACCCACCGAGTTAAACCAAAGACTTAAAACTACTGGACCGCTCGCGCCCGTGGTGAAGCGAACCAAATTTCGGTCCGGCCGCGTTCGAGGTCGCGCCGCAAATGGTGGGCCACCGCGGCAGCGCTTAGCTTGGGGGATATAGGGAAAAACACGACGCGCGCTCACTTGAATTGAATTTCCGGCCAGGGAACATTTTTTATGGTTGAATAGCCTTCTGATACGTATTCCTGAATAGTCTCTCGAATTTTTAATACCAAAAGTAACTATATTCGACCAGGGTTAGTTGCGTAAAAAGAACAGAAAGTTGGGAGTTTTGTAAAATAATCTCCTCGATGGCTGATTTTTTCATATTTCCAGTCATATAAATTTATGTACGATCCACTAGGCTTTAGGTGTTGTTCAATAATGATGTTTTGAAGTTTTTGGTACTGGAATGAATTCTTTTATGAGCAGTAATATCGTTCTTTGGACTAGTGAAACTTTGAATTGTAGCATATAAACTTTGACGTTCGCCAAAAGTTGTAGATTGCATGAAAGTTAATTGGCCTATATCATAAAGTTTTGTTGATGAATGAATACCATACAAGACAAATACTTTTTAATAGCAAATGTATTCTTAATAAACATTAATTACCAAGATGGTTCGTTCACCCGTCCACGTAGAGTAGTAAGAACGATTACATAATGTTGCATTAATACAAAATTTCGCTATTGAATAACAAAAAATTATCTTCAGTGTATGATAACAGTTGATTATGATTTATTTATCAGACAATACAAGTACAGTACAAAAGTCGTATAACTATGTATTTTACCAAAAAACTAGGTCATGTTGTAACACAGCATCACTGAGATGAATTTAACAGCGCGGCACGGCGCGTGGCACGTCTTGGATAGAGCGCGGCGAAAAGTTTCAGCATCTTTCCAAACGAATTGTAGCCAAACCAACAACTTTACCGAAAAATGTTTGAAATAAAAGTTTTAGAGAAACTAATTATCTACAACTTTCCCGCTGGAAGTTTGTTTCTAACCTAAAAATACAAAATTTCCTCGCTGAGTAACTTTTTCATGTCCCTCTTTAATAACACGTAAGAATTTTTAATTATTAAAAATATTAAAACACGGTAAAATAAAACAATATTTATACTTTTGGATTCCGTAGTTCACGCACACAAAGGATATATAAATTTCATTACAATTCAAACATGGCAGTGAAGTCCAGGAGCGTGTAAACGACAGCGCATTCATTGCCAGAATCAGCTCTGAGCACACAGTGGCCCACCATTTCTGTTCCGCACAGTCCGACGCGGACCGTTTTTAGCTCACTTAGCGATCTCTCCAGTAGTTTTACTTCGATGAGTTAAACATAAACAAATCTAGGAACAACCCAAATGACAGAGATCCGTCTAAGCTTTTTTATTTTTCTTCCATAAACCGATTGTTTTAAAAACAAAGTCGGCCTATTACCACTGTTATGACCGTACTATAAATAATTAATTAAATCTGAAGGCCTCTTTGAATTTGAAATTATTTTATCACCTAAGTATTTTTACTTTAAAACTTAACCTTTAGATACATCAACAATAACAGTATCAGTAACATAAAAACAAACCGTAAACAATTGTACAGTAATTAGGGTTAATAATAATAATAATTTGTACCGGGGTACTTACCAAGTTTACACAACAGTTTTCCTCTTCCACTCATTGTATAACATTATCCAGTTCTTCGGCATATCCCCACGACCAGGGAACTGCAAAATCTCTCACAGTCCCATGCGCCAAAAACTTTGATCATGGATCCCACTTCGACCGTATGAAACTTTTCGTGTGTAATCTAGGAGTGTAAAAGCGATGCTAGCGCGACGTGGTGTCACTTTCTGGAAGCTTATACACTCGCACACTTTGGGAAAACGCATGATAGTGAGCTCCACCTCATTTCGGCTGATTTCGGGTATTTCCGTGATTCTTTATTCGTCAGGATAGCCAATTAGAGGCTAGTTCAATCCGAGATCCGGGGGGTCGGAGCTCACATTGAAAACGGAGCTCACATTGTTGGTGTGTATCCATATAACGGATCTCACGATGTATGCCACGCAAACACACACACACACACACACACACACACACACACACACACACACACACACACACACACACACACACACACACACACACACACCAGGCAGCACCAAAACAAATATTTCCACTAACAACTCAAATTCGAAAATTTTGACGAAAACAATACTTTATCAATATACTATGTATAGGGGGAGAAATTAAAATAAAAAATTCATAGTTATTTAGACTAAATAATAATATAATAAAATTTAAAACAGTATTTATGTATGATAAGTAATAATTTTGTCGATAAATCTTGTTGTTGTAAACTTATATTATTATACGACTGTAATACTTTCTAAAACTGTATAACTACATATTATTATATATGCACTATTTTATATACATATAGACTTATTTAACTTTGAGTAAATTATATAGTATTAGTATAATATAGATGTGGAAATTTTATGCTGTGTACTCATATTTCATGGTAGTGAAATAGATCACAGTACCTCCTGTTGATCATGAAGAATTAAAAACTATCATTAGCAATAAAAAAAAAAGTTCTAGTGGTTTTGATAAAGTAACTGTCTCTCAAATAAAAAGCTGCTCAGATATATTTGCATATCTGCTTGAAAATATAGTAAATTATATTTTTCTTAGAAGTGTTTTTCCAACTTCCTTTAAAAAAGGTATTGTAGTACCGATTCCGAAAAAACAACGAAATTAAACTTGATAACCTACGACCAATCAGCTTACTTTCAGTGTTCGCTAAAATATAAAAAAAAAACAATGAAAGCAAGATTAGTGAAATTTTTAGCAATATTAACTTTTTCAGTGAAAACCAGTATCGATTTTTGGAAGGTAAAAGTACAGAACAGGCGTTGTTTTCGTTTTTGGAAATAGTCTATACAAAATTAAATAAAAATAATAAATGCTCAGCAGTTTTTGTGGACTTTCCTAAAGATTTTGATTTGGTTGAACATGAATGCTTACTGACTAAAATAGAAAATATAGAAATCAGAGGCAATGCTTTAAGTTGGTTTATACAATTCTCAACAGATCGCGAACAATCTGTTAAATTAAGGAACAACTTTAGCAAACCTGAAAAAATTATAAAAGGTGTACCTCAAGGCTACGAACTCTCAGCCACATTGTTTCTGATCTTTATTAATGATCTTCTAGAAGTCCAATTTGAAGGAAAGGTAACTGCGTTTGCAGATGATGTGGCTTTTTTGTTTTGGAATAAAGATAACCAGCGACTAAGTAACAGTGTAAATTATACCCTTTATTTTTAAACAGATGGTATGTGGAAAACAAAATGTGAGTTGACATTTCTAAAATTAAAGTTTTAAATTTTAAAATGAACAGACCTTTGTACAAGAAAATCACTTTAAGTATAATTTATTATCGTGTGAACGATCACTCAATTGTAATTGACAAATCATTGATGATGTGTCAGCCTTCAAATATCTGTGGGATACAATTGACAGGGAAGGATCTTGGATCTTGGAAGGACCACATAGAGGAGCTAACAAGGGGATTATAAGGGAGCTACGAACATTTTATTTGCTGAGAAATGTTTGTTATAAAAAACTTCTGAGAATACTTTATTTTGCTCTTACAAGCTCAAAACTGCAATACGGAATTAACTGTTGGGAAAGAACTTTTATAAATTTAATTAAAAAAATAAGGACACTGCAAAATCATTGTATAAGAATTATATTACACAGGAACAAAAGGGCATCATCTATAATTATATTTAAACAACTCAATATTTTACCTTTACACCACTTATATATTAGTTTTACAAGTCTTCTTTATTCGTAGTGGTAATAATGCAACCGAGATTATAATGCACAGTTATGGCACGCGCAGTAGATCAGCCAATTTAATACGAAAGCAAAAATATTAAAATTTCTGATGACAAGATCTTTATATTTTTAGGTGCCAAAATGTTTAATGAAATTCCAGCTAAATTTTTGAATATCATTGAATATGTTTAAAAATAAAATAAAACAATGGCTATTCAATTTTGAAGACCCTACCCAATTGTTGCAGATTCTGAGATAGTTTTAAATTAACCAAATATATATTGTTTTGCCTTCAGATTTTTGACTAATTGCCTTGGGTACTATTAGACCTGTAACAGTCCGGTATTATTAGAATCACGTAGCATATGTGAATGTGTATTTTATTAAATGATAAGTTACCAATGTATTTACTGTTCATGTGTGTAGTTTATTTATGTTGTTTGTTTGCATACTGTATTTATAAGGTATTTGGTGAGTTTTATCCTTGTTCACAATTGGAAATTAGATAAATTAAGCTGAGTTTTGCTTGATAATGTTGTAATTACTCTTTTAATTTGGTTTGTTAATTATTTGCTTGAAAATTGATGTAATCTTTTATTTAAAATGCTGTACATTCTCGTCACATTATTTATCTTGTTACTAAGGTAGACTCTTAATTTATGTATTTGTTATGTTTAGATAAATCATCGCAACTGGCTAAAGATGGTTTTAATATTTTCAAATAATTTCTTAGTAATTGTATTGTGTTGTAATTATTTATTGAAAATAAAACATTATTTCATTATTTTAGTATACTAATTTTTACAGCTTTGAAATAAGGAAGTAACAATATTAGGAACTTTTAATATTTAATGTTTTGAAACAAAACAAGAACGAAATAAAACAGACTGACATCATACAAATATCTGATGTTCAAGAAAAGAGTAATCTAAACCTCCATTACTACAATTTGTGTTCTGAAGGACAAATTAAACAAATTATTATGATTTTATAAGTAATACCGTACGTACATAACAACTGCAAATTTAAATAGTAGTTCATAATGTATTAGTATTTAGTAAGCACTTATGCAATTATATACTTCATGTATCATGTTTAAACAATTGAACTATTTATTAGTTTTAACTTTATAAACTTTACATTTTAAGGATTTCTGTTGCTGATCCTTATTATTATGGATAAAGAATCTACAAAATAAAGCAAAACCTCATATCATTGACTATTGGTTCCATTACTTTACGTCCTGAGATGTTTCAATGGATCACTGCATCCCTTGTTGTATAAAGTAAACTGCCATATAATTAGGGAGATTGGATTTTTGAAGAATTGTAATGAAAGAATGTTTTTATTCTTCCTAACGGGATACTTGGAAACTTAACCAAACTTAGTTATGGGGACAGTTTTTCTTTCTTAAGAGCAAACTTTAAATTATGCAGTTCAAAAGTTTTAATGGGCTAATTATAATGAAAGTGCTGTTACAAACTTTTTCCGATACCATAATTAATTCAAGAAGTTTAGAGCAGGAAGATAGATTTCGGAAGTGCGAAGCCCACTGTATTAAAAACATTTACTAATCTTCAGTTGGCCTCAAGGGCAAACAAAACCTAATTAAATTCAGCTCCCGTTTTTAAATGATGGAATTAGTTTTGTATATCTTACACAATCTTAATCTCGTTGCGTGTAAAACATGTGCGTGGAGAAATTTAACTATAAATATTATAAAGTTGATAAATTAACTGTCTCAGGGTACATTATCAGGATATTAAAATATCCACCGCTGAATAGGTTATCTTAGGCGATGTAAATAATGTTGTCTACTTCTTATTTCTGTGGAGAATGGCCTTACTGTTTCATATCACGTATATTTATAATATTGTGGACTAATTTAGATTATACCAACCACCAATGTACATACCGAACAAACGTTTAATAGGCCTAGTTTTAGTAAACAATAAAATATCTACAAATTGACCAAAACAAAAATAGAGTTTATTCATTTGTATCCAGTAACCGTTTAAGTTTTCTCTTACGCACTTGGAACTTCATTTCTTGTAGGTTTTATACAAAGAATAAGTCAATAACCGTCGTCCTAAGTTGGATGCTCTACGTCATAAGTAAACCCGTCTTGAATACACAGACTCCTGTAGATCACATTTCAAGACAAAAAAATTGCTGACTTTTCTATGTGTTTTTATCCTCGAAAATTTAAAATTTGTTATACGCAATAGCCATATTTTGATATATTTTATTATTTGTTAACCATTCCTAAAATTTGCGAGATAGAAACAAATTCCACCACCTCCACACGATACAACATTCCCTATAAAGCAAATAAACACACTAGTCTTGAATAAATCTTTATAATGCCCTTCCTTCTCACCTAGAGACGACGGCAATATTAACGTTGTCAAGCGAGGTCCAAAACGTGTTTGCTAGGTAAAGAGTACTACCGTGTAAAAGATTATGTGCAGGGGAAGAATGTTAAAAACGAAAATGTGTTTTTATTTGTTGTTGTTATACAGTTGATTTTAATATTGAAATGTTTATGGCATTTTAGTTTTATATATCGTCTGTGTGAAATTCTATCCGGCACTTGCCCATGAATTGTAATATTTTGTTTGGCAAATAAAGAACTCCAACTTCATTTTTCTGGAAGTTGTGTAGGCATAGAAGGTTCAATTTTTAGGTAACTCGAAACTCAGACTTTTCCCTCTTTGCATTCTTAGAAACACGTAAAATTTGTAGTGAATGATTAAAAGATCCATAACATAAACATTTATGTCAAAATTCATGTCAGGAAATGCATAAGTCAACAATTCACGACTTAGTCCTGGTGAGAAAAGAACTACCGTTTTACCCTAATAACGACAACAAATAAATAGTGCAGGCGTTGAAGTTTATAAGGACTACAACAAATGTTCTGATATATTTATATATAATATGCATAAGCAAATGTAATATTTGTTTCATATTTCACAGTTAAAGTTGATGATAAATATAGGTAGTTCTTTGTCAAACACCAGTTATATATTTCATTTTGTATTTCTTAATACATATTGTAATCATCACAGTAAAACTAAGTATTCTTGCTAACGTGATTTATTTAAGACTTAAATGTTTCGATATAATATAAGGCAATTTAAAAAAATATATGTATTTGTCATTTTATTTTTGTTTGTATTAATAATTTTTTTTAATTTCTAAGTCACAGTTACTGATAAAATGATAAATACTGGTTTTGTTGTGATGTTTTTACAAAAACAATAGACTGACAAACGCTTTGTCAAATAAAACGATTTGGAAGCATTGTCCAGAAAAATAACACTAACAACGCGCCAGTTTCCCGTTCCACGAACCAGTCAATCACTAACAACCCGTTGACCTGTCAGCACGGAGAAGAATTGGTAATACGTATGTTGTATTGCAATCGTTATTTTTACAGATTTTACTTCCTAGATTCAGCGATAGTTACGTTTATATTATTTGTAATATAAGTTTCATTATGATTAAAAAGATGAGTGTTGTAAAACAAATATACAAATAAATATGTTCTGGAATGCATACCTTATAACCTACCTTACAGTTTCATATATTACACCTAACACCAACAAAAAAGAGCACTATTAATATTTTTTAGATATTGCTTTTTAAGACGGAAGAGTAATAAATACTATGCCAAATGTATTAACAACAATTTCTAATAGTGCTTCCTGGAAATAAAATCAACTACACTGTGGTATTAAGTTTGTTTACAAAAATGTTAAATGCTATGTTTTTTTTATAATTTAGCTTTACAAATATATTTATTACTATATAACATAAAGTTGTATATGATGCACTCTGGGATACACGTTATAAACTCTCTCTTTGATTAATGCTAATATTCTTAATCAAGACTATGTACATATTGGTGTTACCTTTCCAGTATCACGATTCTTACCACCCAGTTAAACAATTGAAAGCAGTTTAGGGCAGGTATCCGTATTGTATATTATGAAGCGGTTTTAAAACATGTGAATGGCTCAAGGAACAAATCTAGAGCCGTATGGGAAATCATAAGTGAACTTAATCCTAACAAGTCATCTAACTATTTTCAAAAAATTGTGATTAATAACGATGACAATGTTTTAGTGGATAAACCCTCATTAGTTTCTGAGAGCTTCAACTCCTTTTTCTCATCAGTAGCTGAGCGTCTAGGGTGCCATTCCCCACAAGCTAAACCGCACCTTCCACCTCATCATCGTAATTCAATAACACTCCATGATCTGTTTTTATTTCTAACTCCCACCGATCCAGCAGAAATTATGAATGCCATTAAGTCGTTTAGATCAAGCCACTCTTCATTTTTGGATTCTGTTTCTTCTGTCTTTTGAAATAGCTGTGTAATATAACAGGCTGTCCCACTAGCATATCTCGGAAAAATCTACTTTTCAGATGGGTCAATTTCCTAATGCACTCAAACTGTCAATAGTAAATCCATTGTTTAAAAAGGGCAATAAACATGACCGCGGTAATTACCGACCCATATCGATATTGTCAACATTTTCCAAGGTTCTTGAAAAGTTAGTTCTCTTCAGATTGACTGATTACTTTACAAGAAACAACATTCTTTCAAACCTCCAATTTGGTTTTAGGGACAAGCTGTCAACTCTGAACGCAATGCACAGTCTCCTGAACGAGGCAGGATCAGCTCTAGACAATAGAAAACCAACTTTTGGCCTATTTTTAGACTTGAGCAAGGCTTTTGATGTGGTCGAGCATGGTCTTCTCTTAAGAAAGTTCTCGTATGTTGGTATTGGATGAAGGCGTTTGATTGGTTGGCGTCTTTTCTTTTAATTCCGGAAGCAAAGTGTTAAAATTCCATGTATTGATGACGGGCAATTTTTGAAAGTTTGCTACTCACATCCAGCTGCTGTTAAAAGTGGTGTTCCACAGGGATCTGTACTCGGACCAATTTTGTTTTTATTGTTTATTATTTATATTCACACCAATATTATACGAAATCATCATATATGCCTTTTTGCCGACGAAACGTCTCTTTTAGTATCTGCCCCTGATAGTGAGACACTTGAAATAAACACATTTTTACAGGGTAGTTCACTTTTTTCAATGGCTGTCCAATAATTCACTCTGCATTAACACCCTGAAAACAAAGCTTTTAGACTTCCACTTGTGAAGTGTCACTAATTCCTCGCCATCTCTTAACATTATAATTGGTGAAGATGAAATAAGTCCGTGCCAAGAAGCTAATTATCTGGGTTTAATCATAAATGATAAGTTACATTTTTCAGCTCATATTGGCAAAGTGATTAAAAAGATGAGATCAGGGATTTTTGTTCTACGGAGACTGGCTTTTTTTGCTGGTATTGACATTCTTTTGTCAGCATACTATGGCTGCCTGTATCCTTATCTATCATATTGTGTTCCTGCCTGGGGATCTGAGAACGTTAAAACCCTTTATATCTTTGTCCTGCAGAAGAAATCATTGAGAGTTATTCTTGGCCTTAAATACACAGACTCCTGTAAATCACATTTCAAGTCCAACAACTTGATGACTTTTCCATGTATCTACATCCTCGAGAGTTAAACATTTTTTAAACTCAATAACCATATTTTTACATCTCATTTATTTGTTAACCATTCCTACAATTTACGAAATAGAAATAAAATCCCACCATACAACATTCTCTGACAATCAAATGTACCAGTCTTGCATAACTCTTTTTAATGCCCTTCCTTCTCACGTAAAGAGAGAGGAAAATATCAACGTTTTCAAATGAAGTCTGAAAAGGTTTGGCTGAGTCAGGAATATTACCGTGTAAACGATTATTTAGAAGAGAAGAAAGATTAAAAAGCATATGTGTTTTATTTATATTTTTTGTGTTATAAAGTTGGTTTTAATTATAAAATGCTATAGTATTTAGTTTTAGATATGCTCTGTGTATTTCTGTATAACACTTGCCCATGAATTGTGATATTTTATTTGGTAAGTAAATAACATTGATTTTGACAACATTTTAAATAAATTATGAACATTTTTAAAAATTTTGAGGAAAATTAAAGTAACTGATATTTTTATAATGACTTGGAATCAATCAATATCGAGGAAAGGCTGTTGATTAAATGAAGCTGACAGAAAAGTTTCTTTGTGGCGATGTTGAGGTGAATACAAAAGCGGTGGTAAATCACTGTCATTTGCTGCTTATTGAAGTGATTCCTTTCTTCTGTAATAAAATTCCTTTTTTAAATTACATTACCCCCATCACAGCAAACCTGCGTACTCAGAAAATTTCCAATGCATGAGATATGACTTAATACCACATTGAGCCACATACCAAGTTTCATGAAAATAAATTCACAAAAAAGCGATATATACAATTTTAATTAGTCTCTAAAAGAATAACAATGGGAATGAGTACGTAGGTTTGCTGAAAAAGGAACACAACAAATTGGTTTTTATGCAAATATAAATAGAATTCAACTAGATGAAGCCACATACCAAGTTGCATCAATATTCATTCATTAATAAGCAACATATAATATTTTAATTATTCTCCATAAGAATTATATGGGGGCTGAGTAAGCTAGTTTGCTGCAAAAAGGAACACAAAATATGGGTTTTCATGCAAATATCAATATAACTCAACTAGGTGATACCACATACCAAGTTTCATCAATATACATTCATAAATAAGCGATATATACACTTTTGATTATTCTTGATAAGAATAACATGGGGGATGAGGAGGTTTGCTGCAACAAGGAATACAGACAATGAGTTTTTATGCAAATATCAATATAACTCAACAAGGTGAATCCATATACCAAGTTTTATTAATTTATGTTAATAATTAAGGGAGACATTACATTTTACTTATCCTCCATAAGAATAACATGGGGCTGAGTACGTAGGTTTACTGCTACGGGAATTATCTGTAAACATTTATTTTGATGAAGCCGTATACCAAGTTTCGTTAGTATACGTTCATAAAAAACGGACATACAAATTTTGTCTTATTATCAATAAAAATAGCATTGGACAACGTACTGTGTTTAGCAGTTTCAATATCTTTGTAACCAATTGACGTAGAAAAATGATCAAAACACCAAATTGTGTGTTTTTTAAAGATAAATTTAATGGTTAGAACTACAATTTGACTTTTTAAAATATTACATGTAAAAACTACAACACAAATTTTTGGGGTACAAAACCCCCCCAAAATACCCTTTTGGATGGAGCGACCTGACTGGTTTTCGAACTTAAAGCCATGAATGTTGCTTTACACGTTTGTACCAAATTTCATCAAAATCGGACCATTTTTACGAGAGTTATCGCACCCACGGACATATATATATATATATTTAATACATCTATATATATGTATAGTATCTATACATACTATATATATGTACATATATATATACAGTTTAGAACAAATGGGGTTTTTGGGGTCTGGGGTCATGGTCCCGGGACTAGGTCTTACCATGCTCACTACGGTAATAGCTTCTCCCTTATAGGGGAAATTCGCTGATACAAAAATACTAACATCTTCAAGTTCATTTACATATTTTATTATTATTAAAATCATATAAAATATGTGATTTCCATGTAAAAGTATTTTGATACAATAACGATCCAGTTTTATAAGTTTTTTCTTGGATTTCATACAGAATTGTTGAAAATGTTTCTGATCAGGTGGATAAAACATAATATATGTAAAATAATAATTTTAAGTTGTTATTTTATTTAATTGGATAACAATCTTTTAAATTTAATGAACAACAAATCTCGTAGAGTATTTCAGAAACATTAAAGCAACGTTCCAACGCACATAGTACGTATAAAGATCCGATATTATGGTGAACGTTAGCTGTGTTTGAGGAATAAATTTCACAACAGTTAACCTAGTTTTGTATCTCATTGTTGTAAATTCATGATACCGAGATTCGAATACTTTTATATTTGATATAATAAATAAAACATTAATGAATGCATGTCTTCAGAAGTCAATAAGGAATAACATATGTTCCTACATTACAGGGGGGGGGGGTTGTTTTTTTGCGTGTGATAGATGGTATTTTCGTAATACCTACTTGAGGAAGAATCATTACTTTAACAAATTTAATCAATTCTTGAGTACCGTAATGCATGTTGCTTTAATTAAAAAGGGTAAATAAACTAGGCTTAACAACACTATAAAATCTATGTATAGTTATACTGTGCTTAAATGAAGGACGATGGATATACAAACAGGAAGGTACAATATGTTTTAGAGTTGTTATTATTATATATTAGTGAAAAAAGAATACGACTGGTTTTTAATTGTTCAATGAATAATAAAGACATACTTTTTTTGAGTTCTAAGACCTATAATTTTGGAATAATTTAAGATTTGCAATTATACTTTTGATAAGCATATAATATCTTGGTTTATATTCTCAAATAATAAATATTAGGACGTCATAATTTTTTAAACACCTATTTCTTAAGTGATAATTTTGTAAACAATTACAATATTTTATATGCCTGTATCTTACAGCAGAAAAATGAATCCAGAATTATTTTTATTAAATATTTTAGTATTTTGGAAAAATAATCATTTGTTAGAAAAGTATTAAAACAACGAAATAAATCATGTCTAATAGTTAGTTTTAATTGGAAAAGCAGTCCAAACGCATTATAAAAAGATATGCAAGTTTAACTCAAGACAAAAGCGTCTTTGAGTTTTACCATCCAAACAATAGCTTGTTGTATGTGTTTATTCAACAGTCATAATTAATTTACGTTGTTCATTCTTGGAAAATAACAGAGGTTTGTAACGTGAGGTTTCCAGGCATGGTAATGGATTTAAACAAGCGTGACAATACCTTCTGCTGCGAATGCTTCGTCACTATGGGGATTTATGTGGTTTTAATCTTATATTCCTGTTATTCGAATTTTAACCTTTTAAATTTTCAGGTGGCCTCATTAGCTATAATTGTTTGTATCATTGGCAGCCATGCTGTGAGTATGTTTCATAAAAAGAATACGTATACATAATATGCGGGTGTTTTATTCAAAATAGTATAAAAGAAACAAATTTTAAAAAACATTTTATTTCTTGGGTGTGATTCATATTCAATTATTTGATTCACCATCGGACTATCTCCTTTATTTATCTTTTGAAATTGGTGTCTATACTGGTCACTTTTAACAAAGCCCGTGTCAGTACATAGACACACATTTAAATGTCTGTTAGTATTCACTAACCTGGACAAATATACAACTTTCAAACACAGAAAAATAACGTTTTGCGTGAAAACCAAACTATGACGTTCCCTTAGATTAGCCAGACTTTCGGGCTGCAATTCACTTCCACCGTCTCTGATCAGGGTCAAATGAATTGATTGTGCGTAGCAGGAAGTACTTCGTTGTACATTGACCCGATCGTATCTCTCTTATCAAAACAATGACATCCCCTCAGATTATCTGGATGTTTGGGCTGCAATACGCTTTTACTGCCTATGATAAGGCTCGACTGAAGTGATCATTGCGTTTCAGGAGGTAATTCAATAAACAACGACCCGTTCTTATATCTCTTATCCCAACCATGACGTTCCCTCAGATTATCCGGTTGTTTGGGCTGCAATATGCTTTTACCGTTTCTGAAAGGGCTTAACTGAAGTGATCGTTGCGTTTCGAGACATTACAAGTATTCCAATATACATTTACACGATCATACCTCTCTTATCACAACCATGACGTTCCCTGGCGTTATTCGGATGTTAAGGCTGCGATGCACTTTTACCGTCTCTGGTAAGGCTAGACTGAGGTGATTGCAGGAATTATTCCATTATACATTGACCTGTTCTTATTTCTCTTATCACAACCAAGACGTTCCCTCAAATAATTCTTATGTTCGGGCTGCGATGACATTTTACCGTCTCTGATAAGGATAGACTGAAGTGATCGTTGCGTTTCAGGAAGTATTCCAATATACATTGACCTTATTATATCTCTCTTATCACAACCACGACGTTCCCTAAGATTATCCGGATATTTGGGCTGCGATTCACTTCTGCCTTCTCTGATAAGGCTTGACTGAAGTGATAGTTGCGTTCCAGGAAGTATTCCAATATACATTGACCAAATTATATCTCTCCTATCACAACCATGATGTTACCTAAGATTATTCGGATCTTTGGGCTGCGATACACTTCTGCCTTCTCTGATAAGGCTTGACTGAAGTGATAGTTGCGTTCCAGGAAGTATTCCAATATACATTGTCACGATCTTTTATCAGAACCATGACGACGTTCCCCCAGATTAAACTTATGTTCGGGCTGCAATGCGGTTTTACCGCCTCTGATAAGGATCGACTGAAGTTATCGTTGCGTTTCAGGAAGTAGCTCATTATAAATTGACACAATCTTATCTCTCTTATCACATCCATGACGTTCCCTTAGATTATCTGGATTCTCAGGCTGCAATTCGCTTCTACCGCCACTGGTAAGGCTCAACTGAAGTGATCATTGCGTTTCAGGAAGTATTACAACATACATTGACCCGATTATATCTCTCATATCACAACCATGATGTTCCTTAACATTATGCGGATGTTTGGGCTGCGATACGCTTCTTCCTTCTCTGACAAGGCTCTACTGAAATTATTGTTTTGTTTTAGGATGTATTTTACTATAGGTTGACACGATATTATCACTCTCATCAAAACCAAGACGTTCCCTCAAATCTTCCGGATGTTTGGGCTGCGATGCGCTTCTTCCTTCTCTAATAAGGCTCGACTGAAGCAGTGATTATTGCGTTTCAGGTAGTATTACAATATATATTGACCCGATCTTATCATGCTTATCACAACCAAGAATTTACCTCAAATTATCCTTATGTTTGGGCTGCAATAAACTTTTAATGTCTCTGATAAGGCTCGATTGAAGTGGTCGTTGCGTTTCAGGAAGGATTCCATTGTACATTGATCCGATCTTATCACTCTTATCACAACCATTGTCGTTTCCTTATATTATCCGGATGTTTTGTTGCGATGCGCTTCTGCCGTCTCTACTAAGGCTCTACTGAAGTGATAATTGTGATTCAGGAAGTATTCCAAAATACATTGACTTCGTTATGTCTCTTTTATCACAACCATGACGTTCCTTCCGATTGTCCGGATGTTTGGGCACTTCTATCTTCTCTGATAAGACTCGACTAAAGTGATTATTGAGTTTCAGGAAGTATTCCAATATACATTGACCCGATTATAACTCTCTTATCAAAACCAAGACGTTCCCTCAAATATTCCGGATGTTTGGTCTGCAATGCGCTTCTTCCTTCACTGATAAGGCTTGAGTGAAGCAGTGATTATCGCGTTTCAGGAAGTATTCCAATATACATTGACCCGATCTTATTTTGCTTATCACAACCAAGACTTATCTCAAATTATCCTTATGTTTGGGCTGCGATAAGCTTTTCCAGTCTCTGATAAGGCTCGATTGAAGTGATCTTGCGTTTCAGGAAGGATTCCATTGTACATTGACTCAATCTTATCACTCTTATCACAAGCTTGACGTTTCCTTATATTATCCGGATGTTTTGCTGCGATGCGCTACTGCCTTCTCTGAAAATGCCCGACCGAAATGAC
The DNA here is from genome assembly GCA_963675035.1 of Allygus modestus. NCBI lineage: Eukaryota > Metazoa > Arthropoda > Insecta > Hemiptera > Cicadellidae > Allygus > Allygus modestus. The sequence goes on from OY776112.1 coordinate 313,807,108, forward strand.
CGTTGGGTTTCAGGAAATATTCCATTATTTACTGACCCGATCTTATCTCTCTCATCACAACCATCACGTTCCCTCTGATTATCCGGATGTTCAGAATGCGATGTGCTTCTACCGTCCTGATAAGGCTCATTTGAAGTGATGATTGCGTTTCAGGATGTATTCCAATATACATCGACCTGATTATATCTCTCTTATCACAACCATGACGTTCTCTCAGATTATCCGAATGTTTGGGCTGTGATACGCTGTCTAACTTCTCTGATAAGGCCTGACTGAAGTGATTATTGTGTCTCAGGAAGTATTCCAATATACATTGACCCGATTATATCTCTATTATCACAACCATGACGTTTCCACAGATTATCCGGATGTTCATGCAGCGTTGCGCTTCTACCGTCTCTGATAAGGCTTGACCGAAGTGATTATTGCGTTCCTGGAAGTATTCCGATATACACTGATACGATCATATCTCTCTTATCTGAACCATGACGACGTTCCCTCAGATTAACCTTATGTTTCGGCCACGATGATCTTCTACCGACTCAGATAAGGCTTGACCGAAGTGATTATTGCGTTCCTGGAAGTATTCCAATATACATTGACACGATCATATCTCTCTTATCTGAACCATGACGACGTTCCCTCAGATTAACCTTATGTTCGGGCCGCGATGATCTTCTACCTTCTCTGATAAGGATCAACTGAAGTTATCATTGCGTTTCAGGAAGTAATTCATTATACATTGACATGATCTTATCTATCATATCACAAACCATGACGTTCCCTCAGATTATTCGAATATTCAGGTTGAAATGATCTTCTACCGTCTCTGATAAGAATCGATGGAAGTGATTTTTGCGTTGTAGGAAGTACTCCGTTATACATTGACCCGACCTTATCTCTCTTATCATAATAGATTCCACTAAGTTTTTAGAAGATATCTTTTCTTAGGCAATGGCAGTAGACAGTGATTTCTCAATTATTTTCTTTAAAAAACGTTCATACCATTTCAGCCAAGTAACTTTCTTTTCATACGTGAGTGAGCACATAACTTTTACACCTTTTTTCCTTTATTTTTCATGGTTTTTTAATGACCATTAATTAACTTGGTATTTGTCTATACGATCAGGGAATTTTGTTATTACAATTTGTTGCCATCCCATGGTCATTGTGCACTTTTCCTTTTCTTATCCTACCCCTTATTTTTTCATCACTTCTGAAGGTAGTATACCAAACATTGATTTTATCTCTTGTAAATTTTTTTAAAAGCCAACAAAATGTTGTATGCTCACAATACATACTGGCTTGTTATCATTAATAAAAGAGAAGACAAAAAAAGTCGTTGGGTTACCTTTGGGTAAGAGGGAGGTGTGTGAGGGAGATAGAGAGGTGACATAGGGTTAGTGCATAGTGGAATACTTCCTGCAACGGTCACTTCGTCAAATCCGTCAATGTCGGTCAAAACGCATCACAGCCCGAAAATCCAACAAGTATCCTCATTGTAATATTAAAGTTATCACATAAAACGTCATTTTTTAGGTTGTGTGTTTGTGTAGGTTAGTGTTAATTTTATGTGTTTCTATGTACTTCAACTGCGTTTTGATAAAGGTGACCTTCAAAAACAAAACTTCAAACGTAAACGTAAACTTCAAAAGAACAAAAAGGGGATGTGTGAGTCAAATAAGTAATAAATAATGAAACAGCTCTGTTTGATTAATTAACTTAAAGAGCGTTGGTTTGACAAAAAACAATATATTTCATGAGATAAGGATTTCGAGCCTCGTGTAAAGTTAGTAAAATGCTGCCGTGGGATATTTTAACATTATATCAAGCTTATACAACTTTTTTTAAATTACTACATTAAAATCCTTGAAGAAAATACGAGTATTAGGATAAGCAATAGCTTGACCATATTCTGAAAAATATAAACTCTGTAAGTAGTGTGATGGTCTTGTTAAAACCCAATAAAGCATTTATGGATGGAATTGGATGCAAAGTTAAGGAAATAAGAGCTGAATATTCCTCTTAATTGTATCAATAGACATTGAAAATGAGTAGTTAAATGTATATATATAACTGATTGAACACTTTAATAATGAAATACCCTGATCCCCATCGTGTCATTAACAGTTCGTAAAGAATCAATAGTAATACAAGATAAAAAAGTATACAAAATTACTTACAACATGAACGTATCGGTGTCCAATAGATTATAACAGCTATCGTTATTTCAATAACTAAAAAAAGGATTGTAAACACTAGTATAGAAATATATTTTAAACAAGGACCTTTGATGAATTATTAAGGTTTTGTAAGACGACTTTGATCTCTAGGGTTTTTTTAGTTGAAATTATTCACAGACAACCTGCGATTGATGACGGCTATTTACTTACCACAAGATTATTTTTCAAGACCTGTCTTGGAATTGTATTCTATAGTGTATTCTATTAATTTGTATTCTATTAATAAATAGTTTTTAAACTTTACGTCCTTCCATCAAGTACACTGATAAAACCCATAATATTATTCTGATGTGAACTGTATTTATTTTGTCTTTCTCAGATAAGTGTAAATAGGTAAGCAGAACTATTGTGTTCAATATTTATCACACTTTATATCCGCAGAACCCACGAGTACCATTCAGCGAAGCCAGTAGCTCAAGGAAATGTAGTAAGTTTCATTGTTCGTTAATATACCAAATAGAACCAGATAGTTAAAGTACAAAAGTTCAACATCATAAACTCGTATACACAAACTATGCATTGGCTTTAGGAAATGTCTTAATTTTGTTTGGTTACAAACCTTAAAACTTGTGTCAAAACCTTAAGACCAAAAAAGTATACAACAAAAGTATATTTGCCAAATATTTTAACTATTTTACTTATTAGGAAATGTTCTATGACTATTGGCATAATCACCATGGTAGTACTTGAATGAAAAATCTTCGTCAAATCCCTAGCATTGAATTAAAATTCGGAGCAAACAATCAAAAACTTATTTTTATTTCAAAAGCAAAAAAGCTGTTGTACCTAGGTACAACAACCTTCTCCTACCCTTCTAGAAGGGTAGGATGGATATTATTCCTTAGTTTTTATTCTTTTGTATTTTACATATCTGAGAGTCGTCTTGTGTAATACCCGAAATTGAAAATTACAACTGAAAAAAGGAACATTTACTAAGAACAGTAGGTTGTAAGGGTTTCTAGTAATGCAACACTTTCACAACTTCTTATATCCTGCCACTAATACTGCCTGGACATTCCTTTGAGCAACTAAGTAGCAAGGTTAATTTATATGACTTGGTTTTAAAAACATAGTTGCCTACTCTACACAGTTGCCTATTCTTCCTATGTTTCTTTAATAATACAATTTAATATTTATTTTATCCCACTAATCTAAAATTGTACATTGGTATTTATATTATTGAATCATATATTTAACGGGTTTCAATCAACGCTTGTTATTTACAGAAAACAACTAAACGTCTAATATTTATGGTACGATATACTGTTGTATCCTGCCGAACCAAACTAAATCACAAAAATATGACATGTTATTTCTACAAATACATTATCCATATAGATTCATAATTATCCTAGAAATACTTTTGTATTATTTAAAAAAAAGTATTTCTATAAATATTGTATAAACAAAATATTTATATTTTAACTGGCAGATGTTTTAATGTTTATAATACAAATTGTTTTACATTAAAATGAGATCGAGTTCAGGCTTGTATGTCCAATCATCAGTCAGCTATGAAGACTGACTAAGTTGCTAGAATTTCAACATTGGTGTATTCAATGCTGATTGAAAATGGGATTGACAATTGCTGGGTTAACTGATCTCATTACGATGCAGAACTGTGTTTAATACTAAGCAATCAAGTCCTTTTAAGAATCATGAAAATATATTTACACTACTGTACTGATATACAGGACCATAATTATACATAAAGGATGATACAATGTAATCGAATTCAACCTGCAGTCATCATCAAGCAAAATCAAAGAATAACTTAGTTGTTATGTCAATGTTACTCTATGAGTAAATTTAAACAAAATAATATAATGTTAAGTGTTATTTGTAAAATAAAATATTCCTGAAATAAACTCTCCCCAGGACTTATCAGTGTTGTTTCTTGTTTCTTGTCTGCGTTAGTCTGCGGGAGAGACTCACAGAGGCAAGACCGAGGTGACTTGGACTACCGCATCGTGGGCGGAGTGATTATGAATCCGAAAACTCACCAGTTTCTGGCAGCAATACGCTCCAAGAAGGGCTTTTGTTGTGGCTCTATAGTCAGCCCCTACCATATACTTACTGCAGCACACTGCACTGTGAATAGGTAAATAATCAGGATGCGATTCAAGGGAGAAACGATGGACGAGAGTAGTATCTTTAACCATTGCCAGAACGCACTACTTAACGTGCAACGCTTCGGGTCTGGTAACGCGTAGCCAGTATTGTATGCAGCGCGATGGTAGCACAGCGGATAACATGACAAGTTCTCGGTCATTTTGTCTCGGGACCAAAACTAATTATATTCAACTACTTTTTATGTTCTAAAATAATTTTTAAACGTAATTACAAATTAGCTTTTAATCATGTAATATGCTATTTCGTTCTTTTGGAGATTTAAAAACAATTTACAAGCATGGTGGAATTATTTATAGATGCATATTACGTTAGGTAGCTTAGGTAAGGTAAGGCTTCAAAGACGGTGAGGTACCTTATTTTTTTAAAATTGTTTGGCCTTCTCAGTTAATTGTGTAGGCAAACAAATAAAAAAAAATAAACATATGGAACCTTGTTGACTTATAAAACTTATATTGCTCAACGTTAAATTAACGTAATAAGTACACATTCAAAACCCATCAACCAACTACCAGAATTTATTTCCTTTGCCTTTTAACTCTGATTAGGTTAGGTTGGGTTGGGCTATTATAGCTAGATATGAGTAAATTGGTCGTTCAATTTATAGGAAACCAATTATTTTGTTTATTACCAGTTGTTTGCTATGCGCCAGCACTTTCTAGGAAATTTCTCTAAGAAATCTAAGAAATTTCTCTCAAACATCGTTTTTCACCTGAGCCGTACGAATACAGCTAGCTTAAAGAGTTTATTATTAACACTTTCGCTGCTGCAAACATCTTTAAACATTAAATTTGCATAAGTTTCTATGTTGAGGAAAAAACGATCAGGGTCCGCAGCAGCCAACGTGTTAAGAAAGCATAACAAGATTGCTGCCACTCAGCTAGATTTCAAAACCATAAACATTTTCTGTAGCTTAAAACATTTATGAACGCACATAACTAACTTACCTTGTAAGCAAAATAACACAAATATCGAAATCCAAGCTGTTACCTGAATCTTCGTTTCCGTTTATTTCCTGTTGATTATTTGTGAATTCCGTCGATTCCTGGTGGTAAACATATTCTTACCATGGAAAATAAACTACATATTTACTACATAAGTTTCAATTACACTACCACTGATATTGGTAAGTTCAAACAAAAAAGGTTGCCAATAGGGCGATGCCCCAAACGATTTTCAGGAGTGCGTCTTCCCTCCGACTCTATGCTTTGTAATTCCAGTAATAAACACCTTAATTTGCATTCCTGGCTTAGATTCAAATTTTCCACTAATTACGCTTTGATGAATTCAACGTTTTTACATCGCTTCGGAACCGGTTATTTAGCGAGGATTTTAACGTATACAATCCAAAATAAATATAAATCCTTCTTAACACAAATCCATGTTAGTTTAAATGCTAACTAGCACTGTATCTCTAATAGTACCTCGCAGAGAGAATGTCCAATAAATTAAGGAAGAATGCTTCCTACCCTAAGTCAAGTGATTTTGCCCTTGATTATAGGTGCATTAAAACAAATACATTTACAGAACAACGGTGGCTTGCAGAGGCTACAGCCTCTAAAAATCTGATTATTTTTTATCGGATGTACTGTTTTCTGGAAGAGCAAATCAAATAAAGTTTTTTTTCTTCTAAAGATGTAAATAAACATTTAAACTTTTTTATACATGGAATTATTTCCCCGAAAAGGCTATAAATCTGTGCGAAAAGTAAAAGTTCATAACTAGCATCAGACAAGTAACAGTTTATAAGGATCACTATCATTGCACAACATAATTTCTAAATATAATATTATGTGGTGCACTTCTTAAAGAAACTTATGACGTAATCTGATTACAAAAATAAAATTAATAATACAAATTTAAGTACCATAATTCATTTGTATATCAAATAAAATAAACAGAAGATTACAAATAGAAACTTAAATATCCGGATATTGAAATCTTAGGTAATGTTGTGTGATAAATCAATTCAGTGTTTACAAGAAACTTATGACGTAATCTGATTACAAAAATAAAATTAATAATACAAATTTAAGTACCATAATTCATTTGTATATCAAATAAAATAAACAGAAGATTACAAATAGAAACTTAAATATCCGGATATTGAAATCTTAGGTAATGTTGTGTGATAAATCAATTCAGTGTTTACATTTCAAACTGATTATATTACATAAATATTATAAGTAATTGCCAACAATCATTAGTTATAGTTTTGAAATTTTGTTTGTACTTTAAGACAATTTATAAGATAAAATAAGGACAAAGATGAAAAATCGGGTCCGAGGAGACATTCCATATACATTTTTCTACTATTGTTCTAAGTTTTAGACTATCAAAGTACGACAGCTCCATAAACCTGTGAGAAGACAGAAATTTGCAATCTTTTTCTTATTTGTTTCTTACGAAATTATAAATTAAGATACAAGAAAGCATTAAAAGTAAAGGGTTTAAACTAATATGAGTGTAAACTACATGTTTAGTACATATGCCAATTTATTCTTAATAGCAATTATTTGTTCAATTAACTTTGACGGTTAAAACCTATAAATGATTACGGCTTGTTTACGTCGTATAGGTAAACTGCTGCTGAACGCAATATTTACACAGTATTTCTTCGCAAATATGAATTTTAAACATAATTGTAATCCAATAGGCCTATATCACAAAAACTAAGATTATATACATAATATTGCATCAACGTTCTCTTTCTAAATCAATACTATGTGTACGTTTTACTCCAAGATTTTACTTTGGAAAAAGACACAAAGTATTACCATATCTAATTTAAAGATGTATTCATACACTTTTGTTTCCGTTGGGATTATGATGTGTTGTTTTTGCATCGATTGATACGTAATCCTTTGGTCATCATACTGTTTATACATAAGCCTTAACTTTTTCCAGAACTGAAGCTGACATAAAAGTGTACCTTGGACTTCGCCAGAGGAAGCAATTACGAGAAGCCATTGAGTTTCCTGTAAGGGAAATAATAAGACATAGAGAATACAGAAAAATCAACAATTTATTTATGGTTAACGACATAGCGCTGCTGAGAGTTGACCGGATCGCCTTTAAAGACACTATTCAGCCAATATGTATTCCTTTTAATAATGGTACGTTTACCAAAATATTATCAGTATCATGCATCATCGTGTGTGTATACTGACTTTAAACAATTATATTTTATTTAATATAAGGATAAAGTTTAATATGTTATATATATATATATATATATAATAATATCCCGGAAATAAACCTACGTATTAGAAACTATTTCTTACTTTCAAACCCAAACCTCATATTTCTTTTGATTCGTTTTTTTACAATTTTACACAATTGAATTGTCTTTTTAACGTTCCTTTAAACTTTTCATGCAAGCTTAAATATAGAACTTTTTCCTTAGTATTTTAAACTGGCTCACACTTATAATTAGTTATATTTTTATATGCAAGTAAATTAAACTATACATACCAAATTAGTTTAAGTGTTAACAAAGGCATACTACTGTTGTTGGATCAATATAAGAATGGTTACATATATGTGTCTATTATAACATGTGATAATATTTTAAACCAACATTTAATCTGGAAGTGATGACTGTACTACTTTTAGAATTACGTAGGCCAACAGTAAGGTGCTTTATTGATCTGTCAAGTAATAATGAATATTTTTGTGATATTTGATTAAAAGGGTTTTCTTTAGACGGATTTGGATCGTGAAGTGTAAAAGGGAGTCCTCGTAGTGTAACCTCATCAGCAGAAGTAAATCTTGTATCAGTTCACTCTTAAAATGTTTCCAGAAGTAGGGCATGCCAAATTCGGAACGGTTGCGGGCTGGGGAGTGACTCTAAACAGAGAAAAGTTATCACCGGTTCCACGCAAAGCATACTTAGATATACTGAGCCCAGAAAAGTGTCTCAGCTCTGCATGGGGCCCAGCCATGAGGAGAATCCCGTACAGTGAGATGATGGTGGTTTGTGCCTACAAACTCGCGACCGACGCCTGCCAGGTATAACCACTGCTTTGTTTCGTACTACTGATAATGTTAGGGCTACTGTGAATGTAAATTGGCATTACTGATTTATTAAGAGGAACGTAACTTAAGAGGCCCAATCACGGCGCGTGCACTTTAGGCCGCGACGCCACAGCAGCGGCTGCGGAATTTCGGCAATTTCGCTGCGCCACGTTCGCCAACCACTTTTTAAAGCTGAGCATCACAGACAACAATCATGTAGTCAATATTGATATTATAAAAAAGACTCTGTAAATTAATATATTATCCAAAAATGTATTATTTAGAACATAGATTTTGGCTTGTAGCTGAATTTTATATGCAAATATGTTTCCACAAAACAACCGTTGTATATTGTATAGCGTATGCATAATACAGTACAGATCAGTGTAGTTGTACAGTAAATAAAGTTTCAAGTTTTAGAAAAAAAATTACAAAGGTTCGTGTTTTACTTTTAAGGCTTTCGAAATAAAGCAACAGGTATAGAAGTTACTGACGTTTAAAGCATACATTGTAATGTTTCTAGTGCGCTATCTTGATGACGTCATCAGAGGGTTTTAGGGAGCTCTGAGAGTGCTTTTTTATAAGTTAGTCAGATGAAGAAACGAAGTGCAAAATTTGGTACCGATAGGCAGAAGTGAAATATTTTCGTCTTAATGCTACGGACTATAAATCACAAATCGCGATCCAGTCCCTGTCGCTGTCGTGGCGCTGTGCTGTTACGGTAGCTGCTGTGTATCGAGCACCAAGGTGCGCGCATTGCATTTCAGTGTTACACGCACTTTATCTCAAACTTGTTCTTACATGAACCTTTGTAATTTTTCTTTCTAAAATGTAATTGTTTCTTTACCTTAAACTTACCTTACTGATCTATATTATCCATACGCTATTCAATAACTGTTGTTTCTGGAAAAATATTTTCATGTAAAAAAAACTATCAGCCAAAATCGTTGTTCTACAAAATAAAAGTTTGGATAATATCTTAATTTACAGAGTCTTTTTACAATATTAATATAGGATACATGATTATTGTCCATGATACTCAGCCTTAAAACTTGGGTGGCCAATGTGACGCGGCACAATTGCCGAAATTCCGCAGCCGCTGTTTCGCATGGCGTCGCGACATAAAGTGCACGCGCCGTGTTTGAGCCTCTTAAGTTACGTTCCCATTGTTGAAAGTACAGCAATGTATATATTGTATTTACACGGAATACAATTTGCTACAACTTTTTTACCAAGTATTTTTTCCAAAAACTTGTGTGTTTGTATTTTAGAAAAGAATCATGTTAAATAGTATTTTAAATATTTTACATTTTTCAAATATTTATTATTATAATGCAAATATCTATTGAACTATTGTTCTGGGCTAATTGTATCGCATAACCTTTGTTATAGATTGTCATTTAGGCAATAAAACAAAAATAAATATGAAGCTAAAGTCAAAATTAATTGGGATATGACAATCTTTTTAAATGCTTGCAAGAAGGGTGCTAGGGGGTTTAAAGTGGGGCTATGTGATAAGCACCGGGGGAAATTTAGGGTTTTTTGGGGGATTCGTTCCTCTAGGTGGGTGATATCGACTGGTGTGTGTTTCGGCCTGTTACTAATTTCTTCCGACATTAATTTGCTCGTGTTTTATACCTTCAATGACTGGGCTTCCGAGTGCCTGAGTGAAAATTTAGGCAACGCTTCTATTGATTCCTTAGTAGGATGCTTGAAATATTCAGGTAAAACATGCTAGAGTGTATTTGAAAGGAGATCTTATGCTCAACAATTTGTATCAAAAGTGTTTCTTATCCATGCAAACTAAAAAGATACTTTGTGAAAAATTCTTACCACTATTGTCAAAATAAATATGTTTGAAATTAGTAACCAAATAAAAAAATCCACGTATTTTTATATGATATCTAGTCTGGTTTTTACAAGATATTTTGTTGCAAGTCAATTAGTGTACTAGTATGACCCATTTCCGTAAACCCTTGCAAAAATCCAACATGGCCGACTTATTTTTCAAAATGGCGGAAAAGTCCCCATGCGGTTTTCTGGGATTTTCTTTTGTGGGTTCATGAGACCTAAATAAATGATTTCCAACCGGTTTCAACTTTTTTCCTTACTCAAATGCTAAATGAACTGGACTGTAAGTAAATCTGACTAAACTTGATCAAAACAAAACTCAACCAGTAAAAAATTGGTTACCTTATGCTAAATTTCCAATTTTCGACACAAACTTTCCTCTGCAATTGTTTCTTACCACCGACTTTGTTTTAGTAATATTGTTTTATATAAAAAAGTACTCGTCTATAAAGTTTGCAATATCATGAATGAGACCTAAATGTGCACTAATCAAGAACTTTTCACCACTAATCAATATTTGCCACTACTTTTCCACCGAAACGCGCATCTTTGCTTAACCCAAAATCGATTAAAGCGAAACTAGTTGGTAAATTTGGTTGTCCTTTATGAATTTACACTTCTGCTAAATGTATTCATTCAAGTTGCATACATTTGTCAACGTTAATTTATAAATGGATATAGATATAGTTGACGAGACCCGATAACTGATTCTTCAAACCCCTGCAATCGCTTTTACAGGATAGTTATGCCTATACAAATATTTCTTTGTTAACTTATTTTCCTAAACAATAAAGACAACTAAAACATTAGTAGAAAATAGGGGTACATTTTACCCCATTTTTCCCTTGAGAATAACATGGGGATCGGTTTTTGCACCGACACCCGATCCCACCCTATACTAGTATCCAATCCATGCCCATATTAAATAAATTTTCCCAAAACGCCAGCCCACATATTTTTTAAAATACATTTTCAAAATCAGGCAAAAAGTGAAAATATTGCTTAAATTACATGTTACATAGTCAAAAGTATCATAATCAACAATAATCAATCCCAAAATGTCCTTGTTACACTACTATCAGTTTAATGTAAGTAGATAAGAACTAAGAAAGAGGGGCCTATTTACCCCGTTTTCCCCATAAGAATAACATGGGGTTCAGTTTTTGGACATACACCCGAACCCGCCCTATACAAATTTACTTTTTGGCCTATTTTAGTACCCGATTCTTGCCTATATTATATACATTTTCCCAATCCCCATCCTTCCTCTATATTTAAAAAATACATTTTCAAAATCAGGATAAAAAGCTAACTTTGGTATTTATGGTCCGATTTTTCTGTAATTTGGATACGTTATTGTTCTAGGCTAGTGTATATGTACATACCACCTACATTCCCTAAATTGAATATTACAAATAAAACAATATTTGCTTTAAAGCCTCTTTCGGCACGTTTTTCCCATAAGAATAACATTGGGATAATTTTTTGGACCGACGATTTCTGCTGTTTTTTGCTTAAATTACATGTTACATAGTCAAAAGAACCATAATAAAAAATAATCAATAACAAAATGTCCTTATTATATTAAAAGTATAGTAATGTAAATCTTCCAATTTTATGGACGAGGGTGGTGAGCATCGCTACTTTTGTCCTTTTATATCTTTTGTGTGTATGTGTATATAAGGGGTTCAGTCGACTCACATCCCTTAACATGCAAATCCCCCCCAGAGAATAGAGGTGACCAAATTCCTCACCCCTTTCAGCACTAACTTTGGTGTTTACGGATTTGTCTGTAATTTAGATATGTTACTGTTGTAGGCTAATGTTTTGATAAATTCCACCCACATTTCCAAAATCACTATTAAGTTAAATTAAGAAAATAAATGCAAGCTTATTTACCATCCGGCTGTATAATTGCCATATTTGCAATACTTTGTATTGTTGTGGGCCCCAACTTGGGGCCCTCTCAACCACCTCTGTAGTAATATATTGGTTCTAAAATCATCCTAATACATCCTTTGCGGAATTCCACGAGTCCTGGCTACTTGGGAACCCAAGCTATTTGACATAAAATAAATCACCCTTCCTCCTAATTACCTTCTCAACTAAATACATGTCTTTATGCATGTCTTTATGTATTTAGTCTTAAACAATTCTTGATCATAAAATCCTCCTTTGATTATATTGCCATTCTCTTTTTTCAAAATATAAGTCACAGGCTTTGTTTTCTTAACATCTGCTATTGTAAAAAGCTCCCCTGTCTAGTTAGGGGTATATCCTTTACTAAATACATGTTTGTACTTGGAAATCCTTACAGTATCCCCAACTTATATTTTGGCTTTTTAACTTGTACTTTATATGCCAACCTTTCGTGTACATCTTTAGAGTTCTTAGCACATACTTGGTTAGGCTTCATCCCTATGGACCTATATACTTTATTATTATGTATCTTTATTAACTTAAAAATTAAATACAACCATTTGTCCCTTGTGCACTAAACTCTCTATATAGTCAATTATTTAAAGTTCTCTGAAACCTTTCCACAGTAGCCACCTTAGTTGTAGAGTAAGTGTGGTAGTGATTAATATTTAGCTTTTTCATTAGTTTGGTAAAATGTTCATTAAAAAATTCTTTTCCGTTATCAGATAGAATATATTTAACTCCCTTTGGGAGAATATTTGTTATGGCTTCTGTGACTACTAATCCAGTTTTATTCTTTAGTGGAGCGGCATAAGCTTTTTAGAAAATGGGTCTATAAAAGTTAAAATATATTTATTCCCATATTTCTCTCTAGCATAATTCTGCATTTCTATTAAATCTAAATGAACAGGTTCATTTATACCCAATACTTCAAAAGAACTTCTAACAAAATTCTTTCTTGCAGGCTTATGCAATTCATATGTATTTTTCTATTTTTTATTATTTATTTTTAATGTTAACGTATCTGCCAGTCTCCGTCGCATCGTTTCAAAAACACCTACATTGCTACCAATTAACATACCATCACTCATTCTTTGATATTCAGTTTTTTGGCAAATATGCATCTCCATCAAAAGTCTTAAATCCGCTTAAAAATGTAGGGTCTGCAACTAACAATTTAGGATTGTACATCATCAAATCGATTTCATTATTGTCTTGCATAAATTTCTTACTGTTATTGTCAACCCTCAAAGCCTGTGACATTAAACAAATACCACTCCTATTTTTTTAATTCTCCTATTAATTTTTCTTCGGCTCCCACTCATCGTTACCTAATGTTAATACATTACAATTTTTATCCCCCTGTTATATTATGCTTTTCTCACCTTTTGTTAATATTTGATTGATAACAGCCACATCATTTGGCAATGTTCCTGGTAAAATGTTTGTTAATTGCTTATTTTTACCATCAAACTTAAGACCATACAATGTTATTCTCTGATGTTTTGTTACACAATCATTATCATTGACAGCGGGCTTAACACGAACTAGTCTTTTATTTTCAAAACCTCAAAATCCTTAACTCTTTGTTGGTACTTAAGAAACATTTACAGCATCACGGCTTTCTTCGCCTTCCCCTAGGTAACTAATTGTATGGTGATTAGCATTCCATTTGTTTTCTTTTAGTTCAAAAAAATTATATTTAATATCACCCAGTATAAAGGCACCAAATTTTCTTATTAAAGTCTGTTGTAAATTTGGGACTTCATCTAAATTTTTGGCATTCTTAACATTTCAAATCTTTTGCTTTTTGGCGTTCCAAACATTTTTCTCCGATTCTAAAAATAAATATTTATCATCACCCTGTACAAAGGCACCATCTTTACTTATTAAAGTGTGCTCTAATGTGAGTACATCGTCTGAACTTTCACCCTTTTTCCATTCCCAATATTTAAAAATTCATATTTATTATCACCCTGTACAAAGGCACCATCTTTTTTGGTTAAAGTCTGGCCCAAAGTCGATACATCATAAAAAACTCCCTATCTTTAACATTACCAGTTTTATAATTTAAAGCATTCCAACTATCATCTTTTAGATTTAAAGTAGTTTCTTTGGATTATAAACACGATAAAATGTATCTATAAACATTTTTTTATTTAATAAACAATTCCAATTTCTCTCAATTCTTCTCATTTCCCACTCTCGTATTCCCAGCTTGTTGACTTAACAAAGCAATCTTAACCTAACGAAAAGTTCATTAGGATCGTCCCAATAAACATAGTCTATTTTATTACCAGTTACCTGCCTTAAACCTTCACCAGCAGTCTTAAACAGGGGTTTAATTATATTAAGATATTTATTGTGTTTATTACTTGACATCGCCGCACCCGCATTATAACCTAAATGTGAATTTGTAGCTTCCAAAATCTCTTTATAATTTTGCAAAACAGCCTGACTATAGTTTACGGATTCTTTTAAAGGTAAAAATTCCCACAGACCCTTTGCCCCTTTATAAATTTTATCTCCAACTGTAACATCATCATTGGCAATTTGAACGTCTTGATTGCCAATAAAAAATTGATTTGCCTCTCGCCTAATACCATATGTGGTGTTTGTCGTACTACTTCTACTAAGGTTTCCTTAATATTCCGATGCTTAAAGACCAAAATCTAATGTGTGCGGTGTCATCTGGGTTATTCTTGGAATTCTAAAAGGGGTATTTTCTAAAATAATTGGGAGAACTGGCCTCTCTGTAGTTTTAGAGGCATTTTTTTTAATTCTTGCAAAAGCTCTATTAATGGTTGGAATATTTGGAACCTCTCTTCAGCCTCTAGAAATTTACCACGTTTTAATGCCCTATGTGTTTCTTTTATTTGTTTTGCAGAGCAACCAATTGCTGTTGAATATTTGTTTCATTTTATTTATCTCATTTGTCAAAGGGTTATACTCAAATAATTTATCATGTATTATTAAGCAATATGCAGATGTGTTTGAAGGGACATTTACTGTAGTTTCAATTTATAATTTAATATCTACAACCCCCTCTTTGACTGATTCATTCTGCCTAGAACAGTCTATTACAATTAGGGGATATTTCTTTGTAAATTCAGCTCTGTTAAAAATATGATCTGAAACAATGTTGTAGTAATTCTCCCTAATCATCACAAACATCTCATAAGCTTTAGAGGCATCTCTATATTCAAAGTCGAGATTTAAATCACTGTAAGGGTAATACTCACAGAAAAAAAAAAACACTTTGAGATGTTTCAATTTACAGTGATCAAATTCGTCAGTTCTTTTTCATGCACAATTGTTCCTACCTGTCAGGAACCCAAATATAATATACCTAGGCTTCTCCAAACTCGAAGACATCTTAACTGACCATGTATGTCTCTTGGTTTCGGGGTATGATGGGAGTTCTTGTAGCCGCAAACTTCTAATAGAATTTGAAAATTTTATTCTGCAATAACATTTTTTGTAATTGCAGCTTCTCCCCATCAGATGGCATCCCATGTGGCATCAGCCACTGGATCGAATTAAGTGTAATTTTGGGAATAAGATTGACCCCACTAGTTGGAGCATTAGCTGTTGTTAATATGTAACATTTGACAATTTAGTTTATTTATTGTAAGAGCACAATATTTCCATAAGACTGGAAATTCCTGGATTTCTTACAATATCTATTTCTTTGCCAGTGACTTCGTATCTAATTTCATGAAATAAGAATGCAAATGCATTATTTATAAAATGTCTTATATCATGATTCTCTATTTATTCTTTAATATACAGATAACTCTTACATGGGGGTTTTAGTAAATCTTGTTTGTTTGTACATATTATATTTCATCGGAATTATTTATTGCGAAAGTGTTGTGGGGAACATAGGAGTGGTTTTTAATTTTAACCACACCACCGTCAAATTGGTATTTCGTTTAACGTCTAGAAAAATCTTTCGTTTTTACTAATAGAAAATGTTAACTTCAATCCAATTGATCGCAGAAACCTGGCGTTTTGCAAACACAGTCCGTTCTTGTAAATTCTCATATCATTTTATATAACAAGTAATTGTAGTTTCTTCTCCATTAAAGTCAATTGGCCTGTCGTGTTGATCTGCAAATATAGTGCTAACAACATCTAAACTTCTCTTATTTACAGGGAAGTATATAATATCTCTTGGGACATCAATAATTTTGTAGCCAGGAGGAGCTTCCGGATAAAAACTGTGTATGTTGTGTGATTTGCCACCATTTAAATAAGACCCATTCCCAATATTACATTTTACTCTAATCACATTTACATTATTTATGTTGATTTTATTTATGGATTTAAACGGAACATCTGGAATAGAAAAATAAATAGATTATGGAATAGAATCCTATGAATCCCAATAATGCAGTCCCTAAACAGGGGTTTGTAAAATCAAACAGATGGTCATAATGTAATTTGGCTTTCATAGTTTTTCTGTCGGCTATACGTAAAAGGTCTAGGAGTTGCTTTTGCATTTCTTTCCAACACTCATAGCTCAAACACTTCGTAAGTCCCTTCAGTAATTTATATTACGTTTGGAGCTTTGTGATTGTAATAATCCTCACCCTCGACTATAGTTAATTTTGTGTCTTGAAGTTTATACAAATTTGGAATTAGCCCTTTATCAAATATAAATTTGACTTTAGTATTAATTGATGCTTGATTATTTTGTATAATAACTTCAAACTTACCATCTAATGCCCGGTTTAATTCGTCAATTGTGACATCCACTTTTGGGGCTGTAATGTTTTGCATTTTGTAATGGGTCAAAGTATTTCGAGGTTTTTTAACATTAAATATAGAATTATAACTTTGAAAACCTACCAACCCAATTACATAATCACTATTTAATTCTATAGGAGGATAGAACACCGGCTTTGACTCTGGCTCTGTACCCGAAAATGCGATAGTAAATGAATCCATTTTTATAAACTAAAATTGTTAGAAATGATAAACATAACATTCCACAAATGGAACTATTTAATCCTTGTATTTTATCAGTTTTATGGTAAATTTTATACGGTAAAAAATATTCAATTAATTCTTTTGGTTTTTTTTCCGAATGGGTCAAAATAAATTACAATATGTATTTTTTACGATATGCTGTCCAATGTGTGCCTTTGTCACTGTCTAAATTAATTATTCCGCACTCTTTTACTTTTGGTCTTAGATGTTTTAGCTCGTATTTTATGTTCACTCCTCAAAATTGGGGCACGTCTCTTGCGGCCTCTAACAGCTGAAAGTTTTCCAACTTGTTATTAAATTTTAATCCCATTCCCATTTTTGCTTTAGCTTTCATTAAACTTGTCACTGCGTAAGCCGCTTTTTTGGCCAGATTGGCATCATTTGTAGTAACTCTGGTCCAAGCCTGGTCCGCTAATCTTATATCTGCCTTGTTTTGAGCGGTGGTATCGGGATTATTCATGTGGAATATGTCATGCTCTTTACAATAAGAGTAAGCTTATTTTTCTGGAGGTGCATTTCTGGCTGAATTTTCACGTATCTTAGTCCCAGGTCCACTATAAGAGTATGATGGTATGTGGAGGGGGAAGGGAAGGTTGTTTATAAGGGTATTTAACAAGCCACGGACTCTATATGGTTTTATAAATAATCCCTTAAATTGGACCTTTTTACACTTTCTCATTGCCATTTTTACTGAATAAAAAATCTCATCAATTCAACAAAAGAACAAATTAAAATAGCACATAAAGAAAATACACCAAAGAAGTTGGGTCTATTTCCTAATATTATTCGCTGTCTTCTATTGGGCCTAGCCATTCGAGGAAGACCGTTGTAATTTATAATTTAATTGTATAAAAGGAAGGATTAAAGTTAACTAATGCATATACAATATTCAAATCTTTAGAACAAGTAAAATATAAAAAAATAATTAAAATATTTCGTCTGTGTGATGAAGTTAAATTACATACATTTACTGACTGTGAAATCAAAACAAATGATGTAGACTCACACTCAGTTTTTGTATTTGACGACATAAATAGTCCAAATATCACACCATTTTTCTCATTGGGTCGACATAAACACATTAATACATTTTAGTTGTGTCAATCTTACAGCAAAGTACACAAACACTTACGTGATAGTGTTAATTTTCTAATATAATTCAATCATGACAATTTAAATTTAAAACATGTGTATAACAATCATGTGGGTAATTTTATATTCAACCAATTTAGAGATCTCTGCCATCAATACTGGGATAAGTCTAAATATGGCTTTTTCGTAATAGACTAGGAAAGGCCAAATAATAATAGCAAATAAAGATTTATGTTTGACCGATTTTATAATAGCCAAGAGCAAGAGTGTTCCAGAATAAACATCTTGTCATCATCAAAAGAGAGAGCCTTTTTATTTGTCGTTAATTTTTTAAGATGGTGGTTTGTGGATTTAATTCTTGTAACATTCTCATAGCAATTTTCCCCGGTTTCTAGACAGTTTAAGTAATGTTGATATCTTAAGGGATGTTTAACTGTAGCATTGTCAGCCCCCTTAGACTTTTTAACCTCTAGTCATTTTGACTTTTCGGTTCTTTTGCGTATAACTATTGTTAAGGTATTAAAGAGTATAATTTTTGCCTTAGACCACAATATTTATACATACTTTTACCATTTTATTTGTCATTAATCTTGCCCGTAACTTTTTAATTTTTATCAGAGTATAAGAAATGATCTTTAATATATGCAGAGGTGTCGAAACAGTCCAAGTCAGATTGTATTTTCTTGTAAAAGCCCTCTGTAACTATGGAATACATAAGACCGTCTGTATCTGTCATTAGAAAATTTGTATTCTTAAATTTTGACATATAAATATAGTGGAAATAATATTTTATTATTCTAGTGATATCCAAAATGGTTATTCCTAAATATATTGGTTTATCAAAACCTTGTACAAAAAGTTACTATCGAACTTTTTGCTACAGTCAAACCCTGGCTTTGTAACGTACTTTGTTAACTTAGACTCATCTACAAGATTTATATTACGAAACTTAAGTTGATTCATAATTGTTCGACCAAAGAGACTGTTATTATTAGTTTGTAAAAGTCTTTTTCAAAGTCATCTTTAGCCCGCTTTTGCTTTTCAATATTAAAATTAATATAAAGTGCAAGCCCTTTCGACTGTCTAAATTTTAAAATTTGGTGGTATTTTGTAACTCACAAACCAAGTTCATCGTATTTTATTTGTTCTTTATAATGTGAAATGTATTTGGTTTTGTCATCCAAATTTGGTATTAAAATTCCGTTAATTTTTTCTGGTGCTAGTGGGTAGTCACTATGCAAATCGTGTAAACTTGT
This sequence comes from Allygus modestus, assembly GCA_963675035.1. NCBI lineage: Eukaryota > Metazoa > Arthropoda > Insecta > Hemiptera > Cicadellidae > Allygus > Allygus modestus. The sequence goes on from OY776112.1 coordinate 313,826,612, forward strand.
ATCGTATTTTGAATCAACTTCTAAAATAAATCAAAAGTTTTCTTTTTGTTTGTATTTATAAACTTTCTCATTCATCCAACAATATCCATCGATGGGCAACGACTAACACATTGCTGTAGAGTAATAAAGAATGACAGTCTAAATATATTAAATAAACACTCTTGATTTGGGTCATAATATTTGCCCGTGTATTTTTATTGGCTTTAGCATAGCGAGTGGAAATCATGATTACACCGCCTCTAAATTGGAAGCTAAATGTTTAATGGAAAGGACAAAAAGTTATTTGAATCCAAAAATACGAAATCATCAACAGAGAATGAAGTATACTTTTCCATATCTTTGGCTATGCAATTCAATTTGCGATTAAATTTTCATAAGTGTTGAATTATCAAATGACCATCACAGTTTTTAAGATTGTTAAATAATACTGGAATTTTCTTATTTGCTTTATAGTTTAAATTACATTCATTATGGGTGGCACCTCTAAATTTACCTGTTAAGTGACAATGGTCACGGACTTTATCACACAGTAACGGCTGGCGGTAGATGTGGCAGTGTGTTGAGTTTTGTAAAGGTGCCTCTTGCTCTGGAGTCATTACAAGGGGAATATATACTCCCATCTTACTTTCAATAAAGTCATAACTTTTAAATAACTTTTCAAAAAACACACCCATTACATTTTCACCCCTATACAGCTCTTCACTAACTATTATTCCATCTATTACGATACAATACGCGAAGCCAGATGTTGTGTGTGTGCTGGAGATTATAAAACATAAAAAATCTGCATAAATCACAAATGTGGCTTTAAGTTTATATTTATAATTTGTAAATTGTAATGTGCCTTTTTTAGACATTTGTACTCTTTGAACATCAATTTTTTCACAATATGATATGTGATGTTCCAATGTATCTTTAGGGTAAAAATGTTGCACACAGAACTTGCAATAATATTTGTTATGGTCCGTAGACCATAACATTTTGTAGACCGTAGCATTAACTTATCGAAATCAAGAATCGTACAGTAATGTCATTTGCGACCTTCTTGTAATAGCAACAGATTTACGTGAGTATTACTATTTAGTTTAGTTATTCTCAATGGATATATTAATTGTCCTTAAATCCCAAAAAACATTAATATGATTCTGTCTTTCAAATTGATCGATGTCGGATACTTTTACTAGGTATTTTATATTTGACATATTTAATTCGCTTTTGTAGGTTTTGAAGTAAAATACTCGATTTGCATTATGTCCATGATTCCTTGGATGTAAGGCTGCAAAAATACTCCACAAAAACATTTATTATCACTATTTTTAATATTTAAAAGTGTGTTTTGATTTTATATTTTCTGGTATTGGGATGTATGACTTGGGAGTTAGGGGCTTATACTTGTAAAAATGCATCTTCCAGTATTTATTATGGTCATATATCCATTCACTGTCTTCTGATTGAAATTTTTGTAAAGATATGTCGATTTTTAAAAGTGAATTTTCAATTAGTTAAACATCGAAAGTTTCTTAATCAATTATAAATTCACCATTCTTATTAACTGTGTGTTTGATAAATTTCACTTTCCTAATAAGAATCCATTTGGTTGATATGGGACTTAATTGAAGGGTTTTTAATATATCAACGGACTCACCCTGAAACTTAACACATCATAGTGTCGTTTGTCACATCATAGGTTGTGGCGGGGTTTGTTCCGAATGAAGACTCTCTTACACACCTTACAGCTGTAGTGGTTCTCTAGCATGTGCATTTTAAACTTATTGTTATTGTCAAATATTTCATGAAATTTTTTATAAATTTTAGGAAAAACTTTATGAATAGTTCAATAGCGGCGTAATAAATTACTTCTGTTGGAGCAGTGCATGGAGCAGACTGTACAGGAAAACATTCGGAATGGGGCTGGTGATTTTGGGACTTCTATATATAACTTTGGTTGACAATTTTGATGTATTATATTTTTGAAATAAGAAAAATTCATTTTTTAGCTCTAAAATAATAAAGTGTTGCGGTTTAATTACTACAAATATTTAAAAAATTTAGATTTTTAAAGTTCCAATTTGGCCATAAAATTGTATTTTATTTACATACATACACATTATAGGTATTAATACACAAAAAATATGTAACGGTATAAAAAGTGCGAAAGGGGTGAGGGATCCAGTCACCTTTATTCTCGGGGGGAATTGGAAGTTATAGAGTGTGAGTCCACTGACCCCCCTTATATACACATACACACAAAAGATAAAAAAAAGATAAAAACATAAAAGATAAAAGGACAAATGTGCCGATGCTCACCACCTCATCCATAAAAATGGGGTATTTACATTACTATACTTTTAATGTAATGAGGACATTTTGTGATTGATTAATGTTTATTATGGTTCTTTTGAGTATTTAACATGTAAATTACGCAAATATACAGCAGAAATCGTCAGTCCAAAAAATTATCCCAATTTTATTCTTATGGGGAAAACGTGCTGAAAGAGGCTTTAAAGCAAATATTGTTTTATTTGTAATATTTAATTTGGGAAATGTAGGGTGTGTGCACATATACGTTAGCCTAGAACAATAACATATCCAATTTACAGAAAAATCAAACCATAAACACCAAAGTTAGCTTTTTAGCCTGATTTTGAAAATTATTTTTAAAAACATAGAGGAGGGATGGGAATTGGTAAAATTTATTTAATATAAGCAAGAGTTGGATACTAGTATAAGCCAAAAAGGAAATTTGTGTAGGGCGGGTTTGGGTGTTGGTCAAAAAACTGAACCCCATTTTATTCTTAAGGGGAAAACGGGGTAAAATAGGCCCCTCTTTCTTAGTTCTTATCTACTTACATTAAACTGATAGTAGTGTAATAAGTGATGTTGGGATTGATTAATGTTGATTATGACACTTTTCACTATTTAACATGTAGTTTAAGCAAGATTACCACATTTTGCCTGATTTTGAAAATGTATTTTATAAAGTATGGGTGCTGGTGTTTCGGGAAAAATTTATATGATATGGGCATGGATTGGATACTAGGAGAGAGTGGGATCGGATGTTGGTTCAAAAACCGATCCCCATGTTATTTTCATGGGTAAACTGGGGTAAAATGTACCCCACTTTGCTAGTTCTTATATACTTAGATTAACAAGAACTAAGATTTTTATTTCTTGAAAGAAATCTAAAAATTCAATATAATTTTCTTTCCGTCCTGAATCCTCATGAATATTATTCTAAATATTGTAAGTATTTAATACTAAAGGTTTTTCATCGGATCTTTTTTAAAGTGCAATATCAAGAAACGGGAACATACAGACCTATTGTCTAAGAGCCATTTCACCTGCAACATAAAGGTAATAAAAGTGTGTTTTAGCGCTTGTTTCTGATTAAGAGTTTTGATGATTGTTTTGTGGTATTAAATGAGAGTTTGTTTTTTTCTATTTCAGGGAGATAGTGGAGGCCCCTTGTATACAAAAACATTTTTGGGAACAAAAATACAAATAGGTGAATGAAATTATACGTTATTTTTTTTATTTTGTTTATTTTTTTATTTATTTATATACAGTACCGCCAATTTTTACAAAAAAATACAATGGTGAAGATTATTATTAGTCTGTAAAAGAAATGTAGTGATAATATATGAGTTTAATTAGGTTTATACTTAGATATTCAACATGTAAAGCAACATTTTTCTCTTTTACTGTTTGCACCTCTAGTATTGTATAATTAATTTATTAGGTAAACGTGAGTGACATTCAACATAAATAACTGGAGTCTATTACATTCTTTATTTTTTTAAGGTCATTCGAATTCAAAATAAACACTGGAAAAACATCAGATTTTGTATAGCCGAGTATATCAAATGGCTTGTGATCATTAGGACTTGTAATCAAATATGTACAGTATTTTTGCCTAATAATTGAATAACTGTAATAGAAACCATTTTATTTATTGCATTTAACATACTGTTTCAAAATAAATAAAGTTTATTTTACCATCCAATTATTTTAAGATGATAAAACGAGTAGAGAAAACAGGTAACTTATTAACAAAAAATGATATCCAGGTATTGTCTCGTTTGGAGATGAGTGCGCCAACAGTAAAGGTATTCCAGGAATGTACACGAATCTCGCCTATTACGGGGATTGGCTTCGGGAGAATCTCCGAGGGGAAGAATGTTCTCAACCTTTTTGACCATGGAAGTAAAGTCTGTATCACAATAAAGATGTGCTGTTTTATTTTGTTTTCGAATTGTTGAGGATATTATTTTTGAGAATGTTTTAATATAAAGCGCGTGCCTTATACAATGTTAGAATGATATCGCAATGATATCCAACATAAGTTCACGATTCTCAAAATGAAAATCCAACAGACTGTTGCTTCAATGTTATGTGCACGGCCATTTAAATTTAAATAGTTTTTATTTCTAAAAAGGTGTATAGTTATATATTTTGATTTAAGTTACTTATTTAGTATAGCATAGAAAGAATCCTAACATAATTGTAAGTCAATCTTATATATTATTTCTCTAGCCTGTTTTTCTGTCAGTCCATGAGATCTTCCTTATTCCTTTATCAAATTCCATTATTTACCCCTCATTTTAAAGTTTATCGTGCCGGCTACTGACGAAAAATAGACCCACGGTCTAAAAATTTACCGCTTCTTGGAAATTTGAATAATATGAAAGTTAAATAAAGGGATTAGTTTTTTGACAGTAGCAAAAATGTAAACAAAAGAACATCTGATAAGCTGTCAAGATTTGATTCGCAGTGTGGAATTCCGCACGGGGCGACAAGTAATTATAAATTAACCCTATACAAAATGTTGATATATCATACAATTTATATGTTATAGTTAACTGAGTAACCTACTACGTATCTGGGATAAAACAAAATAATTAACTAAATCATTAACCACATTATAATGTTATTAAATTTAACTCAATTATTAAATTGGAAAATGATCACAGCTTTTGGAATTACAGGTTTTAAGTTCACTTTATTTTAAATGTGTTAGTAAATTAGAAAACAGATTGATTATATTATTTTTAGGGTTATTGTGTTTAAAAAATTCAAGTAAATATCATTATTACGTGAAGCCCTTTATCCTAAAAATGTCATTGTAATAAAGAGTAGAAAAATATGTTACTACATCTATTTCAGTAAATATAAGAAAAGTGTTGTTAATTGACTGTTATATACAATAACTTGATGAAATATAATTTTTCCTATAAGTTTATGATCAAAGATTTAGTTTTTTATATATATCTTTTAATTAATATTATTTAACATAATATTATAGACCTGTTATTTTAATGTTTTCAAACAAAGCACGTTTTCAAACCATCAAAACATTTTCAGAGGATGACGTTAAAAGATAGGTTAGTGGTAGGTGTCGTACTCACGTTTTATCAGTTATAAAAACATATGACGACTGACGTTATGTCTTTTAATTACAATGTTTAATGTACCATTAGTCTGAAATTATTAGTATTTATTAAAATTGGATACAGTTTCATAAGTAGTAAACATGTTTTGTGGTTTACGTATAAAAATAGATTTAAACCTTCCAATATCCGTAAATATCTTTAATTAATTCACAGTTTTTTGCTACACATAAGTATTACTCTATTATATATGTATACATATTAGTTCTGTAGTGTAAACTCGGTCTTAGTTTTAAAGAAGAAACGATCGTACTCTTATACCAAGTAAATAAATGTCGTCTAATTTACCTTGACCAGCCAAAATAAAAGACGAAATTTTTTCAGAAGTAAACAAACAATATAACTAAAATAGTAAGCCGTCCAGGTACTGCCACCATGTTAACCGAAGAAGCCAAAACATACCGGTAAAGAGCTGTACAAAACTCTTAAGCGGATAGGTAAGGCTCTCATGCTGTCTTTAAAAGGCTCTGTAAGTTAAAAACCCGTAGGTTTAATGATTATAAACGTCAAATAAAGAGGCTTCAATTGTTAGAAACAGAACCATAACCTGTATAATTTGGCTTATAAAGATCAGTACACATTATCAAATAACACAAATTACTCAATTAATAAAACATAATCATATCACAACGAATTTAGGTTGATAAGCTATCTCTATTTAAACCTTCAGCATATCTCTTTACTAGTTTTGAAATGACAATCTTTCTCACACCAGATTTAATTGGTTTTCACCTAATAATGTTAATAAATAGCATCCTTTTTAAAATCACTAATAACCTTAGCAATCCAATGCCTTATCCTTAGCAGTCTTGCGCCAGTGAAATATGTATTTACGTAATCAATACATAATAAACATGTATTTAACCCAGTAATTCTTAAGTCCCATGTGTACTTAGACACTTATGTTTTTTTTAAGAATACTTTTAAGATATACAAATTGAGTTTATTATAAATAATTGGTGCGGAAAAAGCCAACAACATTAAAGGTGCAGAGGGCAACGCTGCGCCCCATTTCGCAGGAGGACTAGAGTTTAACGTTCGACGTGCCTGACACTACAACGAACCTGGTTGGTTTTACACTCATCACAACGTGACTGGGTCGGAAGTGAATTGATCACCACTGCGACATATTTGGAACCAAACGTGTGGTGTTTTCATTGTATTCGGATATAAGTATCAGTTATAACATAAAGCAAAAGGTTCTTGTGAGTTATAAATGAATTGTTGCATATTAACAACTTAAATTACATCAGTTATACAAATTATTAAAAGGTAAACCTTATAGTCAGGTACTTGATAGATTCATGATATAAATATAATTGCTTAGTTATTTCTCTACATGTATTCTTCCTTTGTTTTGCAACCATACAAAAAATATATCTCCTTATTGATACGATAATACGTTTCTTTGCAAATTATAGTTTAATTTAATTACATTATATGGTTTATCCTTTAGGCTATCTTCATTACTACAGCTGAATAATTTTCACTTCGACGGGATATTTAAAAGAAGGTGATGTGTTCAAGGTTGTGTATTTTACAAAGATATTTGCTAACATCATAAACACAATTTTATGTTATATTTGAGCTCATGTTTTCTTATCCATTAGTCTAAAATATACATTATCCTAAAAATCTTACAAATGCCACACTCTATTTCTTTTCAGATACAAACATATTTGTACAATTACTAAATGTTTTTCGCAGTTATACCTACTTCAGAAAACTTTTAAAACAGGTTTGCGGGATTATGTTGATACAAGCACAAGTTTCCTAACAGGAACAAAGTAACAGGAACATTTATTTTAAATCAAATAATTTAATATAGAGAGTCTCACTGGAATTGAAAACCTCTTTCGATATAATACTAATATAAAACCTGTACCAGGGGAAACAACGATAAAGAAATCATGGTTTCCTCTAGAGAAGCATACTTTATCTTAAAGGTTATATTAAATGTGTTCATTTAATTAAAATAAAATATTTTAATTTGTACGTTTTTAATTTAAAACTAGCCAATGTTGATTAACGTAGACGTCTGCAGTCATACGCACGCTTCGATTAATGCTCAATAAGTTGAAATGTGCAAAAAGGTATCAACCCCATTGCAAGATTAAGCCCTCAACTCCGAGACTGGCAAGGGATGATGGCCCGGGGAATTAATAAAACATGTCCCAATATCCATGTTAGTTATTAAGTGGCTTTGAATGACCATACTGTATACACTTGCACTAAACAGTATACTATACTTGTATAGTGCATATAGTATGTGAAATGTTTTGCATACTATCCCTTCTACTCCTATTAATTAACAATTAACATTTTTAAAGTGTTTAAACAAAGGTTTTACAATCAAGTGAATCCACCAGATCGAATTCAAGCATATGTGCTCTCTTTTGTGATTACCCATCTCAGATACAGTTATTCTAGTTTATATTTTGACATAATTTCAAAAGTTAGTTTTAAACAGCTGTATTTTCTTTTTTAATTTGTAATTATCAAAAGCTTTTACATGTTTAATTAAACTAATTTCTATTCTACCTTGATATTAACATTGGAACTTTGAAAAGCCAGGGGGCGATACCCTGAAGTTGGATGCTTTATGAAAACCCAAAAGGCACATCTGAAAATTAAGGGCTTCCACGAATACATTACCACATTATCTTTGCCACAAAAATCGGTTTATTATTTTAATACATAGAGTCAGAGAACTAAATACAAAGTTGGAGAGATAAAAAAAGAAATGCTGAGAGAATATCTAGATAACTCATAATCTTATAAATTACTTAATAACAATCAATAATGAGGATTAGAGAGCAGTTGATTACGTCTAGCTGACAGCATAAGTTTCTTTGTGTCGGTTTAGCAGTTGATACAAAAGCGGTAGTAAATAAATTATGTTTGCTGCTTATTTAAGCGCTCCATTCCTATATAATAAATTACTTGTCCAGGAAACGAGACAAATACAAGTTGTTTTTGTCATACGAAAAAATCTTCATCTTGAGTAAAATTATATTTTGTATAAGTAAAAAGTGTATATCTTTTAGCGAATTTCACCTATAGGGAAGAAGCTATTACCGTGGTCGGCATGGTAAGACCTAGGCCCAGGACCATGATAACTTTTCGTTTTGAGGTCCCCAGACCCCAAAAACACCATTCGTTCGAAACTGTATATATATATATATATATATATGTGTGTGACCGTGAGCACGATAACTCTCGTAAAAATTATCCGATTTTGATGAAATTTGGTATAAACGTGTAAAGCAGCATTTATGACTTTAAGTTCGAAAACCAGACATATCGACCTCTCCGAAGGGGTACTTTGGGGAAGTTTTGTACCCCAAAAATGGGTTTTTTGAATTTTTTACATATAATTTTTGAAAAAGTCAAATTTTAATTTGCACCATTGGATTCAGCTTAAAAAAACACACAATTTGGTTTTTTGATCATTTCTCTACGTCAATTGGTTACCGAGTTATTGAAAGTGCTAAACATAGTACGTTGTCTAATGTTATTCTTATGGAGGAAAAGAAAATTTTTATATCTCGCTTATTTATGAACGTATACTGACGAAAATTGGTATACAGCTTCATATCGTGGTGGTCTATTGATATTTGCTCAAACAAATATTTTTTGCCAAAGTCTCCCGTAGCAGCAAACCTGCGTACTCAGCCCCCATGTTATTCTTATGGAGAATAATTAAATGCTCTGTCTCCCTTAATTATGAACATAAATGAATAAAAACTGGTATACGACTTCACCTAGTTGAGTTCTATTGATATTAGCATAAAAACCCATTTTTTGTATTCCTTGTTGCAGCAAACCTGCGTACTCAGCCCTAATGTTATTCTTATGGAGAATAATTGAAATTGTATGTATCACTTATATCTGAATATATTTTTATGAAACTTGGTAAGTGGATTTATGTAGTATTAAGACATTTATATCTCCATTGGAAATTCGCTGAGTATGCAGGTTTGCTGCGACGGGGGTATTTTGTCTTAGGTTTTATAGATAGAATGCTGTGAACGTTTTGAAACATTACTGGCTAGCTTGATAAAACAACATCCACGTACGTTGTTTAGATACAACATTTTGACATTATAATTCAAAGTCTATTTGAAGCATCTAACTCGCAACCTCGTAAGGAAGTTGTAAAAGTTAGCTATGTTTGAGAAAATAATTCTGCATATGATAACATGTTTATGTATCCAAATATAGTAAATACCGCAGTAGGATTGCTAAAAAATTGTACTAGGCGAACTGAAACAATATTTAAACATTTTCTCAAGAACAAGGCTAAATATTGGAATTAATTTCACTAGCCAATCGAAGAGTATTCATTACTTACCAAGCTAGTAAAAATCAAATAAAACCGGTGACACGACTACTTCTTGAAACAATTGAATCATTATTTTTAAGCTATTTCTATTTTGTCATTGATTATTCAGTAAACAAGTACTGCCAATCATTCTTATCTGAGGTATTTATTGCCGTAAAAAATAGTTAATCGTTTAACTACTACTGGTTTTAACTGTCTAATAAATTTTTAAGACAGTAACTTTATTATTTCTAAACCTCTTTTGAAATATTTTGAGATTGTTAAATTTACATTTGACAGGCAGATGAGTTTTTAGATGATGTTTTGGAATTTGAAATATTACGTGTCTATAAATAAACAAATATACAATATACAAATATACATGTAACTATACTTAAATACATATCTGGATCGATTGGTACAAAAAATCCATACTTATATATATATATATATATATATATATATACTTATATATAGTTCATAGTCTTTCATAATAAAACATGTAAAGGAATTAGGAATTTTAATTCTTAATAGTGTTTAAAAAATAACGAAATATGTCATTTCAAGTTGAAATTGAAAGAGGTAGTCCGACTACATTTAAAAGGTATCAGTGATGCAAACGTAACTCAATACAAAAGTGTCACCATTCGTGTTTTAATTAATAAATTACCCAATAAATCCAAAAAATTGACAGGTAATTATATTTGTAGTAAATTGTAAAGATTTTACTGAACATAACAAATAATTATTGTTCAGGTTTTACTGGTCTGGGTTCAATCTAACAACATAAGATTCGAGTTCAGTCATTATGAATGTTCAAGTTTCCTTATTTGCCACTATTATAATTGTCACCGGATACCCTTCTGTGAGTATATTTTATCTAAAAGTTCGTGAATACAAAGAAAACAAATATGTATACATTATATTAATTTTTGTTGATTAAACCATTGTTTATAATTCATATATTATCAATGTAAGTTTGTTGAAAACGAAATGTCCTGAGATTGTTCCTAGAGGTAAATTTGTTCGGACTTCACAAACATTTCCAGTTTAATTATTTTTGATACTCTCATTAACTGAAAAATATGCCCTATCGTTATATTGTTTTTTTATTTATCGATCCTTAAATTACGCTAACACAAACTTTATTTAGCCAAATTATTTTTCCTGACGGATAATCTAGACTATTATTGTAAGCCCCGAAAAAAGTATGGTTGCATTTGTATAATATCGATTAATTTATAAGTTTGTATATATATGGCTTTTTGTTTTTTTACTACGTAGGTAATCCCTCAGCCAGTGGTTTTTGAGTATGTAACTGTGAGTGAGTTTGTGTTTTAGTTAAAGAATTTTAAGTATGGATAATGCAAAATAACTAAGTGTGGCTAATTAACTCAAATACCGTTGCTTAACAAAAACAAAATAAATCACACATTATGATATTTCATAAGAGGATAATTTATGATATCGCATATAGTTACTAAAATGGTGACGTGGAATTTTTAAATCTTAATTTATTTATTTTAATACTAGAATAAAAAACAGATAACAGACTAAAAATCGCTTGACCACATTCTGATCGAAATAAACTGTATAAATAATGCAATGGACCCTTTTAAATTAAAAATTAAGTTGGCTTCAAAAGAATTACGATGTTTATGCTTTTCGCTCCTTTTCTGAGCATTTTTCCACAGTAGATTGTCACCTTCAGTGGAAATTGCATGGTCTTTTGTCTACTAAATGGAACGGGTGATTTTACGATTTTACTTACGATCTTCTTCTTACTTGTATCATTTGGCTCTCCTGTGCAATCGAATTATAAGATGGTAAAAAGCAAAGTTTGATTGAATACATACTGATTTCATTTATCAGAGCAGAAATTAAAACAGACACTCTTTACAACAGGGTGCTTTGGAATATTTGGAATATTCTAGCGCTATTTTAATAGTGGTAGGGAAGGCTACTTGGATTTAACTATGTAAAATTAGGCAAAATGCAATGTAAATCCCAAATGTATTGTAATATTAGCCAAAAATACAAAATCTATTTCATTGCTGGCCATTTAATAGCTTGCTGTAAGACCCATGGCTGGTATTTGGCTGGGCGGAAAAACTGACTTTAAAACCTGTCAAAAACTATAAATGGGTCTGACTTTCCTACAAAAACCCACTTTGTTACTTATATATGACCCTATTAAGTATTCCTACATCCTAAAATAGTAGCCTAAAACCACTTAACACATCAATACAGGTAAAAAACTCACTACTGTACAATGACAGCTAGGCCCTAGAAATGGATTTCCCTACTATAGCTTTCCTGCCTGAATAATGTTTTGCCAATTAGGTTTTGAAGTTAATGTGCCTAGGGATGGCCAATATATTATACTAAACACCTATTTAAACTTAAAACACAAAATTTACAGCACAAAATAAATTAACATTTAGACAAATTGTTACACAAGACAAATGGTTTGGTAACCAGAAAATGGTACAGCACAGACACTGCAATAGTGTTGGTAATAATCATTGGTGAGATGAAAATATATTTTATTGAGGGTATTATAATAAACAATCACTGAATTTAACACTTACAAGGTGCGATTTTACATTAAAATAAAAATGGTCATTGCTGGCAAAGAAAATACACCTTGTATTGCCAAATGCATTAAATTTAATGAAAACTGGGGAGCCTTTAATCCACTATACCTGGGACTCTCCACAGTATATTTTTAAGACCATAATTGCCACTTGCTTGAGGCTTACACTTTAATCACTAAAAACACTGAAACACAATACACTGTAACACTGCAGGCTGGAAACTAGATGGATGCCACTTGTACCTATGCTGCAACAAATATAGACAAAAAACAATTTGTACCTACAAAATTGGCCATCCTAAGGTTTAATTTGGAAAAATAATTTGCTTAAAGCTAAAGTCCTAGCAATCCCCTAGTGTCGGCGGTGCAAATTTTAAATTGTCCTCTCCTCAGAAGACAAAACCCTAGCAAAAAACAATTCCTTTAAACCCTACAGAGCTGACTGACACACAAAATGGTCTGGGGTGTCTGCTACCATATGTAACCGGGGAGGGGGGTTAAGATATTCAATAGTTACCGCTGGTATATGTAGCGGGGGTTAATTGGTGACCAACTATAAGTAACTGGGGGTAATTAAGGCATATTGTGTTTGCCGGGGAATTAATTGACTGGTTAAGGCATGGTTACAGGGGTGGCTAATTGGGCTGCTAATTGGATAATTCAACTAATTAACTGTGGTAACTACAACTGGAATCTGGGCGTGCTGACTCTGCTACTGGTTTGGCTAATTTAGGACTAGCCAACTAAGAATGCAGGCCGTAGTCTAGCCTAACCATGAACTGCAAAATGGAATTGACATAACTACACGGGTTTGGAAAACGTGACTGGGTGCCCAAGGGCCTATGGATCTTTACCAGACCAGAATGCTATACCAGCCAGCTCTGATGATTGGTAAAACTATTAATAATTAATAAATATCCTTCCAGACCTAATACTGAAATTGTTACAAGTGACTAAACCTGGTAAACTGATAACTTTACTGGATAATATATGAATAACTAATTTCCTGAATCCAAGCAATGATAGTTAATTAATTAATTGTCTTCTGAGAAGAGGAAAAAACCAAAATCTAACATGTTAATCAAACATGCGGTCGAGACACGAAGTCCCGACCGGTTTGCAATTCCTACATACTCCTGTTGTTTGGGGCATCCCCAAGGGATTGCCCCTCTGATTGTAGTTTAGCCTACCATTTCTGATACTAAGACTAATTAAATTACGGTACTTAAGGTTTGATGGTGAATAATTCCTGAGAGTGAGCGGGGAGGGTGACGCTACTCGGAGCTTGCAGAGACAAAAGTGGGCGAGGGACGCCGCAGAGAATCGCCGTTAAAAGTTCAAAAGATCAGCTGGCTCGACACCGCTGATGGCGTTTGGAGCGGTTATGAAGGCCGCCTACACTATATAAAATAGCGTGACGCTTAGCGTCCCAGCAGTGTTGTGCAGTGTATTTTATATTTAACGAAATTTTTTTATACTCAGAGTACACAAATGCAAATTTCAGGCGGGTCAGAAAACGGAAACAGATCAACAAAATGTGGTAAGTTTTATTATTTTTTGCCTACATCATAAGTCAGATACTTAGTTAAATATGGTCAACATTATGAGCTCATAACAAACCATGTTATTGTCTCTAATAACAATTCTTATTTGTCGGCTAAAATCCCTGAAGCTTGTGTGTAAGCTCAATAAAGTGTGGCATAAAATGCAAGCCTATAAAACTTTCTTACCTATTTACCCGGACGAAAGTAATTTACATAATCACCATGAACGCACTTAGCTTTAAATTGCAATTGAATTTTTATATTGAGGCAATTGAATGGAAAACAATAAAAACCTTTATGTTTTTAATATTTCAAAATACAAAAGCGTTTGTTTTACCTAGAAAGGGTAGGATGTGTTTCTTGTGTTTTGTAATCGTGTGAAAAACAATAAAACTTATAAATACGAGATTTGAGCACCTTCTCCTAGAATTCACTAATTTTAGAGACACTACAAACACTTTGTATTTGTACTAAAGACAGTGCGTTTTATCACGGGTATCAAGCAATGGGAATATTTTAAACGTAATATATCCTTGTACCAAACCGGACTGGGCCTCTAACTGCACTACTGGGTAGCTAACGTACTTGATATGATTTTTTTTTTGAAACATGTATACGTACTCATGTAAAAAAACATGTAAACATGTAAATTTGATACATTTACATATTTATTGTATTCTATTCACCTACATTTCCTTAGAATTCATATTATTTACCACATACAGATTTCAACGGTCGATTAGTAAGTCTCTTAACTAATAGCATTACAACATAATTTCTTTTGAGCGAAAAGCAATTTTTTGATGTATCCAAACGAGCTTGCATTGCTCATTACAATTTTCCAAGAAATGTTTACATATATTTATGAATTTAGCAATATAAAAACAAATTTACAAGATAGACTTAGGGCATAAATTCATAAGAATGTATATAGTAATAGCATTGATTAAGCATGGATGCTTAATGTATGGTAATAGCCTGTGGTGGCACCTGATAACCTATTTATAGTAAACTACTGAGCGTAGAGTGGTCAGGTTAGTGTCAATAAATTTACTTTAGCACAAGGATGATGGAAGAATACGATATCCTAAATGTATTAATTTTAAGTATGTCATTGGCAAAAAACCTTGTTTTTTCTGCATTTTTTATCACTCTACGTATAAGGTGACGTATAACCTATTCAGAGTAAAATACTGAATGCAGAGCAGCCAGGTTGGTGTCACATTTCAATTTTCAAAAGCATTTTTTTGTTTTTTTTTACATTTCACATAGGTTTTAATAATTTTGTTTGACATTCCATGAGTAACAATAGGATTTATATCAAAATTAATAATTACACAAACATTAATCTTTACTACAGAAATACTTATCACAAAATGTTTGTCCTAACAGTACTAACTTCCTTTTATTCTAACTCAGCATTACAACCGCTGTGTATAAAATAAAAGTTGTTTCTGTAAACAAAGCAGACAACTATTCCTAAAATAAAATTAAGATGTATGGATTGATAGTTTTAAGCAATAAGCAAAATCAATTATATGCTGAGTGGGAGTAGAGTTGAATACTGAATAAAAGTGTCAGCGAAATTAGTTTGTAATTAAAATTCAGATTGACATATATTACAATATATAGTGATATTTTAAGATTTTTCCTTTTTTCTTGCAGTTTTGATTGTGTTTTATTACTGATAATGGAACTAGAAGTAGATATTTTTCCTTTGTTAAATCCTGGGTCCCAAAAATTTGTACGACAGGACATTATAGCAGTTTACATCAGAAATTGTATTTTTTTACAATTTAGGTAGTGTTTATATTTTTGTGTAAAGCTGAATCAATAGTTTTTTGTAAACAACATCATTTGTATTGACAATTTTAGAACGATTAATAACATTTTAAACATTAAACAAAATTAACAGATTTTGTTAAGAAAGAGAATTTGACTTGAAGTGACTGGAATTTGGATCTGATTCAATATTCAAAACTAAACTAACAACAAAGTTCAAAGTAAACGATTGAATAACTATTTTGGGCTACTTTGCATTCAGGCGTAATCAGTTTTCGTAACAAATATTTTTATTTTTAAATTTGTATACTTATTATGAATATTTTAATACGCCACTGAATTTAAATCATTAGCAGTGAACCATATTTCATTCGTTTTTAAGCTATTCATTTTTGACGGGCTAACATCACCTATTAAAAGTATATTTAATTACATTTTTACTAGTAAAGTTAAAAAAAAAATATTAATAAATAAATACTTTGACTTATTCACACCTTACAATTCAAACAGTTTCAATTAAAACTAGATATATTTCAGCTTCATCTGCCCATAATCAGGCAGCTTTACAGGTAGACCAAGTTACTATAATCACAAACTTGGATAATCTCCTTCACTGAATAATGATGTGACTAACGACCACACAGCTGACTGATCTTAATTTGATACAAACTCATTTTTCCTGTTAAGTAAAGCAATAGCGATCCTCAGTGAATTTGTAAATATATTATTTTATATCAAGGGTGTTTTGTAAAATCAATTTATGTACCTCAATTATTATAGTACACTCTACCAGGATTATTCTGCGTTGTTTCACGTCTGCGTTAGTCTGCGGGAGAGACTCGCAGAGGCAAGGCCGAGATGACCTGGCGGACCGTATCGTGGGTGGCGTAGTGATGGAGCAGAAAAATCATCAGTTCCTGGCAGCGATATTGAATAAGAGGGGCTTCTCTTGTGGTGGCTCTATAGTCAGCCCCTACCACATACTCACTGCTGGACACTGCACTGTGAATAAGTAAATATTTAGCTTGAACCGTTTAGTATTGATAAAGCATTACAATACTGCATATATTCAAGCTATTTAGAAACCTAAATTAAAATTTGTTCTGTGGCTTAGACAATTCATAGTTCAGGGACACCAGTATTGTAATTTAATCAAACATATAATAGTTTATCCATCTTAAATAAACCCATCATTACTATTACAAAAATATAAAAGCTATTGAGTTTATATTAATCTAAATTTGGATTAAACATTAATTTTGTTTCATTGCTGGATTATAAAACCCCAGTTAAGCTGCTAGGCATGTCTTCCAAAAGCGGGAATTTTGCGCAGGTTACCGGAAGGATAGGATATAGTGGGAAAGGAAAGGGAGGGATGAGACAGGTAGACCAATTGACCGTTTAGAGGGCCAAATCGGGTCTACACGGGCTCTAAAGTTATGAGGATAGGCGGATGGCTGGGTTATTCCAGGGTTTCTATGGCCTCGGGGGCCAATTCGGACTGGACTTAGTAACGCTTTCTCAGGCCTGGCTCATAAGATCAAACGTGAAACAAGTTCATTACACAGGTAGACTCAAATCATAGCCATACCCAAAGAGCGTGGTTGACACAATGTAATTCGGGCTATGTCTTCTTTCGACGAACTCGCATCAATGCGAATAATCCACCCAGAGTGCCTGCCTGCAACACCGTGTAGCACAGAACCCTAGTTTATAAGATCGCCCACGACTTCTAATCGAGTAATCGGGGCCAACTCGATCGCTACCATCATGCTGTAACCTGAACACTGCCTGTGATCTGGACAGAATACTTTACACCAATACTTGTCAAATTATTCAAACATTGCCCTGGTATGATATTATTATTGCAGTGGTGTGATTGGTATTATATTATTATTGTTGTTGTTGTTATATTGCATTATTATTTTTATTTTGATGGCGTTTGTTGTTATTGCCATCATTATTGATCCAAGCAATTAATAACCTGTCATTGTCGTTTTGCCTCATTATATTGCATTATCTCGTTATTAATTTATTATATCGAGTATATTATTATTATTAGTAGTATATTAATTTATTACATCTAAGCTGCCATCCCGTTTGATTACCACTATAAGTATTTAAGCCTGCTATTCGTATAAGTATTCATTACACTTGCTATTGTCATATGACTTATATATGTAATATTTTTGAAACTCCTGTACAAATTGGCGTGTTTGCCGTTGAAACAAATGAAATAAAATGGTGATTATGTATTAGATGGAATAATATAAAGTCGGAATATTGCTCCAAGTAACTGCTTTTTTAAAATACGTGGAATAACAAAATCAATTATATAAGTATTGTTTTTTTTTTACATTTAAGATTCTGTCATGGTTATATTGTATTATCATGTGTGGCGGTTTATTGTCGGGCGTTTTACGACTTCTAATCAACTTTTAATTTCTTCCAGTACTGAGGCTGACCTGAAAGTGCTCCTTGGACTTCATATGAGAACAAATTTAGGAAATTTTGAAGTGTTTCCTGTAATGGAAATCATTAGACACAGTAGATACAGCGTAGTCAGTGATGTATTTGTAGTCAACGACATAACGCTGCTCAGGGTTGACCGGATCCACTTTAAAGACACTATTCAGCCAATATGCATTCCTTTTAATAATGGTAAGTTTACGAAAACATTTTCAATGTTTTATGAAAACATTATATAAATAATACTAGCTCCGAGATAATTTACTGATGATTTTTTGTTTAAACCCATTATTTTGTTTAAAAGCCCGTAAATCTAATTGTATACTATCTCGTTATAAATGAATACATACAAACCACTACAAAACACAATTGAAAGTCGTATGGAAAATTAAATAATAGCCATAAGATCACGATAATAGTCCAGTAGGGCGGAGCCCTCTACGATGTTTTAAAACCCAGCTTTATTGAACTTCTCATGAATAAGGGAAACAAACATACCAAATTTCAGGTTTATAGGCATTATTGTTTCTTAGATAAAGTGAACACTAAGTTATTCAGTTATTGAGTGGTATTTGGTAAATATAAGTAGATACGATGTCCATCTAGATGTTTCTTTTCTTTGTAACCAAATCTTCTTCACTCAATGCTTTTATTATACATAAATCATGGTGTTTATCAAATGCTTATTTTCAAACCACCATCTGATTAAATACAAGTTTGATGTCCATAAGAATAATATGGACTTTGACCACCCACGGGGCAGAGCCCTGAGGGAATGTTGAAAACCCCAGCCTTATTGCACATTTATTTCAAAATATAAATAACCATGCCAAGTTTAAGCTTCATGCGTTGCTTTCAACATAGAATGATGATGGGTAACCCTTTTCGCTTATATAGGTACACATTTTGTTTGTTGTCAAACTTTCTTAGTAAGAAAATTTAAGTAAAAATGCCAAACCAAGTTTGGGTATCATTAAAAGTATATACAGTTGTTGTACCAATTTAATAGTCGTTCAATACGTACGAATCATTTAATATTAAGTGGTCGTTCAAACCACAATGAGGAGTGGTAATAGCGATTGGACGATTGGACTAGTCATTAAAATAACTTAAGCAACTTGGTAAATTTGCTTCGTATAGTAATAATAAATAATAATATGTATCACGATTAAAATTTGTTTATTTAAAATAATGTATGGCGTAAAAGGGAGTCACTATGTTTTAAAGACATAAAATAATATTTTCACAGAAATGGGACATGCCATTATTGGATCGGTTGCGGGATGGGGAATGACTAAATATAACGGAACGGCTTCCCTGCTTACGCGTAGAGCAAACTTAAATATAATGAGTCCAGAAAAGTGCCTCGATACTCCGTGGGGCCCAGCCACGAGGACTATCCCTTACAGTGAGATGATGGTGGTCTGTGCCTACAAACCCGCGACCGACGCCTGCCAGGTATAACGTGGAATGTTTTCAGATTAAAGCTCAAACGAAGCCAAAAGGAAGTACCGTTAACTTGAATAATTACATAAAATATAATTCTAAAGCCGCATTAATTTACTAATCATCAATGGTTTTATAAGGATCCAAAGAAATTGTTTATATTATTTTTTAAGAAACTTTTGTATTAGCATATTACGTGTTGTTATTACTTACGGGATGTAATAAAAGACGTCTTACACTACTTAAGAATATATTTACACTTATACTGATTCACATACAGACGGTAAACATATAAAAGATGGTACAAGGCTATCGATTTCGACCTGTCACACCGGTCATCATCAGGCCAATGATATTTTAAAGTTATATTTCTAATGTCAACTCACATTTAAATTATACTGCATGATTTATTTTGTAAACTTTTCCTACAATGATGTATTTACATTATGATAATAAAAACGCAGTTTTATATAAAAATGATAAATAAAATTGTCTTATACCGATCCCCTTTGCTTTCATATTTAATGCCATCATTAAAATCAATGTTTTTTATATAAACATCTTAACATGAAGTAATGAAAACGTCTATTATTGTCCTACCATACTAATGACATAAAAATGAGAAGAGTAAACGATACAGTAACAATTGCATATGATACTAACGAATGCTATTTACAGTACTACATAATACTTAAACAAAATATAAATACAATTCAACAACGATTGTTCGTAATGTTATCCCCGAAGAACATTGACTTAATCCTCATCATCTGAGTTTTATCAAATATTTTTCAACAGCTGTTTCATAATTTTTTTTGTTAACGTCACTGACTAACACCTGAGGAGGTTTCAATAGTTGTATTGAAATATGATAGTAAAGGGGATTGGTATAATGGTGGTTAACGAGTGATTTTGAATACATTCTGTTACCGATCTATGCTTTCAGGTTTAGCTCTCTGGTCTAAACTAATACGGTATATCATATTAAATATCTCTTTCTATTTTAACTTACTTAACTTTTAAACAAAACTAATTTAATTTTACAATACCACCGTCGCAACAAACCTGCGTACTCAGTGAATTTCCAATGCATATATATGGGTATCACTTCTACCTAGAGCCACTTACCAAGTTTCATAAAAAATACATTAATTAATAAGTGATATATAGCATTTTATTTATTATCCATAAGAATAACATTATAATTGAGTACGCAGGTTTGCTGCAACAAGGAAGATAAGAAATGTGTTTTTTTTGCAATTATCAATATAACTCAACCAGGTGAAGCTACATACCAAGTTTTATTAATTTAGATACACAACTAAGGAAGATATAAAACTTGACTTATTCTCCATATGAATAAATGGGGGCGAAGTATGCAGGTTTGCTGCTAACGGGGAAAAAAAAAAACTTTATTGTGCTAATATCAATATATCATAACTAGATGAAGCCACATACCAAGTTTCATCTATATACATACATTAATAATCAAAATATAACATTTTATTTATTCTCCATAAGGATAACATTGGACAACGTACTTTGTTTAGCACTTTGAATATCACTGCAACGGTTGGATGTAAAACAACAATGAAAACGCCAAAATTATTTTTTGCAGAGCTAAACTGATTGGTATAAAGAAATGTGGAGTTTTTAGTGAAATTAGCTGAGGAAAATCTAAAATCCGTATTCCCATAAGATTAACATGGGAAATTTTATGGACACATTTTTTTACTTTTCTCCACAACCACTAAACCTAGCTTAATGAATCAAAATACTAAATTGTTTGTTTTTAAACTCTATAAAATGGCTTTAACCAAAATCTAGTGTTTTTAACAATTTAGGGTTAAAAGTTCAAAAAACTGATTTTTGGAAAATTTTAAACCCCCATAAAACCCTCTTCCCATAGACCGATCAATCTGGATTTCGAGCTTAAATGTTCATAAATGTTACTATCCACATTTGTGCCAAATTTCATCAAAATCGGGTGCTTCTTTCAAAAGTTATCGTGGTAACGGACACACATATATAGACACACACACACACACACACACACACACACACACACACACACACACACACACACACACATATATATATATATAAATTTGAACGAATAGTGTTTTTGGCATCTAGGGACCTCAAAACAAAAAGTTATCATGGTCTCGGGCTTAAGTCTTACCATGCCACCTACGGTAATAGTATCCTCCCTATAGGGGAAATTCGCTAAAAACTATAAAATTGTTTTTAAATGATAAAGAATATGTTTCTAGAATATTCTCTCACTCCCTAATTCTTACTAACTTTACATTTACCTAAGAAGTGAAATTTGTATAACGAGTATGCATGAAATGCAGACTGTAGTCATATTTAATTGTTAGAACTGTTCATTTAAAGTAATATTTGTTTTTAGCGAATTTCCCCTATAGGGAAGAAGCTATTCCCGTAGTCGGCATGGTAAGACCTAGGCCCGGGACCATGACAACTTTTCGTTTTGAGGTCCCCAGACCCCAAAAACACCATTCGTTCGAAACTGTATATATATATATATATATATATATATATATATATATATATATATATATATATATATATATATATACAGGTGTCCAGCTTCCACTGGGACAAACTTTATATATATATATATATATATATATATATATATATATATATATTCACCTAGATCCCTTGATTGTGGCCCGGGTGACAAATAACCATCGTTTGTGGCCCACTCTAAAAACCGATATATTTTCCTAACTAGACAATCAGTGCTTATGAAATTTTGTGTACACACTCCAAATTGGTTTTCGTAACAATATTTTATTTGCAAATGTATATATATCAAGTGGTTTAGCTACTATAAAGTGCGCTAATTCACATTCAATTGTGGCCCATTTATACTAAGGTATCTAAACCCCCCTATTGTGGCCCACACGGGTATCATTTTACATTCGATTGTGGCCCAAGTTACAAAATCCACCAATTGTAGCCCAATTGCGGTGTTGCCAGATTTATTTTTCTTCTTCTAACCAAACTACCATCCTCCAAGGCTGGAAACTAGCTGGTCTGATTTTTACTGAACTGAACATTTAAGACCGAAATGATTTATTTCATTTAGGGTAAACATTTAAATAATATGGTAATTTATTAAACAAATTATTAAATGTATAATTGTTGTGTATATAATTGTAAATACATAAAAAGATTATACGAAATCAATTGTTTATTATACAGGGTGTTACAAAAAAAGTGCACTGGCTGTATATTTTCAGATTCTAAACTCAAAATTAAGCAATAAATATTGATTGACATTTTTTAAATTCCGCTCCGTTTAGCGTCAGTCGGTCTGTTTGTATTTTTTTATAAATTTAGTATATCTTTATAACCGTTATAGGTTCTGTTTTGAAACTTGGCATACTTCATGCCTATACTTAATGATGTTTGGTTATAAAATTTAAAGTTTACTTATATCTTTCACCGTTTCAAAATGGCGACCATATTTGTTTTTAAAAGCTAAATATCTTAAAAACCTTAATAATTAGCAAAACACCGTAAGGTTCAAAAAAGATTTTCCTTTCTGTTCCAAAAATGATAATGTAAATATTTTGAATATCGGATAGTAAGTAACTGAGTTGTTGTGATTTTTATAAGTTAAAACATGCTTTTTCAGCCCAGAAATGCCAAAAAAGCATGTTTTAACTTATACAAAACATAAAAACTCAGTTATTTACCATCTGATAATCAAAATCGTTATACCATTATTTTTTAGAAAAAGACAAAACCTTTTTGTTTCTTACGGTTTTTTTGCTAATCATTAAGGTTTTTAAGATATTTAGCTTTGAAAAACAAAAATGGTAGCCGTTTTGAAACTGTGAAGATAGAAACTTGAAATTAAATACCTAAACACAATTAAGTATAGGCATGACGTATTCCAAGTTTCAAAACAGTACCTTTATATTTTTAAAAGATACATCAAATTTAGTAAAAAACACAAACAGACGGAATGACGCTAAACGGAGCGGAATTTCGAAAAATGTCACACTACATTTCTTGCTTAATTTTGAGTTTAAAATCCGAGCCAGTGCCCCATTTTTTAACACCCTGTATAATTGTAGCATGAGGGGATGTGTAGTAGTACGATATAAATTGTGTGAAACCCCTGAATGAAGATGTTTCAATGAGAGGCGTGACTATAACATATTTGATTAAGTATCTTTTTGTTCTTGCTGTATGGCCAATTGACAAGTGTGGGCTGTTTTACAGTTTCCTCCGGTAGGCCACGATTACACACAGACCTACAGATGATTTTATAAGCAGCATTTAAAAAATATGAATCGGTGTTCTCAAACGTATAACCTATAAGAACTACCTAACTTACCCAGACTGAAACTAACTTGTTCAGAACTAGTTTCAAAGTTTCAGCCACTGATAACATTGGCCTGTCCTTTAGGACTAAAAATGTTACTTCAATAATAGCCATTACTAAAATAGTTATTATTGCACAAATCTATTGAAGGTTATAAATCAGGAACATAATGACGACACAATTTATGGCCACATAAAGGGCTTCCTTGCCTTGTAAAGTAAGAACAATATAAATTGACACTTAATTTACCAGGTATCAGCTGAAACCTTGTTCTCGCCTTGCTGTACAGTAACCCAGTCAATAAAGGTAAACAAATACGCTTTGTCACAACTAATTAGGAGAAAGCTGATTTTTTGCATGATGTAAGTATACAAAATATAAATTTAAAAACACAAAGTCCCGACCCCCACCCCTCTTGCTTTTCCGTTACCACCACCCCAACCTTACAAGAGCAGTAATCTGGTTAAATGCTTACAGCTCAAAATCTAATAAAGTTACGGACGTGGTTTTCTCATTATTTTACGCCTAATAATATTCTAAGAAAATTATCTTGCATGCACTTTTTATGTAGATAGCTTAATTTCGCCGTAATACTTTAATATATACAAACTGCGAAAAACAAAAAGTAACTTCAACTAATTGTACATGTTTATCCTTGCATCATGGGATGAGATGTTTTCAACAAAACTTATAGATAATTGAATCAGCTTTAAAATTATGGGTCTATCAAAGATAATTGTTTACGTGATGGTTTCATAGAGAGCAATGAATAGTAGCGGAAACAGCACCTCCGCGCCGAGCCTAGCAGCGCCGCGTATTGCGTACTCTGGCGCTTGGCTGTCTACGTGAGTTGGACTGCACATTGATACTTGTTTTTACTGCCCTCTTTACAGTGCTTGTTGAATAATGTCAATGTTCACTAATAATATCATACCTATTACTAGTAGCCCATCATGGCTTCGCTTACGATCATAGTGCAATATTATATTTTAAATGTTAGGTATATTTTGTAAAGCACTTCGTCAGCACCTGGGGGACGAAGCTTTGCTTTAAAATCCAGGCAGTTTTCTACGAATGCCTATCTTCAAGGTTCCTCTCCAAGGCGAGCATATTTACTTTGTTCATTTGCTCGTTTCGTTTTATTTTGGACATTTCCGCTTTACATTAAATTATTATATTTTAATTTGTAATGTTTCGAGAAATATATACCTAACCTGATAATATATAAATTAAATTTATGTATACATTGGTTCTAATCACTATTCTCACAAAAATCATATACTGAATTTTTTTTACTGATTTTTTTGAACAGCAGTTAAGATTCTTTTTTTTATTTACAAATCTTAACCCTAACCCAATGTTGTTTTTTTCAAACAACTTTTTATACATAACTATTTTTTCCCGAGGATGAGGCCTAATTAGAACTTATTTATTTACACACAAATTTGATAGTACCAGCATTTTGAGGGCCCTAAAGCAGTTTTGGAACAGGGGTAGGCAAAATCGTGGTTTTATTCTGAAATATTAACTATCCTCCTAGCAAATGTGTGTTCAAGTTTAACTAATAACAGTCAAAGTTGTTTAAATTAAAATGTTAAATACCATGTTGCAAGGGCTTATGTGCTCCCTACCCTATGTTTCGTTGCCGTGCCGTGATTTGATATTGTTTTATTTTATTTTATATTGTTAATTGCCAGAAAACCAATGAATTATCAAGTCAAATGGATTCATTAATGGAGAATGAGTACAAAGATTACGTGAGTATGGTTGGTGATGTGGCTCCTGTGCGAGGCATCCAATGCAGGTCTAGGGACAGCCGGGACGGGCACCGGTGTAGACGATGTCCTACTACCAAAAATTACATTATTGAAAGTTTGCCCCATGTCCTTGGACAGTGCCATTTTGGAGAGCTCATGAGGAATGCCCGTCACCACAAAATAAGATAATTGATTGCAGAAGAACTAAAACAGGTTTTTAAGTTTATGAAGAAGTAAATGGCATAGCAGAAAATGATTCAACCAGAAGGGTGGACATAATTGCCATAAACAGAAGAAGAAATAAAGGATTTATCATCGATCCAACAGTCCGATTTGAAACAAATCAAAGCCAGCCAACAAAGGTATTTATTTACCAACGACGATATATTTTTAAGATTATTATGACATAGAAAGTTTTGAAGTTTTTGGTTTGTTCATTGGAGCCGGAGGAACATTATCACAGTTTTTTGTTGACTTTTGGACGATATTTAATTAAATCAAAAGAAAATTGATTCAATAAATTAACTAGTCGCATGGTATTACATTCATAGCATAAAACCAGAGAAACAAGTACTGAGAGGAACGTAAAAGAATTCTTAAATTAGCAGCTGAAATCGTTAGGGAAGACATTCAAAAAATGAATTACAACTGTGGAAAATACTCAAGTGAAAAGGAACTGAGTATACTGTATCAAATTATTTTATCCCTGACACATTGGCAATATTTACGAGTTCAGTGACTAAAGAAAGAGCTGGAAATTCGTCCCCTGACATATATAGAAAACATCCTGTAATCAACCATACAATAATTTCAGCTGTAAGACCAAGGTCGTCCTTTTCGTCAATACAAACTTCTTTGTCTCTTTATTGGAATAGAATATATGGGTCACAACATATGGCTGAAGGAACCTTCGGCGATGCTTTGTATAATCAATGGTCTTCATACTATGAAAGTGACAGATACATAAGGTCTTTAATTACGCTGGGCCCCCCAGTTATACAAAATAATTCCTTTACACAGTATGTTTCCATCATCGCTATCGTCAACGCAAAATCATTAGACGGGGCTTCAATACATTTCATGATTTGGGAGGAATTGCATGTATCACTCCATCGTCCCATGTCTCCATCACCTTAGAAGTTCCTAGATTAATTGACAGATCGTTTAAGGTTGCAGAATAAATTCGTAAACGATCGTATGTAAAGCGAAAAAAAGTGACGTAGCTGGCATTGTTATGGATTTCAGATGTTATATCGTTAAGGAAAACAAATTCAAACACAAAGTATCTTTTATTCATCCACCTAATCTGCTATGGGTCAGTGAGTGTAACACTCAACAGTTTATTCTGAGCGTGTACAACTTATCAAAGCTCAAAACCCTCAATGAAACCTAATGAAACTCAATGATACCTTAAGTTTAACCAATTAACCACAAAAAAGTCTCTTGACAAATTTGTATTTAGAAAAACTTCCAAATATCGGAAAAAAGTGACCAGCGAAATAAGCGACCATCACGGAATGCGCGAAATAAGCGGCTAAACTACCTCGAGTCCCGCCCACCCCCCGTTCGAGGTAATTCAACCATGTTATGCACGAAATAAGCGACCAAAATTCCCTTACCTTACCTTACCTCTCCTCCACTGGACTTCAAAGTTACCATATTATTCTAACGGAGGAAAGATATGTTATGATTTTCAAAGATGACTAATTTAAATTATTGTAAACATTTGTTTATTCATTTAGGTAGCGAGCTGTAATCTAAATGTTATGAATGAAGATTTTTAAACACAATTCTTAGGCGTAGCAACGCCAATGAGCTCTATGAATAACTGGAGAGACTACTGCTGCTTGAATTTTCGTACCATCGGCAGAATTTTCCCCTCTATATACCAAAACATTACAAAACGATAGTGGTACCTTGGTATATGGTGTTCGTTTTGTTATGTTGTTACTGTAGAGGGGAGATATTGTGCTTCCAGCTGCTTTTCAAATATGGCACACTTTTTGTCAGAAACTGCAAGGCAGTAGTCTCTCCAGATTGTATACAGCTCACTGAGCAACGTGCCGGAAACCGCTAGTATTATTTATAAAATATCAAAAGGACAAAAACATTTAAATTAAAAATGCTTGTGCTTATTTCGCTGGTCGCTTTTTCCCCCGACACCAAACTTTCACCAACTTCAGATGCTGCTCATTAACGTCTTTTGAGGGTTTACCACCAAATTCAAACTTGTTAGAGTGTAAAATTCCAGCTGAAGAATGGGGTTGAGAGTATATATAAAATAACATATTAATCCCTAAGCCCATGATGAATCCTCCTGTTCCAAGTGAACTTTTCTTACTATTATATTGCAACTGTAAACAATTTTGTGTTACAAACTGTAGCTGTCCTAAAGCTGGGTTCGATTGCACATGTATGTGTGGGCACTGCAGTAGAAAGTATTGTAACAATTCATTGGACCAAACCGACGAAATATTAGAAAATTACCTTTATAAAAAACTGAAAAGAGAAAAATTGTAATCATGATTTTTATTTTTTGTGAAGGGATTAGTAAGTTATTGAAAATACTATTATACTTTATTTATTTAACTGCAAGACTAAGATAGTTGACCAAACAATAGTGCCTAGGCAAAGAAACTTTATTATTTATAAGTGATAAAAGGGTACTTAAACTGTTTTTTTTAAATGAAAACTAGAATTAAAAGAAGCTATATTTGATATACATTAAAACTGAATAACTATTCAAGATTACGGATACGAGTGCATACAGCGGTGCCCCTCAGCAGCGAGTGACATCGGCCCGGCAGCGCGATGTCCGCTACTGTTTCATCAATCTCTATGAAGATGAAGCCATCATGCTAACAAATATCTTTACTAGACCCATCATTTCAAAACTGATTAAATTATATATAAGTTTTGTTGAAAACATTTCATCCCATGTTCCAAGGATAAAAATGTACAATTAGTTGATGCTACTTTTTGTTTTTCGCAGTGGCAGTTTTTGTATATATTGAAGTATTATGGTGAAATTAAGCTGTCCACATAAAAAGAGGATATAACATAATTTGCTTAGAATATCGTTAAGCGTAGAATAATCAAAATAACGTGCCCGTGACTTCATTAGTTTTTTATCTGAAAGCGTTTAACCAGGGTACTGCTCTTGTAAGGTTATGGTGGGCGGGGGGGGGGAAGCATGAGGGGGATTTGGGACTTTGTGTTTTTTTTTATTATACTAACATCCTGCTTTCAGCTAGCATTCAGCTTTCCCCAAATTAGTTGCGACACGAAACCTTTATTGACTGGGCTAATGGTGGCTGCACGTGGGGAGAGCACTATCAACACACACTCCGCACCAAAACAATTCGCCACACTACTAAAACTGAACAACATGGCAACAGCGCGATCTTGGGCCACATTTGGTGGTATTTTGCTACACCGAATGTGGCCCTCAATTGTGGCCCACGTGGGCCACAATCACAGTTAAAAAGTATCCGCCTGGGCCACAATCACGGGGCCTAGAAAACTATATATATATATATATATATATATATATAAGATGTATCTTCATATTTTAACAAAGTACCCTTTTTTATAAAAACATTTTTATATATATATGTGTGTGTCCGTGAGCACGATAACTCTCGTCAAAATTATCCGATTTTGATGAAATTTGGTATAAAAGTGTAAAGCAACATTTATGTCCTTAAGTTCGAAAACCAGCCAGATCGCTCCATCCGAAGGGGTATTTTAGGGGGGTTTTGTACCCCAAAATTTTTTTTGGAATTTTGTACATATCATTTTGGAAATAGTCAAATTTTAGTTTTCCCATTCGATTTAGCTTAAAAAAACACACAATTTGGTATTTTGATCATTTCTCTATGTCAATTAGTTACCGAGATATTGAAAGTGCTAAACACCGTACGTTGTCTAATGTTATTCTTATGGAGGAAAATAAAAACTTTATATCTTGCTTATTTATGAACATATACTGACGAAACTTGGTATACGGTTTCATCTGGTTGTAGACCATTGATATTTGCTAAAAAACATTTTTTGACAAAGGCTCCCGTAGCAGCAAACCTGCTCAGCCCCATGTTATTCTTATGGAGAATAAGTAACGTGTTATCTCCCTTAAGTATGAAAATAAATTAATGAAATTTGGCATTTGACTTCACCTAGTTGAGTTATATTGATATTAGTATAAAACCCCATTTTTTGTGTTCCTTGCTTCAGCAAACCTGCATACTCAGCCGCCATGTTATTCTTATGGAGAATAATTAAAATGTCAGAAATTGTTTATTTATGAATGTATATTGATGAAACTTGGTATGTAGCTTTATGTGGTATTAAGATAAATATATATGCATTGGAAATTCGCTAAGTACGCAGGTTTGCTGCTACGGGGGTATTTTATTATATATTGAAGCGTTAGGAAATGGATAGTTGCCGAACTGTTTAATAGATAATGAATGAGGAGTTTAAAATTGACTTTTGGTAAGTTTCTTGCTATATCAATAAGGTTCTTGTATAGACTTTTTATCTACGGAAAGGTTCTTAACTGATGATTATTTTTAATTAAAAAATTAAAAAGTGCTTATACAGATATATTTTTTTCTTTTAGGGAGATAGTGGCGGCCCTCTGTATGCAAAAAGCTTTTTGGAAACCAATTTTCAAATTGGTAAGTGAACTATCTTGGCAGTTTATGAGATTAGTCCGAATAAGAAGTATAGTAATCATTAATAATCAGAAGTAAAGATTGTGCTTAACGTTTATGAATTCATATAAAGTATAATTTTACACTATTACTGTTTAATCTATTAGTAATTTATACTTAATTTATTAAATAAAACGGTGAGTTATTAGTGAATTTCCTTTGGAAAGTGAACTATTATCATGACCCGCACGGTGAAACTTAACCCCGGGACCACCATAGAAGCTCCTAACGTGACCCCCTGAACACGTTTTGGGGGTTGTTCAAAATTTTATATATATATATATATATATATATATATATATATATATATATATATATATATATATATGTGTGTGTGTATGCACTCTAGCGGTCGCATTTTTTGTCCGATTTACTTCAAATTTAGTAGGGACGTTCCTTTCTATAATCTGTTGGACAAGTTCGTTGGGCAAAACAATCGGAAAACTCTAAACCCATTTTTTGGGGATTAATCTTTCAAATTTTGAGTTTTTGGGCCCAAAAAGGGTCAGAAAAGCCCCAGATGTAAAATTAATGCATGTAAAAAGATGGGAACTACAGAGGCGAAAGTTTAAGACCTCTCTCATCATTCTAGCATAAATATTTACCGAGTTATTAAAGAGAATGTCTATCGGCTATACACAGTACGTTGTCTTATGGGGGTTTTACACTAGAAAAGCCTGTTATTCCTTTGTTAAAGTACTTTTATTATCCCCAGCAACCTCACGCCTACTTTCAAGCCTGTCTGGACCTTCTCCTAACCTTATAATGTGCAAAATTGTTCCCAGCTTTGCAAGTAAATGAAACCAGGAGTGTCAGAACAGCCAAAAAATCAATCTTTTCAGATTTCAATAAAAATTAGACAAATGTATGTTTTTACACTGATTTTGGGTTTTTAAAGTTTTTATGTGGAAATTCACTTCCCTCACGTCAGCGTGCTGCGTGCGAACTCGTTTAAAATACAAACTTGAATGCATTCCAGTCTTGATAATATTGTATTTATCTGTAAGGTCCTTAAAATACAAAATCAGCAATATAAGGCATTCGGTAATAACGAAGATATATTTTTATCGTTTGTGATTTTATGAAAATTAAACAAAAATCATTAGACCCATAACATGTTAAGATGATAAAGTGGTAACAATAATATTAAGTAAAATAAATATCGTAAATAAAGGTAACGTAATACAAAGATTGTTCAATAGATGTCCGCCTATACAAAGACATGACTGGAATATATATGCCCTTGCTGCAACTATACACAGTGATTTTATTACAGTGACTTCGAAGCCCACACGTGCACACTCATTTACGGAAAACATGGTAATTCACGCGGGAAACACTTACCCATCCTAATGTTCAATCTTATTTTCAAATACTTATTGAAAAATAAAATTAAATAACTGCACTGGAGTTGAAAATTGCGTTTTATTCCCTCTCAGCCTATTCAACTAAGCACTTATTGACAGATTTGTTAGGATAGGTGATAAATATTCAATTCAAATACTAAGACATCATTTATACAACTACAATCAAAAATATTTATAGTAGTTTTCATTCATTGATTGAGCAATTTGCTTAATCAAAAAGATTTATATCTTAAGTACATTTTATTTCAATCTTGGAATTTAATACACAGATTTTTTAATAGTTTTCTTTAATTTTACTATTCTAGTTTTTGAAGGTTATTCTAGTAGAGGAAACAGATAAACTACATATTAAAAATAATTACTTACAGGAATAGTTTCGTTTGGAGATGAGTGCGGCAACAACAAAGGTATTCCAGGAATTTACACGAATCTCGCCTATTACTGAGGTTGGCTACAGGAGAAACTCCATGGGGAAGAATGTTCTCAACCTTACTGATCGGCATAGGAAAGTCTGTATCACAATAAAGACGTGTTATTTTATTTCGCCTTTTAATCGTGGATAGTCTATTTTTGATAGTAAACGTGTGCTCTATAAAATGTTGTAAAGGAAGGAACCAATAGCCATCTTCTTCCCATAAACAAATCCACTGATGCAGCCAATCAGAAAAATCCCTTTAGCCTTCCCGAAAGAAAGATAAAGAAAGCCTTATTAGTCTGCCAACACCATCCACCATGAAATTGTTGTGGAGTAAGGGAGTCATAGCAAGCCAATATGAGTAATCTAGAAATGTATTGAAATGTGTGCGTCGTGAAAACTTGGATAAACATAAAATTAAAGTAACTATTACAAATTTATTTAAAACTAATATATAATGAATTGGTGAATTTTTTAATCACTTTATTTATCACAATAATTACAATATAACATGTGGATAAATATAAATAGAACGAGTTCGCACGCAGCACGCTGACGTGAGGGAAGTGAATTTCCACATAGGTTAGGATGAGGTCCAGTCAGGCTTTAAAGTAGGCGTGAGGTTGTTGGGGATGATAAAAGTACACCAACAAATGAATAACAGGCTTTTCTGAAGTAAAATCCCCATAAGACAACGTACTGTGTTTGGTCAATACACATTTTCTTTAATAACTCAGTAAATATATATGCTAGAATGACGAGAGAGGGCTTAAAAGTTTCGCTACACGAATTCCCACCGTTTTCCATTCGTTAATTTTACATCCGGGGCTTTTCTGACCCTTTTTGGGCCAAAAAACCCAAATTTCTAAATTAAAAATCCCCAAAAAAGGGGGTTAGAGTTTTCCGATTGTTTTGCCCAACGAACTTGTCCAACTGATTACAAAAAGGAATGTCCCTACCAAATTTGAAGTAAATCGGACAAAAAATGCGACTGCTAGAGTGCATACACATATATATATATATATATATATATATATATATATATATATATGTTTATATATATATATACATATATATAGATATAAAATTTTGAACGACCCCCCAAAACGTGTTCAGGGGGTCACGTTAGGAACTTCTATGGTGGTCCCGGGCTTAAGTTTCACCGTGCGGGTGTTGCTAATAGTTTACTTTCCAAAGGAAATTCACTAATAAATATATAGATATTTAAGAAAAGAGTAGCTCGCAGTAATATTTAACGTTTGTCCAAGATTCCCCGAACGAAAGTGTACAGTTTCTTTCTTTAATCTATAGTTATTTAACTTTTAATAGTTTATTTTTATTCAAGAGTTTATAGCTATAGGTAACTGTTTAAAATATGTAAGGGTTGCAATCAGATGGATTTTTTAAAGTATTAAATTTAAAATACCATTAAAATATTCACTCTTAACTCTTACCTTTATAACGGTGTGTGGGGAAAGAGGCAGAGAGGGTGTTAAGGGAGTCGTTTTACCACATAATGATTAAAATTTAGTTTAATCACCATTATTTTTAATGGTGTACTTTCACCTGAAGCAATTCTATGAAGTCATAAGTGTGATGTGTTTCACCAATTACGTCATCTTCAGACGTCCTCTCTACACAAAACGAATTGCCATTACACATTATAATTGCCTTGCAGTTCGTCAAACACATAAAGTTACATTGGACACGAACACGACACACAACTTAAAACGACAAAACATACTCTAATTGGAAGATCCCGATACGGTAACGGTGAAGTACCCTGTAATGCAATATTTCCAAAATATCCTGGGTGGTACAAAGATTTGTATAATAGTTTTAATGTTAAAGAAGAGAGTGTAATGGAAGAGTTTGCCCATCAAATGAAGCCTGGAGAGTGTTTGCAGATAATGCTCCGCAACTTGCGTGTGAGACAGGCTCATTTTTTCCTGATCTTCTATTATATACAACATCGTTTTACTCTTAAAGGTAAGTAGCAAATAGATTAAAAGGTGTTTATGCATTCATAATTTTATATTATAATGGTGGATTTAAAGTAAGAAATTTACAATTTTCCCCTTAAAGATATATCATTTCCTTTAATTTCAAATATTATCACTGGACCGAAGCTTATGCGTAAACGGTAATTTAAAGCATTATTTGTGACCTTTAACATTCAGGAGTTTATTTGAATGGAGCTTAAAACTGTTTTTAAAGGTTAGTAGTTAAAAATAAAAAATGATTAAGGTATCTAAATATAATCAAATTTCTTAGCTTACTTTAAGTTAGTCATTAAATAAATAAATTATGTTATTGTTCTTTCATTATTTTATGAATTAATACGACTGCGCTCTTATAAAGTTTGTTTTTAATTACACGATAATGTGTTTTAATGAGTAATTTGATGGGTAAATATATTTGGCAGAAGCCATGAGAAATGTGTGAAGGTGCGTTGTACAGTAATGATCACATAATATAAATTGATGTGTATCATCCCATTGTTTCTTGTTCTTCTCCAAATTAGTCTTTTAAGTATATCGGTAATTCTTGAAGTCACCTTAATACACATTTAAGCCATTAGCTTTGGCTTTTTACATTTGTTTATACTACTACCAATTGTTTTGTACATTCTATTTGTTTAAATTTAGTGTATTAAAACAAAAACCTTGTAAACAAACTTATAGTTTTTTGTTTTTTTTTAAACAGCATGGGTTCAAAAGTTGGATTCTAACAAACTGCAGTAAGTATTGTAAAGAAATAATTATGTTTAGTTTTCCTATAACAATTTAGTACGTTTATAATATGCTTATAATACTGCTTTTATTTAGTATAACCTATATACAACAAAGTAAAACTAAGAAAATTAAGTAAGGTTTATGAGCCAATGCGCAGTATTTATAAAATATTTATGTGTACATAAAACAAGTTTCCTTTTGATTTTTAAATTTACAGTTCAACTATCATCATCACCATCATCATGAGAAGGGGCAGACATGAGTTCCGAGGCACAGCAGCCGCATTGGGCTTATTGCGCAACCCCAAAAAGAATTGAGAGAGGTTTCAGAACTCCTCTAGGTTCAAGAGCCTGATGAATTGCATCATCCTATTGACGAGTTCCTCATGAGGCAGGTATCCACCCCTAGCCATAGTTCCCAGAGTTGAAGCCCTTCCCTCCCTAAGTTCAACGCAAACAAAGAGCAGATTATCTTCAGTCTCCTCGTACTGGCCCCCACTTTAAACTAAAACAACACTGGTTTCGTTGGTCAAATACTGATGGCTGCTCTCTTCAGAATCCACGGAAAAGCCCTCCTGAGAGGAGGGGTGGGATTGAGCGCTGAGATGCAGACCCACCTGGGGTAGTTACGATTGGTTCCCGTCAGCCATGGTGTCTGAAACTACACCTCCAAATTTTGCAGTTTGGCGGCCATTCTGTGAATGTCACTCCGCCCGCCAATGCCTGATACTGGTACACTTCTCAAAGTTGAACTCCTACATTCGTCCCCAGGTCAGTACTGGAACTGATGCGCACATACCAGTTCCAGGTGGCAGTGCAGAGAACTTTCAGCCAAAGCTTTGGCTTCGCCCTTTGCTAACAGATGCCAGGCCATTCTGGTGTCCTTCACCTCCACCCCCTACGTGAAAAGCTCCTCCCCAAACTCACGGGCTATTTTTCGACAGCCAAGTCTAGATCCGCCGTCTCTTGTTGAAAAACAGAGCTACCCCCGGAAGGCTTTGGTTAGAGATCACAGTACGGCCACCAAAAGGGCAACCGATTTACGGCGGTCTTGGAGTGAGAACCCTGAGGCGCTTTCGCTGACCTCTCACCTCCACAGATGAACTATCTGCGTAAATACATATTTCACTAGCCTGCTTAAAGTTTTCTGGAATGAAAAATATGAATTTTACTTGCTTAAATACAAATATTTTTGTATTAGCGTACAAACAAAGGAAGATGACAATTTAAAATTTAATTTAAGTGTTTTTGTTATCCAAACCCGAAGTTAAGTTATTAGAATCATCCCTGTCATTGGATACTTATTATTATAATAAGTATTTACTGTTATTATGGTTTTTACGTTATTATTTTTAAATTTAATTTATAATTCATTTAATCCCCATCTCCTTCTACAATTATGTGTGTTTATTCATCGTTCATGATTGCACACTTGTCGTTTTTGTTTGTTCATATGCAGGTGTAGTGGTTATCTTTCCTACATACCCTGACGTATCTTTCCTTGTGTACTCCTGACCCGCTTACATATAATCTATTGTAACCATCCGTACTTTTTAGATTACATAATCCGTAATTTTCTTCCGTTTCCCACTCCCAATAGTGTCCCTGTCTATCTGATAACATGCAATGACAATATCACCTGTGTTGTCATAGGCCCTTCGTGACGAATTACGTATGACTGATGATTGGGCAGGTTGTGGACAAAAAGAGGAGGAGGATCTAGCAGTCCGGATAATGGGTGGTTCCGTTCTGCGACCCCTGGGGCATCCCTCTCTGGCCCTGATAACATACAATGACGAAATCTCCGGTGATGGCTCCATCGTGGGATCTCACCATGTGGTTACAGCCATCCACTGTCTCACCGATGTGTAGTGATGCACATTATTATTATTATTATTGCTTGTTTGCTTTATTATTTTTTATAAAATGTTGTAATTATATTTATTTTTTATTTTTTATTCGAGAAGGTTTGAAATTAGATAAATTATATTGTTTGTTTATATATTCTAGGGACCGTCCACTGGTCGAAATTCAACCACAAATTAATTGACGAATAATGGCTGTTTGTATGAATGTTTTATCACAAAATTAGCAGTTAATCAAACAATTTTAACCAGTGCTTTAATGCTTAACCACCACTAATGACTAAATAAGTTAGTTATGTAGTGGGTCTTACTGCTTTCTCCCTCTCTCAATCTCATTCTCCCTCTCGATCGCCCTTCCGCACCAGACCATCAGGTTTAATTTATCAAATGCGGAGTTAAAACTGTATTTAAATTATTTTTTTTGTTAAAGTAAATATGAATAGCACTGTTTACCTTGTACCTACATGATGCGTTACATACTCAGACATAAAGTCCATGTATGCAGAACGCCCTCTCAATGTAATAACGTTGAGAGTTGTTACAAATGTTGTAAAACCAATTTAAAATTATTTTTAATCGACACGATTTTTTTTTGAAATGTTCAGTTATGATGTTAATTTCTAAATGTGGTAATTAAAACGATATGCGTGAAATTTAGGACAATAATTATTAAACCATATCACAGAAATATACGTTGTAGTAAACTAATGCACTTTGAACCTCGGGAAATGTTTATTAAAGTAATAAAGGTGGTAAGGTATAATAATCTATATTAAAAATTGCAGTTGAAAGTTGGAGAGAGATGAAGTATCAATAATAATACTAATAATAACAATTATAAGCTTTTAAATTGAAAATTATTTGTACTACATGAATAAATCCCACTGCAGTTTAATAACAATTAATTTACCTGCTATTAAAACATAATTTAAATTTCAAATCATCGTTATCAAAAGGAAATAACGTTAATTAACGTTTATTTCTGTAATATTAGTATTATAGTCTGAGAGGGGTATCTATTGTCGAACGGGTACATTTCACATTTCCATGCGAATTACTTTCTTTAGCTGCCAGCTAAGGTTTTTTTTATTTTTGATCATAATTTACATTTATTATAAACTAATGCTAACTTATTTGTTCTTGTTTAACACGTAAGTACCAATAGACTGTATTGTACTGCATTTCGGGGAGGGAGGAAACGGTTAAAACCTTCAAAATAAATAGGCTGTGACTTAAACTGTAACACTGCAGGTATTTAAACAACCTTTTCATTCCCAGTTCTAAGGAAACTAATCATGAACACGTTATACACATTTAATTCATTCATTCAAACTGACAAAGCAATAACCATAGGAAAGTATTTAATTTCAATAGACCGTGAGGATTATTCATTACCAAATTATGTTAGGAGGCAACATTGTTTATTGTTGTTCATTTTGTAATCACCAATAATGATTATCAATCAGGTCATTGCCAAGGAATTGTTAAAGAGAAAAATCTCTTGTATAGCTGAAATAAGTGGTTTTGATGTTTTGGCACAGTACTAAAATATCATATACCTAATATATGATTTTTTATCATACTCGAATTATTATTTTTTGAATTAATATACATTGCCAGACATTATTAAGGCGTCACTAGTTTAGTTATTCTTCAGTTTCTATGCTAATTTTGATCAATAAGATTGCAATTTTGTAGGAGTAGACATACAGGGTGTCACAAAAATGCGTAGCGCGCTATTCAGAACCATATTCTACATACTAAGACAAGTTGAAAATGTAGAGTAAAATTTGTTCGATTTCGGCTTAGTTCAGGCGTAATCCGCCATTTTGTATTTTTTTGAAAATAATTAATAATTCCAAAACCCTTCGAGATATTTTTTTGAAACTTGGTATAAACATTGAGTTTCTGGTTTTTAACATTTTCCAAAAATAATTTTTATTAAACTTATCAAATTTCAAAATGGCGGCTATTTAAATATTTCAAAGTCAAATTCCATGAAAACCAGCAACTGAAACAAAACTTTACAAGACATACAATTTAAAGCACTTTGTAATCCAAATCCAATGACGTTTTTACTGTAAAAATCGGTTAATAAACAAAAAAGTTATGGCAATATTTTATAATAAATTTCAAAATGGCGGCCATATAACATTTTCAAAGTCAAATTCCCTAGTGCATTTGAATAAGTCCTTTAAATTTTATATCGTGTAAAATTTTGTTTTAGTTGCTAGTTTTCCAGGAATTTGACTTTGAAATTTGTATATGGCCGCCATTTAGAAATTTATTATAAAAAATCACCATAACTTTTTTATTTATTAACCGATTTTTACAGTAAAAATGTCATTAGATTTGGATTACAAAGTGCTTTAAATTTTATGTCTTGTAAAATTTTGTTTTAGTTGCTATTTTCATGGAATTTGACTTTGAAATATTTAAATGGCCGCCATTTTGATATTTGATAAGTTAAATAAAAATTGTTTTTGGAAAATGTTAAAAACCAGAAACTTAAAGTTTATACCAAGTTTCAAAAAAATATCTCGAAGGGTTTTTGAATTATTAATTATTTTCAAAAAAATACAAAATGGCGGATTACTACTAAACTAATCCGAAATCGCAAAAATGTTACTGTACATTTTCGACTTGTTTTTGTATGTAGAATCCGGTTCTGCATAGTGCGCTACGCATTTTTGTGACACCCTGTATAATAGAGGATATTAGTAAACATATTTTCTATCTCCTACACAACTGATATGTTCAATTTCCTTAAAGTAAAGCGTGAGAGTTTATTCATGCAACAGTTACATAAATGAATTTGCAACTTACATTTAAAAATGGGAAAATAATCGTGGCACAAATAAAATTATTAAATTAATAACGTAATTTAACTACTAAAATCGCTACCAAAAAAAGAATACTTTTAAATTTAATGTGTTGTGATTTGTGTTTTTACGTTAAGTACATTAACAGGGTTAAACATGTTTTGGGACATTAAATCTCTTGGAAAATTTAAGTAATGCGAAATAAATTACAAAACCACTTAAAGTGTACCGCAATTACAGTGCGAGTTTCAATTTATTAGAGCGCAAAATTGGATTGCCTCGGTTTTTAATAACTCCATTTATAAATAAAGCAGTCTCCTTTTTGCCTATTTAAAGCCAGAATTAAATTATAAAAGAGATTGCCTTTTTTTATTTTAATAAAATACTTAATTGACTAACTTTGATTCTATCATTATAATACATAATTTAATACTAAGCATGTCAAAATGCATTTAATTTATTCATGTTAGGCTTAAGTAGTTTTTAAAAGGTATCATATGTGTTTGAAATAATATATCCAATACATTAGTAAACCTAGCTACATCGAGTGTAACCCACGACCACTAACATCCCCTCCACTAAGCGGTTTGGCCACATCCTAGTACAGTTTTTTACGTGCTTGTGTTACCTCTGGTCCCGATGTTCTTACAGTGAACCAAAGGCAGGAGAGCAAAGTTCAGCTGATAACGCTACCATGCCAGGAACGGTGCAGGAATAAACTCCAGTCGGCAACTTGCTCAGATCGCGGTATGTCAGCCGGTACCATGAACGTGTGTGTGACTGTCCTGTTCGTTGTACTTTTCGTTTATTTGTCCGATGTTCGTGTTGTGTATTTTTAGGTGTGACGACGCTGCTTCAGCTGAAATTCGTTGTATTGTGTCTGAGGATAGTGCAGAAATTATCGTAACGCAAGTTACAATTTGTTGGAGCCGTTGACGGAAGATAACCTTTTATTTAGTTAAATAACGATTCTGGGGCTAAATAACATGAATTTTAAACAATGTTTTTTATCAAGAGTTTTTGCAAAATCGTCATTATGCATTTGAAGTCATAACGAATAACGTGATCGATTGCTTTTTACTATGCAATCACAACAGTATCCAGAGTTGTACTTTGTGTTTATTGATAGTGTATATTTTAAAATAAAAGAATTAAATCGGTTTGTTTGTCTACCGCATGCAGACAACATTTGCGGGTAATAACTCAATGTTCCGCAACTTGTGTGCGAGTGGCACGGTGATTTGTTACCACCTCTTTTACTAACTGCTGTTTGGTTTTACTACGAAAGGTTAATACTATTTAAATACAAACTATTTAAAAATTCTAAGTTATAACGGCAATAATCCTACAATTAGTATAATCGTTTATCTTACAAGTAGATTGTCTTCAATAAGTTACACGAAAATATATTTTATTCAATATCCGTCTGACATAACAATGAGCAGGTATCATTATTTTTATTATAACTATCTGTTATTATCTGTGTCCTATAACTATCTATTATTTTTATCTATAACTATCAATTATTTAGTAGTATTGGGTATTATAGGGTGAAAACTATATTATTATATGTTTACAGTTTAAATATTTAAATGTATATGTATTCTTCTATTACACATAATTTTACAAATATAAGTAATATTTACAAAATGAAACAAGTCTGATAAAAAACCGCTTGCCGTTTTATATGCAACTATAACATTACTGAATATATGCTGGTTATATTGCTACTCGACACCACACCGGGGGAGTGAAAAATAAACAGCAAAGGGCAAAAACTATTACTTCTGTAAACAATTGTATATATTTTACTTATAACTATGTTAAAACTGACTAAAAAATTTAAATTTACATTAAACCTACGTATATTGCATACGTCTTAAAATCTTACCAGTTACTGATGGGCAATTATATTGATAATGCTGAGTCAGTGCAACATAACGTTCATCAGTCGGATCAGTGATACAGTGGCAGCCTGCAGCACGGTAATTAGTCTGATCCTGTAGGTGATACTGAATAGTATTATAATATAGTGTCTAATCTATAATCAGTTTACACATAATTTTGATATAATGCCAAACGCAGTTACTATGTTGAGTTAGTACAGTT
The DNA here is from genome assembly GCA_963675035.1 of Allygus modestus. Classification (NCBI taxonomy): domain Eukaryota; kingdom Metazoa; phylum Arthropoda; class Insecta; order Hemiptera; family Cicadellidae; genus Allygus; species Allygus modestus. The sequence goes on from OY776112.1 coordinate 313,868,370, forward strand.
AACGCAGTGATTTAACGATAGCAGTTATTTAGATATTGTAGTTATTATTTCAGTTTACCTCTAAACCTTTAGTTAGACAAAGACGATTTAAATGGTAAAGGTAACGTTCACTTTGTTAGAACAATCGCTGATGATGATGCGTTAATTGATATTCCAAAGGCGAAGATCTGTACATTTTGTTTTTGAAATAGCCTGTCGGATTTTTCTAATATTTTATTGCTATAATAATTGTTTAACAATGGATATAAATGATCGATCAATATACGAATATTTTAATCACAGTACCAGCATATAACAATAAGATAAAAGGTAGTGATGAGACGCCACGATGCCGTGGGGAATTACAAAGTTACATGGTTATAAATATACAGTATACAATTAAGTTTGGAGGCCAGAGTGTTTGTATTTGTTAAATTGGTGGATTATCAAACAGGTCATTGCCAAGGAATTGTCAAAGAGAAAACATCACTTTTATTGCTGAAATATATTTTCTTTCATGTTCTGGTACGATACTAAAATACCATAGACCCATATTGTTTTTCCTCATATTCAACTTATAGGGTTATTAATTGAGTCAAGGCCACACATTGCCAGCCGTTTGTCATGGCGTCTCTAGATTCGTTATTCTTCAGTTACTCTACTAGTGTTGATCAATAAGATTGCAATGTTGTAGGAGTAGATATTAGAGGTTTTGTAGTAGAGGATATTAGTTAACAGATTTTCTATCTCCCACACAACTGATATGTTCAATTTGCTTAAAGTAAAGCGTGAGAGTTTATTCATGCAACAGTTACATAAATGGATATGCAGCTTACATTTAATAATGGGAAAATAATGGTGGCACAAATAAAATTATTAAATTAATAACGTAATTTAACTACTGAACAGTAACTACAGATTCGTACAAAATAAATAATACTTTTGTATTTAATGTCTTGTAATTTGTGTTTTAATTTTAAGTATATCAATAGTATTAAAAATGTTTTGAGACATCCAAACTGCTGTAAAATGTAAGTAATGCGAAATAAATTACAAAACCACTTAAAGTGTACCGCAATTACAGTACGAGTTGCAATTTATTAGAGCGCAAAATTGGATTGCCTCGGTTTTTAATAACTCCATTTATGAATAAAGCAGTCTCCTTTTTGCCTATTTAAAGCCAGAATAAAATTATAAAAGAGATTTCCTTTTTCTGATTTTAATAAAATAGTTAATTGACTAACTTCGATTTTATCATTATAATAGATAATTTAATATTAATACCAAGCATGTCAAAATGCATTTAATTTATTCAAATTAGGCTTATGTAATTTTTAAAAGGTATCATATGTGTTTTAAAAAATATATCCAATACATTAGTAAACCTAGCTACACATACAACCACAATACATCCCCTCCTCTAAGCGGGTTGGCGACATCCTGGTACAGTTTATTACACGCTTGTGTTACCTCTCGTCCTAATTTTTAAATGTGTTACGACGGCAAATTAATTGATATCTACTTCAGTTAAAATATATTGAGATTACGCTTTCCACCACTGACAACCTTTGTTCATAACTAAATACAAGACAAAAATGGTTTTACGACACTTTAACCAAGCTAGATGAATTAGGATTATAATCCTAAATTTGTACTAATAAAATTGTTTAAGTGGTATTCTATAAGAAGAATATAATTTATTTTTTAGTTTATCTCCTATACCTAAATTAGTTTCCTTGGAAATGAACCAATTCAATACACCCTTCGTGTTAAATACCATGGTTAAGAGTGGAACATGTACTGTAATAGACATCATTTTACATGATAAATTGTGTTATTCTCGTACCCCTGCTTGAAACTTACAACCAAATAAACCTGTAAAAAATATAAGATTTAAAAATAAATTTTAGTCAAAATCGTAGTTTTACGTTATTTATATTAACACACTTAATAATAACAACATTTGCATCAAATAAAAAAAAAATCATCGGCTTAATTATCCATACAGAAAACCAAACAGCAGTCCTCTCTGGTGATTCCCTGATTAGAGTTAATGGAAAAGCATTAGTACGGCTCAACGCTGATCTACTCATCTCAAAACTGGTTGAAAAGAATTTGAATAATGGATTCTCAGTACTCAGTCAAGGCGATTGAAGCTTGTATCCGTATTTTTGTTCTTATAATTCACACACAGTTTTTATGAAAATGCAACTTACTCATTAACATTTTGTGTATAAGGGTTTCAAAACACCAATCGAACAAATATTTATGTTTTTTTCCTGTTGTAAGTTATTTGTTAAATTAAATGTTCATTTCCATGCCTATGTACACTTTTAATAATACCTTCCTTAAACTCATAAATAAATAAAATCAAACAATATTCGAATATCAAAAATATTGCCAATACGACATATATTAAAGTACCTATTAAGTGAACAACATATGAAAACTAAAATATCATTAAACATGAACAAACAAATAAGGAAACTTTGAGAGAGCACCTTGATAGCCTGACGATTATTGCAATGTAAGTTGACTCAAAAGTTTACGGGTTTGATTCCCGGGAATTCTAGGACAATGATTCTTAAATGATGTCCTTTAACGTTTTTAAAATTCCAGTAACTGAAAATGTATTAAATGTAAGGTAATAAAACAATTGCGTAATACAAATATGCAGAAAAAGTATAAATATTTTTACATCAATATTTATTAGGAAAACAATATTTATAAATAATGGCTTACCTTCCGTAAACGGCTCAAACAAATTGTAACTTGCGTTATGATCGTTTCGGCATTATAATGCCATCCTCAGACACAAAACAACGAATTTCAGCTGAAACAGCGTCGTCACACTCAAAAATACACAACACGAACATTGAACATTTAAACGAAAAATAAAACGAATAGGCCTGTCGCGCACACGTTCCACGGTACCGGCTGACATACCGCGATCTGAGCAAGTTGCCGACTGGAGGTTATTCCTGGATCGTTCCTGGCGTGGTAGCGTTATCAGCTGAACTTTGCTCTCCTGCTTTTGGTTCACTGATCCAATTTAAAATTCTATTGAATATGAAGTGAGATTTATATTGCACTTTCTCATTTAAAGTTAAATTATCTTGTTTATTTTTGATTAGGCCTTTAAATCTCGTATTCTTCCAGGGTATCCAGTCTATTGACTTTCTTGCAGGTGTGGAGAATTTCTAAGCCAGTATTCGGATCATTGAGGCTTAGTTTCAAGTAGGCCACAAGGCCTACTCAAAAAATATCCATGATAATTTAATTTAAAATGACACTTCATATTCAATAATATTTTAAATCGGAACAGTGAACCAAAGGCAGGAGAGCAAAGTTCAGCTGATAACTCCACCACGCCAGGAACGATGCAGGAATAAACTCCAGTCGGCAACTTGCTCAGATCGCCGTATGTCAGCCGGTATCGTGAACGTTCGTTCGACAGGCCTATTCGATAAACTCCAGTCGGCAACTTGCTCAGATCGCGGTATGTCAGCCGGTACCGTGAATGTTTGTTCGACAGGCCTATTCGTTGTACTTTTCGTTTATTTGTCCGATGTTCGTGTTGTGTATTTTTAAGTGTGACGACGCTGCTTCAGCTGAAATTCGTTGTATTGTGTCTGAGGATAGTGCAGAAATTATCGTAACGCAAGTTACAATTTGTTGGAGCCGTTGATGGAATATAACCTCTTATTTAGTTAAATAACGATTCTGGGGCTAAATAACATGAATTTTAAATAATGTTTTTTATCAAGAGTTTTTGAAAAATCGTCATTATGCATTTGAAGCCATATCGAATAACGTGATCGATTGCTTTTTACTATGCAATCACAACAGTATCCAGAGTTGTACGTTTGTGTTTGTGATAGTGTATATTTTAAAATAAAAGAATTAAATAGGTTTGTTTGTTTACCGCATGCAGACAACATTTGCGGGTAATAACTCAATGTTCCGCAACTTGTGTGCGAGTGGCACGGTAATTTGTTACCGCCTCTTTTATTAACTGCTGTTTGGTTTTACTACGAAAGGTTAATACTTTTTAAATACAAACTATTTAAAATTCTAAGTTACAACGGCAATAATCCTAGATATAGTATAATCGTTTATCTTACAAGTAGATTATCTTCAATAAGTTACACAACAATATATTTTCTTCAATATCCGGCTCACATAACAATGAGCAGGTATCATTATTTTTACTATAACTATCTAATCAATTATTTAGTGTTATTGGGTATTATAGGGTGAAAACTATATTATTATTTGTTTACAGTTTAAATATCTAAATGTATATTTATTCTTCTATTACACATAATTTTACAAATATAAGTAATGTTTACAAAATCAAACAACCAGTCTAATAAAATACAGCTTGCCGTTTTATATGCAACTATAACATTACTGAATATATGCTGGTTATATTGCTACTCGACACCACACCGGGGGAGTGAAAAATAAACAGCAAAGGGCAAAAACTATTGATATTGTAAACAATTGTATATATTTTACTTATAACTGTGTTAAAACTGATTAAAAACTTTAAATTTACATTAAATATACGTATATTGCCTACGTCTTAAAATCTTGCCAGTTATTAATAAGCAATTGAATTGTTAATGTTGACTCATTGCAACATAACCTTCATCAGTCTTATCAGTGATACAGTGGCAGCCTGCAGCATGGTAATTAGTATGGTCCTGTAGGTGATACTGAATATTATTATAATATAGTGTCTAATCGATGATCAGTTTACACATAATTTTGATATATTGCCAAACGCAGTAACTATGTTGAGTTAGTACAGTTAACGCAGTGATTTAACGATAGCAGTTATTTAGATATTGTAGTTATTATTTCAGTTTACCTCTAAATCTTTAGTTAGACAAAGACGATTTAAATGGTAAAGGTAACGTTCACTTTGTTAGAACAATCGCTGATGATGATGCGTTAATTGATATTCCAAAGGCGAAGATCTGTACATTTTGTTTGTGAAATAGACTGTCAGATTTTTCTAATATTTTATTGCTATAATAATTGTTTAACAATGGATATAAATGATCGATCAATATACGAATATTTTAATCACAGTACCAGCATATAACAATAAGATAAAAGGTAGTGATGAGACGCCACGATGCCGTGGGGAATTACAAAGTTACATGGTTATAAATATACAGTATACAATTAAGTTTGGAGGCCAGAGTGTTTGTATTTGTTAAATTGGTGGATTATCAAACAGGTCATTGCCAAGGAATTGTCAAAGAGAAAACATCACTTTTATTGCTGAAATATATTTTCTTTCATGTTCTGGTACGATACTAAAATACCATAGACCCATATTGTTTTTCCTCATATTCAACTTATAGGGTTATTAATTGAGTCAAGGCCACACATTGCCAGCCGTTTGTCATGGCGTCTCTAGTTTCGTTATTCTTCAGTTACTCTACTAGTGTTGATCAATAAGATTGCAATGTTGTAGGAGTAGATATTAGAGGTTTTGTAGTAGAGGATATTAGTTAACAGATTTTCTATCTCCTACACAACTGATATGTTCAATATCGTTAGAGGGAAGCGTGAGAGTTTATCCATGCAGCAGTTACATAAATGGATATGCAGCTTACATTTAATAATGGGAAAATAATGGTGGCACAAATAAAATTATTAAATTAATAACGTAATTTAACTACTGAACAGTAACTACAGATTCGTACAAAATAAATAATACTTTTGTATTTAATGTCTTGTAATTTGTGTTTTAATTTTAAGTATATCAATAGTATTCAAAATGTTTTGAGACATTCAAACTGCTGGAAAATGTAAGTAATGCGAAATAAATTACAAAACCACTTAAAGTGTACCGCAATTACAGTGCGAGTTGCAATTTATTAGAGCGCAAAATTGGATTGCCTCGGTTTTTATTAACTCTATTTATGAATAAAGCAGTCTCCTTTTTGCCTATTTAAAGCCAGAATAAAATTATAAAAGAGATTTCCTTTTTCTGATTTTAATAAAATAGTTAATTGACTAACTTCGATTTTATCATTATAATAGATAATTTAATATTAATACCAAGCATGTCAAAATGCATTTAATTTATTCAAATTAGGCTTATGTAATTTTTAAAAGGTATCATATGTGTTTTAAAAAATATATCCAATACATTAGTAAACCTAGCTACACATACAACCACAATACATCCCCTCCTCTAAGCGGGTTGGCGACATCCTGGTACAGTTTATTACACGCTTGTGTTACCTCTCGTCCTAATTTTTAAATGTGTTACGACGGCAAATTAATTGATATCTACTTCAGTTAAAATATATTGAGATTACGCTTTCCACCACTGACAACCTTTGTTCATAACTAAATACAAGACAAAAATGGTTTTACGACACTTTAACCAAGCTAGATGAATTAGGATTATAATCCTAAATTTGTACTAATAAAATTGTTTAAGTGGTATTCTATAAGAAGAATATAATTTATTTTTTAGTTTATCTCCTATACCTAAATTAGTTGCCTTGGAAATGAACCAATTCAATACACCCTTCGTGTTAAATACCATGGTTAAGAGTGGAACATGTACTGTAATAGACATCATTTTACAAGATAAATTGCGTTATTCACGTACCCCTCCTTGAAACTTACAACCAAATAAACCTGTAAAACATGTATGATTTAAAAATAAATTTTAGTCAAAATCGTAGTTTTACTTTATTTATATTAACACACTTAATAATAACAACATTTAAATCATATTAAAAAAACATCATCGGCTTAATTACCCATACAGAAAACCAAACAGCAGTCCTCTTTGGTGATTGCCTGATTAGAGTTAATGGAAAAGCATTAGTTCGGCTCAACGCTGATCTACTCATCTCAAAACTGGTTGAAAAGAGTTTGAATAATGGCTACTCAGCTCTCAGTCAAGGCGATTGAAGCATGTATCCGTATTTTTGTTCTTATAATTCACACACAGTTTTTATGAACATGCAACTTACTTATTAACATTTTGTGTATAAGGGTTTCAAAACACCAATCGAACAAATATATATGTTTTTTCCTGTTGTAAGTTATTAGTTAAATTAAATATTCATTTCCGTTGGAGCCGTTGACGGAAGATAACCTATTATTTAGTTAAATAACGATTCTGGGGCTAAATAACATGAATTTTAAACAATGTTTTTTAGCAAGATTTTTTGCAAAATCCTCATTTTGCATTTGAAGTCATAACGAATAACGTGATCGATTGCTTTTTACTATGCAATCACAACAGTATTCAGAGTTGTACGTTTGTGTTTATTGATAGTGTATATTTTAAAATAAAAGAATTAAATCGGTTTGTTTGTCTACCGCATGCAGTCAGCGTTTGCGGGTAATAACTCAATGTTGCGCAACTTGTGTGCGAGTTGCACGGTGATTTGTTACCGCCTCTTTTATTAACTGCTGTTTGGTTTTACTACGAAAGATTAATACTATTTAAATACAAACTATTTTAAAATTCTAAGTTATAACGGCAATAATCCTACAATTAGTATAATCGTTTATCTTAAAAGTAGATTATCTTCAATAAGTTACACGAAAATATATTTTCTTCACTATCCGGCTCACATAACAATGAGCAGGTATCATTATTTTTACTATATCTATCTAATCAATTATTTAGTATTATTGGGTATTATAGGGTGAAAACTATATTATTATATGTTTACAGTTTAAATATCTAAATGTATATGTATTCTTCTATTACACATAATTTTACAAAAATAAGTAATGGTTACAAAATCAAACAACAAGTCTCGTATAAAACAGCTTGCCGTTTTATATGCAACTATAACATTATTGAATATATGCTGGTTATATTGCTACTCGACACCACACCGGGGGAGTGAAAAAGAAACAGCAAAGGGCAAAAACTATTGATACTGTAAACAATTGTATATATTTCACTTATAACTGCGTTAAAACGGATTAAAAACTTTAAATATACGTATATTGCCTACGTCTTGAAATCTTGCCAGTTATTAATAAGCAATTAAATCGATAATGCTGACTCATTGCAACATAACGTTCATCAGTTGATACATAACGATCAGTGATACAGTGGCAGCCTGCAGCACGGTAATTAGTCTGGTCCTGTAGGTGATACTCAATGGTATTATAATATTGTGTCTAATCGATCATCAGTTTACACATAATTTTGATATATTGCCAAACGCAGTTACTATGTTGAGTTAGTACAGTTAACACAGTCATTTAATGATTGAAGTTTGTTATTAGGTTATTGTAGTTATTATTTCAGTTTACCTCTAAATCTTTAGTTCAACAAAGACGATTTAAATGGTAAAGGTAACGTTTACTTTGTTAGAACAATCGCTGATGATGATGCGTTACTTGATATTCCAAAGGCGAAGATCTGTACATTTTGTTTTTGAAATAGCCTGTCGGATTTTTCTAATATTTTATTGCTATAATAATTGTTTAACAATGGATATAAATGATCGATCAATATACGAATATTTTAATCACAGTACCAGCATATAACAATAAGATAAAAGGTAGTGATGAGACGCCACGATGCCGTGGGGAATTACAAAGTTACATGGTTATAAATATACAGTATACAATTAAGTTTGGAGGCCAGAGTGTTTGTATTTGTTAAATTGGTGGATTATCAAACAGGTCATTGCCAAGGAATTGTCAAAGAGAAAACATCACTTTTATTGCTGAAATATATTTTCTTTCATGTTCTGGTACGATACTAAAATACCATAGACCCATATTGTTTTTCCTCATATTCAACTTATAGGGTTATTAATTGAGTCAAGGCCATACATTGCCAGCCGTTTGTCATGGCGTCTCTAGTTTAGTTATTCTTCAGTTACTCTACTAGTGTTGATCAATAAAATTGCAATTTTGTAAGAGTAGATATATAATAGAGGATATTAGTTAACAGATTTTATATCTCCTACACAACTTTTATGTTCAATATAGTTAAAGGGAAGCGTGATAGTTTATTCATCCAACAGTTACATAAATGAATTTGCAAACTTCAATTAAATACATATAGGAAAATAATCGTGACCCAAGTAAAAACTATAAAAATAATATCGCAATTTAACTACTGAACGATAAATACTGATTCGTACAAAATAAATAATACTTTAATATTTAATATTTTGTAATTTGTGTTTTAATGTTAAGTACATCATCAGTATTAAAAATGGTTAGAGACATTTACCCTGCTGGAAAATGTAAGCAATGCGAAATAAATTACAAAACCACTTAAAGTGTACCGCAATTACAGTGCGAGTTTCAATTTATTAGAGCGCAAAATTGGATTGCCTCGGTTTTTTAATAACTCCATTTCATAAATAGAGTAGTCTCCTTTTCGCCCATTTAAAACCAGATTAAAATTATAAAAGTGATTGCCTTTTCCTGATTTTAATCAAATACTTAATTGACTAACTTCGATTGTATCATTATAATAGATAATTTAATATTAATACCAAGCATGTCAAAATACATTTAATTTATTCAAGTTAAACTTATGTAATTTTTAAAAGGTATCATATGTGTTTTAAATAATATATACAATACATTAGTAAACCTAGCTACATTGAGGGTAACCTACGACCACAATACATCCCCTCCACTAAGTGGTTTGGCGACATCCTGGTACGGTTTATTACACGCTTGTGTTACCTCTGGTCCCGATGTTTAAATGTGTTACGATGGTAAATTAATTAATAACTACTTCAACTAAAATATGCTGAGATTATGCTTTCCACCACTGACAACCTGTTCCCAATTAATATAATATTCGCTTGATAATAAAGTCGAGAGCACTTGACAGTTGCGAGAGCTAATCTACTAATCACTTTGTAGATAGCTTTGTGAGAGATTCTGGTGGGATATGTTGCGGAACCACGTTGGCTGGAGTACAATAACGTGTCAATTTATCCAATAATATACTGTTTACGTTAAAAACATTGTAGTAGCTCATTATAGTAACTCTTCGGATCATATAAGGTATAGTTTGCATATAATAAATTAATAAATATAAAGCTAAGATGTATAACAAAACTGCAAATAAAAGTTAATTTAAAAAAATTATAATATTTTAACAAAGGCAACGACCCTTACAAGGCAGGTGATAATGAATCTTATCAGCGTCCACAAAGGCCTTATCTGAACCTCTGCAACTGTCGGCGTCGCGTCGTGTGTCGTATTGTTGCAATGGTTGACAGGGATAGACGTAAATGATCAATCGTCGTTGTAAAAACTTACATCGATAAGTGATCTTAGCTGACGTCAGATTGTATTATCACTTTGTTTTTGTTAAATTTCAACAACGTACAACATTTAATTCACAACCATTAAAGGTAGTATTCAGCTATCATATATTCTAAATGCCTTCATATAGTAAAAATATTGTCATTCCAACCACTTAGATAACGAATGTTAAAAAGGATTTTAAAGTCATACTCCACGCTAAGAACTATTATTTTTAACCTATCAAAGTCAAATCAATTTCAATTTCAATATATACCTAAATAACTCCTAGAGACACGTGCAAGATCTTAAATAAATGTGTGGTCAAATTTATAGTAAATTTTAAAATTATTCTTTTTATGAATAAGTAAGGTTGCGATGAATTTTATAAACAATGTAAAGACTGGTATAACATTGGGGAGAAAAATTGTTTGGCTCTCTGAATTTGTGGTGATTTTAGCGAATTTCCCCTATAGGGAAGAAGCTATTACCGTAGGTCTCATGGTAAGACTTAAGCCCGAGACCATGATAACTTTTTTTTAGGTCCCCAGATGCAAAAAACACTATTCGTTCAAATATATATATATATATATATATATATATATATATATATTTCTATTTCTATATATGTCTCCGTTAACACGATAACTGGAGTAAAAAACTTCCGATTTTGATGAAATTTGGTTCAAATGTGTAAAATGTCATTCATGACTTTAAGTTCGAAAACCGGAAAATTCGGACCATGGAAAGGGGGTTTATGGGGGTTTTAATTTTTTCGAAAATCAGTTTTTTGCATTTTTAACCCTACAATTTTTAGAAAAAAAAAAAATTTTGGAATGTAGCTTCACTTGGTTGAGTTATATTGATAATTATATAAAAACCCATTTTTCTGTTCCTTGTTGCAGCAAACCTGCTTTCTCAGCCCCCATGTTACTGCATTCTTATGGAGAATAACTAGAATGTCATATAGCGCTTATTTATGATTGAATATTGATGAAACTTAGTATGTGGCTTCGCCTAGTTAAATTCTATTTATATTTGCATAAAAACCTATTGTTTCTGTTCCTTGTTTCAGCAAACCTACGTACTCATTACCAATGTTATTCGTATGGAGAATAATTAAAATCGCTTATATGTGAATATATTTTTATGAAACTTGGTTTGCGGCTTTATGTGGTATTAAGACATATATTATGCATTGGAAATTCGCTGAGTACGCAGGTTTGCTGCGACGGGGGTATTTATTATATTTTATTAATTTGTATGCTAATTTTATAGATAAGGGTCATGTTTAATGTTTAATTGATGTTCCGTCATTGTGAAATCTGAAATACTACGAATATTCACGCCAAAGTTTCATTCTTGATTAAACAATCACGCAGATGAATCTTTTGTCAAAAAAATTGGAAATTAAAAGTGCAGAGGGCAAAGCCGCAACCCATTTGACAGGAATACTGGAATTTAACGTTCGACGTGCCTCACATTAAAATGAGCCCAGTTTTTGTACACCCATTTTCGGCATTTCAAACTTTTATTAAAGCTGTTTTATTTTTTTACAAACTAATACTTGTTGATAACTATTATAAAGTATAATATACATATGATTAAATATAGAACTACTTTAACAGAACTATTGGTTGGATGAGAAGAATATAAACCTATTAATTTTGTTTGTTTCTGTGTATGAATAAACGATAAGGAAGTCCAGGCTGAACCAGAAGCTTGTGAAAATAGCTAGCCAATGGAGTTCCAAAATGCTGTTTTGTATCTTTAAATGGCTGTAATATCAATCTTAAAATCGGTCTTAAAACCATCATAGAACCCAATAAATTTTATTTTGTAAACATAAGTTTAACAAATTACAAACAAATATGTAATAAAATACCCCCGTCGCAGCAAACCTGCGTACTCAGCGAATTTCCTATGCATGAATATATTTCTTACTACCACATAAAGCCACTTACCAAGTTTCATAAAAATACATAAATAACTAAGTGATATATAGCATTTTATTTATTCTCCATAAGAATAACATTAGGGCTGAGAACGCAGGTTTGCTGCAACAAGGAAGATTGAAATATTTTTTGCAATTATCAATATAAATCAACCAGGTGAAGTTAAATACCAAGTTTTAATGATTTATGTTCATAATTAAGGGAGATATAAAGCTTTACGTATAAGAATAACATTAGGGATGAGGATGCAGGTTTGCTGCTAAGAGGATAATCAACAAAAAATCAATTTTTTGTGCAAATATCAATATACCAGTACTAGGTGAAGCCACATACCAAGTTTCATCAATATTCATTCATTAATAATAGAGATATAAAATTTTTAATATTCTCTATAAGGATAACATTGGACAACGTACTGTGTTTAGCACTTTGAATTACTCGGCAACGGTTGGACGTAGAATCACAATTTAAACACCAAAATGATTGTTTTGTAGAGCTAAACGGATTGGTAAAAGTAAATGTGAAGTTTACAGTAAAATTAATTGAGGAAAAGTTAAAAACCATTTTCCCATAAGATTAACATGGGAGATTTTATGAACACGTTTTTTGGATTTTCTCCGCAACCACTTAACCTAGAAAAATGATTAAAAATACCAAATTATTTGTTTTTTTAAGGTCTATAAAATGGCTAAAACTGAAATTGAGTGTTTTTTAAATTATAGGGGAAAAATTCAAAAAACAGATTTTTGAAAAATTTAAAACTCCCATAAAACCCCCTTCCCATAGTCCGATCAATCTGGTTTTCGAACTAAAAGTCATAAATGTTACTCTACACAGTTGTGCCAAATTTCATCAAAATCGGGTGTTTCTTTCAAAAGTTATCGCGGTAACGGACGCACACACACACACACACACACACACACACACATATATATATATATATATATATATATATATATATATATATATATATATATATTTATATTTATATATAAATTTGAACGAATGGTGTTTTTGGCATCTGGGGACCTCAAAACAAAAAGTTATCATGGTCTTGGGCTTAAGTCTTACCATGCCACCTACGGTAATAGCTTCTTCCCTATAGGGGAAATTCGCTAAAAGACATGGGTGTTTGTATGTCTCAATATTAGTAGGATAAACAATATTCTACACTCGTTCTAAACCAACCCGTTTGTGTGGGACGATCTACTTTGAATTTGAGAAAAATGTTTTGTTTAGTAAAAAAAACTTTGTTGCATGTCAATATTTTCATTCGTAAATATCATGTCTTTCGTAGGATTTTTGGTATTGGGAACAAAATTAATTGGGGAAAAAAGAGCAGTATATCAAGCTCCATATAAATAATACATATAAAACTAGCTTATATGTATTCCTTTTTCCTAAACAAAAAATAAATGCCTTAATAGTTATTTTTTATTTTACAAAATTATTAATTTAACGAATCATATAATGTTTAATTTATTTTGAAAATTACTTGAATTATATTTACAAATTTACTTGAACCATTGTTTAATTTACAACTGCCTAAATATGTTGCAATATACCGAGTGTCCCACGTAAGGTGTCTCAAATTGATTACGAAAAAAACGGCTTAACGTACAAGGATGAAATAAAATTATTTCCTGCTAAATCGATCCCAAGGAATACGTAAAAATATATTTAACTTTTTTCCCATACAGGGTGTGCCAAAAACTGAGGGTCACTAGTTCGAATCTCGGTATTTTCAAATGTAAACATATGTCATGTTATATATCATATTAAAGGTATTTAATAGACAAAAATTTTGGCGAAAACAGAAATTAATTATCTTTTTCCGTTTCAAAATGGCGGCAGTTTTTTTGGGCAAAATCAATATGTTTTTAATACTCTGTGTTTCCTATACCAATGCATATAGCCCTCCTCCGGTTGAATTTTCTTACTCGTTATGAAATTAGCTTTACTGTGATATGCTACAAGTAACGGTTTTTTTAATTATAAAAATTCCAAAAAAAATTATTTTTGAAAATTTGCAAATGCCCATTGTTCAAAATTTCCAAATAGCAATATATGTCAAGTGGCACATCATTTTATAGGTTTTTTAATTCTTAACAACTTTCTAATTTACACTTACTTCGTATCTCTTTTAGTTTTTGTGTAAATAACAAAAAACCTAATTTTCCTATATCAAATGCATGTTACTTGGGTTTAACACTAAATGAAATGGGGCCATGATCAGCTGTTTAGTGTTAAACCCAAATAACATGCATTTGATATAGGTAAATTAGGTTTTTTGTTATTTAGACAAAACCTAAAAGAGATACGAAGTAAGTGTAAATTAGAAAGTTGTTAAGAATTAAAAAACCTATAAAATGATGTGCCACTTGACATATGTTGCTATTTGGAAATTTTGAACAATGGGCATTTGCAAATTTTCAAAAATCAATTTTTTTTGAATTTTTATTATTTAAAAAAACCGTTACTTGTAGCATATCACAGTAAAGCTAATTTCATAACGAGTAAGAAAATTGAACCGGAGAAGGGCTATGTGCATTGGTATGGGAAACACAGAGTATTAAAAACATATTGATTTTGCCCAAAAAAACTGCCGCCATTTTGAAACGGAAAAAGATAACTAATTTCTGTTTTCGCCAAAATGTTTGTCTATGAAATACCTTTAAAATGATGCATAACATGACATATGTTTACATTTGAAAATTCCGAGATTCGAACTAGTGACCCTCAGTTTTTGGCACACCCTGTATCGGAAAAAAGTTAAACATATTTTTACGTTATTCCTTGGGGTCGATTTAGCGGAAATAATTTTATTTCATCCTTGTACGTTAAGCCGTTTTTCCGTAATCAATTTGAGACACCTTACGTGGGACACCCGGTATAATAGACATTGTGCCATATGTACCACAGTGTCATTCCGTTAGGTACAATTTTTCTGCGAAACCACGGGGACTGTATTTAGATAAATGGCAGCAATATCGCATTTTCCCTCATAAAGCTTCATCTCTAAATACATGACAAAAATTGTTTTACTACACTATAACCAAGCTAGATCAATTATAATCCAAAATGTTGTACTAATATATTGTTGAAGTGGTAATCAATGAGAAGTATACGATTTATGTTTTAGTTTACCTCCATAAATACATCCGTTCACTTATAAATGAACCAATATCATATAACGTTCATGTTTAATAACATGGTCAGTAGTAGAAAATCTATTGTAAGACACATAATTTCACATGATAAATTGCGATATACTCGCACACCTTCTTAAAGCTCAAAATCACGTAAACCAGTTGAAAATATAAGATTTAAAAATAAATTTGAGTCACAATCGTAATTTTACTTTATTGTTACTAACACACTTTTTTAATAACAACATTTCCATAATATTTTAAAACATCGTCAGCTTAATTATCCATACAGAACATCAAACATCACTCCTCTGTTAATGGAAAAGCATTAGTACGGCTCAACGCTGATCTACTCATCTCAAAACTGGTTGAAAAGAGTTTGAATAATGGATTCTCAAAACTCAGTCAAGGCAATTGAAGCTCGTCCACTTTTTTTTAATTCACACATTTGTTATGAACATACAACTTATTTATTAATATTTTGTGAATAAGGTTTTTAAAACACCAATCAAACAAATATTTATGTTTTTCCTAATATAAATTAGTTAAATTAAATGTTCATTTCTACTTAATTGTTAGGTATGCCAGAAATTATTTATCGGGCTGTATTTATTAGTAATTTTGTAATAATAAACTTTACTTGATACCTAAGTATTCCGAAAGTAGAAAGTATAAAGGACAAGTTTATTTATTATGTTGTATACTAAAATCAATCCTGGATAATTAACGTGATTCACTAAGTTGTGATACAAATCCTTAATGTACAAAGATCGTCCCAAAGTTGTTCTATAATATATTAATAAGTTCGAACCGGAAGAAATAAACCATTATACCCGGTTTGTATGTGTTGTTGGTTAACACAATGTCTCTTTAAATAAGTACTGCACTTAATCATTAAAGCTAACACTATTTCTACAGGGGTTCAAGTTACTTATGTGTAATTTCCTTTCACATTGTATAATGAGTTAGTAGTACTGGTTAACTGTGACAGTGGTAGGTGGTGCAGTGACATCATTCATATCAGATTTGGGCTCAAAACAAAACTTAAGTCGTACAGGCAATATAAATACTTTTAGAGAGAAACAACCATTTAAAATGTTACATAAAGAGAAAGCACAGCAGAAATACGATTAATGCATAAACTAGCATTTAAAGATTTACCACGACCACTATAAGTATGTGTTTAGTTAAAAAAAATTACAAACATGCTATGTTAATTGTTACTGTTTATTTTCTCTGGTAATACGACACTGGTTTAAAGGTTTAACGGAAACCAAATGGTCTTATCCATATAGCAATTTTGCTTGCTATTATAAACTTTTACTGATAGTAAAGAAATTATTGCCAAACCTACAGTCTACAGTCGATTAACAGTTACAATTAAAATTTGTGTTTTTTCTGTATAAATTTTTCAAATAAAAGAGGTTTCTTCGTTTATGACCTCACCATACAGGTGACTGTACAAGATAAACGTGATGAAGTCTTATAAGGGCTAGTGCCATTCGCAAAACATAAACATCTTACCGTATAAACTAATAATCCGTAGCATGTTTTCTAAATTTCACTCAACAACAAAATATAATGGAGTGGTAAAGTTGAATAATAAAAATGGGAGTAACTCGTTACCTTTTGATCTACTACCTTTACTCCGAGTTATTTCCTCATTTTTCCACTGAGGTGATTGTATCTAAAACGAATACTTTATAATATTTCTCGCTTAAAAAGCTGTTCCTTTGGCTGAAAGTCCTTTTGTCAGAGGTTAAAGTTGATTTGTAATACCATCCTACAACCATCCCAATTATAATGTTATTAATTCAGAATGAAGTTAAACAATATAATCTGGCTTGCTAATTTATTTCGTAATAATAACATATATTATAAAATCCAGACAAACATGGAGGTAGTTTATGTTTTTTTAAAGATATGGATAGTGAATCTATAGACACATTTTAATAAAAATAAATAAATAGAAAAAATTCATAAACCAATATTGTATAAAACTCTGCATACAATTAGCGCCACGTTCCCTTAGAGATTACCGCCAACGTCCCAGTGTCAGCGCGCGGCCTACTCGCTGTGGGGTTGCATGTTATGGTGAGGGTTGTGACAGTGTTGGAGATATGATGGAATCAAAGATATGGGAGAGAAAATTCCTTCGCTCCTCTTCTATGGCTGTATTCCGTTGCGTTAAGACAGAAATATTTCACTTCTGGCTTCCGGTACCAAATTTTGCTTTTTTTAAATCGAACTAGCTTTCAAAATCCGCCGGGGGCACTCTAAGAGCTCTCTAGTCCCCTGAGATGACGTCATAAAAATGGCGGACAGGAAACCTTACAGTGTTTACTTTAAACTATAATAATCCGTCCTATGACAACCTTAAAACTGGTCTATACCAGTTTTAAAGCTGACATTGGGTACAGCAAATGAAGTTTTCATTATACAGCGTGAGTCAGACCACCCGTCTAGCATTTATAACGGGAGAAAGGTTTGGTCTAAAGTCATCAAACAATTCTACCTAACTAAAACGCATGTAGGCAACCTATTAAAAATATTTATATCAAAACCTATGTACAGCATGTTTCAATACTGAAAGCCACGGGTTCGATTCAAAAAACTTTTTATGTGAACATAGGGCAAATTATACATAATTTTAAAGGACTTGTTAAAAGAAACATTTTGGTAGAAACAAAATTAACTTATCTTTATCCGTTTAAAAATGGCGGACATTTGTTGTAAAATATAAACATTTACGGTTCACTCTGTATTTTATAAACCACAACTTGTATCTTTTATCAGACTCAACTTTCTTACTCGTGATAATCTCAGCTTTGCTCTGGTATGCTACATGACAGGTTTATTCAAACAAATCTAAATATCAATGACATAATTTTTTGAAAATGCTTCTATACCCAAAATTAAAAAAAGTCAAATAGTAATGTATGTGAAAACGCATATCATTGAAAAGGTCTTGTAAATCCTACCAACTTTATAATTTACACCAACCTTGTATCTCTTTTTTCAATCAACAAATAAACATATTTTCCATATTAAATGCGTGTTAATTGTACATAACACTTTAAATGAATGTTGCCACATAATACATGCCAATTAACATCCATTTCATATGGTAAAATAACGTTTTATGCTGATTGCAAAAAACGAAAAGAGATAAAAGGTTAGTGTAAATTAAAAAGTTGTTAGGATTTTTTAGACTTTTTCGATGATGATGATGCTTTTTAACATACTCTACTGTTTGACTTTTTTGAATTTTGGGTATATAAGCATTTAAAAAAACGATGTTATTTAAATTTAGATTTGTTTGAATTAACCTGTTATGTAGCATACCAGGGTAATGCTGAGATTATCATGAGTACTAAATTTGAGTCTGAAAAAAGGTACAATTTGTAGTTTAGAAATACAGAGTGAACCATAAATGTTTATATTTCTCACAAAAATGGCCGCCATTTTGAAACGGATAAAGATAAATTAATTTTGTTTCCACCAAAATGTTTTTTTTTTAACGAGACCTTTAAAATCGTTTATCATTTGCCCTATGTTCACATAACAACATTTTTGAATCGAACCCGTGACCTTCAGTTTTGGAACATTCTGTACATAGATTTTGATGAAAATATTTTTAATAGATTGCCCATATGCGTTTTAGTTAGGTAGAATTTTGTTTTCTGACTTTAGACCAAACCGTTTTTCCGTTATACTTGCTGGACGGTGGTCCAGCTGAGACGGTGGTCACCGTGCATATGGTAAGTCTTTTGGCTGTCCATTGTGATAAGCTTCCTTTTCACCTTTGGACCCATCATTTGCAGCTGTTCAACCTGAGAATGCGGTTTTCTGGCGGTTGTTTATGGATACCCTGTCAGTTAAGTAGGCCAGTTGGAGAGCAGAGTAGGTCCGCCTATTTTAGCCTGTTCACATTTGTCACAGAAGCATGGGAGTTGGCCCTCTGAAAGGTCAATTCTACTGCCTATCCCATCCCACCCTTTCCTTTCTGCTACACCTATCCATCCGGTACCCTGCGGAAAATCGCCGCCTGTGGAGGACGTGTCTAGCAGCTAATGCTGTAATTTCCTAACCCAGCAATAACAACTAAAACAGCGATAATCAATCTTATACCTGGAGTTTTCCAAGTTTACCTCTTAGTATTTTTCATACTTATGTATGAATAATACCTTCCATACTTTTAATAATACCATCCATAAATCCTAAATAAATACTATCATAACAATATTCGTAAAAGATATCAACAATATTAAAGTAGCTATTAAGTAATCAGTCTACTACATAAACTAAAATATCATTAAATATGAAAATACCCCCGTCGCAGCAAACCTACATACTCAGCGAATTTCCAATACATAGGATATGTCTTAATACCAAATTGAGCCCCAAATCAAGTTTCATAAAAATAAATTCGCAAAAAACGATATATACAATTTTAATTATTCTCTATGACAATAATATTGGGAATGAGTACGTAGGTTTGCTGAAACAAGGCACACAACAAATTGGTTTTTATGCAAATATAAATAGAATTCACCTAGATTAAGCCACATACCAAGTTTCATCAATATTTATTAATAAATAAACAACAGATCATATTTTAGTTATTCTCTATAAGAATTACACGGGGGCTGAGTAAGCAGGTTTGCTGCAACAAGGAACACAAAATGTGGGATTTAATGCAAATATCAATATAACTCAACTAGGTGAAGCCACATAACAAGTTTCATCAATATACATTCATAAATAAGCATTATATATACCCTTATGATTATTCTCCACATGAATAACATGAGGGATGAGTATGTAGGTTTGCTGCAACAAGGAACAGAAAAAATGAGTTTTTATGTAAATATCGATATAACTCAACAAGGTTTTATAACCACATACCAATTTTTATTAATTTATGTTCATAATTAAGGGAGACACTACATTTTACTTATTCTCCTTAAGAATAACATGGGGGCTGAGAACGCAGGTTTGCTGCTATGGGAATTATTAGTAAAAATTGAATTTTTGTGCAAGTAACAATAGACCACAACGAAGCTGAAGCGGTATACCATGTTTCGTTAGTATACGTTCATAAATAAGCGAGATATAAATTTTGACTTATTCTCCATAAGAATAGCATTGGACAAGTGCTGTGTTTAGCACTTTCAATATCTCTGTAAACAATTGAAGTAGAGAAATTATCAAATCAGATTGTGTGATTTTGAAAGCTTAATCCAGTGGTGAGAACTAAAATTTGACTTTTCAAAATATGACATGTAAAAACTTCAAAAAAATCATTTTTGGGGTACAAAACTCCCCCAAAATACCCCTTTAATGGAGCATCCAGGCTGCTGTTTGAACTTAATCATGAATGTTGTTTTACTCGTTTGTACCAAAATTCATCAAAATCTGACCATTTTTTCCAGAGTACCCACGGACACACACATACACACACACACACACACACACACACACATATATATTACATACATATATATGTATATATATATATATATATATATATATATACAGTTTCGAACAAATGGTGTTTTTGGGGTCTGGGGACCTCAAAACGAAAAGTTGTCATGGTCCCGGGCCTAGGTCTTACCATGCCGACTACGGTGATAGCTTCTTCCCTATGGGGGAAATTCGCTAAGAATAAGGAAACTTTGGGAGAGCACCTTGATAATTTAACGATTAGAATGATGTAAGTTGGCTAAAAAGGTTACAGGTTCGATTCTCGGTAATTCTGGGACAATGAGTCTTAACTGATTTTGATTTATTTTATTTTATTTTATTTACATATCAACGGCAAAGCCATTTAACATGAATGATCACGGTAGGTTATGTATGATACAATGATGGACAATGTTATGATACAAATGTGCAACCAAGACATGGGTGCATATATAGCAAGCAATAGCAATACAAATATTTATCTAAAAAGCAAACACTTCATGGATGCATAACAATTCACAGACATGAATTAACTCATTTTTCAAAAATTCTACAAGCTAGATAATAATTTACAACAATATTAAAAAATCAGTTCAACTATGTACTAACAGCAATAGAAACGCAAAAAAATTTGTTATCAAGAGTTTTGCAAAATCCTCAATAGACATTTAAATCCATAACGAATAACGTGATCGATTGCTTTTTACTATAAAATCACAATATTATTCAGAGTGGTACGTTTGTGTTTATGATAGTGTATATTATAATAAAAAAGATTGAATAGGTTTGTTTGTCTACCGCATGCAGACAGCGTTTGCGGGTAATAACTCAAAGTTCCGCAACTTGTGTGCGAGTGGCACGGTAATTTGTTACCGCCTCTTTTATTAACTGCTGTTTGGTTTTACTACAAAAGGTTAATACTATCTAAATACAAACTATTTTTATCAATATCGGTTAGAAAGGCGAGAAACCTATAATTAGTAAAACTCATAAAAATAGGGTTATAAAATAATTCGTTAGAGTTTGTTACTTTAATTTTAATGTGGTGCGTGATTGTTCTTAAAACCTAAACTAGACAAACCCATCTGAATCTTACAAGTCGTTTATTTTGCAAGTCGTTTATTCAATCTCCGGATCACATAAAAATGAACCAGTATCATTAATTTTATCAAAACTATTTAAGCAATTCTTTGATATTATTGTTAGATTGAAACTTTATTATGATATGATTAAAGTTTAAATATCGATATATATGTACAGGGTGAGTTTTTACTCGCTACATTAACCTCGCCAGTGAGTTCTGTTCACTAAAAGGAGCACAAATCTTCCTTTAGACCCATTCCCGATTCTCAACCGTTCGGCTTTAATTAGGATATTTTGATTTTTTATAACTTACTTGATTTGGGCTCATTAATTGAGCTATAAAATTATAACCCGTTATTCTACCCAATTCCACTTAAAACCAATAGAAAAAACATTAAATTTACAATAAAAGGAAGTGTGTTTGAATACACCATTCTGCAATGAAAATAAAGTAAAAATACCATGTTAGTAAAGATACTCTAATAACATAATTAACAAGCTGAACGTCATAATGTATTTAAATCCGTTGATATCAATAGAAGAATTACTGGTAAACAAGGTTTTAATTAATTATTTAGCTAGTTATACAATATTTGTTTACTAACAACACCTTATTAATAGCACATCATTTTAAAGTTTATTAAGTAAGGAAGTTTTCGTTTAACTTGATATCACATAGAAAAACTCTTAGGTGATAAAATGGTGCCTTGAAATTGCAATAACAAGATTATTTAAGAGTATGTTTTACTTTATTTTCGTTACAACCTGGTGTTTTCAACACATATCCTTTTGTAAAACCTCTTTTTTATTGGAAATTTAATGATTTTTCTATTGGTCTTAAGTGGAATTGGTTAGAATAACGAGTTACAATTTTATTCCTCAATTAGTAAGGCCAAGTCAAGTAAGTTATAAAAAATTAAAAATTCCCAATTACAGCCAAACTGTTGAGAATCAGTCATGGGTCTTTAGGAAAATATTTGTTCCTTTTAGTGAGTAGAAATCACTGGCGAAGTTAATGTAGCTAGTAGACACTCACTCCGTATATGGATTATTCTATTACAGATAATTTTAAAAATATAAGTAATGATTACAAAATAAAATCAAGAAATCTGATAAAAAACTTGAAGCAAAAACAACATTTTTATTTCGTTTTATACGCAACTATTACTAAATATAAACTAGTAACTGCGTATTGCTTCTCGACACCACACGGAGAGTGAAAAGAAACAGCAAAGGGCAGCAATTATTTGCACAATAAACAATTGTATAAATTGAATGTTCATTAAACGTACGAATGTTATCTTCGTATTAAAATCTTGCCAGTTACTGATGGGCAATTACATTTATAATGCTGACTCATTACAACATAACGGTCATCAGTCTTATCAGTGATACAGTGGCAGCCTGCAGCATGGTAATTAGTCTGATCCTGTAGGTGATACTGAATGGTATTATTATATAGTGTCTAATCGATGATCAGTTTACACATAATTTAGATATATTGCCAAATGCAGTTACTATGTTGAGTTAGTACAGTTAACGCAGTCATTTAACGATTGCAGTTAGTTAATAAGTTATTGCAGTTATTTAGATATTGCAGTTATTATTTCAGTTTACCTCTATATCTTTAGTTAGATAGTGACGATTTAAATAGTCAAGATAATGTTTACTTTTTAGAACAATCACTGCTGTTGATGCATTCTGCAGGGCCTTACTGAAATACTTAAGTAAAGTTGGGTAATTTTTTGTTTGAAATAGCCTGTCAGTTTTCTTGATATTTGATTGTCATACAATAGTTAATTGTGTAACATTAGGAAAAAATAATCTACCAACATTTGATAATTTTCATCAGAGCATCAGCACATAGGCTAGCTATAATATAAAATATAAAATATAATAAAATAAAAGGAAGTGGTGAGGCGCCAGTGGGAATTACACAGTGACCTGGTCATAAATATACGGTGTCAGGTGGGGGCTGAACGCTTAGTGGGGCTGGTAATTTCCTCCGTTGATCGGGTTGGTATCAATACCAAAGAATATTTGTTAGTTTGATGGTCATGGCTTTTTTTTTATCTGTAGTGGGTCTGTAGGATTGTTGTGATACATATCTGAAAATTAAATTACGCATCGGTTGATTTAAAGATATAGTTCAGTTTTCCCATTCTACTGTTTCTAGGCCTACTTCCTGTTGCTCTGTGTGTTAAGTTAGAATTAGACATTATTGTTGATTAATTCATGGTTGAGAGTACTTGAGAAAAAGAATCATATGGACAAAGGTTTGTGAAAATCACCATTACACACACACTAGTCATAAATAAACAATGCGGGGTTGTGGCCAAACCACTTAGCAAGAGAGGTTGTAACGTGGTGGCACATTTTCCCCACTGTACCCGGAATTCCGTAACTTTGTTATATGCTTTGGTATCAATAAGGCTTTTATTTTGCAAGTTCACTGTAGATTATTTTAAATGAGTTATAGTTAAAAAAAGTTCTTTTGAATTGACAAAACCTTGCGTTATTGTTTTCCTCATGGAGGTTAGGGGAATTCAAGTAACTAATTACATACAAATGAAAATACCCCCGTCGCCACCAAACCTGCGTACTCAGCGAATTTCCAATGCATATATATGGGTATCACTACCACCTAAAGCCACTTACCAAGTTTCACAAAAATACATTCATTAATAAGTGATATATAGCATTTGATTTATTCTCCATAAGAATAATATTATAATTGAGTACGCAGGTTTGCTGCAGCAAGAAAGATAAGATATGTGTTTTTTTGCAATTATCAATGTAACTCAACCAGAAGAAGCTACATACCAAGTTTTATTAATTATGGTTCATAACTAAGAGAGATATTAAACTTTAATTATTCTCCATATAAATAACATGGGGGCCGAGTATGCAGGTTTGCTGCTAACGGGAAAAATCAACAAAAAACTTTTTGTGTGCTAATATCAATATACCACAACTATTTGAAGCCACATACCAAGTTTCATCAATATACATTCATAACTAATCAAAATATAACATTTTATTCATTCTCCAAAAAACAACAATTAAAAAACCAAATTTACTGTTTTGTAGAGTTAAACTGATTGGTATAAAGAAATGTGGAGTTTTCAATGAAAATATCTGAGTAAAATCTAAAAACCCGTATTCCCATAAGATTAGCATGGGCAATTTTATGGACACCTATTTTGAATTTTCTCCACAACCACTAAACCTAGCTTAATGATTCAAAAAACTAAATTGTTTGTTTTTTAAACTTTATAAAATGGCAATAACAAAAATCTAGCGATTTTAAATTTTAGGGTAAAAAGTTCAAAAAACTGATTTTTGGAAAATTGTAAACCCCCATAAAACCCCTTTCCCATAAACCGATGGATCTGGTTTTCGAACTTAAAGTCATAAATATTACTCTCCACATTTTTGCTAAATTTTATAAAAATCGGGCGCTTTTTTTCAAAAGTTATCGCGGTAACGGACACACACATATATATATATATATATATATATATATATATATATATATATGTATACATATATATAAATTTGAACGAATGGTGTTTTTGGCATCTGGGGACCTCAAAACAAAAAGTTATTGTGGTCTCGGGCTTCAGTCTTACCATGAGACCTACGGTAATAGCTTCTTCCCTATAGGGGAAATTTGCTAAAAATACATAAAACAATGTTGTACTTTTTACAATTTTCCCCCAAGGTCCCCCCAAAACAAAGTACGCTAGAGATGTTGTTAAAATTTGGTATGTTCGATTTTGTAACTACCAATTTGTTCTTTAAGCATTATTTCTGGTGGGCATTTATTTCACATTTCAAGGTTGTTTTTACCTTAAAAATTTAAAACCAGAAATCAGATATCCTGAGTGTTAAATCAGATACCCTGAGTGTTAATCAGATAGTCCCAGGTGAAGATAGAAGATATTTTTAACACTCAGCCCTCATGCAGTATTCAGGTCGTGTGCAAGTATATGAAATATTTCAAGCATTATTATTCAAGAGACTGTCTGGAATCAGAGTCATCCTTTCTACTTGCTTGACATTTGATTTATGTTCACGTAGTTGGTTAGTTGGAAATACATTTTCTTTATCATATTATTAAGTAATGCGCAATGTGAATAAAATATTACATTTTACTATATAAATGTGATATAATTAAAAATATTTACTAATGTTGTGTAGTAAGAGTTGGATTTATTTTACGAGTTTGGAATTATTTTAACATGAAAGGTAAGTTTAACATGTTCTTTAGTACTGCAACCTAAAAGATTTAAAAACAGCTTTTGGTCGTAATTCATGAATCTATAACATACATGCCGTAGTTCTAGGTTAAATTATTAAAAATAAAACTATGAACCCTGATATTTAAAAAGACTATTTTGAATCAAAATTACGGATAAGGAGTAATAGTTGTTAAAACTATAATTTACAGTTTACTGATTTACTTTAAGTTACATGGCTATAATATATATGGCCGATTATACATTGAGTCCCATTGTCTTATAGGCACTCTGCTACTTAGAGGGATTTAGAATTTTTCCGAGGATGGTTCATGTATGAGGAGAGTAAAGTGGTCCACAAAACATTAGACCTACAACGGTAACTTTGAGGAAAATTATTAGACAGTTACCTCATGCTATAAGATGTCGTAGGATAGGAAGTCCAATCTCTATCCCTGTAGTTAACAGGCCAGTACTGTTATATAGTATCTTATTATCACGCATCCAATTTTTGTTATGTGTTTATTAACATCTTTGCCTGAATCTTTAGTTTTAGGGTGTAATTAGGAAACATTCTTCATACTAAGCATAAGTTTCAGTTGTGACACAATTGTAATAATAAACGTGGTCACATTTAACTAAACCTACAACATTTTGAATTATATATTTTGTTGTGTTCCGACACATTCCCAAACTAAGATATTGTAACAAAATTATTCATTGGTGTAAACATATTGTGGTTTAAAACTAAGTTAGGTACTTAGAATGGGTTAGTATAGAAAAACTATACATATAAGGTTTATTTTAAAACTGAAAACATTAAACTCGCTCAAAAGATTAATAAAATATAAAATCATATTATTATAGTAAATGTTAAGTACTTGTTGCACATACTTGTTGTATTTAGTGATAGTCTTGGGGGCGACAGTGCGGCAAACTACCAGAATATGAATCACTTGGTTAATCCTTCAATCTGCGGGCTTTCTCGGAAGGATTGGTGATTCCCCGCAGTGTTAGTGAAGGAGCTCTCGCTTGACTTAGGAAGCTGTTCTTGGCTGTGTATCGGGTATTTATTATGATAAACATTCAAAATTCAGAGATTTTGAAAAAATTAATAAAACTAAAAGAATAAGGTTTATATGTATTATTATATATATAATATTATATATATATATATATATAATATAATATATAGTATAGTATATAGTTTGTTTTATATATATATAATATATATATATATATTATATATATTGTTATACCAATGTTGAAATTGGAACACGAATTGAAGGAGATTGTTTTAAATAAGTAGGTTTTGTTACTAACACTAAGCAGTGATAGAGATAAGTAGATTGATAGGGTAAGTTGAAAAATATTATAATTTGATTTGGTGCTCTACAGTTTTAAAAGGATCTATGGGAAATTAAATGATATGTGACAACGAAGGTGATACAATTATATGATTTTACTTTATTTAACATTCAAAAATCATTTCTACTTTC
This sequence comes from Allygus modestus, assembly GCA_963675035.1. Lineage (NCBI taxonomy): Eukaryota > Metazoa > Arthropoda > Insecta > Hemiptera > Cicadellidae > Allygus > Allygus modestus. The sequence continues at coordinate 313,896,029 of OY776112.1, forward strand.
AATCACCATTTTATTTAGTACTCTGCCTTCGATCACATTTCGTTTCTTGTTTCAATGATTGTAGTTCACTTATTCAAATGACATAGTTTGTATTTTTAAACACAAGTCTAATTAAACACAGTTAATCAATATAATATAGCGAACTCAGTAGTTCAAAGGAAACAATATAATTTGGTTTCGAATGCATTATATGATTATAGTGGGTTTGGAGTCTGAAAGCAAAGTTTTCTGGCCACAGGTAAACTGATTATTGGTTCTTGTATGTTTCACTGATTCAGCTACTCTTTCTTGCTATTGTTCTGCAATTCCTTGCTAACTTTGAATATTATTCATTTTCTACAGGAACATAGTTTTAATATTATTCATATACAGAAACATGTTTAAACAACCTACTCTTTAGCAACCCCATATTCCACATTAAAGGAATATTTTCAGGCAATGGTAAAAAAAAATTCTAACTTCAATTGTACATAGGAATTAGAAACATAATTGAGGAAATTTACCAGTGCAAAGTTATTCCTTAATGATAATGCTTAAAATAAAAGCATGTTTTAAACTTAACGGTTCAGGATTTTACGTAGCTATAAAATCATGTTAGCATAAGTGTTAAACATTTCATTGAAATGTCAGATTTTGTTTATTCGAATTTAAACTAGATATTGTAACCATTCTAAATAGCCTTTATACTTCCTAAGATGCGAATATCGGTACCGACTCGGATGAAGAATATTAGATACATTTATATGAAGTTGTGTGTTTTAGTCTAAATATATATAATCCATAAACGACTTACAGCCTGTCCATAATTATGTATCCTACAGATTTCAGTTTTGCATATTCGTTACTCGTTTGACATTGGTGTTTATTTGAATAGTTTTGCGAAATTCTCTCAGGCCCCGTAAACCTTCAAAGTGTCAATGTTACTCCTAATGACACTAATTTTATTTGACCAAATTATATCTAAAGATATGCTTCTTAGTAAAATTCGTTTAAAAAGGTAACCACAAATGCATTACAAGCATCTGGTTAGATTGTTAATTAAATACAAAGGATATTTTCTAATTAAAATAATATCGTCTTGTCTTGAAATTCGTAGTGGGTAACATAACTTGAAAATTTACAGCTTTAAGTTTGCAAAGGCAATAAATAAAGTTTACCCACACAACTTTTATCTTGGAGTTCCTTTAAACTTCTAACTCTATTAATGTATACTCCGTTCTCCAGAGAGAGTTTCAGCTAGTATGAAGTTCATAAACAGAAGTGTATGGTATACTCTTGTAAGTGTAAACATTAAGTTTAGCATTTTAGTGTTTAGCTGTGTATTTTATTATAATCATAGCAAATGATTTGTGAACTGTATATTTATAAATTGCTAATCTTATTGTTAAAACTGAGCAAGGATCTTTCGATTTATATTAAGTATATCGTAATGATGTTTAATTTTTTTCATTTAATAGCATCGTATAGACTTAATTAAAAAAAAAAAACTCAACGAAGATTGTAGACGGATTTTCTTTTGTTATAATAAGTAAAATACCAATTATATTTTATTCAGATACAATTATATACTACTATATGTATTTCAATGAGTTGGCTTATTCTTGTTAAACCTAACGTTTTTATCGTAGTGCAGTCAAATAGTAGAACGCTTTAAGCAAATCGTGCCAAAATCATAGTGTAGTTATATATGACAACACTGGGCAAATCACACCACGAACTTAGTGTAGCCTATAACATTCAAAACTGTAAGAAAATTGCCCCAAAATCCAAGCGTAGCCATACAGGACAGCACTGTGAGCAACTCGAGCCACCATCCTAGCGTAGTTATATGTTACAACACTGGGAAAATCACGCCAAAATCGTTAATCAACAACCATTACTGGACCTAGAACGTTATGAGCAGTTCGTTGTAATGTCGTTGTGAAGCTTTAACATTAGTTTTAATCTTTTGCTGTGGCTTCAGTTTGCTAATGGGGCTTGAAATCCTGTATAAAAAGTGTGGTTTTGATCTATATTATCTTGAAAATACACAAAAAACATGATTCTATTTTAAATTTATATCTAAATATGTAATATACTTTATTTATTTAATTTGCTATACACATGTTTGGGGTGGGATAAGGGATCTAAAAGACCATAGGGCCTAGTTCCTGCAAATTAATAAACAATGTTTTTGCCTTTTACATATTTCTTGAACTAGATTATTTATCTAGAATAACAATGTAACTAATAATTGTAGGCAGTTTATCACCTACGTTAACCGAGGTGACCGACTTTTTTTTTAATTTAATGATTGAAGGGGCTTTAATCACAGAATATTTTCGTAGTGGCTCATAATTCAATGTATCTAGCAGTTTTCAAAAATCATTCAAACACGTTTAGTTTGGAAATAGTGGTACTGGTTACTTCATTGTTGAAATTTTTGTAATAAAGTAATTCAATATTGAAGTAAAGTTGATCTACATGCCAAAAAAAAAGATCTAAATGATAATTCCACCCCCAGCTATTTTAAAGGTCATTACCCGAGTATTATTATGTACATTAAATGCCAGTTTTTTCTTTTCTTTCTGGAGCATTGATTTTCATTAATAATGTCTGCAATGAATACTTGCCAGAGTTGTAGACCCGATTTGATCCTGAATAGGACGAATACCATTCATAAGACCTTTACCGAGATTTAATGGCTATGTGTATCAATATTTACCTCATAACTTTTAACTTATGAATAAGAGAAATAAGTATTTGATAGTAATATCTACAGATGAGTTACGCTTTGTATGTTTACTACGTCTGGTAATGTAGCAGGTGGTAATCATAGCTGAGTGGTTTGAATATTGGCCTACCGTCCAAAAGACGCGGGTTCAATTTCCGACGAAAACCCACATGTATTTTGAAACTGAGACTGTCATCTTCCTTTGGAAGGCACGTTAAACTGTTGGTCTTGGCTAATCAAGTAGTCAACAGGTCATTTCAGAGGCACTAGTGCGACCTGAAAACTCTGAAAACAGACCTAATCCAGAAGGTTTAACGAACTTTATGTCAGGTGTTATCAAATGCTAAAATTAAAACTACTTAATAAATTAAAACCTTAAATAATTTACTAATCGAAAACAATTGACGTCTTTAAAAATATATTTTTAACACACAAGTTTCGCGAAAATGCTAAATACATTATTGGTGGCATTTTTCTCATATACCCTACACCTCTTTAAGCAATGGATATATTGTATGTAAATATGCAATAGTTCTATGGTTAAATCAAAGTACCTCAAATATTCTTGTTAGAGAAGTTTGCTTTCAGATAATTCTGACCCAGCCAGCCTAGCAAAGTGTTACCTTGTAGGAATGTTTCCATTTCCAGACCCTCTCTGAAAGAGTTGGTAATCATAATACACATGTCGTCAGCCTACGCACAAACACTGGAATCCGTTACGACCTTACTGAGATCATTAATAAATAACAGGAATTAAACAGGACCTAAAACTGAGCCCAGTGGTACGCCCTGTTTCATTACTCTTCCAACAGACAAATAATTTTGGCAACAACCATTGCTGTCCACAGACGACACTTTAACTAGCTGTGTTCTTCCAGAAACACAGGATCGCAACCAATCAAATGCAACACCTCTCACCTCTATTCTAAATATTTTGTCTGGTAACAATGTGTGATCTACGAGGTCAAACGCCCTTACTGAGATCGAAGAATATACCAGAAGAAGAATTTTCCAAGTCAACTGTTCAACGATTTCTTGTTAAAGTAATAATGTATAGTTTAACATTTTTAAGGAGTAATACAGTGCAGTGGGCCAGTAATAAAAGTAGGCGACTAATTGCTTGTAGAGAAAGCTGATACTATTGGTTATACAAAGATAATGTAAGACGTATAAACAAATTTGATACAAAATATATAATGGAAACAGTAATTTTGTTACAATGTATTGCAAAAATGACAGGCTGAGGGAAGTGCCGTAGGATGTGTGAGTACGTATTTCATTGCATAATTTTTTTAATTATCAAATAGTTATTTAACCTGGAACCAAACTTTAATTCGTTTGTTACTTGGCAATTAAGAAAGAAATATGAGCCCCTGTACTAAACATAAGTTATGTAGCTTAAAATAGTTTGACGTTGCTATATTGTAACAATTTAATTTATATTTAAACACGTTCTTTTGAAATGCGATTAATTATTTTATAAGGTCAACCTGTCGATGCCACATTATTCTTTCCCCCACAACACGTTAGGTAATCAAAAGTATAAAATTTATACAGTTATAATTTTAAGTTGAAAATGAAAAGTTGTTAAACTTCCATAATATTATATAAACCAATTATTAAATAAAAACAAGGTTTTCTCAAAATAATATTTCACCTTCATAATCATATTTTGTAATTGTATTTTAAATGTAAAGCAAAGAACTTAATTATGTAATTTGTTTTACATATTAAATCTCGTGTTGACTTAAGAAAGAATTGCGTTATATTGCTTGAATATCTATAAAATGTTAATTTAAAAACTCAACGTAAAATGACAAATAATATAAGAATTTGTTAAATGTTATTAAATACAGTTTTTGCTACAAGAACGTAGATGCAACACGCTTTGGTTCTTACCACGTTCATTGCCACTTATTTCTAATTATAGACGCTAACATTTTCTTACTAATTCTATTGATAAATACAAAAATAAACATTTTTCTTAAACTTAATTCAACTTATATTTTAACATTAATCGTTCCTTGCTCTAAAATAGGGTAGATTAAGTGCAAGAAATAAAATATAAATAAAGTGTAAATCAATTTATTTAAACTAAAGTAAGAATAAAACTTCTAAGGGAAAACTGATAATAGTATAACCCTTCTGATGGTTCGGTTATAAGGATATAACATTAAGCTCTCGGGTATTTTTATTTATTCACTTCTGAAAAGACTTTGCTCTACCAAGATTACTTTTGCTTTCCATTTTTCACTACCATTCCTGAATAAGTGTTGATACTGCATACACATGACGCATTTGTTTTGAGATAAGATTGTCAACAGGCTTTTCAAACGGGTCGACAGTCAACAGCTTTTACTTGTGATCTACCTACTTTTAGGACTAGTATCTTTACAAAAGAGAATACAAGAGGCACTTAAAAATAAGTTTGCAAGTAAAATATAATTATTGAGTTTAACTAGATAACATAGGATGTTACAATTGTAGATATAGGCAAACCCCTTTTTCTTGATTTTAAGTTAACGCAGGTATTATAACAGTCGAGTTTAACAAATCGAGATAAATAAATACACTTATTTGAATAATTAATGGTTAAAGATCGCTGATGTGGCTTGGCCATTAGACTTAAAATTTGACAAATGATGTGTTCACATGAAAGTCAATTTATGTCTTCTTCACCAGGATTGATAATCCCCAACATTAGTGTATCTATGCACTTAAACCATGCTAAAAAACTGTAAAACGGAGTACTGTAAATAACTTTTTAAATGTAACTTTAGGAAATTCAATAACGTTATAGTATATAGATTGTTTACAGAAAGGCAGCGTCTTTTGACCTTTCTTTTTCCTTCCTCAAAAACCAGTAGTTTATCTATATAGATTTATATCGGTGTGTAGAACGTTTCCATAAAATCAAGGGGTGAGCCGTAACATTACTTCTTGTACACTGTACATTGTAAGGAACTGATAAAGTATACATTACAGGACCAGGATTTGAACGAACGACGATTTGTTCTCTCTGCCATGTTCTGGAGTCCGTTACCTTGATCACTGTACCAACGTCTCACATTCTGCATGGAAGTTCTTTATGGCATAAGAAAAAACAGTTACATAACTTAATATTAAACATGTTTTATTATCCAATATAGTTTATATTGCCTTAAACGCAAAAAAACATACATTTATATTATAAAAATGAGTAATTGGCCACATGTTAAATAGCTTTACTCATCATTTAAAAGAAAATAATCCCGTAAGGTAAAGTGTGTATGTCATCAAACTATACAAAAATACTTTATTAATAACAATATTACATCCCGACTCCATTGTATAGACTAGAACTCAAGAAGCATTGCTTGGACATGAGCAGATATAACGGTAAAACCTCTTTATAAAATATAACTAACTAATATTTTTAACTGAAAATATGTTACATAGCATTCCCATATGTGAATTAGTTTAAGACTAATTTTTCACGACTTATTTTGAAACTTAAAAATTGTTTTTCATTTGTTGCCAAAACAGTTAATTAACCAACATTAATATCGTCAAAATATGAAGGTTCTAGATAAAACCGTTCTTATAAATAAGTACACTTACACACTTCCAAAGAAAACTAACATTTTATATAGTTATCATTCGTCAAATTTAATATAGATTGTCATTCGTCTGTTTCGATGTAAATTTTCATGCAATCGTATAAACTAACATTGTTTGTATTGAATGTGAGTTAATGGAATGCAAATCATCAGCCATCGTCTGCATAATGTTTGCACCGTGATGTGTAGACATGTTTACTTGCGTAAAATATTAATTATTCAGAGATTGTGTTGATTAAAAATAATTAGCCTAAAAATAAGCATTCGTTAAAAATAGGTCTTAAATTTATTTATACAAATTCATTCGGTATACGTAATTATAATAGTGAGGTTCCGCCTTAATTGGTGTAATGTTCATCTTCTTAAGCATTAACTTATTTTATTTATTTGGTATAGGAATAAAAGAGGGTTTTTTGGGGGTTGAAAGTAAGTATATCTACACTTCACGGTGCAAACACTATGCATACGCTGGCTCATGATTTGCATACCATTAACACACATTCAACACAAACAATGTTAGTTTATGAAGATAAACCTTCCAAGAACTGATTGCGCCGAAAGTTCTGAGCGAAAATATAAAAGCCAATTTGGAGCTGACCACCACAGCAGCTACAGCGGCTCATCCCAACTATATGACCACAATCGATTAACTCTCTGGCCACTGCCTATTACTGTTGTAGCCACCAGACCTCACCCAAGGCCTTGTTAATGATCTCGTTGAGAGCCACTATACATTATCAAGTCTCTTTGTAACATTGTTCCCCTGTGCTGGTATCAGCCCTCCTTTGCTTATCATTTAACTTTACAATACGTTCGTACTTACAGTTGCTAACTAAAATAATTTCTTAGATCGTTTGAAATTAATATTTTACCACTTTTAAAATGTTTTACCCTTACCTAAAGAAAACCCTCAAATTTATATTACTTAACAGTTTATTGCAATAATTTAGATCACAAATCACGGCAAAAAGATTCTATAATAAGTGAATATCTGTGAGAGTTTATTAAATAACATTAACTCAAGATCCCAAACAAATATTTCTAAGCCAATATTGTGTTTGATTGTTCTTGACACTTGGCGCACTACATCTCAGAAACAGATATTATTCTTCCTCTAGCTATTTTTAATGTACAGTTCTGCTATAAGAATATACTTTTGTTGGTCGATTAAAATATAATAGCTATAAATTAGTTTTGATCACATTATGATCTGCATGATTATTATTTTTGAAAATTAACTATTCTTATCTAGCAATATGGATTCAAATTATTGAGTGCTATGTATATCTGAATCCCCAATCAACCTTACAAAGTTCAATCTAGAGGGAATCAGTAATATTATATATGAAAATAGCAAAGTACAAATATATAATAAACTAAAAATGCAGTTCTTGTGAAAAGATTATCACTAAACAAATATTTATTTGATAACACTTATTCTATTTCGTGAAGATTATAGGAAATTAAGAAGACTGTTGACAAACTAATGGCGGTGAAATTTATTTGTTGAGTTGATGCAAAATATTTATGTTTCATTAATCTAAATAACGAAAGTTGCTATTATAAACCTTTTTATTTTAAATTTGTTTGAATCAATACATTTTAAGCTTAGAGTAATTAATGTACTTTTGTATAAAACCTTACTTGTTTAAACGGTAAGAATTTACTTAATTTTAAACATACAATTCCTATTTAATCGAAAAAACTGACGATCTATAAAAGTCTTGTCTATAAAACGATCTTGAAACTCTACTGTTGACATTAAACTTACACTTAAACTAAATAACACAAAAGGTTTAAGATTTCTCCAATGATACAGTAGTTGTCTCGAAATTCCGGGGCAAGGCAACGATGTTGCCGAATGGAGTGGTGCTCGTGACCGGACTGGTAAAGCAACTACGACAATAAACCACACGAGGTGTAACACGCATCCCAGAGACAGAATTTGCCTCGGAGACCCAAGAGTACCCAAGACGAAGCGTCAATGTTGCCGACTAGAGTATTGCTCGTGACTGGAATAGTAAAGCAACTACGAAAAGAACTCTTACCTTTATTCTCCTACGAGAGAAGTTAGTGTTTTCACGTTTTATTTGATAAATATGTTGAATCTTGTTTCTATAAATTGGCGCATATGCATCAAAATCTTATAATTTTACCTATTACAAAATTGACTGGCCTAGACTGAGTAGATCAATTGTTTATTTTTGTGGACAACGTATTTCATAATAAACCTTTTGGATACTCTTCCTATTTAGTGGAATATTGCTTTACAATAAAATGAAATAGTTTTCCTTAATTTTTGTAAAATGGACTTAAATGACAAAAGATACAGGACTTTCGTGGCTGAAAAAATATACATTTATCCCTGATTATCGTCTCAAATAACCCAAATTGTTAAAATAAATAAAAATGTATCATCCAAGTTCAGATATAACGGACTACAGACCAGTGAGTGCGGCGGAACTGTCGCCGGCAATCAAGGCAACTGAGTGCTCCTAATCTTTAAAGGCTCATTCCATTCTGCACGTCCAGCATGCGCACTTTTAAAGCCGTGACTATAAACACTATATTATAGTATGTATTATTATTTAGCCTCCTCCACGTTAATTTTAACGTTAACAGCAAAAGTATTTTGATGTTTTCTAGTGTTAGTAAGTTTAGAGAGGTGCAACTACTAATCATAATTTATTACACATATATAAGATCCTGGAGTAAGTACCTGGAGGTAAGTAACCTAGAGGTAAGTAAGTACCTGGAGGACCGAACTTTGCTTGGAGAAGGTCAGTTTGTTTAACAGGTCCAGAGTATTTTTTCACTACGGTCCTACCATGGCGAGCAGACATACTTCATTTGCCGCTTTCCCGCTGTCGCTCCAGTTTTTATTATAAGTCAATGTCCCTTTCAATTTTAAAGTAGCATTAAATTATACACACCCTTAAATTAAGTAGCATTGATATATACACCCATTAGATTCACTTTGCATATGTCCACTCCTTATGCAATCTTCATTAAATGGTTTTAGCCAGAAAACCACACGATGTAATTTAGAAAATCTTTATTACAGTACTTTGGTAGATAACTTATTGGTCATAAACAGCTGTTATGATTCTTTTGTTTTGATTTTAAACACTATACGCCCAATGTAATTCTTAAATTTTCTAATTAGTTTTTTTTTTTTTATTATTCGTGTTTTTCTGTGGATGAAACCTGTCTAGAACCTTTTTTTATCCCGGAAATTTGTTTATTCAACATTTGAAGGAAAATGACTGATTCGTTTTGAGATCAGAGATTCAAGCAAGGACCCAACCAAATATACTTTACTCATATAAAGTATAGGGTAGAACATCATTTTGTACAACGTTTTATCAAATCATGGTAATTAATCATATTTCTGGTTCCGTGTACAAACATACATAAAGATTACCAAAAAATCTTTGCTAAGACAACCAATTTCTTTTGTCCAAAATGTAAAGTATGACAACTAAATGTGTAATACTATTTCACAAACTACATTATTATAGGTTAAAATATTTTCTTTGCCAAATATATTTGTAGTTAAATACCACTAAATCGACAATTTACCAAAATGAACGCTTTAAAACGGAAACAGCAATGCAATTAGTCCTCCCTCAAAGAGATTCAGTAATACACCAAGATTGAGCTCTGGCGTTTCCTATATAACATTGGACCGGTGTACTAAGCAATCAGACATAGTAAACAATATTTCTTCTTACTATTACAATTTCCCGTTAATCAGCTATCGACGTAGGCCAGGTTTTTTTGATATACCAAACTTAAAATACACATGTATTTTAAGGAGGATTTTAACTGCTTTGCACCTTATTTTATCAATATGTTTACCCTCTTTACTGCCTATAAATAATACTTACAGTTTTGTTGGCCAGAGTTTGTTAAGTCCTGTACTTTTTACAGCACAAACTATGATATTTAAAAATTTGTAATGTAAAAGATTTTTTGAGTAATATTAACCCCGTTACATTACTGTGTTATAAAAAAGCATGAGAGGAGATAACAATATTGTTTATAATAGGAGTTTTCATCACTAGGAGCAAAAGTGGCTCTTTTTGGCGCGCAATCATGTTTTAAAAGCGAGGCACAGCCGAGCTTGTAAAAACGATTAAGCAACAAAAAGACACTTTTGCTCCGAGTGATGAACAAAGTTTTTTATCATAATGCGGAATTAGACTTTTAATAGTTGAAAACTTTAACTATAAAGTTATATTTTTGAGGTTATGTTTACAAAGTAAGTAATATACAGTTTTTACATTTCTGTTACCTATTTACAAACAATACTTTTTATAACGCGTATTTCACTATTATACATATCAAAGTTAATGAAACAATAATAATATTTAGCAAACAGCTGACTTTTTACTTCCTAGGACTTAAAAAAGACCACAGCTGAACCAAGTTGCTTTAGATATTGGATCAACGTTCGATTTAGTTTAGTACCAATTGAAGGGTCCGAGTAGTGGCGCACTCACCCGGGGATGGGGTGGCACCATTGCACCGCGCTAGGTGTCTAGCCAATGCGGCGTCAAATAAAAATATCTAATGATTTTTTTCTGTTTCATGTACTGCCTCCGTCGATGATGGAGTTCCGTGCTGACCACGAGCCAAATGGAAGGAGGAAAATTGGTTAAAAACAAATCGGGAGGCCCCTGGTTTCCCACAACGCTAAGTATAATTAAGTTAAGGAAGGGAAACGGTGGAGGGATCAATCTTGTAACCCAGGTGAGAACCCCAAAGGTTCCTCCATTCCAGGAGTGTGTGGACGGTGCGGAGCTAGCATCAGGTAATGGAATTCAATTAGGTAATGAATGGTAACAATTTTCAAACATTTCAGGTGTAACCCCCCCTTCCTATCCCCAAGGTGTTTGGAGCTTCTAGGATTCAACCATCAAAGCATCTTCCTTTCCCATGAGACAGTAGCTGGGTTCGCCCAGGGGTCTGCTGATTAATATCAATATCAATATCAATATCAAACAGCTGTCTTTTTACGTCCTAGGACTTAAAAAATATCACAGCTGAACCAAGTAGATATTGGATCAACGTTCGATTTAGCTCAGTACAAATTGAATAAATGACCTTCTAAAATCTTTAGTATGTTGACAATTATTTTTATTTAAAGTACCGTAGTCTATTATTAACTAATTAGAATATAAATTCCCCCCTCCATTGAACACGGAGTTGATCTGGCAGTATCAGACTGAAAGCTTCTCTCTGACTTGGCTTGGAGCAGAACACGGGTAATTAGAGGATCACCGCCAACACCTTACTTGTAACTCAGTAAATAGTTTTGTTTTGTGAATATATATCAATGCAATTGAAATTTATTTTTACTTAATGATAATAAACGGTCTAAAGACTTTTAATATTTACAATGGACGTCCTGCTCTTATAAATCATGTTTCATTAATAGCCCAATGGCGAATGGCAGCTGGGTCCAATATCTAATATTAATTTTATTTTTGTATCATCAGTTCTTATCTAACCAACCTGGAAGTGATAGGTGAAATTGACTCTAACCACTGCGCTATCCTGTCAGTTCTTGAGGCAATCTTAAACACAGAAGTATATCAAATTAAAATTGCATAAATATTGCTTATTTAGTAAACAATTGGTACTAAACTAAATCGAACGTTGATCCAATATCTAAAGCAACTTGGTTCAGCTGTGGTCTTTTTTAAGTCCTAGGAAGTAAAAAGTCAGCTGTTTGCTAAATATTATTATTGTTTCATTATTATACTAGCTGCCATCGTACCCGGGAATACAGCAGTTACGTGTGCTGCAATCTGTGGTTAGCCCGTGGAACTACTAAGAATCAAGATCAGCTGCTTGTATTCTCATCAGCTCAAACAAAAATTAATGTCCATAAGGAATACATGGGAACATAGACCCTCCCGTGGGGCAAGGCCCAATAGGATGTTCAAAACGAAAATAGGCCTACGTGTTTATTTGGTACTAAGAAAAGTCCTGTAAACTTTCATGCCAATCGGTTCAGTCGTTTTTGGGTGATTGAGGATCGAGTATCAAAAAGCAGATAGACACACACCATCCCATTTGTATATATTGCTAAGGATAAGGATGTACTAAATATGTCGTTGAGGAATTTAGCATTAATTGCATAAAACCATTGCTCAAAGCATGAGTATTTGTAACCGCCCTGTTCGAAAATTTGAAACTGAAAGTATCATTCGCTTCTTTATTTTACCCAAAATTATCAAATTGAAACGAAGCCTTGAAAGTGGATGATTTTCAAAGCCCTAAAAGCCACATCTTGACGGTAAGAGATTTTTATTGATACAAAATATGAACGATAATTAACAATTTTAGAGGTCTGAAATCACCGAACAAAAATCATCACCGAGTATTTTCATAAATATTTTAAATAATATTATTTCACTTTAAAATGTAAAAGTCAAGAGAACTGTTTCTCCACTGTGTTCAAAATTCCCTAACATTACAGCTGAAGTCGATAGTTTAGACATATGCAGGTTTCCCAGCTCCAAACGGCTACAGTAGGTGCCGTCCTATCACTGCGGGGCTGTACTGTACAGAAATGCTTTTACTAACACTGCACAATGTGGTACTTAATAAAATAAAAGGAAATATAAAATAATAATAATACATACCGTTTACCTTGGTGTGTGTGTAATAAACAGAATCTGCCTGCCAAGTAAGTTGCATTTAAAAATTTTTCCATTTAAATACATGTTTGATATAACAACCATTAGCTGGTAGATATTGTTTTATAACTAACAAACAAATCAACAAGGAAATTTACTGAAAGATGTAATTAACTATTTTGCAATAACAATATAAACATTTTATCTTTAAACAAAATGGTACACTGAACAGTAGGGGGCATTGGCCGATACAGAACCAGCACAGGCGCGGTGAGGATGCGAGGATGCAAGGTCACCCCCCCCCCGATGACCTTGACCTTGACCTAGACCCCCCCCCCATGACGTCATCCCCCCGTGACGTCATCCCCCCCGTGACGTCATCCCCCCCCGGTCGTGAGGAAAAAACTTTCGAAAATTAATAACTAGCCTATTTACCCACCGATTCCCACGGGACTTTTTCCAGAGTGTAGGCCTATCCCAGAGGAAGCGAATGACGTACGAACCCCATAAATCCGCCATTAAACAAGGCTGCTTTTAATTTATAACCGCGTTTTCCTTATGGGATCTCAGCTGTTTACCTACCGATTTTGACGAAACCTCACCACATGTCGGACGGCAGCCTAAGTAAACCATCATTTAAAGAAAATTGAAAATCAACCGTTAAACGGGCCAGCTATTAATTTTTAAACGCGTTTTCCTTATGGACAAGTGAGGAGCCCCCCCCCCCCCCGGTCGTGAGGAAAAAACTTTCGAAAATTAATAACTAGCCTATTTACCCACCGATTCCCACGGGACTTTTTCCAGAGTGTAGACCTATCCCAGAGGAAGCGAATGACGTAAGAACCCCATAGATCCGCCACTAAACAAGGCCGCTATTAATTTATAACCGCGTTTTCCTTATGCGATCTCAGCTGTTTACCTACCGATTTTGACGAAACCTCACCACATGTCGGGCGGCGGCCTAAGTAAACCATCCCTTAAAGAAAATTGAAAATCAACCGTTAAACGGGCCCGCTATTAATTTTTAAACACGTCTTCCTTATGGGATCTCAGCTGTTTACCGACCGATTTTGATGAAACTTCACCAAATGTCGGGCGGCGGCCTAAGTAAACCATCCCTTAAAGAAAATTGAGAATCCACCGTTAAACGGGCTCACTATTAATTTTTAAACGCGTTTTCCTCATGGGATCTCGGCTGTTTGCCGACCGAATTTGATGTGACTTCGTTACATGTTGTATGCTGGCTTGACTAATTGACCTCCCCCCCCCCGTGAGCGGCTCCGCGGAGTCATGTGTCGAGGCGCGTGCTAGGGCCTACGTGACCGCCTGGGGCTGTTTACTCATCAGCGGCCTTCCAGACCTCTCACTCCTCCGACAAGTGCGTCGCATGAGGCCTCCTCCCGACTGGAGTGCTATTTATGAGCACATCCTCAAGGGTTTCATCAGTTTGTCTTTGGAGCTCTTGCTGTGCGGACGAAGTATTGCTGTTTCTGAGTTAGTCTTGACCAGAGCCCCTTTCACGATGGATATCGCTACGGTGGAGGTGTTTGTTGATGAACCCAACTTCCACCGCTACCTTCTGCCAGGACCAGAGTTCCTTACCCCCACGAGGATTAGGTTCGAGGAGGCAATGAGGAGAGGTGCACATATCTTCCTCAGGCCGGGGTGGTGGGGCCCAGCTGGACCCTTAATGTCCTTTCGTCGTTTCGACCCGGGCGATCCAGCGCAGTGGGACGAGGTTTTACAAGGGTTGCAGTTCACCCTTAACCATGGTAGAATGGCAGTGCTGGATGTCCAGGAGAATGTCAGAGGACCTGGACAATAACCGATTACCTTTAACCCACTACATGGTTTTTTCCGGTAATAAAGACTTCTTTTACCCTTAACCTCATTCCTTAAAAATAAATAAAAATAAAAAGTTTACTTATAAACTTGAACATGAGGATCCCCCCCCCCCGTCAGCGATAGACCACCTCTCACGTTTCTGGAAGCTTCTAGAAGGTTCGCTGAAGCGTGCAACCTGGGTATAAAACCGAGGCAGAGCCGCGCGCGCGACCTCAGTGTTGTTTGAGACGTCACCATGAACGGAAACGGAGTCAGTGCAGCTGAAGTGGATCAAACGATCCGCTCCTTCCTAGAGGAGCTGAACGCAATGAACGCCAACGCACCGTCAGTACAGCAGGGATGCGCGTCAAAGAAGAAAAAGCTCGATGGGTGGACTGTAAAGAGGAAGGAAGTGCCTATCGATTCCCCGACACTGTGCTGGTCCGCTGGCGGATATCAGTACACTGTGAAGAACCCTACCAACAGCGGTAATGTACTGTTGAAGATGAATGTGTTCAAAGGAGGTCGCCCCACGTTCAGTTGCGGCTTGTACCTGGACGAGGAGCGAAACGATGAAATCTGCATATGTCTAGAGGACCTGCTATCCAGATTGCAAAACCTATGGCTGGCAAATAACGAGACGGGAGAGTCAAGATACGACGGGATCACTAGGACCGCTACTCCTCTACCCACCTGGCGAAAGACCGATTGCGTCATCTCAGGGAAAACCAAGAGGAGCGCACACTCCAGGCGCGCTACCCAGTAAACGAGAGAGCATGGAAACTTCCACTAAGCAGTTGATAACCGAGATGCTTCTAGAACAATCCACTTGTTTACGCAGTAAAGCTTTCCATTACATCACCTTTCCTGGAATTGAGCGTGGAAACTTCCACTAAGCAGTTGATAACCGAGACGTTTCTAGAACAATCCACTTGTTTACGCAGTAAAGCTTTCCATTACATCACCCTTCCTGGAATTGAGCGAGTAACTATGTCATCATGTTGTTGATACGCGCGAGTCGGCACGTAGACACCACCAATAAAAGGCGACTCGGTGGCGAGAGCCGGTCATTCTGCATCCAGCCGCTGTGCCATGCTCAACACGGACCAGAAAATGGACCTCAGGACAGCCCTCAACAGCTGCAAGGCCGCGGGTTACACCCGCATCGTAGACCTACAGGAGAACGTGGTGTATCCCATTCGCTCGTTTGAGCGAGTGGACACACCGTACGGCGAGGCGGTGATGGCCACCTTGGAGGGTCTTGTCGACGATGATCCGATTCGCATTTACATGCCTCGGCGGTACCTTGCAGTCCTGGACGATAACACCATCACGCAGTATAACGTTGGTGTGAGGCCGAGGATGAGCCTTGTGAAGAGGAGCAGCTCTCCAGGCAGTAAAAGTCCTCTCCTCGAATTTGTATAAATAAATGGTATTCCTTATTCCCTTATTTCCCTTCAATATTAAAAAACGAAATCAAATAAAAAAAAGCAAGAAAAGAATTTAGTTTTAAGAGCCGAGGTGGTGGTGCATGGCAGTCAGTAGACGCCATGGACTTGAGGTGGAAACACCCGTTCACCGCCATCGTGGCCGGGCCCTCAGGCAGCGGCAAGTCGCACTTCGTGGCTCGCTTCATAGAGCACGCTGACCACATGTGCGATACGCGGTTCGCCCGTATCACTTGGCACTATGGCAGTGGTGGCGGCGGTGGTAAGAGCCGTGCGGACTCTGCCGTGCGCTACGTAGCCGGCCTACCAGACCTGGACGACTACGACGGTGGCGAGCCCGCCCTGGTCATCGTCGATGACATGATGCGTAAGGCTGGTCCCGGCGTGGTGGACCTGTTAACCAAGGGCTCACACACCGCAACATGAGCGTGTTCTTCATCACGCAAAACCTGTTTCATCAGGGCAGGGGCCAGCGCGACATATCGCTGAACGCATTACATAGTGTGTTTTAAGAATCCCAGGGACCGCGCTCAGATCAAACATCTGGCCTGTCAAGTATATCCGGAAAACCCCAAATTCGTGGAGGAGGCTTACGCGGACGCCACGCGTGATCCGCACGCCTACCTGCTCATAGACTTGAAACAGTCCACGCCTGAAGAGATGCGCGTACGTTCAACCATTTTCCCAGACGACCCGGTAAACTACGTGTACCTACCCAAGAAGAAGTGATAAATAGGCCGAGCGCACGCCAGTGTCAGTCATCATGTCACACCGCGTGAAGAAAGACGCAGCGCTGCTGAGGGCCCTAATACACGCTACGCCCAAAGAACGCAAGGCCCTGTTAAAAGCGTGCGACAAGAGTCGCATCAAGTCATTGTGTGAGTGCGCGTATAACGTGCTACGCGGAAACGTACCACTTTCTCCCTGCCTCAAACGCAAATTGAGCAAACACAAACAGGCGCTCAGACGGCTGGTGAAACGCGGTGAGGGTTGGACCAAGAAGCGACACTACCTCGTCCAACGGGGCGGAGGGATCCTCCTACCTCTGCTGTTGAACGCTGCTCTGCCCGTTCTAGCGCAGAAGCTAATCGGGCATGGAGTACGCTAGGAAAATGGTGGTTGTACCGCAGGAGCTCATCGAGAGATTGCAAGAAGGACCGGGACCAGGACCGGGACCAGGACCAAGAGGAGGAGCAGGTAGCGCCAATAAGCCAGCCAGCCTGGACGCTGAGATGCATCGCATATTGAGCGACAAGCGGCTGGACGATACGGAGAAATGGAAACAATATCAGCAGGTGTTACAGCGGTTCCTGCACTTTTCCGCGGCTAAACGTAAACCCATAGGTCTGTCAATCATCGAGGGCGAGGAGAGGGAGGAGGAAGCGGCGGAGGGTCCGAGTCAGATGAAGCGCGAGTCTAGCGCCTCGGCGGAGGAGGACATCGTGGAATCGTTCTCAAAAATCTACAGGTCGGTGGCGCGCAACTTGTTGCGATTCATGACCCGTCAAGGCAGCCCCATCGCCTGGGACGCCAGTGGGACGGTGTACGTGAACAAGGTGAAGATCCCCGATTCCAATATAGTGGACATCGCGCACAGCATAGTGAGAGCGCGAAGGGCGGACCGATTGCCTACCGGCTGGCATCAAGTGATGGCCGCATTGAAGGACATGAACGTGCCCAAAGAATACGTGAGCAATCCCACGGCGTTGCGTTACTTAGGCGTGGGACTGGACTCGGCATCGAGCCCCTGGGGAGACACGACGACAGCCTCGTCGACACCCCTCTCACCGAGGTTGACGCCGATACTGGACCGCTTGAGACCGCGACCTCCAGCGCCCCGAAGAAGGATAATAACCGAGGAACCTGACCGGGAATCGTCATTGGACAACTGGGAGCCATTCTCACCGTAATGGAGAAGTTGTACTACGACCCGAGCCAGCCCGGTTCCCTCGGCGGGGTGGCCACCCTGGCCAGAGCCGCGCACCTACCGAAACGTCGGGTAGCCGACTGGCTGCGCGCCCAGGACACCTACACGCTGCACAAGCCGGCGCGCAAGTGGTTTCCCCGCAACCGCTACGTCGTGTTCGGGCCCCGGAAGCTGTGGCAGGCGGACCTGAACGACATGCGCGGTCTGAGCCGGTACAACGACGGAGTCAACTACCTATTGACTGTGATCGATGTGTTCAGCAAGCGGCTGTTTGCGGTACCGCTGAAGAGGAAATGCGGGCCCGAGGTGGCTGCCGCGTTCGAGGGAATATTCGCTGAGGCGACTCCTCGCTGCCTTCAGACTGACAAGGGGACGGAGTTCACCGGGGCCGCGACCAAGCGAGTGTTCAAGAGTCACGGTGTCAACTACTTCACCACGCAGAACCCCGACGTGAAGGCGGCGGTGGTGGAGCGAGTCAACCGCACGCTCAAGACCCGCATGTGGCGCTACCTAACCTACAAAAACACGTATCGCTACGTGGACGTGTTGGACAGGTTTGTGGACGCCTACAACCGCAGCCCGCACAGGAGCCTGGGTGGCGGTCTGTGACCCGCGGACGTGGACAGTGGTGATGGAAAAACGGTGTACAAGGCGTGGCGTCACATGTATGGAAAGGCGATCCGGTGGCGCAATCCCAGGTTTGAGCCGGGCGACATGGTGCGTATAGCCAAGGAGAAGGGCACGTTTGCTAATGGTTACGAGACCAATTGGAGTAAGGAGCTGTTCGTGGTGGATCACGTATACGAGTCGCATCCTCTGCTATTGTACGTGTTGCGTGACCTGAACGGGACGCCGCTGGAAGGGCGCTTCTACGAGCACGAGATGCAAAAGGTGACGATCGCCCCGGACCGCCTGTACCAAATAGATAAAATACTGAACACCGAGGGGCGAGGCTCCAGTAAGCGCTACCAAGTCAAGTGGGCCGGTTACGGAGAGGACTTCAACTCTTGGGTACCCGCAGCGGACGTGCAACAGCTGCGATGACGAGGCACGACCAGTTTTACCTGACGTTGCCCAGCAACAGATCAATGAAATACTATCCCAACAACATGGTGACAAACTACACGACCCATCTACCCTCGACCGTTGATCTGTCGGACGGCGAGTGGGAGGTCGCTCTGGCGGAGGCGCACTACCCCTTCTCTTTTCTGACCGTCGATGAGGGGACCTACATCAAACTAGTGTAGGAATGAGGGACTCGAAAGGCGAGTTGGCCGTGGTGGACAAGTTGACAATAAAGGTGGAGCCGGGCAATTACGGTAGTACCGAGGAACTCGTGCACGCGTTCAATATCCACCCTCAAATGAAGAGTAACCTGTGCACCTTCTCGTATGACGAGAGGTCCTCCAGGGTGGAATTGCTGTCGACGTCTTCGGCCGTTCAGAGCCTCAAATTGAGCCCCAGTTTGCCGCTACAGTTTGGCTACGAGGTGGATACGGATATCGTCAAGCGTCACAGGTCCGTGAGGCCGGCTAACCTCTTCGGCTGTCTGCCGTCACACATGTACGTGTATTGCGACCTGGTGGAACCCCAACTGGTGGGCGACGCTGTGGCGCCACTACTGAAGATCCTCAACATCGATATCAGGAATTACACGTACGGCGCCCACACGACAGTGTATATAATAGACCCGCACTACGTGCCGGTGATGAAAACCTCGTTCGAGAGCGTGAAAATCGATTTAAGGGACGACCAAGGGCGATACTTGCCATTCCACTTCGGTACCACGTGCATGAAGCTTCATTTCAGGAAAGAGAGGCAGCGGCAATGAATCCAAGCGATCCCTATCTGGCCTATTACCGCCTTCAACAGGCGGGCCATGGCGTGTCCTCCGTGTACAGAGGGGCCGCTTTCCAACGCGGTCACGGCATCGGCAGCTTCCTGGGCGGTCTGATCCATGCGGTGGCCCCGCTACTCAAGTCGGGCGCGTCGGCGCTGGGCAAGGAGGCGCTGAGGTCTGGTGTGGGCTTCTTGGGCGACGTGGCGGCAGGCACGGCCAACCCGCGAGTCGCGGCCAACACCCGGCTCAGAGAGTTTACCGGGTCGCTGAAACGCAGGGCTGATAAAAACTGGATCGCGTGCTGAGCGGTGGTGGCACCTATAAGAGGAGGCGTGTACAGCGGGTCACCCCTCAGTCTCTGGCCAGACTTCTGAGAACAAACGTCAAGCCAGCGAAGAGTAAGTCGGTGAAACGCAGCAGCGGCAAAAAGAAGCAGGCCGTGAAGAATAAGAAGAAGAGGACGAGTAGGGCGGTGAAAGACATCTTCACATAAACCGCCCCGCCACGATGTCGTTCATACATCAGAAATCTTGCGAGTGCGTCAAGACCGAGTTGGACCTGTTCTCCCTGCCTCCAACACAGACCAGTATCGAGGGCAGCAAATGGGTCTGCTACAAGCCGATCTCGTCGCTGATGGACGACTCGCCGATAGAGTTTGTAGTGCCCGGTCACGGGGACGAATACACCGATCTGTCGCAGACGCTACTGTATGTGAAGGCAACCATCAAAACGGCCGCTGGGGCCGCAGTGACGGGGGAAGATACAATCAAGCAGGTTAGCCGGGTGAACAACTGGCTTCACTCGCTGTTCAGTCAAGTGGACCTGTACCTCAACAACAAACTGGTGTCGCCGCAAAACAACACGTACGCATATGGCGCCTACCTGGAGAACCTGTTGACCTTTGGCAAGGACGCCAAGAGCACACATCTCACCGCGGAGCTGTTCATGGAGGACACCACCGCTAAGATGGACGATTGCGTGGAGGGAAACGTGGGGCTCGTAACGCGACGGACGTGGATCGTGAGCAGCCGCTTGGTGGACATGGTGGGACATCTGCACGTCGATTTGTGCAACCAGGACAAGTTCATGTTGAACGGTGTCGAGATGCGGTTCCGTCTGATCAGATCGCGCGACTCGTTCGCCATCATGTCCAAGACCGTCACTGACTATAAGGTGGCGATTAGCGACGTCAGCCTGTTCATGCGCCGCTGCAGGATCAATCCCAGCGTACTGTTGACGCACAGCAGGACGCTGGAGACCAGCACAGCCAAATACCCGATCACCCGGGTGGAAGTGAAAACCGTCACGCTACCGAGCGGTATTCGCGGCAAGACTATGGACAGCGTGTTCCTCGGTCAACTGCCGAAACGAGTCGTAGTCGGGCTGGTGAACAACCAGGCGTTCAACGGAGACTACAAGAAGAACCCGTTCAATTTTCATCATTATAAGGTGAATTTCTTCGCGCTGTACGTGGACGGCGAGCAAGTACCCGGCAAACCGCTGCAACCGGATTACTCCGTGGGTGGAGAGCTGTGCGTGCTTGAATATCACACGCTGTTTAGTGGTACCGGCATCCATTACTCGAACATCGGTAACGATATAGACCGCTCCCAATACATGTACGGCTGTACGTTGATGGCGTTCGACTTGACGCCCGACCTGTCAGCCGGTCAAGCGAGCCACTGGAACCTGGTGCGCAACGGCAATCTGCGCATAGAAGTCGGGTTCGCGGAAGCCTTGACGGAGACAGTCAACTGCATAGTGTATGCCGAGTTGGACAACGTAGTGGAAGTGGACCGCAACCGTAACGTGACTGTGGACTTTGGCGGTTGATTCCGCTTCGTCCCGCCACCGCTAGGTGGTGCGCGCGCACCTGAGGTTATCCCGCTAGGCGCGCTCCCGCCAGCGCTCAGTCGAGTTCTGTCAGCCGTACGGGATGGACGTGCCGCCGCCAATCTACAACGAGCCACCGCCAGCGTGCTGTCATCACGGTAGCGTGGTGATGGATTTGCAGTGTTTTAAAGACAGCGACAACGACTTTCTACTGAAAGAGGTTTGCGTGGTGGACGTGACTACCGGCACGCTTCTCCTACATCACATTGCCCGCCCACCCTTCAGTAAGGACCTCCTGACTCCCGAGAAACAGCGCGAGAGCGTCTGGCTTACGCGCCACTGCCACGGCTTGGAGTGGGACCAGGGGGACATTGCGTACATCGCCCTGCTGGACAAGCTGCGCTCCTTCCTCATCCACCGCCCCTTGGTCTACGTCAAAGGATCGCAGAAGAGGGACTTTGTACAACGCCACCTCATAACCGAGCCCACCGCCACCACCGCTCAGGACATGGAGGATCTGGGCTGCGGGTCGATCAACGGTCCGCCCACCTACCAGACCCTACGCTGTCGCCACCATAAGAGCTCCCACAACCGTTGCGCCCTTCATAACTGTATTGTCTTACGGGACTTGCTCGTGGCTAACGACAGACTGGACTCGTCCGCCTCGAGCTGCCTGTGTTGCTTCCGTCCACGATGAATACCGTCCAGATCAGAGAATGCCTGGTAAGGATCCCCGGACTGAGGAACGTTGCGGTCTACGCCTCTGACCAACTACCGGACGTGCCGGTCAAGCCTCTCACCGCCATCGTGTCCAACACGGTAGCACACACCGAGGGAGGCGAACACTGGGTGGCGTTTTACTGCTCGGAAGAGGACAGACTCGAGTACCTGGACAGCTACGGAAGGCCGCCATACCAGGCCGACTTTCAAAGGTTCCTGAGGCGCAATCCTCATCACCGCCACTACGTCTACAACAGGTATCGACTCCAGGGCTACGATACTTCTGTTTGC
Organism: Allygus modestus; assembly: GCA_963675035.1. Lineage (NCBI taxonomy): Eukaryota > Metazoa > Arthropoda > Insecta > Hemiptera > Cicadellidae > Allygus > Allygus modestus. Next base: position 313,918,874 of record OY776112.1, read on the forward strand.
GGCTACTACTGCCTCACTTACCTGTACTGCCGGGCTGTTCTCCACACATCACTCAACAACTACGTCCAGCTCTTCGACCCTGCCACTCCCGCCGCCAACGACACTCTGGTCCGCAGGCTCTTCCACTCCATATTCGCTTAAAACTAGTTTGTAAGGTTTTTGTAGTATGTATATGTAACCTTATTACTGTACAATACATGCCTCATAATGATAAAGCTTGTGTTTTCATTTCTCCTTTCTCCTTACTAAATTTTTAAAAAATGAGCAAAACTGAGGCAGCGGGGCTGGACCTCAGGTTTATATACCAGCGGTGCGTGTCACTGGCTGAGCCCCCGCCAAGCGGCAGTGAAGGCCGCCAAATAGGGCGCGAGACCCCTCGGACATCAGCAAGCCGCTGAGCAATTCGAGGGTGACCCCTCGGACATCAGCAAACCACTAAGCAACTCCTTCCTGGGCAACTCCTTCCTGGGCAACTCCTTCAGGGTCGTCCCCGACACGCGCCGCCAACCGCTCCCGGTTGGCGGGGGCTTTTAAGCTGCACGGCTCGGGTCAAATGGCCCATAACGCCTTTCCAAGCCTAACGGCTTGTGACTTTTGAGTGAGCAAAGGGAGGAAATAAACAACTCAGGTTCATGCTGTACATAAAGCTATTATATTTTCTTACAAATACTATTTACAATTTTTTTCTTAAAATTAATAATATAACTAGACCGGGAATTCCTCTTCATCCTCTTCTTCGTCCTGGCGCTGTCCCTCCTCCTCCTCGCCGTCCACTTCCATCCGCTGTGGTTGATCTCCTCTCCTCCTGGCTGGAAGTAGCGGCGGGACGTCCTTGTGTCCCCACGGCAGAGTGTGGATGCCGTCGGAGAGGACGCACCGCTTGTCGTCAGCTGGACTGAGGCTCAGCTTGTCTACTTCCACGGTGTACACCCGGTGCAAGTGGGACTGGAACCGGACGTTGGTGGTGTGCTTCTGGACCCCGTTAAACAAGCACTCTCTGTAGTCGTCGGGGGTGAGGACGTTCTTGACAACGCCCTTCGCCACCCCCTTGGCCCGCTTGAGAGCCTTGCTGCCGCCTGTCACTGCGTCCTCGATGTCCATGAAGTACAGCTTGGACCGCAGGCCGAGGTACTCGTATAAGGACAGGCCGTTGCACTCGTCCTTAAACTTTCCGATGACCTTGGCGTTGACGGGGCTGTAGCAGGGGTGGGACCTCGGATAGCCGCTGGTGTCGAAGTCGTCCAGGTGTTCCTTCATCTCGGCGTAGACGTCCTGGGACACGATGTCAAAGACGAAGCTGTCCGTGTCCATGTAGTCCACAGTGAGGCGGTCACCATAGCGCTCCTTCATCTTGCGCAGGAACTCGTAACTGAGCCACTTGCTCAGCTCCAGGACTGACATGCCTACGTAGACGGGTTTGTCCAACACGATGTTAACCTTGGACAGATGCACCAGGGCCACGTCCTCCGTGTAGTACGTCCGGTCCAGGAAGTATGATCTGGCAACGTACTTGGAAAACCTCTCCGGGGTGCACACCAGCTTCACGTTGAGGCGCTTCCGTACATTCTCGATGGTCTTGCCGAAGACCGCGTTGTTCATGAGCTTGAAGAAGTCCTGTTCAAACTTCGTTTTGGCCTTCTTCCGCAGCTAGGTGTTCATCAGGATGTACGGTTCCAACCACCGCGACTGGTGAAACGAGATCGCCCGATGCACCACGACCAGCTCCAATCCGTTTTGCAGCGCCTGCTGTAAGACCCTTTAGTGACAGATGTAGTGTGTCTTGTCGTCCAGGGTCGTCAACAGTTTGGGGAAGTTCCCTGTTGGCGGACGCTTCGTCTCGCAGCAGTAGGGAAGGTCCTTGTGCAGGTCGTGTAGGCGCGCGGGGTAGTGGAGGTCCACTTCCAAGATGTAGCCTCGATCGGCCTCCGCGTCCAGTGCCGCAATGTCCAACGCCTGGATTTCCTCACGGCTGAGCCACTGGAAGTCTCCGGTCGGCAGGCACTGGGACATGGCCCAGCCGTAGAGGTTGTTGGCGTCCAGGTATAGGAGGAAGCGCGTGGGCTCGTCCAGGCGGTAGTCCGAGCACCCGGCGTGGTTGGCCTTGGCGTAGCGGGTGATGGCCTGTGAGATCCCTCCCCGGATCCCCTGCTCCACGAACAGGTACATGTCGAAGTCCTGCAGCGTGTCCAGCTCCACGTCGCAGGTCTTGAGCATGACGTCCCAGGCGTAGGACGGCAGGGTGTAGTAGTGGGCGGGGTCCAGCCCGTACTCGGCCAGCGAGGTGTCGCGGAACAGCTCAAAGACATCGGTGAGCAGGGCGAAGTCACATCGCAGGTACTTGTCCGCGTAGTCCTTGAGGTGCCAACACTCGAAGGCTCGCCACACGTTGAGGGCGTGCTCGTACTCCTCGTCCTTGATATCCTCCAGGGTTATGGAGTTCCTGAACGCCTCCTTGGGCGGTAGCTCCCTGGTCCTGTACAGCGTTTCGTACGATGTGACAAAGTCGTAGGGGAACACGCCCTTCCTGCGCACCAGGTCGAACAGCTGGTCGTCGGGGAACCGCTTCCTGGTCTCGCGCATCTTGTCAGTGGGCAGTCCCACTGCCAGGCTGGCCAGGCTCATGGACAAGAACGTGTAGGTGTCGAGGAACCGCACCGCGAAGCTGCTGCTCCGTCGCGGGTTGTCTCCGGGTTGGTCAAAGTGGAATCGCTTGGTAAAAGCGATGTACCGCTCCTCCGTGTGCGCCAACACGTCCACGTCGCCGGGGTCGATGGCCAGCTCCAGCACTACGAAGTGGGCGTCGTAGTTGGACAGGTTGTGGAAGTAGCAGTTGATGTGTCGCTGCTCCCGGTACCTGAGGTTGCACGAGCGGTGGGCAGCTCCTCGGAACTCGTAAGGCGGGGCGTGGTTGTGGTCCCGCACCTTGAAGTCCTGGTCCGTGAACTCCTTCCCGCAGAGGTAGCAGTGAGTCGCCGCCAGGTACTCGTCCATCTCCTGCCGGGTCAGAGAAGGGTGCAGAGCTCTCGTGCTGAACAGGAGCTCCCACAGCATCAACACGTCCATCTTGAGCCTCTCCATAAACACCTTGGACGCGTCGGCCCCGAAGTAGACGCGGGGCTCGAACTCCTCCAGGCCGAGCGAGTCCACGATCTGGTAGGCGAAGGCGTACGGGACGTGCAGTTGCAGGGGCCTCGTGCCGGGCGGTGCTTCCGCAGGGTCAGCGGCGACGGGCTGCAGAGCAAACTCGAAGTCGGCGTAAACGCAAAAGCGCTCGCGCCGAGTGTACTCGGGGTGGGCGAAGCGGATCCGCTACTTCTGAGATATGTCCAAGCGGAGGGGGGCCTTGGCGGAGCAGTATCGCATGTGCTCCTCCAGACGCTCGGCACCGGACAGTTGCAGCTTGTTGGGCCGGTTGTCGAAGTAAGCGAAGCATCGTTTACACACGTGGATGGCGTGGCCGTGAGTCGTCAGCTGGGGTCGCACCAGCCTGCTGACGTTCGCGATGTAGGCGTAGTGACTGTCCCCGCCGGTGGTCACGTACAGCAGGTCCCGGTGATCCCCCAACTCCCGCTTGCAGATCTTCAGCGGGAACACGCGGTCCTGGAACTTTAGCGATCCGTCGGGGCGTCTCCCCACCATGGCGCGCTCGATCCCGTACACGTTTACGCTGATGGGGTTCCTCCTCTCGAAGACCTTGATGTCCTTCAGCGCCACGGGGAAGCGTAGGCCGACCCAGTCATAGCGTGCCATGACATCCGGTGTGTACGATGCGGGCCTCTCCGGGTGTTGCGCGACGAACTTGGCCAGGACGGCGTACGCGAAGCACATGTCATCGACGTTTTGCACGTTGATAACGGCGTGCATGTTGCAGATGGTCCTGGGAAGCTGGATGAACCGGGTTCCGCGTTCTCCCAACGGGGTGTAGAGGTTGACGCGGATCTCCAGGTCGCGTATCCGGAGATAGCTCCACCCGCTGCCCACTAGCAGGCACTGCTCCTTCTTTTCCTCCGGCTTGTGGAAAGACGCCGATAGGAAGTCCTCCAAGTTGGACGCGGTGGTGAGAGGCACGTTCTTCGTCTTGAAGGCCCGCAGACAGGTGGCTCCGTGAACGTTGGCGAATTCGCACTCCAGGAACATGTTGACCTTGGTGTTTGGGTGTCGGGACCTGACCTCGGTCAACAGGTTCAGGACGCTGTCGAACAGCAGCACCAGCGCGTCCTCCACGGCCAAGAAGTCCTCCATGGGTCGAGACAAGCCGAAGGTCAGGAGCCGTCCGCGGAACCCCCGTTGGATGGTTCGGAACGCGGGCAGTCCCCCACCCACCATCCCGTCGGGTGCCGTGCTTGGTCCGGGCTGGGGCTCGCGGCTGGGTCCGGGCTGGGGCTCGCTGCTGGGTCCGGGCTGGGGCTCGTGGCTGGGCCCGGGCTGGGGTTCGCGGCTGGGTCCCGGGCGGGGCTCGGGTGACAGAACGGGTAGGCACGGCATCTCGTTCACACCGAGGTTCCTCACGACGGGGCAGTTGTGGGCCTCGTGCTGGTCCCGGTTGTAGCGCCGGGTGAAGCCTCGGTCGCAGTAGGTGCACGCGAACCTCATGCCGCGGTGGGCGCTCGCCACGTGCCGCTGGAGATAAGCGGCCCTGCGGAAAAGGGCGCCGCAATCGGGACAGCGGACCTCGTTGGCGTGCACCAGCTGCACGTGACACCGGAGCAGATCCTCGCGAGCGAATCGCCGCCCGCACGCGTCGCACTCGGGCCGTGGGTCTCTGACGGGTGGCGTTGCAGCGGAGGAAGAGGAGGAGGTCGAAGCTGACGGGCTCGCACCGTGGACCGCTTCCATGTGATGGCGCAGATCCTCAGGACTCGCCAGGGCAACGGAGCACAACGGACACGGACAGCCTGTGAACAGGAAAACAAGTCCTATTAGTTACCCTATAAACACGAGGATGAGTAACTATACAGAAGGCTGACAACCTCTTGTTTTTTTCCCCTAGAGTCTGTTTCCTCATCTCGATCGCCAGTTACCCAAGCCTGTTAAATACAAGGGTGAGGAGGTGGCGGTGAGGAACTATACAGAGGGCTGGCAACCTCTTGTTTACCTCTCGAGTCTGTTTTCTCGTCTTAATTGCCAATTTACCCAGTCAGGGCCGTTAACTCTCTCTCATAAAAACAAGTCATTAGTTATCAACCTCTTGTTTTCCCCTAGAGTCTGTTTCCTCATCACGATCGCCAGTTACCCAAGCCTGTTAAATACAAGGGTGAGGAGGTGGCAGTGAGGAACTATACAGAGGGCTGGCAACCTCTTGTTTACCTCTCGAGTCTGTTTTCTTGTCTTAATTGTCAGTTTATCCAATCAGGACCGTTTACTCTCTCATAAAAACAAGTCATTAGTTATCAAAGTCCACGGGCGCGCCGTGACGTCATGGGTGAGGATACTGGAGAAGAAAGCATACTTAATAAATCTACTGGCGGTTTCTTATTTAACATAAAACTGTACCTGGTGCTTGGTCGTGAGGAGTAGGAGGATGAACTGTGGTGAGGTGGCGTTGCAGGTTGTCACTTCGCCCGAAGTGTCTACCGCAGACATGGCAGTCGTAATGGCGGTCGTTGTGGGCGGATGCAGCGTGACGAGCCAGGTTTCCAGCGTTCGCGAAGACGCGACCGCAGACCTCACACATACGAGGAACAGCCATCTGATTGAAAAGCAAAACCTAATTTCATTTCGCTTAAACATTTTTTTTTTTTTTAAGAGTGGTAGTGAATCTTTTTTGCTTTTTAAGTTTGATTCATTCATTTTAATTGTTATAAAACACAACTGTTTCAAGGTCATTACAATTCCACTCATCTCCATCGGAAAAAGAAACAACGACAAGGCTCAGTGTACTGGGATATGTAAAAGATTAATTATTAATGTTAGCTAATAAGATTTTAGAGCATTGGTAAACTTGCTGATGAAAAAGTAAATTACATGTTACTTACATTTAAAATAACGAATAATTAAAATAGAAACGCGAATTAATAAATATGTTGTTACTTACGTTAACTTTTACAGGAATCCAAAGGTAATGAACAGCAGGTTGTGTAGGTGTATCGCAGAGACAGCAATACTTCTTCCGCACAGTAAGAGCTCCAAAGACAAACTGACGAAACCCTTGAGGATGTGCTCATAAATAGCACTCCAGTCGGGAGGAGGCCTCATGTGACGCTCTTGTCGGAGGAGTGAGAGGTCTGGAAGGCCTCTGATGAGTAAACAGCCCCGGGCGGTCACGTAGGCCCTAGCACGCGCCTCGACACGTGACTCCGCGGAGCCGCTCACGGGGGGGGGGAGGTCAATTAGTCAAGCCGGCATACAACATGTAACGAAGTCACATCAAATTCGGTCGGCAAACAGCCGAGATCCCATGAGGAAAATGCGTTTAAAAATTAATAGCGAGCCCGTTTAACGGTGGATTCTCAATTTTCTTTAAGGGATGGTTTACTTAGGCCGCCACCCGACATGTGGTGAAGTTTCATCAAAATCGGTCGTTAAACAGCTGAGATCCCATAAGGAAAACGCGTTTAAAAATTAATAGCGGGCCCGTTTAACGGTTGATTTTCAAATTTCTTTAAAGGATGGTTTACTTAGGCTGCCGTCCGACATGTGGTGAGGTTTCGTCAAAATCGGTAGGTAAACAGCTGAGATCGCATAAGGAAAACGTGGTTATAAATTAATAGCAGCCTTTTTTAATGGCGGATTTATGGGATTCTTACGTCATTCGCTTCCTCTGGGATAGGCCTACACTCTGGAAAAAGTCCCGTGGGAATCGGTGGGTAAATAGGCTAGTTATTAATTTTCGAAAGTTTTTTCCTCACGACCGGGGGGGATGACGTCACGGGGTGGATGACGTCACGGGGGGGATGGCGTCACGGGGGGGGTCAAGGTCAAGGTCAAGGTCATTGGGGGGGTGACCTTGCATCCTCGCATCCTCACCGCGCCTGTGCTGGTTCTGTATCGGCCAATGCCCCCTACTCTGAACGAAGTACAAGACTAAAACATTTATTTTTTAAGCAAATTAATGCATTAAACAATAATACCTTTAATAAAAATGAATGGTGAAAGAATTACTGTATATCATGTAGTATACAATAAAGAAAATCAACATTTATTTAATCACAAGCTGTTTTTTGAGGACTGTTCTATATTGAATACTTATATATGTTTGATAACTTTCAACATATGTGTCCGTGTCTAACTAACTAATAACGCTATCTGTTTGCCCAGCAACTGAAATAATTTAATTTTCGGCCAATAGCAACAATACGCGTATTCAGATAAAATAACAATATAGTAAACAAACGTCTGCAGTTCTTATACAATGCAATATTGACCCCACACGGTGTCGAACAAAAAAAAATAATGACACACATGTTTCTAACTAACTATGAATTATTTATATTGTTGGTGTTGCGATGGATAAATCAAGTACAGTTATCCCTGAATACACATTTAAACAAGACCGAGCAAAGCTCTGTCAGCTATAAACTTTGGGGAAGGCCGAACCCAATTAGAACTTTACCAGTTGTATGTTTAGTTTCGCAGTATTCACTATGGTATTATTATTTAAATAAATTGTCTTTGCTTTCGATATGGAGCTGACTTTAAAGGCACATATACCTTTAAATGGGGGATTATAATGATATCACCATAACAATCTCAGGCACAATAACTTTGATTTATAGACTGGGAGTGAGATTTGGACTGCTAAACATAATTGTACAAAACTATCTTACAATTTTATAATAAAACCCATTTTATACTAGGCCTAAAACAATTGTGATCGTATGTAAATACGTAAGCTACGTACCGAAATAAGCTTTTATTGAGAAGGAAATATTAAGTGCTACTACAAATCTGTTAAAACCCATGAGTATAAATTTAACGCACACCCATGCGGAGAACCAACATTCACTCGTGGGATGTTCATGGAAATATGAAAGAGTTTAAACTATACCGTACGCGGTTGAGCGTTGGCCTTAAACATCAGCAGTAGTCAAACTTAGGTTCGATCCCGGATGGCTGTTGGAATACTTTTTCACGAGTGGTCACCACTGGCTTGCCCAAGTGACTATTCTAGTTAACAGTACCTTGCTGTCTTTAGATTGCCCAACAGATCTAATGGCCAAAGATGGTGGGCAGTTAAGTTTTGTTTCAGTAAAAATAAAATAAAATAATATGTTTAAGTATATGTTGAGTGTAACCTGGTTACTGACAAAACCACGACTTATTTTTAACCGGATGATTACTAATACCTACAGTTTCCAGTAGCATTGGATGGAACAACAAACCACTTCAGACTGACATTTTATCATATTGCAATTCCAAACATTTAATTTGCCCACCCTACCGTGATACAGACTCTGCCCACACTAAGTACATTGTGGACCTCTGATCAGACACAAAACTGCCCTCCCCCCAAGTAATCCTCTTCATCTCCTCTCTACGTCGACCACAGTTACAAGCAGAGTCAAGCACAAGACTTCTTGACAACTGTGAAGTACAGTGAGGGGTCCTGTTGTCTCTAGGCATCTCCAACCGACCTAAGAGAATCCTCGCTTAGACTATTTTTTGTATTCTTTTAAACGATGGTGTAAAAGAATAACATATTTTGAGAAAAAAATAACATCCAACCAACACAGTAATAATTGCTTGATTATTTATTCTTAAGTTTATATTTTTTTGGTGGGTAGAAGATTAAATTAATGCATTAAAAGCTTTGCAATTATTTATTCCCAACAACAAGCTTTTTAATATCAGTTCTATCTACAAATAATGTTTAGATACGTATAAGCTTGAACCCTCTTAATTTAATATTTCCTTTCGACGTGTTTGATTCTGAATGTGTCTAAAACGGTCATATAAATTCTTATAGTAAACTTTTCATCAGGTTAAAGAAATAGTAAAATAATGTCAATAGTTCTGATTTCATATATTAATTAGCATAGTATGCTTTTTCTTAACACTTTATTGAACATGTTATAACAGAAAAAGATGAAAGTCATTATGCAACAAAAATTATAATCTAAGTGGGAAAACTATTTAGACAAAAAACCGGACTCAATTAGGAATCCTTTGTAACGGAGCATGCCCTCAGGTTTTTTATTTCGTTACAAATTATTAAACACCATTTAGTCCTGACTGTGTTATTTGTAACAGTTAAAATGCGTTTTATGATAGCGTTTTATATGTGTTTAATTTATTTATTTATTTTAATTAAGTAATTGTCGTTATTTACACGTGTTTCAGTTATTTAGCTTTTATAAACACATAAAGGTGTACAGTAGTTTCTTAATCAGCAGAGAACAATCGTTGGAAGTTTATAGTTTAGTGTTTAGTGTGTACACACGCCAATGGCATTTTTGAACATTTTATCATGAAGTTTTGAATTCATCCAAGTTTTTTTCTGCGATGGAGACAATATTATTGTTGATAATTTCAATGATTGCTTTAAAATAAATGATTTTTTAGACTCGACGTTTAATATAATGCAACTGATATGTTAACCAATTTGAACAGCCATTTAATATGAAAATAATGCAAATGTTTTTGAATATTTTATAATGCGTAGGGAAAAAATTATCACAACCAAATATTATGAATACATTGAAAACCACGCAACATTTGACAGTCAGGGATTAATTAACTAATTATTAATTAGATATTTAATCGACTCTCTAATACTACGTAAAGGAAATGTTTCACTAATGTTAATATATGTGTTCTGCATGGCTAGACCCTTCGTTATCCTAGCTTATTAAGCAAACCTTTAGAGGAATTACCAGCAAATGTTCATTAAATTTAAGTTGTTTAAAATATATTTTAATTTAATTTAATATTTTAACAACATCAACGATATTTTTACTCAAGATTTCATCAGAAAGAAGATTTTTCTGGTAACTATTAGTTATAACTGATATAGTTTGGTTTAGTTTTTAATGATAACCAAACATAGACGCTAAACTAAAAAGTCACTATTCCCGTCGCCGTAGGCCAATACGCCAGTTCTGCGATCTACAGACAGCGAGATGCCATTAACTGAAATAGTCACATTGGCAAGCCAACGGTGATTTGAAAAGTATCACATGAGTCAGACGGGATCGAACTTACGCTTAACCACGGCTGACTTGCGAGGCCAGCGCTCTACCTCTGAGCTACCGCGTCCAGTTTAGGAAACGTGCAACATTTAGGAAGCGCTGGTTGATTCAGGAACTTATAGTAATAGTAATTCAAGAGTATCTTCTTTTTTCCGTTTAAGAGAGGATGCGATCCTCCAGTTAAGGATAAACTTTCCTCAATTACAAGGTTAACAAACCCAATTGCCAACCTTTACATACTAGCATCTGTCTGAAGCACTTTTAATATTTTTATAGGTATCTACAATGATTGTATAAATATTTATTTTAATCTGGATTATTGCATACTTGTTTGTAAAATTGCAATATTAAGTTATGTAATAATATATTTTAATGCATATTATTTAAAGGAACAAATCAATCCTTCTTTTTTCGAAGTTATCTAAAACACTGTTGATGATAGTTTATAGTTCAATTCAGTTTCTTTCTTACAATTAAAAGAGTGATTATTGATTACCTTAGGATTGGGGTTGGCTTATTCTTATTCGTCACAGGAATAATTACAAAGGCTAACCCATACCTTTCATTTTATTTGTTGTTGTTGATTTTCTTGATTTACAAAATACATTTAAATTTACATGATTAGAGCGCATGTATAAGGATGACCACAAATTAAATTGGGGAGGGTTGGATTTAATTATAAAAGAGCTGGTACTACGATAGTTGTTGCTGTATGCTGTAAAAATGTATAACATAATATAACGGAAAAAGTTACAAAAGGATAGAAGATTCGGACACATTTTACGCACTTCTATTATGAGAGTTTATAATGAACATTTTTGAGGTTAGGATCTATACGACTTCTGAGCATTGGCATTAAACACTTTATTTTGTTGAGATGTTTTAAATGTGGAATATAACATAATTATCATTTGATTATTTTTTATACCGGTTTTTCAATCGTTGATATTTTTATTTTAGTTTCAACTAACTTTTATATTAACTAACAGTAAAAATAATCTATTAATTAAACAAATATATCATACTGAAAATACCCATACCATTACGAATTGCATACTTCAAGCACGTTTGTTTTAAACAAAATATTATGTAAATCACCACTATTGAAGAATCTTACTACAAATCAAATTGCTTTCTATGTTTATAATTAAGTAACATAATATTTAGAGAACCTAGCAATAATTTATAACAATATTTATCACATTAGTGTTAGGTAACACGTTATTTGTTATTCTAAAATTAAATCCTCCTACTTGCAATGCTGAGGTGAAACTCGCCATTTCAAACTCGTTCTACTGTAGAATGCAAGTTGTAAGCACTTCTGAGGCTTGCCGAGTTTAGCTAATGTTATGATTACTGTACTAAACTCTAGAGGAAACCCGCCACGCAATTACCAGAGGAACTACCACAAGTCGCTTCCCTCATCATTGTCAAAAGTTGAGTGAAATCTTCTAGAAAAAAAATTTACTGGATTAAATAATCTTATGTAAATCTGAATACATAATTACGTAAAGAATAAATTAAGAAAACAAAAACTAAATTGTCTCTCTACACGTTTTTGAAATATCGTACGTAATAAAAAGCTAAAATTTGGGATATTAATAGAAAATTATATTGGAACTATCTCCACGGAACCTGATATTAATTTTTTGCCCTTATGCTTCCTTAACTATGATCTTAAAACGCCAAAAATGATTTCAATAATGTAAAATTAACTAATGATCAGCTGTGATTATTTATGATGTGATTTTTGCTTTTGCATTGTTTACGTCTCAACAAACATAATTTCCTACTGATTTATTTTCCTTAGCATAATAACATAAACAAGTAGAACAGCCACTTACTTTACAATATATTAGGGACTATAGCCTCTACAAACCACTAGCATTGTTAAAAAACTAGTGGTTTACATTACATATTTAAACAGATATCTTTAAATCTTTATATTTTTCTCTTGTACCCAAATTAATTATATAAAAAAGACCAACCAAAGTGCATTCTAATTCTATACGTATTTTAGTTTTTGGATACAAAAAGAGGCAATGATATTATTTAAGAAGGTGGAAGCTGATTTACCAGCCGCCAGGATCGAGAAAGTGATACATCATAAAACTCATAACCGGCTGCCAATACCACTGATGGGTTTGAATTTATTCCAGAGCTTTACTCAGCACTTCGTAGTAGTTTGGTGAATCCAGAAATTTGAACTCCGATATTTGTTTTTGTTTTTAGTAAATTGCTGGCTGCCACCATGTAGAAAAATTCACATTTATGACAATTGTGAGCATACACTTAACGGTATACATAAGGTAGTTGATTGGTTGGTTAGCAAATGTAGTTCTGAAAAATGTATAACTATTTAACTTCAATGTTAATTACTAACGTCAGATAATTAATGGATTATTCAACTACAGTATAGTAAAATAATTTAACAATACGAATAATATTTCTAACTTAACTTACAAAGCAGCGTCACAGACGCGTAGCCTGATATTAGATTGAATATTATAAAGATGAATATAAAGATTGAATATTATTGTGGGAAGCCAGTTATTCAGAGTTTTGTTTTTAATCTGAAAATGGAATTAAATTAACCAAAATAAGTAAATTAATCCAAATTACATGATTGACATAAAAACTATTTGTTAATTTAAACAATTGAAATACATTTTTGTATTGTATAATATTAAGAATAATAATTAAAAACGAGTTCGCACGCAGCACGCTGACGTGAGGGAAGTGAATTTCCACATAAAAAACTATAAAAACTCAAAATCAGTTAAAAACATACATTTATTTAAATTTTTATTCAAATCTGAAAATATTGATTTTTTTGCTGTTCTGATGCTCCTGGTTCTATTTACCTGCAATGTTGGGAATACAATTTTACGCATTATAAGGATACGATAAGGTCTATTCAGGCTTCAAAGTAGGCGTGAGGTTGTTGGGGATGATAAAAGTACACCAACAATTAAATAATAGGCTTTTATAGTGTAAAAACCCCATAAGACAACGTACTGTGTTTGGTCGATACACATTTTCGCTAATAACTCGGTAAATATATGCTAGAATGACGAGAGAGGGCTTAAAAGTTTTTTCACACAAATTCCCATCTTTTAACATGAGTTAACTTTACATCCGGGGCTTTTCTGACCCTTTTTGGGTCCAAAAACTCAAAATTTGAAAGATTAATCCCAAAAAAGGGGTTTAGAGTTTTCCGATTGTTTTGCCCAACGAACTTGTCCAACAGATTATAGAAAGGAACGTCCCTACCAAATTTGAAGTAAATCGGACAAAAAATGTGACCGCTAGAGTGCATACACACACACACACACACACACACACACACACACACACACACACACACATATGTATATATATATATATGTATATATATATATACACACATATATATATATATATATACAATTTTGAACGACCCCCCAAAACGTGTTCAGGGGGTCACGTTAGGAACTTCTATGGTGGTCCCGGGCTTAAGTTTCACCGTGCGGGTCATGGTAATAGTTCACTTTCCATAGGAAATTCACTAATAATGAAATTAAATAGGTTTTTTTTACATTATAATAACGGAAACATACATTCTCACCATACTTAGATACGTAAAAAATTTGACAATGAACAAGTTATATTCAGAACCCTTAAAACACAACCTATCATTCAAGACCTGACAAATCAGAAGATTGTATTTATTTTTATAAACCGTAGTATGTCAACTAAAGTGTGTGTGTATTTGTACTTAGTACATTTGTTTGATAACATGTTTTAGACTAAACAAATACCAGAACCAAACAAACAGGTCCAGGTATCAGGTTTAATTACAGGTCTTCAATTGTTACGTGATTAATTGCTTAACATCAAGCAGCAAATGTTTAACTATTAAAGCTTTTAATGACATAAAATAAGCTACAAACAACCACGTTTAAAAATCCCTAGCAGTAGGGTGCTGTTAAGTCTCTTTGCACTTGCAATAACATTTCCACTCTGATGAGAGACTCGCCTCTAACCCCTTGTGATTGATGTTTGCAGGGAACGGTGCCTGATGTTCCATCACGTTTTGAGTGCTGACGCTAGTTGTAGGCTTTGGTAGTTAGAAGATTGTTTTGATTATATTTAACTATAAATATACTACCGCTATAAGACATGTATTATAAATATGCAAACAATACATTGATAGAAGGTACTCATAATTGTTTTTCCAATTACCTTAGACTGAAAACCACATATAAATATATTTATTTGTTGTAAAAGTCTAAATAATCATCTTTGCAAAAGAGTGTTTGAATACGTAAAATTAAATTTATAAATATTTCAAAATAGCTTCTGATCTTAATTTATTTTAAATTACGATATAATACAATGTATATTTAGGTATTACGTATGACATACTCGCAATAAAGTTCCTTCAATAACGAAACTCTTCAACTAAATCCAAGTAGTAAATTGAGAAATTGTAAATAGCTATAACCAGCAGTTGCCAGACTATCGACGTTCCAGATGATCTGTTCAATAAGTAATTCTTTAAAAATGTCAAAGCTTAAAAAATAAGTAAACAAACCAACTGAAAGATTAAATTCAAATTCAAAGCGTATTAATAAATTGATAACGGAATTGATAAAACCAAGATGTATTAAATCATAAAATATTGTTAAAACTGATAACAAAATATACCCAAGAAAATGAATGAAAGGATAAGTTGTTGATCACTGTATACCTCCGAGACTTCAAATCCATAAGTATTCAGCATAATAATTACATGGCTACTTTTTATGATAAAACAAAACAACTGTTTAAATAAATAAAGTCCAAGTGACTTATATTAGTCAATTATAATATGTAACTATATTTAACAGTATTAATTAGTTTTCCTCTAATATTACAAATTTATTTAAATATAAGATTTTCAAAAATAGTGTAAATAATAATATATTTATGGATAACGGTTCAAAATAACAACTCATAATTCATAATTAATTTGGTTGCCATAAATTTGCCGTTAAAAATTGTCCACATTATAAAAAAAATTAAAACCTAAACTAGTTCAATCTTTTACTTGTCATTTTGCTTATATTCTCTCAATGATTAGTTCGTGATGTCGCAAGCTCGTCATTATAGCAGTAAACTACTTTAAACGGAATTTGAACATTAAAAAGCCTGGAATCCCCTTTTGGATCCAAACAACTGTAAAATCGTAATAGAATAAATGGTATGGGTAATATTTCTTTACTTTAAAATTTATTTTAAAACTTAATGGAAAAATCACAAAAATCAACACTAAAATTTAGTAAATCATAGTTTGTTATAATTCCAAATAATATCTATATTTTAAACGTGACACATGCTGAACTGAGACTAATATAAAGAATTAATGTACGGAGCACTTTTATATCAAAACTAAATCGCATCCGTGTTTTCAATATTGTATTCTCTATATTTTCTTTGATAACCAATGCCTTGATGAAAACACACAATTTTAATTTCTAATAGTGGGCTAAAAGAAAAAAAAAATTATTATTTAAATAAGCCACAACAATTAAACAAAATGTACCACTGGAAAACTGGGTATTTGTTCCCTTACCCACAAGGTGATTCGATCCTCCAATTAAGGGTAGAAGACATCCTTCGTCAGCGAATAGCGGCTTAACAAACCAATTACTGTGATCATCTCATCTGCGTGCGGTAACTAATACAAGCGCACTTAGTAAAAGGGTTTGAATTTGTCATGTTTGTGTGTTTGTTTGTGAGAATACATTTAAAACTTAAATATAAATTCATGTTTAATATATATATAACTTTGAGGATTGTTAAGCAGCTCTAAGTAGTACTCAACTAGAGAGCACTAAAATACCTCTTCATCATTACAATAATGAGAACATTACAAAGTATCATCTTACAACTAAAATTTTATGTTTAAACCACTGCCAATTACTTTATTAATGGGAGTGTTTTTTCCATTATCACTAAACCATTATTAACGAACATTGTTATCCGGTTTTTATGTTTTAAACATCCAAGCCTACGTCTGCTTTTAATACGTTTATTCTTCCATCTTTAGCATTGTGTTTGGATGTTCTAAAATTAATATAATGGAAGTTTAATATTTCAATTAATACAATAAATAAAACATTACTTTATATCAAAACCAATTTTCTGACATTTTAAATGATTATTATCAACTAACCTATAGGCTATAGAGCCTCCTGTTCTTATACGGTTTGCCTCTAAGCAATCTAATATATTATTAAATGTTATTGTTTATTATGCAACTTTTTATTCAATTGATGACAAGTTTATTTGATGGGTATACATTCCATTATTTTTCATTTTGAATTTTAAAACATTAATTTATAATAATAATAAAATGTAACACTTCTATTAATTGTAATAACTACCCTTACTAACAAAAACAGTTTTGAATTTAAATTATCAATACGTTTTTATTTTAACCATTCTAATAAGAGGACGCTTTAATAAAACTCGAAATAATTCTTTTTTTTCTACTATAACAGGAATTCACAAAAAACTAACTGCAGACGGCTGAGGTTACCCAGACAATGGTGGTCTACCTGGCATCTCATTTCTTGTTACACTACAAAAGAAACCAGTAATTTTCCTGTCCCGTTGTTTATTTACCACCATTTACTTAGAGCACAGTAAAATAATATGGTTCAGAAATATATCTAATTTTTTGTTATCAAAGCATTCACAGTCTTTGTATTGTCTGAAGTGTTATCAAACCTGTGGAGAAGTTTCAAAAGAAAATAATGAATAATGAATAATAAATAATAAGATAAACAATTTTTATTATACTGACAATGAAAAGTTATCTTTACCTCAGAATTTTAGTGTTTTAGAATGTTTTAGTTGTAAAACATTTATCTACTATTTAAATTGGAAGTTTTAATCTTGTATGCAACATTATATTTATAAAATATAAATTGCATTATATTTATATTTATCATTATATTTATATAATATCGTATAAAATACAAGCAGGATACAAGAAATGGCACAAGAAAGATTAAGATAGTGGTCCTAACCGTAATATTTGTTTTCAGTGACCCATGTGCAGCAATAATTTGTTTCTCAATACAATAAAACAACTAAAGTAGTTATACTTATGCTTTGAAAATATAGTAAAAGTTGTCATTTCATGTTTTTGTAACAATTGATATATTTGTGTACTTGATGTTGTTAGTTCTCGGTCACGATGTTTATTTTTAAATTGTTATTCATGACAGACAATATAATATTGCATTGGCGAAAAATAAATACGTAAAAAAACTTTATATTTAGAACTTAAAATTTATATTAATGCAGTTATAATTTTTAAAGTGAAATAACGTTATTTTTTCACATTTCTATATACTGATTATTTTCAATTGGGATTTTTCAAACATTATGCCGCGGCCTTAAATCATCACCAAAACTCTTAATATCATAAATTGTATCTCATTGATGCTGATATTTTCAGTTTCATTAGTATAATCATCGTCACGATAAAATCCTTTCACACCGAGCCATATCATAAAATTATTCTTAAATATTATAATAACAGTATATATTTGATTCAGTTTATGATTGTTTGCACTTATAGCTGAACATATTGCTTGGTTTTTAAATAACTCATATTATTGGTACGGAGTATTACAATTTTTATTATTTCTCAAATTGTATGGGGATTTTGGTTTTTTTTTCAAAAAGTCTAGAATTTTTTTATAATTGTTGAATAAATAAGGAAATGTAGAATTCCATACTTTTGAAACATATTTGCATGCGTCCGCTTATTTCAGATGATATATTATTTTTATTACTTGCCTTAGAAGTTTAAATATAATTTTTGTATTATGATTTTCTGATCCCCAGATGGGTCCATCATAGCAAAGATAAATACCCCCTTTGCATAAAACCTGCATAATCAGCGAATTTCAAATGGTACTTCACTAAGTCATGAAGCCACTTACCAACTTGAATCAAAGCATATTAATAAATAAGCGAGATACTATGACATTTTATTAATTCCCCATAAGAAAAACATTAGGACTGAGTATGCAGGTTTGCTGCTTCAAGGACCAAAAATCTGAACTTTATGCAAATACCAATGGGTAATCACCTCCAGATAAATCAACATACCAAGTTTTACAATTTATGTTAATAAAAAAGCAAGATATAACATGTTTATTATTCTCCATAAGAATAACATTATAGCTGCTGATTACGCAGGTTTGCTGCCATGGGGACCACAACAAATGAGTGTTGTATGCAAATAGCGTTAAAGCCCAACCATGTAAAGCCACATACCAAGTTTCATTAATAAGCGTGATACACATTTTTACTTATTCTCCATAAGATTAACATTGGACAACGTACTGTGTTTAGCACTCTCAATATCTTGGTAACCAATTAACGTAGAGTGATGATCAAAATACAAATTTTGTTTAAGCTGGATTTAATGGTGTAAGCCAAAATTTGGGTTTACAAATTATTATATGAAAAAAGTTCAAAACAAACTTTTTGGGTACAAAACCCCCCAAAACCCCCCAAAACCCCCCTTAAAGTAGAGCGACCTGTCTGGTTCTCGAACTTATGAAAATAGATGCTGCCTTACACGTTTATACCAAATTTCATCAAGATCGGACCATTTTTACGAAAGTTATCGTGCCTACGGACACACACACACACACAGACACACACACACACACACACACACACACACACACACACACACACACACACACACACACACACACACATATATATATATATATATATATATGATTTTGAACGAATGATGTTTTTGCCATCAGAGGGCCTCAAAACCAAAAGTTATCATGGTCCCGGGGGGGTCTTACCATGCCACCTATGATAATATCTGCTTCCCTATAGGGGAAATTCGGTAAAAACTAAATAGGTTGCAGCTATTAGTAATTAGTAGTGGAATGTGATACAAATTTCCTGCTCGTAAATATTGCAGATGACATTTTAGAGCACATCATCTCAATAATTATGTAAATCTTACTTCAAATTTTGATCGAGAGTTATGCCTAAACAATCAATTTCATAGCAATTAGTAATTAATGATTCGTCCATTAGTATATTATTTATAGTTTTATTTTTTTAAGACATTTTACAGAAATTAAACATTTTGTTGACACTTTAGAGGAGATTTGTTCATGGTATGTTTTGTTTGCTAGTTCTCCCCTTAGTAATAAACTAACTATATATAATATATAAAGAACTCAATTATGAGAAATCAATAATTCTTGTTTATTTGAAATAGCTATTCAAATTTCGAATTTATCAATAGGGATTGTATGGTTTTAATATTCTATATAACGTCCTTCCCTAAATAAAAATCTTTAAAATATTATAAAGATTATAAATAGTGAAGTATTTTTATAATACAGAGTAATGATTAAGAAGTGAATACGATTAAAATTTCAATAAGAATTTTAAGTGACCATTGTTAATTATGAATAAGCTGTATTCTTTCCTGAAACAACTATTCATCTTCCCTAAACAAATAAATGATGCGAATTATTATAAATTATCAATATTATATAAATAAACACAGACAGCCACTTGAAAATTACATGGCTCATTTCATATTTGTTTCTTTTGAAAATCTTCTCTAGACACATACATTTGAAATAAGATTGTTTTAATTACAACAGTTGCGAACTAAGTTTAGTTGCCCTAGAGATTACGGCAATCCTATTAGGAAGCTAAGCAGTGAGCTCCTCACATGTTTCCTGAGACGTGTGATAACTTTATCACTACGTTACAGAGACACCAGCCTTAAACAATGCGAGGTTTTATTGAAAAACGTAAAATAAAAACCATGTACTGTAATTGAAACACAAATATTCCAATAGCAACTCTACAACTTCGTTCCCCTAGTGTTAATGTTAACTAGGACAACAGTATTATGCGTAAATATCATTATTGTTCTTGCGGTATACTGGAAAAAATACAATTTTATAAATTCAAAAACCAATCTGGCTAACTAGTCCGTATGCATGTTCTATTTTGTATGATTAAGATATATATATATTTTTTTTTTTGTTTTATTATAGGTATTTCTGCTCCTATGTGTTATCTGAAATTCATGCTCCTGTACGCTTTATGATGTTGATTCTTTAATTTGTTGGATCACCTTACTCTATTGAGCTTTAAATGTACCATGATTATCTTAAGAGGAAAATTGTATTTAAACAGATATCAAACACGCCTAACGAAATGGACTTCACAAACTTTTTTAAGAAAACGAAACCACATGCTATGTGTTACAATTTATTGTGCTGTGGTGTTAAATGTCACTGTAGTGTCAAAGCATTGTAATAAAGTTTACATTACTTTGGACTTCTGGGGCCGTATGAAACACAATTTGTCAAAAACCAGTTTTAATGCATTATAATTTCAACGACCAATTTGAAAGTAAGGTAGTTTTCTAATTATGTCCTATATTTTAAACACATCTCATATATTTATAACCTATATTGGCAATCGAGTCTACATATAAATGGTGTAATATCTAATTGTATATAGAACGAATTGGTAATTACTTACAAAAAGTAGCCCAACGTGGCATTCGCTTGCAATCACAGAACACTGTTATGTTTGATAAGTTAGTTAAATTTGTTAAATCACTTAGGGGACCGAGCTTTGCTCAAAAATCCATTCAGTTTGTTAAAATTATTAGAGTACTTATCACGGTTGTTCTCCAAGGCAAGCGTATTTGCTTTCCTTATGTGCTCGTTTCATTTTGGTGATTTCCAATTTATATTAAATTTTCAGTTTGAATGGTTCTCGCAATTTATACACAAACGAATCATGCAAATTTAAAGTTATGTACACATAGTTTCTAATCACTATTCTCACAAAAATAACATGATCCTATACCAAGTGAGAGTTATTTTTACGGTTGAATGGTTGCTTTTGAACAGCTGTTATGTTTTTTATTACTTTTATTTACAAATCTTAACCATAACCCCAATGTCAGTTTTGTTCTAATATATATTCTATACAATACTATATTTTCCATGAATGAGGCCTGTTTAGGACACATTTATCAACCCATAAATTCGATAGTTCCATTTAAGTAAAGCACTTTTGAGGCAGGAGAAGGCAAAGGTTTAATTCTGATGTATTCACTATCCTCCTAAAACATGTATGTTAAATGTATGTTAAATCGGTTCGGTTAACTATTAACGTCAGTGATGAATAAATTAAAATTTTAAAGGCCGACGGAGAAGATAAGTCCTAAAGAGCATACAGGATGGAAAGTAGAGGCCTATTTCTTACTATAGTGCATTGTCTGCTGTTTTTCTACCAAATATTTGCTCAATCGGTCTAGTTATAATTAAAATGGAAATGTTGAACGTTGTAAGGACCAAGCCTCGTTGGAACGGGAAAAAGCCCTTAACTGTTTCATTTTTGGGATAGACCCATATTCTGATGACATAACTGATGAATTAACTAAGAATATATAATCCATGTATTTGATGAGTGTGCCCCGACAGTGAGAAAAAGAGTAACAAGAAAGAAATCTCCATGGAGAGATTTAAATGTGGAACACCTCACTAAAGTGAAGAACAAATTTAAAAAAACCTATCTGACTTTAAAAACACAAGCTTCTAGAAATGCATACTGTAAGGCTCGTAATCCACTAAATGTAGCAATACGTTTGGCAAAAAGCAATATTTCACTGAGAATTTAAAAACTGAAAACCCTAAGACATTCTGGGCTACACTACGAGCAGGTGGTGTCATGAAATCAGCTGAAGTAACAGAGCATTCTGTTGGACTAGAAGAGTTAAATAATTACTTTTCAACAATGGGTTGTGGCAAGAACGTATGCACAGACAAATTAAGATTCTTTAACAGCAATAAATGTACAGGAGTAACTTCTCCCTTCATGTTTGCTCCTGTTTCAGAAAGCAAGGTAAAGGAGTTGATGAACAGCATAACAAGTACCGCATTTGGTGTGGATGGAATATCCATAAAAATGTTAAGAGAATTAAGCCCTTTCTGCATTTGGTGCAATTGCCCACTTGATCAATGTTTCATTGAAAAATGGTCACTTCCCTTCAAGCTGGAAGCAGAGCGTGGTGATTCCTCTTCCAAAAACTCATGATCCTTCTTTAGCCTCCGAGTTCCGACCAATTTCAATCCTCCCTGTTATATCCAAAATACTGGAAAAGGTCGTTTCTGAACAAATGGTTTCTTTCTTGGAATCTGAAGGGTTATTGCCTGAAACCCACCCAGTCAGGATTTAGGAAAGGTTTTAGTACTTGTACTGGGCTTCTGAATGTGCTTGATGAAATTATCTCTGCTAGGGATGGTGGCCTGGAGAGCTTAATGACTGCATTAGATTTCTCCCAAGCTTTTGACTCTGTTAGCTTCGACTTGCTCATAGCTAAGCTACGTTTTTATAATTTTGACGAAACTTCGATTAGATGGTTTTCATCTTATCTGACTGGGCGAACTCAGTGTACTAAGGTTAACGGACAGTTGTCGGCGGCTCTTCCAAGTTCTGTAGGTGTTCCTCAAGGTTCTTGCCTTGGACCTATTCTCTTTCTTCTATACACAGCAGATTTGAAGGATCAGTTGAATTTCTGTTCACTGCACTCTTACGGTGATGATTCAAAACTGCTGATATCCTTTAAGCCTTCAGAAGCAGAAGAGGCTGTGCGCTGTGTCAACTCTGATTTGGAGAAGGTCAAGAGATGGTCGGATGATCATGGTCTTCTACTAAATTCTAGTAAATGTTCGGTCTTGTTTGTTGACTCGTTGTCCTCGAGGAGTCAACTGGGAGCTAGGAGTGTTGACGGGAGCATCCTTTTGGACGGCAAACCACTGAGGTCAAGTAACTCTCTTAAGGTTCTTGGTGTCACTCTTGACTCCCATCTTGATTTTTCTGGCAACGTGAATTCCATATGTAAAACCGTTATAGTAAGATTGAAAACTCTTCTCAGATTTAGCACAATTTTAGCAGAGTCCTCTAAACTGGAAATCATACGATCGACAATCTTTCCTGTCATTCAATATTCTCTCCCAGTTTTTTCCTCTTGTCTAACACGGGAAAATGAGATGGTTCTCACCCGATTACAGAACAGAGCTCTGAGTTTCGTTTACAACCTGAACAAATTTGACCATATCAGTGAGTTCAGGTTAAGTGCTAGGGTTTTATCAATAATGAACCTCTCTGATTTGCAAACTGTCAAGTTAGTCCACAAAGTTCTGCAGGCTGGGAAACCTGAATATCTAAGAAAAAAGCTAGTGTTTAGACATCAAATCAATGTGCGCAGTACTCGACAGGATTGCCTGTTGCACCTGCCAAAAACAAAATTAGAAACTGGGAAAAGGGCATTTAGATACTTTGGACCACAAACATACAATGCTTTGCCACTTAGTTTAAGGAATGTCAGTTATTCTAGGTTTAAAAAATATGTAAAAGAATTGTATATTTGATATTTTTTTGTAAATATTAGGCACAAGACCATTTAGATATATAATTGTTATTTTTATTTTTGTTGTTGTTGTATTTCTTTGTATAATGTTGACAAGAGTTGTCATGTAAACCAGAGTCATACTTTGATGAACGCTTGCTCAATAAAGTTATTATTTATTTATTTATTTATTTTTATTCTTCCATATATCTGCTTCATAACTCTTTTAGTTTGCTGGATTTAATGAAGGTGGCATTAAAATCGTACAAAATATTCGGCATTTAATCACAAAGGCTACCAAGACAAACTGAGCTTTAAATACCATGTTGTAAGGGCTTAAGTGTTATGTTGCCAATGCTTCATTGCCATGTTGTTATTTTATATGGTTTAGTATACCTTTCTAGAGATGTAAGGCAGACGTGTTTCCTCCTCCGTGATACTCCATTCTGTGTTAAAATATAATTAGCTGACTAAATGCTCATTAGAACAAATATGGTGCATTCTGCAGGAAAGGATAACTAACCTGTACCTTTAGGATCGACTTTGTCCGGCACTCCTCCCAAGTCAGTGTCGTACTATGGTTTAACACCTCTAAAAGGATTCCGCCTCAACACGAAAAGGGGCAAAATATTTTATTTAATTCAGTACAGTATTTTTTTACGAAACGCAGAACAAATCTGGCTTATAAACAAATAGACAGGTAAACAATTTTGTTTATAAAAATATATATATCTCCACTACCTACAACATTCCACTGTTCAGAGCGATGTAGAAAAATAACTTATTTAATTTATATAGATAAATACGTTCCTTACCTGAAAAATATGATATTGCTAATAACCTGTCCGTAATGTATTAACAGCTGCAATTCAAATCAAATTATTCCCTATATTCATCTTATGGTCAAAAAACGAACTTTGAGGGTGGCCTGTGCCCATCAGATTAATAATATCTAAAAATGAAAACCATTATGCACAACTACGAATCAGGACGAATATTCTGATACCTCAATCGTTAAAATCGGCTTAGAAATAACGGAGGAGATTTCTTAATAAAAATCGGCTTAGCAAATTAGTATATAAGATTTACATTACAATCAGCTGAATAACTAAATTAAATATAACTCTATAAGGTTAACATTGAAACTTTGAGAGCTCGTGAGGCAAAAACACATCTAGAGGTTAACTTTCGATTGATACCAAACATGTATATAAAATGATATTTTTAGGGGTCGAAAATTGCCAAACAAAAATCAATAAATTCTTTTAGTAATATATATAGAGTTTCAATATTCAGCTGTGCAGCTTATTTAAGTGGTTTTGAAACGATGTAATACGTGCCACTAAGTATGAAAAGTATACAGCTAGTTAGGATACATCAACTGAAGATGTATAGATATAATTTGGGAAAACGTTTGATTAAACGCTCTCCAGACAAAACGCTGTCTAAATGGATCTGTTAATTTAAAAGCTGTGGAGAGTCCAGCTTCGTTTAGCTTGGCGGGATGGGATGTGGCTAGTTGATACAAAAGTGATAAATACGTATACATACCAGTTTATATAGCTCATTTCATAGAACTAGACATAACATGTGTATATCTAAATTTCACGATGTGACTAGACATGACTTTTCCCCATCCTTCTTAAAATTATATAAATATTATATTTTGAATGTTACACAGTGAAACAACGAACACGCTTAGTGAGATCTGTGAAGGTTATATCTCACGATTGTAGGTAAATTAAAAGGGAATAAAAACCTGAACGACCCAATTTAACTAGATTTAAATTGGGAAATTTATAATCAAATTTGGCAATCGCCTATAATCAAATTCCCAAAAGGTGCTGTTAGTATAATTATATCCCAAATTAATATTGAGTATAGTTAATACATTGGTTTAAAGACATTTTGAATACATTTTAACACGGTAAAAATGTGAAGGGGATATTCAGGAATGCTTCCCAAGTGGTTGAAATGGCGAAAGGTCCTGAGAGTGTTTACAAAGTAAGTTAGGGTCAACTGTTGTGCGCTACTCCATCACTCCATTCAAGAGTCCACGATCGCCAGGCTGTACATTCCTTTTTAAGAATTCAAACCAATTTCTTTCGAGGACCTGCACCCAACACAGGAGTACTTATTTAGTCTATACAGCGTTTTTTTTTTGCAATCTAAAGTTGTGAAGTACAAACTACAACTATTTGACGTAACTAAAATATTTTCTTTTGGGAATTATTGCTATAACCAATAATACTTCTTATAACTTCATAATTGATACTTGTTATTGTTTATACGACGTTATCAATAAAATAGATAACTACAAAGATAATAACAATGCAACCGTCCACCCATTCAAAAAAGTAAAAAACACATATCTATAACACTAATGTAATAGACTTGAGTTTAAAATATCAATAAATAAAATACAATTCGTACAGCAATGCAAACCAGCTGGAGGATATTAAATAAAGGAAGTAGGACTGCGGACCTATAAACTTATATTTACCTTAAACAGTGACTTTTGGTACTTTTAAATCGGGATACTGTTGTAGTTCAACTTCTGTGAGGAGGAAGTTAATCCTCTGGAAACATATACTTATAGATAATAAAAAATACTTGCCAACTTGATTTGTATAACAGTTTAATATGATTAAGGATCAGAAGGAATTACATTAGTCATATGTTATATCTATATTACCTTTGGAATAATTAAAAAAATAATATTGTTAGTTCTTCTCTTTAACGTACTTAAACAATATCTACATGATCAGAGATAACTAAAACATTAGTCTTTTGGGTTATGAGAGCTCATGCGAGTCTGCTAGATATGTCTACCTTCACCAAAGTTTCTGCAGGCCAACAAACTTGAAGCTAATTATAAATGAACAACTCAATCTATGTAAAGTGTTAATGAAGGTAAGGAATTACTGATAAAACTCCTCCCCTGGGGCAGTGATAAGTTTCTCATGTAAAATGCATAGCTCCCGCCGTTGTTGCCTGTTCGTTTGGGGTTTGGAAAAGCAGCTCTCTAAATTACCCCCGTTTACTTTCTTCAACTTCATCGGCTTCTCTGCTATTTATTTATTTTATGTTGGATTAGAGAACCTTGCGTTGAGACTTAGTCAAAAATCCATATACTAAATGTGTTTTTTTTTAGAAAATTACAATATCACTTTAATTAAAAGTGGCTGTGTTCATTATCATAAGGTGACACCAAGAGACATTCAAATACCTCTTTATCCCATATATTTAACCGGGGATGCATAGGTAAAGTAAACTAATTAAATAATCATCGAAATTACAAAGACATACATAAATAATACATTAGGCAAAAAATATACACGACATTTAATATACACAACCTTCCAAGGGCAATACAATTTATATAATATTTAACAGTTATTACTTTCTAATAATACAGATATTTTTATGAAATTCGTAAGTGCCTTGGTTTCAGACCACATGAGATTAGTTCAATAAAAAAATAGAATACCATAAATATCCTGAAAATGTAGATACTCTGTAGATTTATTATTCATAAATAATTCAAAATTTAAAATCATGAACGTTTAAAATTGAATGCTTGATTACAAGACATCAGAGCGAGAGCGAAGGAATGGCCAAACGTATTTTAAATCGTCATTTTGCAATATTAGGAATAAACTAATATTAAGTTCACTCCACAATTGAAGCTATGTTCAATGCTATATGATTTAGTTTAAAAAAGTATATGACAACATTAAATACAATACGGGTAACAGTAAAGCTTACGTCGTCGGTGTCTAATGCGTCCGGGTTGTGACAAACAAGGGGATTGGTTTAGAGTCATGTCACTGATAAACCTTGACAACTGCATTTCAGGTTTAAACTTGCGTCATATTTTCTCCTGCTTTCCGACAGAAACAATTTTATTTAAGTATTTGAATATATTTGCCAAAGGAATGACTTTCTAAAAATATTTAAAAGGAAGGTTTCATCAGTCCTCCCCCACATAAGGATTTAAATGCAGGTCAACGTGGTAGATGTAAAATTCATCTACTCCCGTATAAATTTACAAATGTAAATACTAAATTACAAAAGTAACTTTTTAATGTCGTTGGATAGCGTTAAGTACTAAATTCAATGTTAGTTTCTAGGGTATACACGGTGAAAGACGTTATAGTTGTGGAATACTTTGCATGGATTAAGTTTGATATAAAAATTAACTTATTTGTCTTAGTTAAAAACCAATATCATTTTTGGAAATGGATTTGATTTAATTATTGTAGTATACATATATGTATAAATATTTAGTAGCAGCTTTTATACCTTGAGAGTATTACAGAAAGTATATTAAATAAAATTGTCAAATAAAACTGTTTGCAGCTTTCGCAGATAATCCAGGCATGGATAAAAGCTGTCATAATGAATTGTAATACTGTACGGAAAGAAAATCAACTTACAATAGTTATTTATGTATTAAGAGCGTAAAGTAGGTCTTTGTCGCTTTGGTGAAAAAGGTAAATTTCCGAATCGCATTCCCAATTTTGTCCTAAAACTGCAATAGTTGATACCACAAACATACAAAAATTCATTATCATCCGTGGTTTATGAATTCGAGAGATTGAGGCTATAAAAAACGAGTCAGTTAGCTTGATCCAAATTAACAATCAAACAGATGTATATTAGCTGTCATTAAGCGGAAAAGTAAAGCCCAGCGAGCAAAAAAAGGCGTTTCGCTCGTTAAACAGAAAACAGTGGTTTTACGATTAATTTTTAGATAGAAAAGAAGCGCTTTATGCTCGGTTGCAGAAAAACATATTTTCAATACTTTAAATACCTGCAAAAATGTTGCATTGTTATTTTTTACCTCAGAAAAGGCTGTTTGCTATTTAATTTATTCTAAGTTTTCTTTAATAAACCTACGTGTTTAAATGATATGAAATATGCACGAAAATAATTTTTATAACAGTATTTTATTTACAGCACAATTACTAATTTCATAGTCCAATTTAATCACTAAATTTATATTAAGCAATACATGTAGCTTCTAATGAGCAATGATGAGTTATTGTCGGTACGTAGTCAGTGTAGGTGACGCAGACTGCCTGCTCCATACTAATGATTACTGTTGTTAAAATTACAATAAAGTCTGTATCTATTTTTCTAAAAATTAGGTATTACATTACGTTCATTCAAAGCTTGGATCTTCTAGAAAAAATTAATAAATACAAATATATCAAATTTAAATAATTAATTTACTATACAAGCGTTTCAGAGTGTATATGTAAGGATTTAATATAAAACAGTCATAATATAGTATATTAATCCATATTTGAAGGTCAAGTTGAATTATAAAATTTGTTGAAAATAAAATGTAAGTTCGAAAAAACTTAATATGTAATACGTATAATGTTTTCTCAAATATAATTTAGAGTCATGGATGTTTACAATTGTATTAACTAAAGGTAGAGACACATTAATTTGTTCATATAAATATGTTTAGTTCTTATAGAATTGTGCATATGACGTAGTGTAGTTTTAAACACTAGAAGCGATAAAGTCCAAATAAATCAACAAATAAATTCAAATCCATCGCTATTATGAGTTTCAAAAATACAGAATTAGTTGTTCCATTATATAGTTTTATTTGTAAGCGGCTTTTTAAATGACGTTTAAAAAGTCGATAGTTTGAACAATTTTTTTTTATATTTAATGTTTTTTAATATTTTCAAGTCAGCTATGAACTAATTGTAGCCCATGAGGTAAAGGCCAATCCTCTTAAGGAGCTAAGCGTAGACTCACAAGTGTCCGGAGTTGCGTGATAACGTTATCACTTTGCAACAGAACCTGCTTATCATCACAACTCCTTAGATATTAAATTATCAACCACATATTTTGAAACCGCTTAGGTATTGTTTTATAGTCCACAATAACTCAACTAACATAATCTGTAACTAAGTAAGTCAGTACAATTCAAAGATTTCGCTTACATTTATATATATACTAGCTGATGTACTCGTTCTTTGCACAGGGGTCTTTACCCATTCAATAGTCAGTACAATTTGCTTTTTAGTTAGCTTGAAACAGCTGATCTTGCTTCTGCTCTTTAAGCTGTCAAATTGAAGTGTCCTCAGCTGTTCGCATCACAGTTTCTGAATGTTTACTTTCTTCTGAAATGTAAACATTAAAGTTTAGGACGTTCACGAGGCGTAGCCCGAGGGGATTTTAAGGAAGTTAATAGGCGTATGTGTTGCATGGATTCAAGATTTACCTTTGTGTAAAGTTTCAGCCCAGTCGGTTCAATAGTTTTTGCGTTCACCCGGAACATCAGACAGACAGACAGACAGATAGACAGACAGGCAGACAGACAGACAGACAGACAGACATCACCTCTTCTTTATAATGTTACTAGCTGATGTACCCGTTCTTCACACAGGTGTTTTCTTTACCCGTTCTTTAGTCAATGCAATTTGAATTTTAGTTAGCTTGAAATAGGTGTTATTGCTTCTGCTCTTTAAGCTGTCAGATGGAAGTATCCACAGCTGTTCGCATTACAGTTTCAGAATGTTTAATTTCTTCTGAATTGTAAACATTGAAACTTAGGAAGTTCAGGGGGTGTAGCCCGAGGGGATTTTAAGGATGTGAATAGGCCTATGTGTTGCATGGGTTCAAGATCTACCTTTGCGTAAAGTTTCAGCCCAGTCGGTTCAGTAGTTTTTGCATTTACCCGGAACATCAGACAGACAGACAGACCGATAGACAGACAGACAGACAGATAGACAGAAACCACCTCTTCTTTATAAGATATATATATATATATATATATATATATATATATATATAAACATTCTAATGATCAAAGAAAAAAAACATTAAACTGTATACTGTTTAGACCAACAGTGTAAATCAACGAATTTTTTCATTAAAAAAGGATTTATAACTTAAAAGTTAAATAAATACTGCCTTTATAGATTTATTTATCTATGAAATACATTTTTTTATTGATTTTACATTTTAAATTGACAACTTGATTTAAAAAAATAAGCAATTCAAAACAAATTGAATTAAAACCAACACATTTTCATGTTAACAATTGTATTTTAATCATCGATTATCTAATAGTATCAAAAAATTAACTTGTAATTTATTTACACCATTAATAGATTTTAAATCTTTTCTCTTAGGCCAGAAGATAACAATCTATGGTCTAAAATCTAGACAATGTTAATTCAATGTCAGTTAAAGATTATTGAACATGCAAAGAGGCCAGGCAACAAATTCCGTAATTCAATAATCAAAAATATATGATAAATACGTAAAACTGATTGTTTATTTTTAGATAAGTTTTCTTGTTTAAGTTTAAGATACTAACTATTTAATTCATACAAATAAATAATTTAATACGTACAAATAAATAAATAAGTTAATCATTCAATTTGATAATAAAATAACATTGACCACCAATGTGTATAAGTGTATAAATGTGTATAAATGGCTCTCCTTAAACAATTGTTATGTAAATATTAACCCACAGATATCTAAGCGTTGAAGGTTTTAGGGCGCGAAGGTCTGACGGGCACTGACTTGGTTAACAGCTTTACAATGGAGCTCTTCTACAAAGAGACTTTGCAATCACCTAAAACGGACTCTCTCGTCTCTTCAAATATATTATAATTTATATTTCTTTGCGTCTTCTGTTTCTTTACTATCTTATTCAGGTATATGTTTACTAAAACATCAATAAAACAAATTAGAAGGATTCCTTCTTAATCCAGTGCCTGATAAAACAAAAACAAGTGTTTCACAAAACGTTACATATGATGGAAATACACAATATTAAATTTGTAAATCATCAACACATACAACACAAGTAGGTGTCAGCATCTGAAGTTGAAATGGAAACCAAGACATAATAATATCTTAAACTATTCTATTGATTAATGAGCTTGGGGATCACGAGCCATTGTCTAGCAGTTCCAGAGACGATTTTCTGCTTTTCTTATGTGATTCAGAGTCATTCGAATTTTGTGAACTGTGAGGACGAGTATACAAACTGAAACATCAACTAAACGATTAAATGATTACATAATTTTGTTTCTAATCTAAATTAAACTAATGTTGTATAAAATATTACTAGTAGACATAAACATTTTTAGAAAAATAATCACTTCACATTACGAAAAACTCTTCCTAACTTGCAAAACAGCAAGTGATGTTAGACAACTACATGTATCTATAAGACAAATATTAAAATATTAAAATGATTGTTGACAATCTATGACACAATGCACAATCCAGTTGTATTACACATGTTAGTAGTCATTTGTATCCACGTATTTAGTAATCCAAGCGTTAATGTTTCAAGACTGT
The DNA here is from genome assembly GCA_963675035.1 of Allygus modestus. NCBI lineage: Eukaryota > Metazoa > Arthropoda > Insecta > Hemiptera > Cicadellidae > Allygus > Allygus modestus. The sequence continues at coordinate 313,950,818 of OY776112.1, forward strand.
GTGTATTAGTTGTTCATAGCTAGAGGAAGGAAAACTCCATTACCGCTTATCGCAGGCACCGCCACTCCAAGGGCGAGAATATGACTTTAATAACAGTTTTGTTGATGGCGGTTTTTACAAGAGCTGCTCTGGGATATTTAAACTAATGGTAGATCCTTATGTACTGTTTTTTCTTAAAGTTCCCATTATATAATCTTTCTTCCTTTCTTAAATGCATTTTAATTCAGTTCTTTTTTGGTAATTTTAACTAAAATTAAAATTAAATTTCGAGTTAAATAATCGTCTTTTTAAACCTTATTGCACGTATAGACCCACTGCAGCGCCATACATTTCGCCATACAATACTAAGGGATTGTTCTAAACAACATCATGAAGTATAAGTTCGTGAAAGTATTAAAGTAAGTTGCAGCAACTTATATTACGCGTGATGATTGTTAAGGTATCACTGTAAATGCAAGCACACAGTTTAACGTAATTTAAAATTACTTTTCAATATATTTATTAATTTACACCTTATTAAAACATATTTATATCGCAGTATTTTTTATGGAATGTGTATTTTTGTGTGTATTTAAGGTCTTGATCCTTTGCTTCTTTAGCTGTAAACCAAATCCTTAACTATTATAATACGTCATAAGGATATTGATTATGCCTCTGTACATTGCCTTCACGCGTCGGGCGTCCATCGACTTGGATTAACTCTCTATTGTGCCGGTATTTTGCCTTTGACCGAATGGGGCGGCGGCGCGGCACCAGTAAAATGAACTGCAACCCACCATATAATTAACTGTAACGTTGGGGCCTTTGAGTGTCCGTCCGTTTGATAGTGTATAAATTTTTAATACGTTCACACTAATAAAAATTCTTGCTATCATAGATGGGCAGGTATGTGCTTTTTCATTTCATATGTTTATAGTTTTTAACATTACATCAAAATCAGGCTTTCACGAAACGTTTAATATTGCGAAGCTTTGATGGGCTTATGCTAATTTGATATGCATTCAATAATTACAAATTATGTAATTATTGAATATTATTGTATTTTAAAATTATAAACATATTTATTCTCGATTCGTATATTTTACATAAGGGACAAAACAGTACAAAATGAGTAAAATAAGAAGGTACATATGTGCTCTAGGTGATGCCTTACATGAGACTATTTATATTTAACATTATTTATCGATGACTACTTAGGAAATGTTTGCGATGGATAAAGCCTAGTTATCAGTTTTCCAACAAACAATTAAACCATCATTAAATTAACATTAAACCACTGAAATGTATATACGATGTGTAAAAAACTTTAAATTAATCTTTAAGTATAGGTAGGTATAGGTATTTGTTGATCAATGATATATCACTATTATTTGTTTTTATGGATGATTATTTACAGTACTCGTTTCTAGCTCAAAATAAAACCTGGATGCCTTTTACTTACGTCGTACCTACATAAAGTTCAGAATCGCTGTTATCATTTGATGTTTTTATATATTAAAGGTAAACTTTCATCTGTTATTTTCCTATATACTCATCCCAGTTTCCTACTATTTATATTTCTCTCAGTTAAGTTAAAATTAGTTTTGTTGATTTGCTGTATGTGGTTTGTTACATAATCGTATATATCTGTGATTATTTATATTAATATTATTATATACTATTGTTGTTTCTAAACTACTTGTTTATTGGTCTGATAGTCATGATGCAACTTTAGAAAATATTTGTGTACAGATTTGTTTGTTATTCCATCGGTTTTTTTTAACAAGTATTGGCGAAACTTACATGTATATTGGTATTAGCATTGCATATGTATATGTATTAGTATTAGTAGTATGGAATGTGTTTCATGATTAGGAATAATAAAATTAGGAAAACACACATATGTGATCTTAATCTTTTAAGGAATAGGTTTATTTTATTATTGCTTACAATACTTATGTCTTAGTGAATTTATACCGTAAGATACATTATAAACATAATCAGCATGACAAATATGCACCAACCCAGAATTAGCATAAGTCATATGATACTAAGACATGTTATTACTGTAGGTGCTGCAGCATTACAACAATACAATGACTTATGCTGCTTATACAATGCAGGTATAGCTACTAATACACTAATTATGGTATGCAATTGGTACAAGACAGAATGTTCTAATACGCTAACATTTTGTAAATATACTTTTCTTTTTACGTAATTAAACGGATTATTTTCTTATTCAAATCAATCAGGATAAAATCAACCACGTCTTACAACACTGCTAAATATGTTTACTCCTATATTGCAATGAAATTTAATACGGCAGATACATAAACGGCAATAAATTATGGTAAAAGGGGATAAATTTAGCCGTTTATAATCACGCCCAATCAGGAAATGTATTTTATCCTGATTGATTGTAACACAACGTATAATGCTGCTCATGAAACAATTTATCTAGATTATTGTTTCAAATATGATGTACTCGAAAGTTATCAAGGGTCTTTGATGTGTTAGTGTTTAATTTAGTTTCAAGCCTGTTACATGACGATAAAGTAACGTAAGGAGCTTTGGAACATGTAAGTTATTTATCGATATAATTTTTAAGAGGTTTATTTTGACACCAATCAGTTAAACTATCGTTAAGAATCGATCACATGAGTGAACTTTTTACAAACACTGTCATAATATAACCGTTATATTTTTTCCAAGGCTAATAACATTATAATATTTGTTAAATGTAATTGGGAATCATAATTGCAACAGTATATATAACCCACAAATCTGCTTGAAACCTCGCTATTGAACGGTTGATATCTGCAACAATTATTAGGGATTAAAACTCTATTATAAATGAAATCAAACTAAATATTGATTACATCACCTTCAAATTACAAAGTGAATCATACGTCTATTTTATGTATTTATGAGAAAAAAAACTGTTCTTTCTGAAAATGTTTCACCTAATTTTTCATCATTGCAAACATATATTAGAAAAAAACTGGTGATAAAAATTGCTGAGACTAAAAAAATTAACAGGCTTGAAAATAGTCAGATTTTAGTGATTTAAACACAGCATGTATATTATAAGGTTGATAGAAGGTACAAAGTAAAATATCAAGCGAAACTTGTACATGGAGTTTGAATAGGACTGTAATACTTATTTTTTCAGGTTTAAAACGTAAACCTCAAATAAGAGTAAGCTTAATTATTGCGACATTCACATTTGAAAAAGATTGTGCAGAACAAAGAATAAGTTATTTTGAGTACTTCTTTATTTAAAAATTTTATGTGAGAGCAGATAAAATATGAAACAATTAGCAGGGATAGTTTTACAGAATTATCATAATGTTACGTTTTATTAAAACATAATCTGTAAGCGTTTTCATTGGTTAAGTGAATTATTATTTAACGTTATCAGTAACCATATAATTATTGATTACTCTTAATCACTTTAAAACTCTTAAGAATATTTTCCATGGTTACTCCCAGTCATTTGTAATTACAAAACAATGTTTTTGACGTTTAGCCTTTTTTCCGTTTGCATAAAGGTAAGAAAGGATTAAAACATACTATTATAAGTCATATTTATTTGTTATCAGACAACATAACAGTCAAATTTCAATAAATTGTAAAGTAAATCTGAGAAGCAAATTTACATATAAACAAGATATTCAATTTCACAACCTCTCTCAATTGGCTCATTCTTTCTGAGAAACGTTTTACAGAGGGTTTGTTTACGCTCTTTCCTATGCCAAATTACTCGGGCGAAGGTTTATCGCTGCGATATTTCTTCAGAAAACAATAAGTCGGGGCGTGTTGAACCTGATAAATCTGTCTTCCGAATAAGAGCCTTTTATTGAATACCTGATTTACAAACTAACTTTTATAACTTGTATAAGTATACAGTAAAATGTATTGTCCACAGTAATGAAATGTTATATTAGTTACAATAAATGTATATATTACATGTAATTAAATAAAAATATATAAGATCCGTATTGCTTTGAGGGTTTCAACAATACTTTCTAAACCAAATGAAAATTTAGAACAGATTTAGTCTAACCTATTCATATATGATAGTAAAATATATTATGTCACAGCAAACAGTTTAATTTTAACATTTTTAAAACTAAATAGTTATATAAATTTATTATCTACCTTTTTCGTCTTATGTTACATTTTGGAAGGAATAAATTACCACTTAATAAAATTAGTATTGTTTGAATGCTAGTTGAAAAATACGTACAAACAAAAACAAGTATTATATGGAGTATTTTTTTCAAATGATTTACATGTCGACACATCATGTAATATCATCATAAATCACAAATAAATCACATCATAAATATAATATCAAAAGTAGGGATAAATGGAGTGTTCTGGGGCAGGAGGGACAGGAGGGACGCCCCCCCCGAGCCCCCCCCGAGCCCCCCCCCTGAGCCCCCCCCTCGCGAATTTTTTTTGCGAATTTTTTTGCGAATTTTTTTTGCGAATTTTTTTTGCGAATTTTTTTTTTGCGAATTTTTTTTTGCGAATATTAACCTAACCTAACCTAACCTAACCTAACCTAACCTAACCTAACCTAACCTAACCTAACCTAACCTAACCTAACCTAACCTAACCTAACCTAACCTAACCTATCCTAACCTAACCTAACCTCGGATCAGATTTCTGATTGCAGATTCTAGTTCGTCTAGTCGAGCCGAGAAATTTGAGTACCCACAACGTACATTTGTACGATGTAGGGGGGGGGCTATCTCGGTTACCTTAGGTCGGATCAGATTTCTGATTGCAGATTCTTGTTTGGCTACTCGAGCCGAGTAATTTGCATACCCACAACGTACATTTGGACGATGTAGGGGGGGGGCTATCTCGGTTACCATAGGTCGGATTTGAATTCTGATTGCAGATTCTTGTTCATATAGTCGAGCCGAGTCATTTGAGTACCCACAAAGTACCTTTGGACGATGTAGGGGGGGGCGGGCTATATAGGTTACCATAAGTCGGATTTGAATTCTGATTGCAGATTCTTGTTCGTCTAGTCGAGCCGAGTCATTTGAGTACCCACATCGTACACTTTGGATGATGTTTACAAAAAAGGGTCCCGCACCACACTTTTGACCTTCTTTTTTTTGCATTTTTGGAATCTCCTCGTCAAGCCGAGTATTCTCAGTACCCACATGACATACTTTGGATAATTAATACAAGAGTTGATCAGGGACAACCAACAGAGCTAGCCCATCAGCGCTTGCGGTCAATTGAACTACCAGTGAATGCAAATTTTGAGGAGAATATAATTGTACTCTGCACCGAGGCAGACGTTCACACAAATAACCGTCGCGTTCAGTCTCCTGTCTGGGAATGCGGATGTTGTAATTTGATACCTCGACTGGAGGGTGCAGGTGTTCACACAAAAAACCGACAAGTCGAGACCTGTCTGGGGTGCAGCTGCGCCCGACCTCATGAGGGACAGGAGGGACAGGAGGGACAGGAGGGACAGGAGGAGCCCCCCCCCTCCCCGGTCAAATAACCGTCACGTCACCCTAATGTCTGGGAATGTGGATGCTGTAATTTGATACCTCGACTGGAGGGCGACGCGACCCTTCCAGGAACCCATTATAGTCCGCCCGTATCGAGTTCCATTAGAGCAGGGTGGTCTTTACCCCAGACAGCGGTTGAGAGTTTTTGCCCCGACCTTCTCCGAAATCCATTAGTGGGGAGCGTCACCCCACATCACCAGCCCTCCTTCAGTTCAGTTAGAGAGTTCAGTGCCTGAAGACGTGTTAGTCCGATCCTGTTCCGTTCTACGCGATTTGTGTTAGTTGCTGGTTATCATCATTTGCGATTTGCGATTTGCGTAAAGCACCTTTGAACTATTTAAAACGTTCGTGTTGTGCTGTATTGTTTGTGATTATCCAAACTTATAATCCATATTAAAGATGAACGCCACACACGTTTGTACCATTTGTGGTTGTATTTACGTGCGTAGAAACAATTTGGTGCAACACCACATCAGATTCCACGGCTTGAGACCACAACTACCACCACCAACACCAACGCAGCAAGGTACGTTTTTTGCGTTGCATTATTGTTTTAATCAGACCTACATGTTAGTAATATAGGAATACGTTATGCAATATAACCGGAGAGTGATAACATTATAATTTATTTAACAGCTTTAACTATTTAGCGCGAATAGAGAACTCTTTGTTTTTTAAATTTAAAATTACATGACTATATCAATATAATTTAATTTTAATAACTTATGTTATTGCTCGCCCCATCAAGTCAAGTCATCAGAGTATCCACGTCACATACTTAAAAAAAAGTTTTAACCCGACCTTTCCGGGGGGGGGGGGGCACTGAGAATTTGAAAGTACTCTAAACAAAGGTAGGTGTTAAACATTTCACAATCTAATGGTTTTGTGGGTTTGCAGATGGAGAAGCTGCATGTCGGCTTTGTCAAGCCACATTCGTAGACCGGGGAGCTTTAGAGCGTCACATGGAAGCGAATCACCGAGTCATTCCACCCCGGGAGGTGATTGATGCTCCGCAGACGACTGCCTATGACAACCGACACTCCGATGAAGGTGAGAATCTACATTAAAATAACTTTTTCCCCTTGAAACTAATTACCTTTTTTATAATTATTTAACTAGGTACCTGAAGAAGAATGAGACCGTGACAACTGGGGTACTATTGATTTAATTGCTAGGGGGAGATTTTCGCTCCCCCTAAAACATAATGCTTCTTTAGGGTTGGCGCAGCTCAATATTGCAGCTACATCCTGCACATAGCTTTGAACCAGGTACATAGCTTTGAACCCCGAATCATAAATGTAGACAAACAGTACAGAAGATTACATTCCCTGTTTGAAAATTGATATTTTTAATTAAAAACTACATTTTGAAATGTGATTCTCGAGAGAGGGGAATTTGTATCTTTAGTTATCCTAATCTGTTTTTTGTTTTTAGTTTCAGATGAAGGACCGGGTCCTGGCCATCACACCTGCCATGAATACGGTCGCCGTTTCCGTCGTGAAATACACCTGCGTCGACATGTGGATTCGGTACACAGCAGAGTCCGCAGGTTCATATGCGACACATGCGGCGCCGAATTCAAGAGGGAAGACAACCTGCGTCGACACACCAAGCAATTTCACGGCGATGGTCAAGAACGGAGATTCCCTTGCTCATACTGCGGTCAGGATTTCAACCAGCTGTTCAACAAGGACCATCATGAGCGGTTCTCTTGCCCGATCATGAAGGACCTGATCCTGAACCGAGTGGCTATGATACAGGACGAACCCCAGCCAGGACCCAGCACGGAGCCACAACCTGGAACGAGCACACACCCACAACCCGATGATGTTGAGATGACTGGAGCAGGACAGTCAAGCCCCGTATTCTCACTCATTCAACGGGGTTTTCGCAACCGGCTCTTAACCTACCGTCTGCAGCGACCGATGGAGAATCTCATCACAATCGGAAAAGTGATGGCGTTGTTTATTGTGAGCCTTACGGAGTTGCTTGAGAACACCTTGGCGAAACACCGCAGCATTAAGGTCAACTTGAAGCTGGAGTGTGAATTCCAAAATATTCACAACAACACCTGCCTGCGCAACTTCAAGACGAAGATGACTCCGCTGACGACGACCTCGGACCTGAACCAGTACATCACAGCAGCTTTTGCGAAGCTTATCAGAGAGAAGGCTGAGTGTGATCATATCGGCTCCGGGTGGACATACCTTCGCGTTCGTGATTTGGAGGTCAGTATTAACGAATACACTCCTCTAGGTGAAGATGGTCGAGCTTGGCTCCCACTGCCTACGTCTCTGGAGAACACCAAAGCAGTCGTCAACGTATCGAACGCCGATGAGCGGTGTTTTATGTATGCAGTCCTGGGAAAGTTTGTTCAATAGAACCCTAAAAGACCGACATCGTACACCGACGACATCATCGCCCGATACGATTGGACCGGCCTTCAATTCCCCGTTGCTCTGAAGAGTATCAAGACGTTTGAGCGGACAAACAACATCAGCATCAACGTCTATGGTATTGATCACACGCGCGTGGGACAGAAACCTAACGGACAACCAAAGTATCAGGACACCGTCTTCCCCTTGAAGATTTGTAGGCAGGAGCGTGAAGACCATTGCGACCTTTTGTACGTGACAACGGACGGTGATAGTCACTACGCCTACATCAAAGACCTTGGCCGACTGATCCGTCCCCAACTCACAGCACGTATAGACAGGATATTCATCTGTAAGCGGTGCTTCGCGCACTTTGATAACCGTCCGAACAAGCTCGGTCTGACGGGTGCTCAGCGTCTGGAGGAGCACAGGCGATACTGCTCCGCTTCGACCCCTATTCGCATGGATACGCCGAAGAAGACTGAAATCAAATTCAGCCATCCAGAGTTCACCCGACGCGAGCGTTTCACCATCTACGCGGACTTTGAGTGTGCTCTACTGCCGACCCCGGAGATGGATGAACAAGTCGATGAACCGCACGGAGGAGTAGCCACCCACATTCACATCCCATACGCCTTTGCGTACCAGATTATCGACTCGTACGGACTTGAGGAGTTCGAGGCTCGAGTCTACTTCGGGGATGATGCGTCAAAGACATTTATGGAGATGTTGAAAGCTGATGTCGAGCGATTGTGGAACTTCCTGTACGAAGCATGAAATCTGCGCCCTGTCCTGACCCCAGCTGAAACGATGCAGTACAACTCGACAGCGAATTGCTACCTCTGCGGATCGGCATTTTCAAGCGAAGACGCAAAGGTTCGTGATCACAACCACGCGCCGCCCTACGAGTTCCGTGGCGCTGCGCATAGATCATGTAACCTACGCTACAGGGAGCAGCGAGTAGTCAACTGCTACTTTCACAACCTCTCCAACTACGACGCTCACTTCATAGTGCGGGAGTTGGCGGTCGACCCCGGTGGTGTTGAGGTGTTGGCTCACACGGAAAAGCGTTACATCGCTTTCACGAAGCGGTTCCTGTTCGACCGAGCAGCGGCACCGGTTGGGATGCCAGGGCGTGGAAAAAGACAGCCAGGATTCAGAGTCAGGTTCCTCGACACCTACAGGTCCCTGGCTTTGAGCCTCGCCAGCCTCGCAGCCGCGCTTCCGCCAGCTCAACTCTTGGAGACGAGGAAGAGATTCCCCGAAGACCACCTCTTCGATCTAGTCCGTAGGAAAGGCGTGTTCCCGTACAACTTTGTAACGTCGAACGCCGTATTGGAAGATACTACGGAACTGCCTCTGCAGCGAGATTTTCACAACGACCTGACCCTGGAGGACATAACGGATGCAGACTACGAGCATGCTCGCAACGTGTGGGAAACCTTCGGTTGTAGGAACCTCAAGGACTACGCTGAGAAGTACCTGCGCTGTGACATTGCGCTGTTGACTGACGTCTTTGAACGCTTCAGGGACACATCGATGGCTGAATACGAACTAGACCATGCGCACTACTACACCCTACCGTCATACGCCTGGGATGTCATGTTAAGGACCTGTCGAGTGGAGCTTGATACGATACAGGACTTTGACATGTACCTCTTCTTCGAGCAAGGCATCAGAGGAGGTATTTCCCAGGCGATCACCAGACACGCCAAGGCCAACCATGATGGATGTCGCCCTGAAGATCGACGACCTGAAGAGCCAACGCATTACCTGCTATACTTGGACGCCAACAACCTTTACGGTTGGGCCATGTCCCAGTGTCTTCCACAGGGAGACTTCCAATGGCTCAGCCGCGAGGAGATCACGTCCCTGGATATTGCAGCGTTGGACCCCGAAGGACCCACCGGCTATGTCTTGGAAGTTGACCTTCGCTACCCCGCCCACCTGCACGACCTTCACAAGGATCTCCCCTACTGCTGCGAGACCAAACGTCCGCCAGGAGGGAAATTCAAGAAGCTCGTTACGACTCTGGATGACAAGAAGAACTACATCTGTCATTACAGAATCCTGCAACAGGCGCTGGAAAACGGACTGGAGCTTGTGAACGTGCATCGCGTCATCTCGTTCCGTCAGTCTCGGTGGTTGGAGAGCTACATCCTAATGAACACCGAACTGAGGAAGAAGGCCAAGACCAAGTTTGAGCAAGACTTTTTTAAGCTTATGAACAATGCGGTCTTTGGCAAGACGATCGAGAATGTTCGCAAGCGAATGAACTCTAAACTGGTGTGTACGCCGGAGATGTTCAGGAAGTACGTGGCCAAGTCAAACTTCCTGGACCGAACCTACTTCAACGATGACGTCGCCATTGTCCACATGTCAAAAGTCAATATCGCTTTGGACAAACCGCTCTACGTCGGAATGTGTGTCCTCGATCTGAGCAAGTGGCTCATGTACGACTTCCTTCGAAAGATGAAGAACCGCTACGGAGTTCATCTGAAGGTTGACTACATGGACACTGACAACTTCGTGTTCGATATCCAGACTGAAGATGTTTATAAGGACATGTTGGAGCATCTGGATGATTTAGACACCAGTGCGTACCCCCAAAACCATCCCTGCTACAGCCCCATAAACGCCAAAGTCATCGGAAAGTTTAAGGATGAAGCGAACGGACTTCCGCTGCTCGAGTACCTCGGTCTTCGCTCGAAACTATACTTCATGGACATTGTCGAGTTCGAGGAGAGGACCAAAGATGACGAGCTGCAGGTCATGACAGTGAAGCGCACCAAGGGAGTCACTAGAGGTGTTGTAAAACACAATCTAACCTCTGACGACTATCGGGAATGCCTCTTCAACGGCGTGTTGAAGAGAACCATCAACACCAGGTTCCAGTCCCGAAACCACCGCGTCTTCACAGTTCAAGTCGACAAGCTATCCTTGAGCTGTAACGACGACAAACGTTACATCCTTCCGGACGGTGTAAATACACTGCCTTGGGGGCATATTGACGTTCCACCTCAGCCCGAAGACATCCCGCAAGACGATGAAGAGGCGGAGGATGAGGAGCGTTGAGTGGTTGTGTCATATTACCAAAGACCCTGACTTGACTTGTAAATTATTTTGAAAAATCTAGTCATTAGTTTGTATCGAGTCTCGTAAAACTTAGAAATGTGCTCCTTTTTTCTAGTCATTAGTTTGTGTCGAGTCTCATTTTTGCTAGCCAAACACAAATGTTCAGGAGCACATACTCGATGTAAAATATCTATAAGGTGTGTAAATAAATAGCCTAATTGTTCGTATATACATTCGTCTTATTTTTTCTCCCCTCACATAGTCTTAAGATACTAAAGTAAAAAAAAAAATTATTCAGGAATATGTTAATTCATATAAACCAGGTTCAGATATGAATGTTACTTTACAATCATTGTATGATAGGTTTGTCCCAATTTTGGGCAGACCTATAATTGTACGTTAGGTCTACCCCAAAATTGGGATAGACCTATGAGACCTCAGGTGGTTGACAACTGTTGTTCAATTGATTTAATTACCAGGGGGAGATTTTCGCTCCCCCTAACACATAATGGCTTAGGGGGGAGATTTTCGCTCCCACATACTACAGGAATTGTTGAAGACTAGAATGCACCTGCTAATGTCATTGTATGATAGACCTGCCCCACTTTGGGGTAAAGGAGGCGAGGATGGTAAATAATAAGAATGTTTCTTTTTTTATTCTGAGTACACAACTAGTTTATTGAAAAAAAATGCAAAATTTCAAAACTCAATTGGTATACATTTGTGCAAAGAGTCTTCTGATCAGTGCGTCGTTGTGGCCGACAGAAGAGTGTTCAAAGAGCTGTACAAAGTCCTTCATCTTCATGCCGTAGTGGGTGCGACAGTAGAGGAATACAAGGCAGTATTGACCGCAGACCAGAGTGTTGTCACTTTGAAGGCGATGCTCGTTGTACAGGTAGCGACGAGCGTTGCGTCTCAGGAATCCTTGGTAGAATTGAAGATGTGGTGGTTGACCGTAGCTGTCAAAGAATTCAATTATTCCTCCTCCTTTGTTAAGGTAGAAAGCGACCCAGTGAGTGCCGTCTTCATTGTGTGGATCAGTGTTCACAATCATAGCAGTAGATGGTGAAATATAATGGGGCAATTGATCCGCAGCGTAGACACCAACATTCTGTACGGGCAGTTTAGCCATACACATTTGTATCTCTAAGGTATTCATTCTACTGTGTCGACGCCACAGTCAGTAGTAGGAGTAGTAGTACTAGTAGCAAAACAAAAGCAGGAGCTGGTATCACTCTCACCATCGTCAGCGTAATCATCAGCGTCAGCGATATTTGTACTTAGATGTAACCAACTGCGTAATGTGATGCAATTGGCTAGAGCGCATCGTGTGTGAGCTGTTCTGTGGTGGCGACATCGCACTGCGTTTGTTGATAGTAGACTGTTGATTGACGATAGTGATCCGCAGCCAATATCGTTGATATCCATGACATTAGTAGTACAGTGATCCGTGATGAAATTGTATCGTACAAACTCTTTTTTCTCAGCACCTTTGACGTAGACAATCGGTCGTTTGGCGATACATGCGCGTAACTATTCCTCTAGCACATGATACCAGATATCACCTTGGTCCCATTCCAATCCGTGACAGTGTTTTGTGAGCCAATAGCTTTCACGCAGTTTCTCTTGTGATAGGAAATCTCGACTGAATGGTGGTTTGGCGATATGATGCATTAGCAGTGTTCCACTGACCAATTCCAAGACGCACACTTCCTTCAGAATGTAGTCATTTGCGTTGTCCTTGAAACATTGAAAATCCACAATAATTATGGATGCGGAATTTTTACGCGGTACTCTGCCTAAACGATCCATCTTGTGCGAATGTTGGTTGTAGACTGAGGAGGAGGACGATGACGCCACTGCCGACGAACTAACCGCCAAAGTCCACAGTCACGTTGCGATGACGATCGATTTCGATGACGTTGTCAAACTCTGCGTATACCAGACAGTTGACAGTCTCTGTGACCCCCGTGTCGAAAGTAATCTCCATACACACACTGCCGTTGCGCACTAGGTTCCAATGAGTTGTGTCGCTTGCTGACATATCAGGTGTTAGATCGAATGCCATCAGACAGTAACCATCGTCGTAATCGTCTCTATTTATGAGATTACCAGCATCGCTAAAGTGTATGCCGGAGCCTGAAAACAGACTGTGATACGCCATCACGTATTTTCCCTTGCCGGTTTCGTAGTGTGGTTGTAGCGGTTTGGACGGCACTTGTTCACCGTCCACGTACAGTGAGAAGTAGTTGGTTTTGAAATTTTGAAAGTTAAATGTATTCTTTTTTAAATCGCCATTATAAGCGGCGTTGGTGACCAGTCCGACAATGATTCGTTTCAGCACTTGACCTAGAAAGACATTGTCCAAAGTTTTGCTCCTCACTCCAAACGGTAGTGTGAATGTTTTCAATTCCACTCTGGTGATTGGGTATTTAGCTGTGCCGGTCTGAAGCGTCTTGCTGTGCGCCAACAGTACAGTGGGGCTGACTTTACACCTTCGTATCCAGAGATTCGCATCAACAATGTGCACCTTGTAGTCACCATCATCCGCCATAATGGAGAAGGAATCTTTTGATCGGATCAGTTTCCACACCGTTCAACAGGAACTTGTTCTGATTACACATGTCCACATGTAGGCGACCGAGCATATCGATTTCACGACTTTTATTTGTCATTTTTCGTCTCGCCTTTAGTCCATCGTTATCGTCCAGAGTATTGTCCATATAGCCGGCGTCGTCCGCGTTCCACACTCCATATGTTAAATGTGATTTCCTAGCATCATAGCCGTAATTCATCAATGTTTCAATATACGCTCGATATGCATAAGTGTTGTTTTGTGGTGTGACCAGTTTCTGATTCATACTCATATCGACTTGATTGAATAACGTGTGCAGCCAATTGTTGACTGGGCCAATTTTGTTCGATTCTTCGACATCTGCGATTGCCGTTCCTGTCGATTTGACAATAGACGCTGTAACTTCCAACATTGTTTGCGAAAGATCGGTGTATTCTTCGCCGTTGCCTGGCATAACAAACTCGATGGGCGAATCACCAGTCAGTGTGGAGATTGGTTTGTACTGAATCCATTTGCCGCTCTCGATACTGGTCTGCGTCGGCGGTAGGGAGAATAAGTCCAATTCCGTCTTGACGCATTCACACGACTTTTGATGTAGAAACGACATTGCTAGCGTGTGTGTTAGTTGAATATATCGCGTACAGACGTTCTCCTCACTGCTTTCCTCGTCTTCCTCGTCTTCTTCTTCCTTCTAACTGTCCTCCTCTTCTTGCCCTTCTTCTTGGATGACGACGACGACCTTCCTCGAAGGAGTTTCGTCAAAGACTGCGGTGTGACACGACGGCCGCCAAACATGGCGCGCTTCGCGTTCCTCTTACGCGAGAGTCTCGCGTTAGTCTTTCGCGCAGGAGTAGCGCGTCGGTGTTTCGCGGTATTCTTTCGCGTTACGCGACGGTGTTTCGCGCGAGAGCCGCCGCCGCCGCCACCACTTAGCACACGTTGAAGTTTGCCGTCCGCCCTGCGTTTTAGCGAGTCTGTAAACTGGCTGAAATGATCTCTAGCGGCTTCTTTGGGGTCCCGCTGGTGCATCGCCATGTCACCCAAGAATCCAACACCGGATTTCAACGCCTCTTTGGCCACAGCAGAGGCTCCCGACTTGAGTAGCGGTGTGATGGTGCGGAACATACCGCCTAGGAAACTGCCAATACCATGTCCGCGCTGGTAGGGTGCACCACGAAATACCCTATCGATACTGCCGCCGGTCTGCTGCAACTGTTGGCGACGGTAGTACGCCAAGTAGGGATCATTTGTATTCATCATTGCTGAGCTCCTCTTTTAAAATGAAGCTTCACGTACGACGTCCCAAAGAGGAATGACGCTTTTTTACTAGCGTGATCCCTTAGGTCAATATCGATCGTTTCAAATGTTCCTTTCATAACTGGTGCATAATGAGGACTGATGAAATGCACAGTCTTATGCGCGCCGTGTGTGTAGTTATCTCTGTCAATGTTGATAATCTTCAAAAGCGGCGCTGTAGTGTCGCCAATCAGCTGCGGTTCAATCAGATCACAATACACGTACAAGTGTGTCGGCAGTTCCATAGTCAGATTAGGCGGCCATATCGCTGTGAGGTCATTTGACAAATCGTTCTCGTACGGATCGAAACCCAACTGGAGAGACAGCGCTTCGGTGAAATGCACTTTGCTTATACCGTCCACCATTGTCGTGATCTTGACTCTGTCCTGCTCTTTGTCATCCTCAAAGTACAAGTACTGTGATAAATCCTTCGCTTTATTGATCATTTTCAATAAATCTGTTATGTTCTTGTAATAACCGGGTTTCATCTTTAGCATAATGTGCTTGACACTGAGTGTGAAGGGAATACTCGGCAGAACGAGTTTATACTCGAGCCAAATACACGATTCCTCGTCCACAGTCATAAAGGAACATGGATAATGCGCTTCGACCAAAGCCATCTCCCACTCGCCATCGCCTTCTAATCGAATTTGTCTCGGCAGATGTGTAGTGTACTTGGACACTGTGTTTTTTGGAAAATAATCCTTTGAGCTGTTGCTGGGCAATGTCAAATAGAACTGGTTGCTATTAGGCATTTTGAAAATCTTGCGCTCTTACCCAAGAATTGAACTCGTCTCCATAACCTGCCCACTTGACAAAATAACGCTTACTGCGACCACGACCGGCAGTGTCTAGTATTTCAGCAATCTTGAACAGATGGTCGTTGTATATTGTCACTTTTTGTAATTCGTATTCGTAAAACTGACCAGTCACTTGTTCACTGTTGAGATCCGCCAAAGTGTACATTGGCAGAGGCATCAATGTGTTTACACGACGCACCACAAACACTTCTTTACTCCAATTAGTCTCGTAACCTTTTGCGAATGTGCCCTTCTCCTTAGATATGCGCACTGTGGTGCCAACTTTCAGTTTTGCCTTAACAAGACGCGGTATCTTACCGAACATGCGACGCCATACCTGATGCAATATTCGCTTATTGTCGACAGTCACATCGACTGGTCGTATTCTGTTGCCTAGACTCTTGTGAGCGCTGTTGTTGTATGCGCTAACCAGTTTGTCCAACACATCTACGTAACGATATGTGTTTTTGTAAGTCAAATATCGCCACATGCGTGTTTTCAAAGTGCGATTCACGCGTTCCACTTCGGCCGCTTTAACATCTGGGTTTTGTGTAGTGACATAGATGATTCCGTATTGTTTGAATAACCTTTACGTCTTGGCACCGGTGAATTCAGTACCTTTGTCGGTTTGTAAACAGCGAGGTGTGAGGTCGCTTCAGCAAATATCTCCTCGAAAGCGTTGGCCACTTCAGCTCCTTCTTTCCGCCTCAACGTTCGCACATACAGGTGTTTGCTAAACACGTCTATTACAGTCAGTAGGTAGTTGACGCCGTCGTTGTGTTTACTAAGACCACGCATATCGTTCAAGTCCGCTTGCCACAATTCAAATGGACCATACACTATGTAAGGATTGCGCGGGAAACGCTTGCGTGCCGGTTTGTGCAATGTGTAAGTGTCCTGTGTTTGTAACCATTCAATCACTTTGCGTTTTGAAACTGGTTTTGCAGCTCGCGCTAAAGGAGCTACACCGCCATACGACGAAGGTTCGATGGGATTGTAATACAAACGCTCCATAATGAGAACCTATCCTGTGTACGGTTCCCACTTGTCCAGATTTGACGGCTGCTTGTTTCTAGTTGAAAAATCAAACTGCTCTGTCGTTCGCACCGGTGTAGATGTTACACGTTTTCCTCTAGCCGACCGTAGTTGATTTACTAGCGGTGTTCTCAGTATTGATTCAGTTGATGTGTCTTCCACTTCATCGTCTGATCCTTCTCCTCCTGTGAATGATGATCGATATTCGGCATTTATTTCCTTTAGTTCTCTTAGATTATTCATATAGTCCTTTGGCACGTTCATCGCTTTCAATGCCTTGAGCACTTCCCGCCATCCTGGCGGTGTATAATCACGCATACGCACCTTTACTATGCAATTTAAGATATCCACTAGATTCGACTCTGGGATTTTTACACCGTTGATGTACACTGAATAGCCACTGTCCCAACTGATTAAGCTGCCGTCACGCTTCATGAAACGTAAAAGATTGCGGGCATCAGATCTGTAAGTTTTGGAAAACGTTTCCACAATCTCTTCCACTGGACCACCTTCCGCAGCGGGGTGCGATCGTTGACTATGTTCAATCCCACCCGTCTCCACGATTGGTATGCTAATCGGTTGGCGTCTATTCTCTGCAATATGCAGGAAGCGATGTAACGCTTGTTTGTACAATTTCCACTTTTCACTATCGTCCATACGTTTGTTATTCAATATTTGTTGCATCTCCGCGTCGAGGCTGTTTTCACTGGATAGATTAGTCGGTCTGTTATCCGTAGCATTTGATTGCAGTCGATCAATCAACTCTTGCGGCACAACTACCATCTTCTTTGCATGTTCCATATTTGCACTAATGACTAGCTACTTTTCTAAAGTGTAACTTCACGCACGACGTTCCAAAGTGGAATGGCAAATGATTACCAATGTTATCTCTTAAGTCAATTTCCACACTGTCAAAAGATCTATTCATAACAGGCACATAGTGCGGATCGATGAATGATGTTGATTTATGCAATCCGTATACATAAGTAGACGTGGATATATTGACAATTTTCAATAACGGTGCGACTGTATCGCCGACCATCTGCGGCTCGACTAAATCACAATACACGTACATGTGTGACGGTAAGCCAAGACGAATGTTGGGTGAACGGATGCTTTTGTTAACTGCATCACCTTCCAGCGTCAATTCATTCGGATCGAACCCCAATTGAAGCGCTAACGTTGGACTTAATGTAATTTTTCCAACATCAGTTCCCATCGATACTTCAATGAATTTGTTGTATGAGTTTTCAACGGTGAACTTTACACCAAAAGTAATCGCTAGTTCTTGTGAATTTATATGATCACACAATTCTTGAATATTTGCGTAATCACCAGTCTTCAATTTAATTCTGTGGTTTTGTTTTGGAGTAGCTGACACTACCGGCGTTACATCGGCAGTGCTGTCCATAACCCGCGCCAACGCTTCTATGTTCACTTTTGCTTCCTCTTGCGGTTGTATGCAAATGTCAATTGTTTCGTCATTACCGACTGATAGAAATGTCATTGGATAGTGCGCTTCCACAAGTGCAATTTCCCAGTCGCCAGCGTCCAGTTGAATAGCTCTCGGCAAATGTGTTATATAATTTGCAACTGTATTTTTCGGATAATACTGCATCGAACTGTTGCTGGGCAGTGTCAAATAGAACTGATTGTTGATGCCAGTCATTTTTATCTACTCAATGCTGCTTGTAGTACTGCGCTCAAAAGTAATGGTATAAAGATTCCACCGCCTTTTTGTATGAGATACTTTCGTTTCTTTGACCAGCCTTCGCCGCGTTTCACCTATCGACGTAGCGTCGCCTTGTGTTTGCTTAACTGACTTTTACTCTTCTTCGCCAGAGGAACCTTACCTCGCAACTCACACACTGAGCGAATGCGGCTCTTGTCACACACCTTTAACAGTGCCTTCCGCTCCTTGGGTGTTGCGTGTATGAAAGCCGTAAGCAGAGCTGCGTCCTTCCACAAGCACGACATGATTACTACTGATGGCGAAATTACCTTTTCTTTGGCAAGTACACATAGTTGGTAGAATCGTCTGGAAATATGCAACTTCGTATTCGCATATTTTCGTCTGTTGATTGTTTCAAGTCTATCAGTAGGTAGCCGTGTGGATTCCTAGTAGCATCAGCGTACGCCTCCTCGATGAATTTCGGGCTGTCTGGATATATTTGTCTGGCCAAGTACCTAATCTGAACTCTATCTCTAGGATTCTTAAAACACACAATGTAATGCGCATTCAGTGAGATGTCCCTCTACCCGCGTCCTTGATGAAACAAATTTTGTGTAATGAAAAACACACTAATGTTGCGATGATGGCAACCTTTTGTGAAAAGATCCACCAAACGGTTGTCGGCCTCACGCATCATATCGTCTATAATCACAAGTATCGGCTCGTTACCAGAAAAATCCTCCAAGTTTGGTAGACCTTCTATGTGGTTAATGGTGACATTTTTCGGGTCACCACCACCACCACCACCACCACTACCATAATGCCAGTTTATACTGGTAAATGGCGTGTCACACATTTCTGTAATGTGTTTTATAAACTTTGACACAAACTGAGACTTGCCACAACCCGAAGGTCCCGCCACAATGGCTGAGAACGGATGTTTCCACATCAAGCCCATGATTACTACTGAGCTAAACACCTCACAGTTACCATACTCACACTCTTAAACTTACTATCAAAGGACATTTTTGGGGTTAAGTGAAATAAATAACACAGTGGTTATGTTCTGAACGTGACTATAAGTATTGACTACGAAAACTAATTTACAAAGGTATTTACATAATCTTCAAGTCTTGCTTTACATAAACTCCAAAGGTGTGAATCTGCTATTGGAACCCCTCGGGCTGCGCTTCACCAAGCGAAGGCGTTCTCCAAACCCGCCGTTGTAGCGCTCGATGTCGGTGTTGCTCAGGACCTCGTTGAAGCGCCTAGGTAGGTAGACTCGCAGAAAGAAGTCGTCCCCGACCTGCCCCTCCAGGATCAAGATGATCGTCTCGCCAAAGGGTGTGGTGGCTCGCTCCATCGCAGTGATGAGGTAGCCGCATTCCTCTCGGAGATCGGCTATCCTGGTGTAGAGCGGAGAGTCAGACTTGCAGTTGTTGAGGGTCGCTCTCAGGTCCGCGGTTGCTGCAGTGCCGTAAACGCCCGGAAACTCTAGCTTGAAAGTGCTGCTGCTCGACATCTCTAGTAGTAGTAGTTGGAGTAGGTCTATGTGAGGTGGTGGTCTGGTGGCGAATGATGCTCAATCGGGCGGGGCCCCGCCTTATAAACCCTCGCCGCCATTTTCTTCTAAGTGGGTGGTCCGAAGGGTCGGGCGCAGGTGTTCACACAAAAAACCAACGCGTCGAGACCTGTCTGGGAATGCGGATGCTCTAGTTGAATGCCGGCACCACTCGTTGTTTCTTCCTCACAGCTCGCTTCTTCGGCGTTGGCTGCGAAACTGCACTGCGTTGTGTAACAGTTTGTGTTAAGCCTGTAATTTTCGGTACTCCTGTTGATTTATCGATCCACATGTTTTCCACTTTATCAACTACTTGTTTAACACTTTGGTGCATTTCACCATCTTTGTCCAAAAATAGACCGCACATGAACACCATATCTGTACCATCGTACATTTCCATTTTCAATAAAATTTCTCCTTTGTTTCCCGGGTTTTGAACTGCGAAAGTATTCCCATCGTCCATCCATGACACTATGGGACAATCATCTGTTGGTTTTGGCACCCATCCTGGTTTCTAGGTTCCCACTTCGATGGGAGTTGCCCTCCTTCGTCTCTTGCAGGCAGTGGTCGGTTTTACAAATGACGACTGAGGTGATGCCAAAGTCTGTTCACTAGCAATATTGTTCATAACCTCAATCTCCTGAATAAACGATTTGATATAGTCGTCCGCAGAAGCGTAAGCGTCCATGTTCACGTCCTTACCGTGTGACTTCAACCGTACTACTGACTGGTGGTGCGTCTGCTCACCCTTGAAGTAAACTGTACGCACTCGCTGTCAGACAATATTTCTGTTTGGCGTTCGCTTTTATTCACCCGCTGAAGTCAACTGTTACGTTACGGTAACGATCGATCTTGATGACGTTGTCCAGTTCGGCGTACACTATACAGTTGACGGTCTCGGGCAACGCTTTGGAGAATCCGATTTCGATACGTAGATTACCGTTGCGCAGGAGATTCCAGTGACTCTACTCAGCCGCGGACATGTCCGGTGTCAAGTCGAACGCCATAAGACAATTACCGTACGGATAGTCACCTCTCTTGATCTCATTACCTGCGTCGGAGAACTGGATTCCGGTGCCGGTGACCAATGTGTAATAAGAGAGTATATATGTCTCACTATTCAATGTGTAAACGGGCTGTAACGGTTTGGCCGGTACTTGTTCACCGTCCACGTACAATGCGAGATAATTCATATCGTAGTGTTGAAAGTTGTAAGGATTCTTCTTGAAATCTCCGTTGAACGCAAGATTACTGACCAGTCCAATTATCACACGTTTCGGTAACTGACCAAGAAATGCGCTGTCTAAAGCCTTACTCATTATACCGGAGGGTAGTGTGAAGGATTTCACTTCTACACGCGTGATCGGATACTTGGCCGTGCCGGTCTCGAGAGTTTTACTGTGTGCCAACAATACGCTCGGATTGATCTTACATCAACGTATGAAAAGACTAATCTCTTTAATTGTCACCTTGTAGGTAGTTAGCGTTTTGGACATTATACAAAACGAGTTTCTGGATCTGTTAAGTTGCAATCGCATCTCGACACCGTTCAACATGAATTTATTCTGATTGCACAGATCGATGTGCAATCGACCGACCATATCGCAAACATCGCTTTCTTTCGTGTGATCGCGACGCTTTTTCAATCCCTCGTTCAATTCGTCACAATCGTCCATTTGTCCGGCCGAATCTTCAAAAAACAGCTCGCTAGTCAGGTGCGAATTCTTCGCACTAAATCCGTAGTTCAGTAGGTTTTCCAAGTAGGCACGGTAAGCGTACGTGTTAGTTTGTGGGGACACCAGTTTATGATTGAGATAGAGATCCACTTGACTGAATATCGAGTGGAGCCAATTGTTCACCGGGCCCACCTCTTTAGCAGGTTGTCCACCGTCCGCTTTAGTGTCGTCCTGTTTCACAATAGCGGCTTTCACGTGTAATAACGTTTGTGTCAGGTCCGTGTACTCGTCACCGTGACCGGGTATTACAAACTCTATTGGCGAATCGTCTGTCAGCGATGAGATCGGTTTGTATTGAACCCATTTACCGCTCTCGATACTGGTCTGCGTAGGCGGTAACGAAAACAAGTCCAGTTCAGTCTTCACACATTCACACGATTTCTGATGAATAAACGACATTGTTATCGAATTAATGTAGACGTCCGTCTTCGAAGAAGGCTATCAAGAGACTGTGGCGTGTCGCGACCCACGCGCCGCTTAGGGGGAGATTTTCGCTCCCCCTAACACATAATGGGTTAGGGGGAGATTTTCGCTCCCCCATACGTCAAGAATTGTTGAAGACTAGAAAAAGAATGATACCGTGGGTGTTTGACAACTGGTGATTTATTGCTCGGAATTCGACGCGGATGGTCTATAATTATGTTTTCCTAGAAGGGTCAGCCGTCTTCCCGTCGAGGTATCAAATTACAGCATCCGCATTCCCAGACAGGTCTCGACTCGTCGGTTTTTTGTGTGAACACCTGCGCCCTCCCGTAGAGGTATCAAATTACAGCATCCGCATTCCCAGACAGTAGGGTGACGCGACGGTTTTTTGTCTGTACACCTGCGCCCATCATCCCACGACGCACAGCCCGCCCCTAGCAGTAAAGTTTAGTTTAGTCTTGAGTTTCGAAGCGTCAACAGCTACGAAGACATCATGGCCAACATCGAGTGGGATTGTGACATCACAGACGTTGAGTTAGTGGATGTATGTGTTGCAGCGGAAACGACAATGAATAGCAATAATAAGAAGAGACCGTTTGACGATGAAGATGATTACTTTGAAGGTGATGAATTCTACAACCGAAAAGACAACGATGATTGCACCTTGAAGCATTTCCATAAGAAGAGGCTATGGCGCATTGACAAAAAGTTCAAGTACGTTCATGAACCAAAAATGTATTCAACTACTCAAGATCTTGACGACGCTCTGTACTCCAGACGACGGGGAATCAACAGCATGTGGAACCATTGCCCGCTGGACGACTTGGAGTGGGAATATTGGCAGCGGGACATGGACTACAAGATGAATTTCTACCCCATTGAAGAGGAGCACTTCTACGCCATTGAACATGAGCAGAAGTACATGATGCTTGTTGAAATGTGGTGGAACCGGCGGACCGATGAACTGCACCCTGATGAAGTAACAAAGTTTTTCAACAGTAAAAAATAAACGTTTTCCAACACCTTAGCCTCCATCTGATCCCACCATCATAATCGGCCTTTTTCAAGGCCACAAAAGCTTTTCATGTTAGGGAACAGAAGGAAATCCTTCTAATGTAGGAGGATTTTCTTCCAAGTGTTGGTGCAGGCGTCTAGGGGGGGGGCTCCTCCTGGGGTCGGGCGCAGCTGCACCCCAGACAGGTCTCGACTTGTCGGTTTTTTGTGTGAACACCTGCACCCTCCAGTCGAGGTATCAAATTACAACATCCGCATTCCCAGACAGGAGACTGGACGCGTCAGTTATTTGTGTGAACGTCTGCCTCGGTGCAGAGTACAATTATATTCTCCTCAAAATTTGCATTCACTGGTAGTTCAATTGTCCGCAAGCGCTGATGGGCTAGCTCTGTTGGTTGTAGCGTTACCCTGATCAACTCTTGTATTAATTATCCAAAGTATGTCATGTGGGTACTGAGAATACTCGGCTTGACGAGGAGATTCCAAAAATGTCAAAAAAAGGTCAAAAGTGTGGTGCGGGCCCCTTTTTTGTAAACATCATCCAAAGTGTACGATGTGGGTACTCAAATGACTCGGCTCGACTAGACGAACAAGAATCTGCAATCAGAATTCAAATCCGACCTATGGTAACCGATATAGCCCCCCCACCCCTACATCGTCCAAATGTACGTTGTGGGTATGCAAATTACTCGGCTTGACTAGACGAACAAGAATCTGCAATCAGAATTCAAATCCGACTTATGGTAACCGAGATAGCCCCCCCCCCCTAAATCGTCCAAATGTACGTTGTGGGTATGCAAATTACTCGGCTCGACTAGACGAACAAGAATCTGCAATCAGAAATCTGATCCGACCTAAGGTAACCTAGATAGCCCCCCCCCTACATCGTCCAAATGTACGTTGTGGGTACTCAAATTTCTCGGCTCGACTAGACGAACAAGAATCTGCAATCAGAAATCTGATCCGAGGTTAGGTTAGGTTAGGATAGGTTAGGTTAGGTTAGGTTAGGTTAGGTTAGGTTAGGTTAGGTTAGGTTAATATTCACACAAAAAAAAAAATCGCAAAAAAAATTCGCAAAAAAAAAATCACAAAAAAAATTCGCAAAAAAAATTTGCAAAAAAAATTCGCGAGGAGGGGGGGCTCGGGGGGGGCTCGGGGGGGGCGTCCCTCCTGTCCCTCCTGCCCCAGAACACTCCATTTATCCCTACTATCAAATGCTTGAATTATAATAAATTCAACATTTAATTTTCTTATTTCAATGTTACTAACGAAAACAGTTTCAGTTTCCTGTCTCACATAAGACCCTCTACTTGTCTTCGGTCTGACTGATCCGCCTGATTGACATTATACAGTAAGTATACATTACCGTCAGTATTGTTGACATATCTTTATCTGAAACTAATCTGTGAGAACACAATACTTTGCTTGAATAAACAACTTAATAATATTTAAGTACATACATTATCCATTGCTTACATTACACTGCATTATATTGCTGCTGTCGGAGCCAAGAAAACACTTGCTGCTATAATTGTTATTTCACGTTTTGATAAGATATCAGTATTACTATGATACATATCAAAACACAACAATCAACTTCATTATATACTTAAAGATATAACTTATATGAATTAAGTATATATATCTTTAAGTATATAATGAAGTTGATTAATATTCTAAATTTAATGTTTGCCTATTGTTCTGCTAAAGCTTACATGAGTTAGATCCCCTAGCTATGTGTACAAATACACCGTATGAACTTAATATAAATATCGAAATACTTTAGCTGCAGCATCTACAGTCATAAGTTTACGAAATCATATCAGTGATATGCAAAAGCATTAAACCATGTAAACCGTGTAGGACCTAGCTGATGACTATTACAAGGTATAAGACAGTTTTTTAACTGTCATTGTATACTTCATTCTTCAGTCCAAATTTTACCTTCTACGTCATTGGCGGAAATGCCATATTTAAATATATATATATATTTATTTATGTTATATATATATTTATGTGTGTGTGTGTGTGTACAAATGTAGATATACATCAATATTGAACCCCAAATAATATATTCATACTATAGTTTCGATTGTTCTTGTTGGCAATAAAATCATTTATAATTTTCAAATACAGTATGCACATTACGACGTCAAACGATGGGGTCAATATAGCGTTATAGAATAAAATAGTTTAAACAACACGATTAATAAATATTCAGTTTCTATGTAAATCAAATTGACAAGCCGGAAGCACTGCTGCTCACCCCAGCCAGGAGCCCGGGTAAACACCACGACAGCCGTGGTTCCGCTTCCTGTGGTTACACGAGTGTAAACGTTCATCCTGAGGATACATTTCGGATTAGTGTTTACACTTATGACATATTAAATAGTCTCTGGAAACTTAACATAGTCCTTTTTTGCCAATAAAACTTAATAAACCAATAAATCTTAAACTTCAAAACTTTAAAACATAATAAATATATTTATTTTTATAAGGTATCTTTATTGTGTTATATATAATGAATCTGAGTAGTTATATACATTAGGCGATTAGGTACCTAAATTAATTTACATTATCATATATCTTAAAACCATGCAACTTAATATTGGTTGTAGTAGTAATTTAGCCTATCTTACAATATGAAAACGCACAAATTATTATAATGCAATTCTACTCCATTACCTTTGGTTTGTCTTAATACACAGTTTGGTAGGCCCCCTATATAAACTATAAAAAGAAAATTCCTTAAAATGTAGCCTCGGGAAACAGAATATCTTGTTTCACACAAGGCCGTGCTTTCATAATAAACTGGTTTTTAACAAAATCTTTGTTTTTCAACATTCTACTGGTTGTGATATTACTTAGGTATGAAACTAGCCATCTAAGTTCTCTATTTCTGCTTCCACAATTTTGTAGTTTTGTTAATAATTTGGTCTGGCACACACAGCCACAGGCCTGTGTCAAGTCGATAAAGCAACAAACAGCCTGTTTAACAGTGCAGTGATTGGTGGTCGCCAGTCCGTTTCCATACTGTTCATCGTCCAATGGTTGATTGTTTTCAACAAAATGTACTGAGTGTAACAATTGTATGAAACATTGATAAATAGATACATCTTTGCTCACAATCTTTGCTATCTCAGCCGCCATGAGTCTATTGCGCCCAACTCATTGTCGTCGCCATCACAACACGTCCGCGCAACACCTGCTAATCTCCCACGACCGATAGATTGATGCTGATTACAGTCCGACATGATTTGTGACTGATTGCTAACTGGTGGGTTTTAGAAAGGATATTTTCACGACTTTTAGCGAATTTCCCCTATAGGGAAGAAGCTATTACCGTAGGTCTCATGGTAAGACTTAAGCCCGAGACCATGATAACTTTTTGTTTTGAGGTCCCCAGATGCCAAAAACGCTATTCGTTCAAATTTATATATATATATTTATATATATACAAAAAATCATTTTGATGTTTAAATTGTGATTCTACGCCCAACCGTTGCAGAGAAATTGAAAGTGCTAAACACAGTACGTTGTCCAATGTTATCCTTATGGAGAATAAATCAAATTTGATATCTCGATTATTTATTGATGTATGTTGATGAAACTTGGTATGTGGCTTCATGTAGTATTGGTATATTGATATTTGCACAAAAACTTGATTTTTTGTTGATTATTCCCGTAGCAGCAAACCTGCGTACTCAGGCCCCATGTTATTCTTATGGAGAATAACTAGAAGGTTATATAGCGCTTATTTGTGATTGAATATTGATGAAACTTGGTATGTGGCTTCGCCTGGTTAAATTCTATTTATATTTGCATACAAAACAATTGTTTGTGTTCCTTGTTTCTGCAAACCTACGTACTCATTACCAATGTTATTCTAATGGAGAATAATTAAAATCGCGTATATGTGAATATATTTTTATGATACTTGGTATGCGGCTTTATGTGGTATTAAGACATATATTATGCATTGGAAATTCGCTGAGTACGCAGGTTTGCTGCGACGGGGGTATATTTATTTGTATAATATTATTTTCTGTGTGTTTAAACAAAAACATTCGTGCCAAAACGAAAGTTTTAATATTAGTTATAAGTTATAAGTTATAAGTTATTAGTTATAAGTTTTATCTTTGTACGTTTTAGTTTGTATTAAGAAAACTGTTCGTCAGATTTTAAAACTAATTCAGTTCATTTACATTATTGAAAACTTCCTAAAAAAAAATCAAACTAGACAAAAGTATGTTTTTTTTTACCATGCCTAACTAAAGATACGACAGGCATAAGGTATCTTTATATAATCTGGAAGCGCAATATTAATAACGTGCATAAAAGGCAAATATACTTCTTATTCATAAAATAACACGCACTTTAAAATTTTTCTAAATCAATGGTTAATTTTGAGTAATCCTCATTAATGTTATAATTTACATTTTATGTAATTAATGAATAAATGAACAAGTTCTGACGTAACATTAGATTTAATAAGATGTTCAGTGATGACAACTAATGTTATTAACAACGGTTAGCTGGAGATTTACACAGTGCAATTTCAGTCTACTTTCCCAAATCTAAAGTTGTATATATAATTGGAGAATTATAATAAACTTATCGTTTGATTTTCATGATGCATGAAAGTACCATTACATTATTGAGTTCTATTTACATTGACTATAACTGCCTCTGATTGTCAGTTTCTTTGGGCATTTGTCTTTAGATTTCCAACGACTGGGTGAAATGGAAAAGCAAATAATGTGCCTGTTCAAGTAATTGCTAATCCACTTGCCTGACCCAAATGAAGATTGTTTCGGCAATGAACAGGTAAATAATTTTTATGGACGATATTATTAAGGAAACGTTTGCAGATAACTATAAAGGAAAGTTACGATACAGGTAATTAAACCGTATTATATAAAATAGTTATTAAAATACCAACAAATATTACTCTGATTTTGTGCTTGGAATTAGTTTGACAAATAACTAAAAATAATTAAAAGTTCCGTTGATATTTTCAAATTAAGCTTACAAACATAATCTAGTTCTGCCTTCGTGTACTTGTACTTGTAACTGATCATAGTACCTTTAATCGTTTTATTTTAAGTGTGTTTATGAATTCTATTTATTTGTTAAAATAATGTTGTGTTTATAATTAAACTCATGAAACCAAATTATTCCCATTTTCTCCTAAACCTCTGGAGTAATTAATCAGCTGGAAGGTTGACAGTCGATATCCCACAACAGCTGACAGTGATTTACAGTTTCTCTTCTGCCTTCTCGATTGCACCAAATAACTTTGTAACTACTTCATTTCTTTTATCATCTGAAATATTTTTGCTACGATTGGAAATAGGTAGATAGATATGGGACAAACTTTAATTAACGAAACGTATAAAAAAAGGTAAACTGTTAATCAAACCTTTGTTGTTGTCCTCTAGTCCCTGTGAAAAAACCATTTATCATACAACTCGTGAATTTATAGGGATCACTTTTGAGCTGTACATACAACTACATTATGGCCTCTGATAAACCATTTAAGACTTTAAGCAATTTATAAGGAAAATATGTTAATACTCAAACCATTTCTCAAAGATTTACTTATTATTAGAAATGTATAAGCTACATATATTTGCTTTTAAACATTAAACTCTCAGGTTAGTTTCCTTGTCCATTGACTCTTTTCCTAAATGCCTCACTTACCTTAGTCCTCTACGAAATTTATTTTATTTTCGTCGTATAAAACAAAAAACACAATTTTTTAAATTGTGTGCAGTGAACACAATATTAAACTTAAAACTGGATATTAACATAAAAAGTTGAAGTCCAAATTGTCACTTATCAGGGTAAGAGGGAATTTACTGGTTTATAATTTTATTTTTTTAATGGCAAGTCTTTTGTTATTAAATATTCGGCCAAAATTATGTGTAAGTTGCATGCTTTATGTAAACTATTTGTTTTGTTTGTACAAAATAAGTGCACTACTAGTAAGAAATTTTAATTATCGTCCACAGTTTGTGGTTTTTTTAACAATTTAGTTTATTAGTGAATTTCTTGTGGAAAAGTGAACTATTAGCATGACCCGCACGGTGAAACTTAAGCCCGGAACCACCATAGAAGTTCCTAACGTGACCCCATGAACACGTTCTGGGGGTCGCTAAAACCTTTATATATAATTATATAGAGATATATGTGTTCGCACTCTAGCGGTCGCAATTTTTTTCCGGTTTACTTAAAATTTGGTAGGAACCTTCCCTTCTGTAAACAGTTGGACAAGTTCGTTAGGACGAACAATCGGACGACTCTAATCACCTTTTTGGGGATTTTATTTTTTTAAATTTTGAGTTTTTGGGAGAAACTCAGAAAAAAGCCCCGAACATAACATTATTGCATATTAAATTATTGTACTAAAATACCAAAACTTTTAAACCCTTTCCCACCATTCTAGCACAAGGATTTACCGAGTTATTAAATAATACGTTAATTGTCTTAACACAATACGTTGTCTAATGGGGATTTTAACTAGAAAAGGCTGTTTTTCATATCTAGATGTACTTTTATCACCCCCAATACCCCTATACCAAATTGTTTTCCTGACTATAACTCCTCCTAACTTTAAAATGTATAATACTGCCGTCCTAATGGTTAATTTAAATTTAACCAGGAGCATCAGAACAGGCAAAATATGAAATTTTTTTAATTTTCCAAAAATGTTATCAGTGTTGTTTTAAACCCTTTATGAGATTTTTTTAAAGGTTTCAATGCGGACATTCACTACCCTCACGTCAGCATGCTGTGTGGGATCTCGTTTTACATTTATACCTAAAAAGAAGTGTTTTAAAATAAATTTTACTTTTTTGAAAGGACACAAAAACCGAGATGCTGTTAAATTATTTTTTAATAGCTTAAAGAAAGAATATTCGGAGATCCAATATTTTAACATCAAATACATGAAATAAATCAGTCGAATTTCCCAAAGGCCAACAACGTCCATATGTTTTGACTGATAGATGGGGCTACCATTCAAATAGAAGCTAGAAACAAATAAAAATTACTGCGTTCATCAGGAATTACACCTCTATTCAACTTTATTCCACAGTCATTTTATTAAATTAACTTGGGTTTATAAAACTACGGTTTAAATAGTCTCTTTAAACTATTTTAATTAATGATTATTAAATTATTTACTTGTATTTTACAATTTCTGTCGTGTTGAAAAAATACGAACACAAATTTAATAAAATAAAAGAAACTTAATTTCATTGGATAATGTATGTGATCTTACTCCACGGATAAATTTAGATTATAGACGTAAAGTTCTCCCACTTTCTGAGCTTTACGGATTAATTAAAATGTTTGGTTAACAAAAAATCATGCAATGCAATCGTATTTTCAAACTTCATTCAAAGATAAAGACTATATGGTTATCATGGTACAGTAATTTTTTTTAATCACTTTTTTTGGCTCTTGATGTTTTTATTGTTTGTCTTTAATATGAAGAAAAATTCTTAAATACAGATATTAGGATTTTTTCAATAGTTCTTCGGATTCCTTTCATATACAAACAAACAAATTATGTTAATTTGCACACTAGTTAGAACCTTATTGAGTTTACTGGCCTCTTCTGAGTTAAGGTCCTGTTACATACAAACTTATGATATAACAAAATTAAGGAAAATCCAACACAAAAGCAAATCATACAAGTGATACTATGCAAGTGAAGCTATTACCGTAGCTGGCATGGTAAGACCTAGGCCCGGGACCATGATAACTTTTTGTTTTGAGGTCCCCAGATGCCAAAAACACCATCCATTCAAAACTGTATATACACTGTATATGTGTGTGTGTGTGTGTCCGTGGGTGCGATAAACTCTCTTAAAAATTGGTTCGATTTTGATGAAATTCAGTACAAACACGAAAAGCAACATTTATGACTTTAAGTTTAAAAACCAGCCAGGTCGTTCCATCCTAAGGGGTATTACAGAGGGGTTTTGTACCTCAAAAATGTTTTTTTTTTACCTTTTTCATGTCATATTTTACTAAATCAAATTTTACTTTTCACCATTAAATTCAGCTTAAAAACAAACAATTTGGTGTTTTGATCATTGCTCTACATAAATAAATTACAGAGATATCAATAGTGCTTAACACAGTACGTTGTACAATGTTATTCTTATGGAGAAAAAGACAAATTTTATATATTGCTTATTTATCAACTTAGCCTGACGAAACTTGGTATATTGCTTCATATCGATGTCGTCTATTGATATTAAAAAAAAAAATGTATTGGTTGATAGTGTCCCTAGCAGCAAACCTGGTACTCAGCCCCCATGTTATTCTTATGAAGAGTAAGTAAAAGGTTATCCCTGTTAATTATGAACATAAATTAATAAAACTTGGTATGTGGCTTTACGTAGTTGAGTTATATTGATATTTGTATCAACACCCATTTTTTGTGTTCCTTGTTTCAGCAAACCTGCATACTCAGCCGCCAGGTTATTCTTATGGAGAATAATTAAAATGTCATAAATCGTTTATTTACGAATGTACATTGATGAAACTTGGTATGTGGCTCTATGTAATATTAAGATACATATATACCCATTGGAAATTCGCTGAGTATGCAGGTTTGCTGCTACGTGGGTATTTAATATTGTCATGTAAATAACGTCTTTAACTGGTTCTTAAATAATCATTAATGGAAATTGGCTTGCATGTATAATCGGTATCATTTTAAATATGCATTCCAATGTGTTACAATTCGTATTTTATAACATCCAGTAAATATTTTCCCGATACCTACTTTGTGTCCTATTTAAATAGCCTAATAAAATTATATACAGACATGGTAATACAACATATTATGTAACAGTAATCTGCAAGACGGATTGACGGGAATGTAGTAGAGTAAGACGAAATCCCCTGATAAGGACTGAGATTGGTCCAGTCATCTAGTTCAACTGCTGCAGTTGCAGTGGGGTTCATCTTGGTATATCACTAAATCCCTTTGTTCAAGAACTAATTGCATTGTTTCACTATTCAAGAGTTCCCTTTGAGACATTGTAGACTAGGGGAAGTTATCTGCCCGCAACAGTGGGCTCTTTTAGGAAAAAGTATATTTGTTGGCTTGAGTTTTACTACTACCGATTTACATTTATACTTTTCTGAATCAAAAATGTGGTAATCTAATAGATTTATCCTAGGAATGAAAAACTAAATGTGTAATCATATATCTAATTTGTATTAAATTTCTAGTTTAATCCATTAATTGGTATGTTTTAAAATATACATTATTATTCATAAATCAGAACTACTAGGAAACGTTAAATATATTATTATATTGATATAAGCGTCGAAATTAAATTTTTGTTAGAGTTATAGAACTTAGGTTTTCAAACAAAATTACTTTACACGCACTTTTCGTCATATATTCAGTATATTGGAGAATTATAAATGATACTAAACACAATATATATCGTAATGTTAAGTATCTCGGATTTAACAGTGTGCATACTTGAACATGCAGAGCGGAACCGGATACGCGGCGTCTAAGATCAAGTGCGCTCAGTTGCCCTGACTTCTGACAAACACTCACTCCTGTGCCTCAGTATCCCCAGTGTGACAGCGAAACAATTTAAAATTCAGACGATTTAGCTTTGCCTTCTGGCCAGTGGGTTTTCGAAATTATCATTGGAGATATACGTTCTTCATCAGTTTTAGTGAATTTCCCCTATAGGGAAGAAGCTATTACCGTAGGTCTCATGGTAAGACTTAAGCCCGAGACCATGACAAATTTTTTTCTTAAGGTCCCAAGATGACTAAAACACTATTCGTTCAAATTTATATATATATGTATATATATATATCTATATATATATATATATATATCTATATATGTGTCCGTGAATGCGATAACTTGAGTAAAAAACGTCCGATTTTGATGAAATTTGGCTCAAATGTGTAAAGTGACATTTATGACTTTAAGTTCGAAAACCAGAAAAATCGAACTATGGGAAGGGGGGTTTATGGGGGTTTTAAATTTTCCAAAAATCAGTTTTTTGCATTTTTCACCCTAAAATTTTGGTTTTGACCATGTTATAGAGCTTAAAAAAACAAATAATATGGTATTTTGAATTATTAACCTAGGTTAAGTGGTTGCGGAAAAAATCCAAAAAAACATGCTCATAAAATCTCCCATGTTAATCTTATGGGAAAAAGGTTTTTGGCTTTTCCTCAGTTAATTTTACTTTAAACTTCACATTTGCTTTTACCAATCACTTCAGCTCCACAAAACAATCATTTTGGTGTTTAAATTGTGATTCTACGTCCAACCGTTGCAGAGATATTCAAAGTACTAAACACAGTACGTTGTCCAATGTTATCCTTATGGAGAATAAATAAAATTTGATATCTCGATTATTTATGAATGTATATTGATGAAACTTGGTATGTGGCTTCATGTTGTACTGGTATATTGATATTTGAACAAAAAACAAATATTTTGTTGGTTGTCCCCATAGCAGCTAACCTGCATACTCAGCCCGAATGTTATTCTTATGGAGAATAAGTAAAGTTTTATATCTCCCTTAATTATTAACATAAATTAATAAAACTTAGTATGTAGCTTCACCTGGTTGAGTTAAATTGATAATTGCATAAAAACACATATTTTGTGCTCCTTGTTGCAGCAAACCTGCATACTCAGTCCTATGTTATTCTTATGAAGAATAAATAAAATGCTATAGATCATTTATTTATTAATTTATTTTTATAAAACTTGGTAAGTGCCTTTATGTGGTAGTGAGAAACATATACATTCATTGGAAATTCGCTGAGTATGCAGGTTTGCTGCGCCGGGGGTATTTGAAAGTATTTACGTTCAATAAAATTAATATACAAGAGTTTTAAATGTATCTACAACTGAAGGTAACCTATGTCCCCATTTGTTTGGTTACAATTCAAAACCCTAAAATATAAATAAAAATAATATTATTCTATTCAAGCGATGTAACTAATTCCATCAGGCAAATGTTAATATTAAAAAGCCCATGTTGTCTTAAATTATATATACAATATCAGTAAAAAATTATAACAATTAAAAATTAAAGCACTAAACTCACTCTAACAAAAAGTAAGGTAAAAGTGAGTTGTTTTAGTTGCTTTACGAGTCCACTCGTTTGGTGTGTTGTCATGGTTGCTTTCCCAGTCTGGTCACGAGCACCACTCCAG
Source organism: Allygus modestus (assembly GCA_963675035.1). Classification (NCBI taxonomy): domain Eukaryota; kingdom Metazoa; phylum Arthropoda; class Insecta; order Hemiptera; family Cicadellidae; genus Allygus; species Allygus modestus. The sequence continues at coordinate 313,985,134 of OY776112.1, forward strand.
TCGACAACATCGACACCACGTCTCGGGCTATCTTGGGTCTCCGAGGCAACGTGGGCCAAGTTGTAGACCTCGTGTGGATTGCTTGTGTCTGTAATTGCTGGATTAGGAAATCCAAGCTAAGCTGCTATGCACGTTTTCAACAAGCGGGAATTTTGCGTAGGATACCGGAAGGATAGGATATAGCAGGAAAGGAAAGGGCGGATTAGGACAGATAGCCAAATTTACCTTTCACAGGGCCAACTCCCGTGCTTTTGTGATAGCTGTGATCAGGCTCAGACAGGTGGACCCACTCTGCCTTCCAGCTGGTCAACTCAACTGTCAGGATATCCATGTACAACAGCCAGGGACCACTTTCTCAGGTTGGGGACTGCACTCGGACGTACCGTACCCAGCCGCTGCAAATTAAGGGACCAAAAGAAACAGAGAAGCTTGTCATAATGGACAGCCAAAATACATCTGCTGATAAGAATAACATAGGAACTTTGAGAGACGCGGATTCCTGATGACTGAGGGGAACTTAAATTGTCTTTGAATCATTTTTCAGGAAAATATATTTAATTTGATACCTCCATTGTCAAAATCAGCTATTAAATAAAGACGTACATTTCTGGACAAAGAAATTCACAGGGAATTAAGAAGTAAGATTTATGTGCATTATACAGTATGTTAGTAATAAAGCCTAAGTTGTTATAGTTTTATTTGCCAGAAAATCTTTTAATCAATGACCCACTGTTTTATTTTCCATGTGATGTCAACAAATGTAGACAACAACAAAAAATATTTACAACAGTGATATTATGTACTGTTCAATGACTTAAAAATATTTCCTTCTTTGTATGGATTCCATACATAAATCAGATGTGGTTGATGACGATTATATTTTGTTGTGAAATATATTTAGCTTACTTTTCTAGCCTTATAAAAATGAGGCTTAATTAATATATTAATATATTAATTAATACTTAAATCACTTATGGAGGAAAAATTTTAGTTACTTTATAATCAGCGTTTATGTTTGAGAGCAGAAGAAAGGACGAGATTCCATGTCACGTGTGTATAGTTGACTAACGATTAATTAATAATGACGTCAATCTGAAAGTCGTTGTTTTCTATATAATAGTTAATGATTACAATATCTACCGTTATTTTAACTGAATTTTTCACCTGGTGGAACCCTGATTATGAGACTAACACTATATTATCTACTACGCTACGGTACAGAAAGTTTTTTATGTATGGAGTGATTCTTTAATATATATTTTCCTAGGACGCAATCTGACGTCCTGAACGAGACACATCACTTTTAAACTCATCAAAATAGGATTAGATTCACTATCCTGCATTAGGTTTGCTTAAATATTCACCTTTACATTTAAAATCATTGAATACATGCACTTTCATTGGTTTCTTTCAATTTACCCGTTTTAGTTTTAAAGTTGTCATTATTATATGTAAATAATAATAATTGTAGTAATCTAAAGTAAAATAAAAAGTAAATAATTGTAGACTTGGTGCGGTAAACAGTCTGCAGATTCTGGCTGATAATTTGCATACCATTAGCACACACTTCCACACAAACACCAGTTGATTATGGAGATAAATCTCCTGGGAATTGTTTACGTCGTCGGTGGAAATAAACTAGAAAATGAACCAGAATTTGTGTTGATAAAAACGACTGACATATTACAATTTATTTATCCAGCAAAAAGTTGTCTTAAATACTTTATATACTTAAAATATATATTCGTACAAGATTTGAGTTTTAATTGAATAAATAAAAGGTTATTAGTTTAAAATTCGTTGTTGGTGATGGTGAGTTTATGTTATTTGAGACATTATTGCGGACATTTTCCATCTCTGATCAGTAAAAACAAGTTTCACGACGCTTTGGGATCTGGAATCTGACCCCGTCTCCAGGAGAGGAAAATACCTAGAACATAACAAAATTACACAAAATCTTAAAGGTACAATCCAGACAAAACTGGAAAAACACAAAAAGCCTTTTCAGTCCTTTTTATTAACACAAATTCATGTTCATTTTCTGGTTTATTTCCACCGACAACGTAAACAATCCCCAGAAGATTTATCTCCATAATCAACTGGTGTTTGTGTGGAAGTGTGTGCTAATGGTATGCAAATTATCAGCCAGAATCTGCAGACTGTTTACCGCACCAAGTCCAGAATTATTTACTTTTTATTTTTCATTAGATTACTACTATTATTCTTATTTACATATAATAATGACAACTTTAAAACTAAAATGGGGAAATCTAAAAAAAATTCAATAAAAGTGAACGTATTCAATGATTTTAAATGTAGAAGTGAATATTTCAGCCAACCTAATGCAGGATAGTGAATCTAAATCTAATTTGATGAGTGTAAAAGTGATGTGTCTCGTTCAGAACGTCAGATTGCGTCGTAGGACAAGATATATTAAAGAATCACACAAAACATAAAATACCCCCGTCGCAGCAAACCTGCGTACTCAGCGAATTTCCAATGCATAATATATGTCTTAATGCCATATAAAGCCGCATACCAAGTTTTATAAAAATATATTCATATATAAGCGATATATACAATTTTAATTATTCTCCATAAGAATAACATGGGAGATGAGTAAGCAGGTTTGCTGCAACAAGGAACTAAAAAAATGGGTTTTTATGCAAATATCATTATAACTCAACAAGGTGAAGCCACATAGCAAGTTGTATTAATTTATGTTCATAATTAAGGGAGTCATTACATTTTACTTATTCTCCATAAGAATAACATGGGGGCTGAGTACGCAGGTTCGCTGCTACGGGGATAATCAACAAAAAATCAATTTTTTATGCAAATATCAATATACCAGTACTACGTGACCCCACGTGCCAAGTTTCATCAATATACATTCATTAATAATGGAGATATCAAATTTTATTTATTCTCCATAAGGATAACATTGGACAACGTACTGTGTTTAGCACTTTGAATATCTCTGCAACGGTTGGACGTAGAATCACAATTTAAACACCAAAATGATTGTTTTGTGGAGCTGAATTGATTGGTAAAAGCAAATGTGAAGTTTACATCAAAATTAACTTAGGAAAAGCCAAAAACCTTTTTCCCATAAGATTAACATAGGAGATTTTATGAGCAGGTTTTTTTGGATTTTCTCCGCAACCACTTAATCTAGCTTAATAATTCAAAATACCATATTATTTGTTTTTTTAAGCTCTATAACATGGTCCAAACCAAAATTAAGTGTTTTAAAAATTTTAGGGTAAAAAATGCAAAAAACTGATTTTTGGAAAATTTAAAACCCCCATAAACCCCCCTTCCCATGGCCCGATTTTTCTGGTTTTCGAACTTAAAGTCATGAATGTCACTTTACACATTTGAGCCAAATTTCATCGAAATCGGACGTTTTTAGCGAATTTCCCCTATAGGGAAGAAGCTATTACCGTAGTCAGCATGGTAAGACCTAGGCCCGGGACCATGACAACTTTTCGTTTTGAGGTCCCCAGACCCCAAAAACACCATTCGTTCGATACTGTATATATATATATATATATATATATATATATATATATATGTGTCCGTGAGCACGATAACTCTCGTAAAAATGATCCGATTTTGATGAAATTTGGTATAAACGTGTAAAGCAACATTTATGACTTTAAGTTCGAAAACCAGCCAGATCGCTCAACCCGAAGGGGTATTTTGGGGGGGTTTTGTATCCCAAAAATGGGTTTTTCGAATTTTTCACATATCATTTTTGAAATTTTCAAATTTTAGTTTTCACCATTGGATTCAGCTTAAAAAAACACACAATTTGGTATTTTGATCATTTCTCTACGTCAATTGGTTACCGAGATATTGAAAGTGCTAAACACAGTACGTTGTCTAATGTTATTCTTATGGAAGAAAAGAAAAATTTTATATCTCGCCTATTTATCAACGTATACTGACGAAACTTGGTATACGGCTTCATCTGGTTGTGGACCATTGATATTTGCTCAAAAAGACAATTTTTTACCCAAGGCTCCCGTAGCAGCAAACCTGCGTACTCAGCCCCATGTTATTCTTATGGAGAATAAGTAACGTGTTATCTGCCTTCATTATGAAAATAAATTTATGAAATTTGGTATGTCACTTTACCTAGATGAGTTGTATTGATATTTGTATAAAACCCCATTTTTTGTGTTCCTTGCTTCAGCAAACCTGCATACTCAGCTGCCATGTTATTCTTATGGAGAATAATTAAAATGTCATAAATCGTTTATTTATGAATGTATATTGATGAAACTTGGTATGTGGCTTTATGTGGTATTAATATACATATATATGCATTGGAAATTCGCTGAGTACGCAGGTTTGCTGCTACGGGGGTATTTACTCAAGTTATCGCATTCACGGACACACATATATATATATATATATATATATATATATATATATATATATATATACATATATATAAATTTGAACAAATCATGTTTTAGTCATCTGGGGACCTAAAAAAAAAAATGTGTCATGGTCTCGGACTTAAATCTTACCATGAGACCTACGGTAATAGCTTCTTCCCTATAGGGGAAATTCGCTAAAACTGGCTGTACCGTATCGTAATGGATAATATAGTGTTCGTCTCATAATTAGGGTTCCACCAGGTCGATTATTATCAAAATGTTATTTGATGTCGAGGTTTGAAGGCTTATACCCAGCTTTTATTTATAATTGGAATTTAATTAAATATAATTACCACGTACTGATAAATCTTAGATCTAACTGTTCTAGGGATCAAACTAAAAAGGCAAATAATAATCTCTAATTTAGTAAAAAGAAGACATTTAAAAACAAACATAGGTTTTTTTAATGACATACTTTAACATAAAAACCACAACAATTATAGTTGCAAATATTTCCAACAATCCTAGGATTAATCACTGGTTGTTTTCCGCTTGCTGTAAATAAATCAGTTATCTTTTTAACATGTATCATACACACACGAGTTAAACCACTTAGATTGTTTTTGATCATTTTAAAATATTACCCAATGTTGTTTGTTTTATGACCATGTCGAGACAAGAGGATACCATTATAACTCCCCATTCATCACGAGAAGAAACCAGAAATGACATTATGTAATATATTTTCAATTGCTTTCAAAAGATAAAATATACATGCTCATTACTTAGATTTCCTGCATTATGAGCTTGAGTACTAGCGCAACTAGATTAATGTTGGGGATTATCAATCCTGGTGGAGAAGACAGGGACTGACTTTCAAGTGAACACATCATTCGTCAAATGTTAATGCTAATGGCCAAGCCACATCGGTGATCTTCAACTATGAATTATAAATTTAAAAAGGTTTTATCTAATATGGTGTGTTTTGATTTTATGTTTTTTTATGTAAAAAATACAGTTATTTATTTCAGAATCTTGTATTATTCCTCATGAAACGAATTTTCCTGGTAATTGTTTTTAAATACGATGATAATATAAGTTTTTTAATGAAGGTATCGGAATTGTACGGATTATTTGCATTATTCTTTTTTTTCTTTCAGATAAAAATCCTAGTGTTACAGGACATTTTAAAATTACAACCTTTAAGTTATGTGCTCTATTATTACATTTTGCTAAATGTAAACTACATCCACTTATTGCATATGTTGAAATAATTAGTTGAACATATCAATAAGTCTGAACATGGACTTAGTTAATGGCATAGTTATGGGGTTTCAAAGGATTACAGATTTAATAAAAAACGGTAAAATAATAAGGACAGTGTAAATTATATCATGAATACTCGATTTTTTTTAACGTAGGCATAACATATAAAATGCATAGTTATACAAAAGTATGAGAATCGATGAAGGTGGAAAGTGCCGCTTGCATTTGAATCCAATTTCCCTTTATATTTTGTACAGTAAATCATCTTAAATACCACCCATTACTGAGCGAGTTCTCTAATCTTTTCGGTATTAAATGGATTGTAGATAATCATTTATGCACGGTTTGCCATCTTTATCAACATGAAAATTCTTTAATTTTATTGAAAATTAAATGTATAACCCAAAATATTTAACTATATGGGAGGATGTACTGTAAAGGTAGTCTCAAAATTGAAAAATGTAAGCATAAAAAGTGATACCTGTTTTTAAAAGCAAAATCACTTTTCGTTAGGAAATTGCAGCCTCTTGACGATTTTGTTTATATTAGTGTAAGTGAAATAGTATATAACTGTCTAGTCAAGAATCCATAAAAATAACATGGCAGCTTTTGATGCCAATGGGGCGTCCCAGGACTATCTTAAAACTGGTCTATACCAGTTTTGAGGCTGACACTGGATACAGCAAATAAAGTTCTCATTACATATGGTAAGTCTTTTGGCTGTCCATTATGACAAACGTCCCTTTCACCTTTGGTACCTCTATTTGCAGCGATTAGGGACAGAATCTCCGGGTTCGGTGCCCAACCTGCCAACCTGAGAATGGATGAACCCTGGCTGTTGTACAAGGATACCCTGTCAGTTGAGTTGACCAGTTGGAGGGCAGAATGCGGGTCCCCTGTTTGAGAGTCTCATCCCAGCTGTCACAGGAGAACGGGAGTTGGCCCTCTGAAGGGTAAATTTGGCAGCCGTCCCATCTCACCCTTTCTTTTCCTGATATATCCTATCCTTCCGGTAACCTGCAAAATATTACCGCTTGTGGAAGATGTGCCTAACAGCTATGCTGGGGTTTCCTAATCCGCAACAAAGATGATGATGTCTAATCAAGATGCATACACTCCATTATTATTATTTTTTAAGATTTATTAGGTAAAATTTCTTTAACTATAAAAATAAGAAAAAATAGGGTATTTTATCTCTTTCGTTGTGTAAAAACGTGAAAATTAAAAATTTATAGCGTTAAAAATCTGGGTTTTCCCAATGCCCATTGTCATTAGTCTTATCTTACCTCACATGCATGCTAATTTATAATTTTCACGTTTTTACACAACAAAAGAGATCAAATATCCTTGGAGAATTTCGGTGTCTGAAAATACGACGAAAATAAAATAAAAACGTTGAGGACTAAGGTAAGTGAGGTATTTAGGAAAAGAGTTAATGGACAAGGAAACTAACCTGAGAGTTTAATGTTTAAAAGCAAATGTCTGTAGCTTATACATTTATAATAATAAGTAAATATATGTAATTATTCAACACAATGCAAGATAACTCATTCATAATTGTATAAAGTTATTCAGATGGAAGTAATTGAGTTTCATACTAAACAATGAAATATAATTATAAAAGTTCGTTTTCATGTGAAATATATTTTGGTAAACAACGCATGTCTTTGTTTGAATTACGGGTTAACGTATAATTGCATATAGTAAAATAAAACTTTACTTTTGGCATTAATTTAATTTAAATAGAACATAGTTTTGAAACTAAACTGTATACAGTATAAATGTTTGTCACGATATGTAGTTATAAAACTGTTATTCGACACAATTGGAAATCAAATTCATAATATATTCAAACATATTGGTTCCTTATTCAAACTGTCTTTGCTACACTGTTTTTTGACTGAGTGATGCAGATTATTCTAACGTTATTATAACATTATACATTGCTTTACCTTAAGCACTGTTATTTGTCATGTTATTGCTTGGGTGGATATGGCTCAAATTAATATAAATGTCGATCTATGTGTTTAACTGGTTATTCTCTCATGGTTTGTATAACTGACTATATCTAGTGAAACTCATAGCAATTGGGAGTTAAACAACAGTATGTATAACTGAGACTTCTTGTATGATTTTAAAATACTATAATAATTATTCGTTTTGGGAAACAATATTTTATTCCTAGCATAGTTTAAATATAAAAGATTGGACCCTCGAAGACAGTTATTACTAATACGCTGTATTTTATCAATAACACATGTACATATGAAGAAATCCTTATACAAACCGACTAATCGAATGGAATTGGTTATTTCATCTACAAGATACTCTCCGGACAAAGACCATTGAGATAGCAGATGGGATGGAATTAGCATTTAGATTGTTTTATGGTGTCTGAATCACTTTATTTCAATACTGAATTTCATTGTTAAAACGATAGCAACGATAGACTAACCAATCGTATAAGGCTTTGACAAAAGTTTTCCAAAGAGAGCCTTGAGATTCATGTATCTATACATGTCGAGGGGCTTTTGTAGCAGATGGTTAGAAAAATAATTAATCCCTAGAGCAAAATAGCTATTAGATGCTGAGTATTTGCGTATTAAATTCTATAACGTGTTAACACTTGAGAAAACAAGTGGTCGCTAACAGTGTTAACGTGTTTTATTGCATTACTACGAAAACGCCTTTTTCAATATATTATAGATAAGCTGGAACGACCACCCTCAACAGATTAAATGCAGTTAATGTATATATATATATGCAGTATCCATTCCTCATTATACTTCAACTATTACAAGAACCCAGACCAGACAAGAACCACATACTTTATTATTGTTTACTGATAATGCAAAATACTACTAACATATATCACTAACATTATCACGCCTTATATTATGCATAACACATAATATTTACTATATAAACCACAGCATGTGTTACAAATGTGTTGAGATAAATGATAGAGTAAATACCGATTAAACAAGACTAAATCAAGTGTTTTTAAAACTCATCTATCCCCAGAGAACCTTAAAATTTAACTTTACACATACCTTGCAGTTTTGATCGTAGTATTGAATTTTATGTTAGAAACATTTCACATAACCTTTTATTATCCACTTAAAATTGCCTCTATAGCAAAGAGGAACATTATCTAGTAAATCTTAGAAAATACATAATTGTTTAGGAAGCAGCAACTATCCATAAATATATCGTTTCTCTGCTAAAGAAAGGTAAATAGCAAAGCATAAAACACAAGTTGACAGTAAGTAGAATTTTGAATGTTTACATTTTAAGGTACATATGAATTACACATATTTCAATGTTGTTTTGGAGCCGCTTTCAGTTAGTACCTTTTCTAAAACATTTAGGACTCGCTTTGGTTGAAAAATTACCTGTTAATTTCAATAATCTCCTGAATGGTACTAAATACATATATTTTACTTCCTTCTTTACAAACGAAATAAGTGCTCTAGGACAAGTATATTTCTTTTATCCGAGCTTTAAGAGAACACGTAGTCTACTCAGTTTACATGCGACGTTATTCTAATTATATTTTGGTATGAGTTTTAATATTTTAAATACGTAATAATGTAGAGTGGTACATTTCTTTGCTAGTACCCCAAAGAAAAACCACGGAGAACATTGTTAACGCTAAAACGAGCCTCAATTAGCAATACTGAAGTCGCGGTGAATGTTTCCAACAAAGGTTACAGCGCCACAAACACATTAGAACCAACTGCTCGTGACGTTGTTGGGCCTGCAAATGTTGTTGATTAAACGATTGTGGCCCGATTTGCTCACAATGTTGTACTGTATGACCACTCTAATATTCATACAACTAGACAACGCGATCTTTATATTACATTAGTTTTATGTTAAACCGTATGCTTCATATAATTGTACTTAATATAATTTATATAACTGTTTACACTATGGTACAACTGATGAAATAAAGCGATGAATAAATAAGTCATTGTAATGCTAATGAGTATAATGAGTACCTTTCCGACACTGTAGGATACAATTTGACTTAGATCTAAAATTATAAAATTTTTGTATTGTTATTAGCGAATTTTCCCTATACGAAAGAAGCTACTACCGTGGTCGGCATGGTAAGACCTAGGCCCGGGACCATGATAACTTTTCGTTTTGAGGTCCCCAGACCCCAAAAACACCATTCGTTCGATACTGTATATATATATATATATATATATATATATATATATATATATGTGTGTGTCCGTGAGCACGATAACTCTCGTAAAATTATCCGATTTTGATGAAATTTGGTATAAACGTGTAAAGCAGCATTTATGACTTTAAGTTCGAAAACCAGACGGATCGACCTAACCGAAGGGGTGCTTTGGGGGGGTTTTGTACCCCAAAAATGGGTTTTTTGAACTTTTTACATATAATTTTTGAAATAATAAAATTTTAGTTTACACTATTAGAATCAGCTTTAAAAACACACAATTTGGTATTTTGATCATTTCTCTACGTCAATTGGTAACCGAGTTATTGAAAGTGATAAACACAGTACGTTGTCTAATGTTATTCTTATGGAGGAAAAGAAAATTTTTATATCTCGCTTATTTATGAACGTATACTGACGAAAATTGGTATACAGCTTCATCTCGTGGTGGTCTATTGATATTTGCTCAAAAAAATGTTTTTTGCCAAAGTCTCCCGTAGCAGCAAACCTGCGTACTCAGCCCCCATGTTATTCTTATGGAGAATAATGAAATGCTCTGTCTTCCTTTAATTATGAACATAAATTAATAAAAACTGGTATACGACTTCAGCTAGTTGAGTTCTATTGATATTAGCATAAAAACCCATTTTTGTGTTCCTTGTTGCAGCAAACCTGCGTACTCAGCCCTAATGTTATTCTTATGGAGAATAATTAAAATTGTATATATCGCTTATTTCTGAATATAATTTTATGAAACTTGGTAAGTGGCTTTATGTAGTATTATGACATTTATATCTCCATTGGGAATTCGCTGAGTATGCAGGTTTGCTGCGACGGGGGTATTTTTATATTTACTGAAGCTTCCCTTTAAGCAGAGTATAAATTATCGGAGCTAGAAGTTTAAAGGAACTAAAAGATAAAAGTTGTGTGGATAAACTTTATTTACTGCCGTTGCAAACTTGAAGTTGTAAATATTCCAGTAACGTTGCCCACTACGGGTTTTAAGACTGTACGGTAATGTTTATATCATCTATATCCTCTACATTTGATTACCATTATGTCAAAAAATAAATCCATCAATCTTCAGTTAAATTTATATATGAATTTATACTTTTGAGTGTTTATACCTAATACACCAGATTTTTTATATAATTTAGTGATTTGTTTATCTCTTTTTAAATAATTATGACCGAACATATCAATAGTAGCGTATATTGTTTTTATTACTTGCGAACTGAAAGATAAATATACAATACCATGGTGAAAATATTATTATGCAAAGAAATTCGTTTATCTTTTTTTAAATGATCTAAATTAAAGTTGTTGGGTTGGTGAAATAAACAAATTAAATAAGTTAAAATTATGAAACTATAAATAAATTTAGAAATTAATGGTTAAGGCACTGGTAAATCTACATATTCTTAATGAATCTCTCCAGCCCACGTAAGACCAGGTTATACAAAGTGAATTGTTCTAGTCTGTTTCCTCTAAGCGTTGTGTCAGTTGTTATCAAAGGTTCACCAGAAGGATAATCCTAATAATAATTCTAACAAAAGTATTAATTCATATATTTGTTGTATTCCAAAAAATTACGTTCCAAAAGAGCGTTAATCTTTTCATCTGTTAACTGATAAAAATCAACTAATAAAGATGTCAAATTGTAAATAAAAAAGGCCACCGTTATTAAAAAGAAATAAGTAGCCTACCGATTATAATTAATTTACTCCTTATAAAATAATATTCAGGTTTTATTATACATCGTTATTCCATTGAATACCCAGCGAATGATACTATTTATGGTTTTATGGGGGAAATTATTCTTTACCACATTCACGGTACCAATAAATTGTTATTTAGTTAAGAATATACTTATATAACATTTGTTTGGTTATTATATGATTACAAGCTTGTGTTAAAAGCTAAACTAGTTTCATAAACATGTGGTTGGCATCTCGGAATAACCTTAATGTGAAAACTTTACCCTTAGTTTTAACCGATCACCAACTACTTGATTATTTATACGTTTACATTTGGTTATATTAGGTTTACGTCTTATATATAAAGCGGATATTCGTAAATGTACAGTGATCATTAATGTAACAAATTAATTGAGTAATGAAATTACTAAATTCAATTGGCAATGCAAACTGTGGGCATTATTATATACGTTTAATTTGTTTCCATATAAGTTATGTTTTTAGATTTTGATCGCAATATTTTTTGAATTTTTTGTGGAAATGTTTATTTTAATTAAATAAACTTAATTGCACAAAAGTGATACTAACATTAGCCTTAAATGAAGATCACAATAGTTTGGAAGGTAATTGGACTTCTAAAAAGGTACTAACAAATTATTTCTCTATACAATATTGTTGCTGCATATATACCACTTATAATTCTAGAATGTTTGAAAATAATTGTATTTTATCAACGAAAATACTGCAGTTCAATTAGTGAAACTTATATTTATTTGGATCCATGTGATTTTTAGATGTGTTAACAGTTGACCACTGGTGACCTTCAACGTATAGCTGTCCAACCTGATAAAAAAATGCTTTTGGTCCCTCTCCTATAAATTATACAATGTGTTGAAGATGGCGCAAGACTCATAATGTAATGTTTACCATTTATTATGCAGCAGCGGCTATTTTTTTGTGTTAATACATCCCCGCCTCTTATAATGCAAAATTAAATAAAGTGTAACATGCTTACTTATAAACTTGTAATACTATTAGAGGTATTAGTTCATTACTAAAGATGCATACTTTAAATCCATAGTATAGTGCTGCAAAAAAATTACAACTGATGTCAAACACATTTATTACGTAAATGAAATGTCAATCGGAAAGAATGATTCATACAGATTGTTGAATAATAAATGTCGATAAATTTAATATACTTACACCAAGCCGAATAATACCTGAGGGGGGAACGTCGTGACTTTCTTAAACTTTTTTTTCAATTTGTACTAACATTTCAGTTTCATCACATATTTTATATTTATTTCTTAACTTTTCTATAAAACCATTTTTGCAGACACCTGATTTTAAATTAAGGAGTAGTAAGGGTAAATAACTAGTTTTACAGCTAAGGGAATGTTAATCATGACTGAAGAGAACGAGTCCTTAATTTCTACAAATATCAATCTCAAGGGTATGTATGCCTTAAGGCATTCATCTTGACTACATCCTACGGGGACTTGGTGAAACTATAGTATTTCTTGTTTGCTTTGGCTGCTGCTAGTAAACACTGTTAATGGAATGCATGTGTTAAGGTTATAGAAACAAACTTGTAATATTTCTTTATCATATATGAAATTGGTGAGTAATACGGTATCAGTAAAACCGAGTGTACACAAATACTTTGCGAACAAATATAAAAGAGCCCATAAAAGTATTTATTTAGTTTTATAAGTTTTCTGTTGCTGCAAATGAATTAACTCAATTAGGCTAAAGCAGATAAACTATTTAAAAAGAAATAAAGAACTTGTTTGCTAAGCACTTCATATTTCGTATTAACTTTTATTAAATGAAAAAATACTATTAATTTCAAAATTCCATATTCTTAAATGTTATTTCAAAAAATTTTGTATTATAATAATTTAATTTTAAAATCATTTTTAAAGGTTTGTTTAGGATTTTTCATTAAGTTAATAAGACATTATTCAATATAATTAAAAGCAATTTCATTTAATTTCACTTCATTTATTGATACATAAATGCTACAAAACAGGTTCTTAACCCAATTGCAAAGTAGCATTATTACTAACATTTATTTTTAGGGATTTTTCCTTCAAGTCCAGTTTTATGAAGCACTAATCAATGTCTTCCAAGATACTAATATAATACCATTCACATGACACATGCAATCTACTATACATGCATAAATTAAAAGTTTTAAACTATACACTACAATGAAATAAATATATTAAATTTAATTACTACATACTAAACATACTGAGTTAGAGGTAACGTTCAGTCTAAATGCAGAAATTAATAAATATTTATATATTATACAATAAGACAATCCTAATCTAATAAATGTTGTACAATTTGTTTTCTAAATTTGCTGAGTGTATCTCCTAATATATCTACGATACTTGGCAATGAATTATATATTCTTCCCAAAACATTTAGCGGGGAATTAACTCCTAAATTGGTTGGAGAGTAGTGGGGGGAGAACAGCAGACGACTACGGGAATTGTGCCGCGGCACATTGAACTGTATTTTAGAGAAGAGACATTATAAACAGTTTACAAACAATTTAAATTAGCATTAGTGTTTTTAAGTAATTTTCAAACTAATTTAATCATATGTGAAATTTGTTTTGAAACTATTCAAAATTAGTTTGAAACTAATGTAAACATTTTAATAAATCTTGATTTCTTCATAACTTTGATTCGGTGAAACAATGATTTTAAATTATTTAATGTGATGTTAAAAAAGTATAGAATTTTATAATCGAAAATAATTTATAATCATATTAATACAATTTGAAAATTAATTTTAAACTTTTTTGTACTATTTAAACGTTTTTTTACAGTTATTTATAAACATATTGCCACTGATATATACGTGCATGATTTTAATATTAGTTTTCGAAATTATTTTCAATGAATTGCAAACCCATGTCATCATTACATTAAAATAGTTTTAACTCGTTTTAAACATAAACTCATTTGAAAAATATTAGAAATATTTGTTGAGAATAGAAAATATTTCTATGCTACTTTGGTTACTGCAAGTCTCGCTAAAATATAGTTCCAAAGATAAGATGGAAGCTGGAAAGACACTTTGATCCCGAATTGCAAATAATTGCTCGTCAGGTTCTTATCGAGTCAGTCGATATGAAGATCTTAGTCTGCCATAACTTTTTCGGGGATAAACAATGCTTCTTGTTTGTCGACCGTGGGAGGTCCGTTAGTCAAACTAATAAGTTTTATACTTTATCTGTTAGATATCTTTATAAATTTCATACCAAAGCCAGTATTAAGCTTATTAAAGCCAATTAAATAGATTTACATTAAAGTAACATTTTGTATAAGGGAAAACTGGCCCTCGATGGCTCTCTGACTGGTCGATTCTAGTACAGAGGTCAACATTGGGTACAGCAAAATGAAGCTGTCACAGTGTTGTTAAGACTTTTGGCTATCCAGTGTCACCAACTTCCCTTCTTTGGTTCCTCCTTGTCTCTTCTGGGGGCTTGACTCCCAGTTGAGCCTGGATACCCAGTCTAGTCCAAGTCCTTGGAAGGAGTAGTGGACCTTCCTTGCAGCCTGGGACGGGTACCTGGGAGGAAAGGCTCTTACACGACGGCCCTTAAGCTCCGGTCTGCCGGAGACGAACCGTCTAGAGCCACCCGGTCCCTGAGAGGTTGGAGGCTTTGTGCGATGGCGGTCTCTGTCTGTTGGACTTAGGGGGACGTCGGGTTAGAAGGCGAATCGTCCTGGAGTAATGTCACCCACAGAGCCCGGGAGATAGGTAAGGTCCTCTCTCCCTTTCTGGAGCGAGGCAGACTGACTCCGTCCTACTACCTTTCCCATCCCTCTGTTCCCTCTTTCCGGTGGTTGCATAATATCCCAAAGGGAGACATGGCTAGCCGGCTATGCCGGAGCCTCCTAATCCCCCCCCAAAAAAAACAAACAAAGGAAAACTGGCCAAAATGAAGTAAATTTGTCACCACGTTTTTTTGAGCAGTTAGGCCCAGTTATTTGTTTGTAGGCTAGAGTTTCTTAAGGGTTGAAACCATCTGATAAGTTTGCAGTTAAATAATTCCGAAACATACATTCGTAGCCAACCAACCAATTGGAGACAGAGCACTGAGATATAATGTTTCTTTTTGCTTGCATGTTTCTTTTTTGGTCATTTAAAATGTTTGTTAATATACTGATAAGTCTTATGGGAAAACTCAACAATGGCATTGAATTAAATTGGAATAACGCTTAGACAATATTATAAATAAACTTGTCTCTGGTATTGATACCAACCCGAGCAAGGGAGGACATTACCAGCCCCACTAAGTGTTCAGCCCCACCTGACACTGTATATTTATGAACAGGTCACTAACCCCCCACTAGCGTCTCACCACTACCTTTTATCTTAATGGTCATGTATTATCCAGATTAAATTTTCCCTGGCGAAGTAAATCTGTTGCACTTTTACAATAGCTGTTGTATAATAACTGCAAAGGACTGTAGTTAGTGGAGAGGAATAAGTAGGCAAAGATTAACTATCTGAAATAAATTATTATTGAATTCACTAACATTCTATTGCATTTTTTAAGGAAGCTTTGCTTTTTCATTAGTTTTTCATTTGTACTTCGAACTGGACTTCTGCTTTTTACGAAGCTAAAACACATATGAGAGTGTGTCATTACCAATACTTTATACACAGGAAATTTACATCGACTTTACTTTCATCGTCGAAACTCGTTCCTTTCTCGTAATCTTTGTCAGTCCGAGATACCAAAATTGAATTGCAATATTCATAGGTACATTTTAAAATTATAATGTATCACAAAAAAGTATTTGCTAGATTTAAATAGGCTTTATTAGTGAATTTCCTTTGGAAAGTGAACTATTAGCATAACCCGCACGGTGAAACTTAAGCCCGGGACCACCATAGAAGTTCCTAACGTGACCCCCTGAACACGTTTTGGGGGGTCGTTCAAAATTGTATATATATATATATATATATGTGTGTATGCACTCTAGCGGTCGCATTGTTTGTCCGATTTACTTCAAATTTGGTATGGACGTTTCATTCTATAATCTGTTGGACAAGTTTGTTGGGCAAAACAATCGGAAAATTCTAAACCCATTTTTTGGGGATTAATCTTTCAAATTTCGAGTTTTTGGGCCCAAAAAGGGTCAGAAAAGCCCCAGTTGTAAAATTAATGCATGCAAAAAGATTGGAATTAGAGAGGCAAAAGTTTTAAGCCCTCTCTCGTCATTCTAGCATAAATATTTACCGAGTTATTAAAGAAAATGTTTATCGGCTAAACACAGTACGTTGTCTTATGGGGGTTTTACACTAGAAAAGCCTCTTATTCCTTTGTTAAAGTACTTTTATTATCCCCAGCAACTTCACGCCTACTTTCAAGCCTGTCTGGACCTTCTCCTAACCTTATAATGCGCAATATTCTATTCCCAGCTTTGCAAGTAAATTAAACCAGGAGTATCAGAACAGCCAAAAAATCAATGTTTTCAGATTTCAATAAAAATTGGACAAATGTATGTTTTTACACTGATTTTGAGTTTTAAAAGTTTTTATGTGGAAATTAACTTCTCTCACGTCAGCGTGCTGCGTGCGAACTCGTTTATTAATAGACCCAAAACTTGAATTCACTAGCTTTTGTGGTGGGAATTGGTTAAACAGTAAAAATGATACTCGTTATAAAATAATATATCATTAATTGCTGGTGTTTAAAAAAAACAAATAACATGTTCCTAGATAAATTTTTGTTTAATTAACTGCAGAAATTCAATTAAATATCACTTAGATTAGTTTTCTAGAGACAAAATAAATAAAAATGCCCCCATCGCAGCAAACCTGCATACTCAGTGAATTTCCAATGCATAATATATGACTTAATACCACATAAAGCTGCAAACCAAGTTTCCTAAAAATATATTCACATAAATCCGATTTTAATTATTCTCCATAAGAATATTGGTACTGAGTACGTATGTTTGCTGAAACAAGGAACAGAAACAATTGGTTATTATTCAAATATAAATATAATTTAACTAGGCGAAGCCACATACTAAGTTACATCAATATTCAATCATAAATAAGCACTATATAACATTCTAGTTATTCTCCATAAGAATAACATGGGGGCTGAAAAAGCAGGTTTGCTGCAACTAGGAACAGAAAAATGTTTTTTTATTGATATAATTATCAATATAACTCAACCAAGTGAAGCTACATACCAAGTTTTATTAATTTATGTTCATAATTAAGGGAGTCATTACATTTGACTTATTCTCCTTAAGAATAACATGGGGGCTGAGTACGCAGGTTTGCTGCTACGGGAATAATCAACCATAAACCTTTTTTTGTGAAAATATCAATAAACCAATTAATTCTACGTGAAGCTACATACCAACTTTTATCAACATACATTCATAAATAATCGAGATATCAAATTTAATTTATTCTCCATAAGAATAACATTGGAAAACGTACTGTGTTTAGCACTTTGAATATCTCTGCAACGGTTGGGCTTAGAATCAAAATTTAAACACCAAAATGATTGTTTTTTGAAACTGAACAGATTGGTAAAAGCAAATGTGAAGTTTACATTAAAATAAACTGAGGAAAAGCCAAAAACCTTTTTCCCATGGGAGATTTTATGAGTATGTTTTTTTGTATTTTCTCCGCAACCACTTAACTTAGGTTAATAATTCAAAATACTAAATTATTTGGTTTTTTAAGCTATATAACATGGTTAAAACCAAAATTACGTTTATCAAAAATTGTAGGGGGAAAAATGCAAAAAACTGATTTTTGGAAAATTTAAAAACCCCATAAACCCCCGTTTCCACAGTCCGATTTTTCTGGTTTTCGAACTTAAAGTCATGAATGTCATTTTACACATTTGAGCCAAATTTCATCAAAATCGGACGTTTTTTACTCAAGTTATCGTGTTAACGGACACACACACACACACACACACACACACACATATATATATATATATATATATATATATATATATATAAATTTGAACGAATAGTGTTTTTGGCATCTGGGGACCTCAAAACAAAAAGTTATCATGGTCTTGGGCTTAAGTCTTACCATGAGACCTATGGTAATAGCTTCTTCTCTAAAGAGGAAATTCGCTAAAAGATTGAATATAGTTTACCATTTGACTAAAATTAGGCATTATATCAAGTATAATATTGGGCGGTCTTGCCTGAGGGTTGGATCTTATTACAATGCTATAGGCTGCTATTATATCACTGTCCCAATTACTAATCATTATATTGCAATAACACAGCTCTATGTACATATTTGTCCGTCAATTGCTAGCATTATTGCAAGTCAACAGTGATTGAATGTAAATGTTGATGTTAGTTAAAAATGTTAACTAAATTAATGATTTAAAACAGATATCTCTATAGAAATATCCATCTATCCATACCAAAAAAACACATGTATAATATTTATTTTTTATTTATACATTCCGAACAAATTATACATAACTAACTCTCTAATAATCATGATGGAATCATTGAACGGTTAATCGTAATAATTCCTAAGGTACAGTTTATAGGGTTAAGTGGATGCGTATAAAAGTGAAAGTAATGGATTGTAGTATTGTTATAATTTCTTCGCTATAAATAGCGATATAGCTATATGGAGAAACTATTGTTTTTTTAATTGTTAGTGAAAATGTCCGTTTTGGTGGTCCTTGATATATATTTGTTTAATCACGTCTGTCTGTGTGTCCGTGTGGGTGTGTGTCTGTATGGGTGTGTACAGAGCTAGGGATGAAACAAGGGGCTCGATTTTGATGATATTTGGTAAGTACGTACTTAATTATAATATTTACAGGGGTCTTTTTATGTTGTTTTTTTAAGTAACCATCCTCCCAAAACCGCTTAAAACGTTCTAATTTAAAATTACTCAAAAACTGATAAAATCTTTTTGGTTGTAGAGGTATAAGGTTCAAACAAAATCCGCGCTCAGACATTACAGGACTTGAAAGCTTCAAAATTCAGTCTTATTTCTACGTTTAAAAAAATCATACCTTTAAACAAAATTTGCATATCGCCAGTAAATAAACGGTATCAGGAACCTGACACATACTTTATCCCTTTTAGCAAAACTTTAATGAATAAATTACTGTTTATTTACTAAATATAGAATACAAAGCACGGTCGAATGTACAGAAAATCTTGTAAACAAGTTGTTTTAAAAAACATCCACCCAAATTCCTGCTTTGGAGGCACTACAGGATCCATTGCTGCACTCTTGGTTTTAAGAGGGGAAATGCCCCCTATTCCCCCCCAGGGATATTAAGGGGCAACATATTTCGAATTAACTCTGTTGGTCAATGCTAAATTGACAAGCATATCAAGTTTGAATGAAATTGATCAGTAAACAAGAGAGAAATAGTTATTTTTGTATTCCACATAAGAATAACATTGGACAACGTACTGCGTTTACCGCTAAATGAAAATTTCAATTTTCTCCGAAACCAGCAATCGTACAATAGTAATTCAAGATACTAAATTATTTAGTTTTTTGAGCTCCTTTTAAAGGTTAATAGTAATATTTTTTATATTCATGTATTTTTATGAAAAATCCAAAAAAAACTTAATTTTGGATGTTTTAAGTCCTGTAATTTCTGAAACCGAATTTTTACAGGTATGCGGGTGGTGTCATTTTGTTGCAAAACTAAAGTTCAACAAACGACTAAAGTTTATTCAAAATCGTTAGAGCCGTTTTTGAGAAATTTTGATTTTTCATGTTTTTTGGCGGTTTTTGGGAGATAATTACCCTTAAAAATCAAAAATTCAAAAAAATGAAAAAAACGCCTGGAGATATCGTGGATTAGTACCTACATACCAAATTTCATCAAAATCTGCCCATTGGTTAGGGCTCTAGCTCTGTACACATCCACACAGACACACACACACACACACACACACACACACACACACACACACACACACACACACACACGGACACACACACGGACACACACACACACACACACACACACACACACACACACACACACACACACACACACACACACACACACACACACACACACACACACACACACACACAGACAGACATCACGTAAAAACCACTTTTTTGGGTTTAGGGAGCACCAAAACGAATATTTCCACTAACAACTCAAATTCGAAAATTTTGACGAAAACAATACTTTCTCCATATACTATGTATAGAGGGAGAAAGTAAAAAGCTAAAACAGCTAAATAGTTCAATGTTTGTAATACGATTACTGGTTGCGGGGAAAATGAAAATATTCATTTAGCAGTAAACGTAGTACTTTGTCCAACATTTCTTATGGGGAATACAAATAAATTACCATCTCCCTCTTATTTAATGATAAATTTCATTCGAACGTGGTATGTGGGTAAAGTTAACCAGCATATGATGCCAACAGATGATTTTTGAAATAGTTTTCACCTTCCCATGAGGAAATGAGAGGGAATTTTACCTCTTAAAAACCAATGTGTGTAGCAAATAAGTATGTAGTACCCCAAAAAGGGGCATTCTATCGTACTTTATATTTTAATGTTTATTTTAGAACCTATATTTCACATCTTGACTCTCTACAATATCAGTAGAAGTAGCCATCGTGAGAGCTGCAGAAGTGATTAATAACATTCACATGCCAAGGGTTGTCATAACGTTTTATCGTTTCTGGGCTAAGTCCAACAGATCCAGGACGGTCCTACGATTTACTCCCCTACTCAACCCTTAAATTTAGTGGTTGGTTCTAAAAATAAAACATGTAAATGAAAGTTTTTTGCCCTACATAAAAGAGCTTTATCAGAAAAATATATATATTTACATGGCTTCTATGATAAAACTATTATCCAATTTTCAGAAGGCTAAAGTTTCATTGAACACTATGTTTGTAACCTTCTGTATATTTTAAGTACTTTTACTACAGTGTCTGTACATTGTAGTAAAATTACTTAAAATTACTTACTTACAGTGTACAGACGTTGAAGTAAAAGTACGTAACTATATTAAAAATTATAAACATAATATTCAAGTAAACCTTATAAGTAACCTTAAGTAAGTTATCCTTTTGAAAATTGTGAAATAATGTTATGATAGAAGCCTTGTAAATTATATTTTTCTAATGAAGCTCTTATATATATACAGATAAAGATCGTATTACTAGTGATGATAACGATGACGAAACCAATAAAACCACTTATTGAAGTATGACACAAGTAAAATATACAAAGTCGAATCAAGACATACATTTGTTTACTTATTAAATTGGCTTAAGAAATAACTGAGTTTAATAAGTTACATTGTATATAGTTTAACAGGTAACATTACGAAACCTATGTATATGTTTAGGAGAACATCATTACTCTGCAACAGTACATTTACACAGTAGATGATTCTGCTTAACGATCTCTAGTCCTGTAAACGCTTGTTAAGCTACGATAACTTGAAATATGAACAAATATTCGACTGCATATGATATTCCTAGCTTAATTCAAGCAAGTATTAAATTTAGTTAATTATTTTTAATATTTACAAAAGCAAAAACGACTTAAATTTAACCAATAACACAGAATTTAATCAATTTAAAAATTTATTCATGCAAGAGTTTTTCTTCATAATTAGTGATTTTATTTCATAACGATAATAAACAATACATTGATTTTAAAAGTGTGATTTGATCATTTAAACAGCCAATGTTATTTCCATGTATATTATTTATATTTAACAGCACATTATACCATTGTGTTCATTGTTGATAAGTCCATTAATTAATGCAGCTTAGACTATTGTTGCAAAATTATCCATTCTTAAAGAAGTTTTGTATTACGTTCTCTCTCATTTTGAATTCCAAACTTGTAAATTAGTCAAAATACTTAAAAAAATGTCTTTTGCCTGGAAGAATCAAACAAAAACCGGTTTACATTTGGAAAAAAAACTGATTGGGGATTTTTCATATGGTTAATTACTTAAAAACTCTTTAAACAATGTTTCTGGCCTGATGTTTAGCTATATCTGTAGCCTGTAATCAAGGTCTGCAGAGCTACAGTAACTATAATCCGATTGAGGCATTTCTACTGAAATGTTCCAAATATGCTAATATTAACGTAAGATTTGCATAAATATAATTGAGACTTTTCCTTTAATGATCAAGGAAGTGTAAGTATGTATTGTAGTTTGTTTGTCAAACATTGCGCTTAGGTTAACTAGATAAAACTAATTAGTGGTGACAAAACATTCTCACACTCATGACATATATTGATTTAGTGGTAGTCGCACTAATGTTGTTCAAGACTAGGTTGCCACAAGTATGGCCCTAGATCCGCACTAATGTTGATCAAGACTAGGTTGCCACAAGTATGGCCCTAGATCCGCACTAACGTTGATCAAGACTAGGTTGCCACAAGTATGGCCCTAGATCGGTGCATGCTTTTATCGTTCCCGATAGGGTAGCCAACAATGTTTCATTTGTCTTAATAGATCGTAGTGGTAGGAAAATGCATTTTACTAAGTGCACTTTTCCCTCAGAAATAGATTCAAACCTAATATAAGCTAGACCTAAATACGTTAATCACCAATAGAAAACAATATAATTTTTGTACGTTTGGTATTCGAAATCAGATTCAACATGTGATACTTTAACCATTAATTTAATTTTGCTTGCCATATTGTTGAAGAATATACATTAAAATATTACTTTATTTAGTTGTTCTACTCTTTTTGATAACCAATTATTTTGAGTAAACAAAAGTTAAGTTAAAGACTTCTAGTTCAGGATTAGCCAATTAATGCGGTATCATTGCAAACTTTGTTCAAATATTGCATGGAGGAGACTTTAAAGAAATATTTCTACCCAATTAAATCTATTGTTTATAAATAACATCTGTTTTATAAAATATTCATGTTAGAGTTAGATTCAATAAATTTGTAAATGCAAACAGTCTCATGGTGAATATTTTATTTTACATAATCAATAAAATATTCGAAAAATATAACATGATAAATTCAATATATTGCTCATCCAGTAAAGTAGGTATTTACTGTAATACAATTCTAAAACAAACTAGGGCAAAATAAGTATGTTGTTACTTTTTTCTAAATGTTAAAATTACAAAGTTTGGTCATCTTAATAAAACACATTCAATCTGATAGAACAATACTCCTAGTGGGTTTAGCGGTTTTCCGTTACATTGGTTTTCCCATCAGGTGTTCGATAAGCCAATGCTGTTGGCACCTCACCAAGTCTGGATTTGAGACCGAAAAATTCTTCTTTATATACTTTAATATTTAAAATAATCTAATTTATGCATAAATCGTATAAATTAATCTTACATCACAAACTGTTTTGTTAAATGTGTTGTCAAGCTTTCTTTGGGAGACCTACGATAGAGGTTCTGCACCAAGTATAAACTCATAGTAGTGCAGATTAACAAGTTGTATACATTAAGTTCACCATATAATAAGTATCTCTACTTGTTAAGCAACACAACTGTTCAGGAGAAACTGTTATATCAAACTTAAGTAGCCGAACATACTCGATGTGTAACAATATGATTCAAATCAGTACCTTAAAGATCAATGACTTAACTTCCATTGATTACCCATCTTGACGTATAATACAAAGTCAAGGGTATATAAAGGGTATATAAAGAGTATATAACAACAGGTTCGGGATGCAGTTTGAAATGTTAAAGTTCAGCGAAGGGTGGACAATAAAGGAGCCTCCATTGTACCAGACATACACAAAAAGGGAATAAAAGAAGAGGTCCTTTTTATATGCAAATGCAGACATCACAGTCACCAAAAGAGAGTCAATTTTAAAATGTTTTAATATTTTAATTTTTTTTTTTAAATGTGTAGACATCACAGTTACCAAAAGAGAGGCAACTTTAAAATGTTTTAATATTTTAAATTGTTGTTTAAAATGTTTAACTTAATTTAAATTAAATTCAATGCTTTCAAGGCTATTTTTTGTTGAGTACAACTTAAATATGATTATACTTTATGCGTACTACTTAGTTAAGATAAACTTAATAACTCAATAAACTAAATAAGATAAAAGTAAATTTAAGTTTTAATTCAAGATACGCTGTTGCCTCATAATCGCAAACTGGTCGGAACTGGACCCTTTTTGGATTATCCAGCAAACAATATTTTTTTGTGAAATGTATTTTAATAATTCTACTTCGTAAATTTAAATATTAAATTTTACGAAAACACACAACCCTTATAAAATAACTATAGCCTAAAGTACTGCATAGTTAAGTATAACATGATTTCAGTATGTCATAACAGTTCAATCTTTTGACAAAAATGTATGTGTTTATGTGTTGTTGAAGGGACGGGTTCAGAGATCCAAAGATTCAAAGATCCTCACACGTCAACCGAAGCTTATTGTGTGTCGCAAAAATGTAACTTTAAATGTAATATTTTATTACTGCCACTTAAAAAAATACAACCTAATCACAACCATCATCAACCTACCAATGTTTTTCTAATGATACCTTATAGATGTTTGTAATGGTTTATCTTTTCATTTAAAAAGGATTAAGTATAATCTCTTGACATTGATTACCATTACAATTAATGGTTATATTATGAAGTAACTATTAATGTGTACAACAACAGCTAGATGCTACAGTAAGTTCGAATTTCCATTGAAGAACGATGCTTTAAATTGTTACAGACAAGAACCAGTAATGAAGCTTCTTGAAACTTGGAAACTTCGCTCACAATTATTAACACTAACAAATAAATATAAATGCATAGAAGTAGTTAAGGATTTATTTTCGTTTTATTAATTTGATGATTTATATTTTAATAACTACTAATTACACTAATTCCTACTAATTACTAATTCGTATTTATACGAATGTTTTAATTTAGTATTCCGAAGTCTATGTTTAGAGAAAATTGTAAATTTTAAATGTTATGAAAACCAAAATTCCATTTCTGATATACAAAAACATCTTTATAATATAGGTAATTGTATGTCCTACGACGAAAAATATCATTACATCACGATGTGGAAAAACCAATTGGTTTCTCGAACTCATTAAATAATGTCTATCCAGAAGTTCTGGCCAACGGTAACTGTATGGTAATAAGGTAATAATAAGGTTATATCATTTATAAATAAGTTCATCAAATCTCAAATGTTTCGTTTATTTTCTGTTTGCGGAGGTTTATAGAATATAATACAATTTTTATATTTTATATTAGTTTTTTTATTGTGAAATGCCTATTAAAAATGTATGCTAAATAATATCCAACGCTTATACAAACAAACACATTTATAGCTTCTGCAATAGTATCGATAACTATGGCTTATTAAATATGCTTATGTATTAATGAGTAATTCAGAATAAGCTTAGCAACCAAGAAATCCTATATACTGGGTTAAATATAAGATTATTAAATCTCCTTTTATAAACCGTTTAAAAGTATGAAATAATTAGGAAAGATACAAGAATCAGAGAATTAAAAAACTCCGGGATGATTGGTCCACATAATCGTCGTATGTTAGTTTGAATCACAGTCGAAAGGAGCTTTTTACATCATCAAGGACATTGGCATTTACATACTTTGCACCATAAAGATGTTATGTCTGTATGCTTCTATAAAATCTTTTTAATAAAACTGATTTCATCAATCATAAACATATCATGTACAATTGTGTAAAATTAAAAACAAATATAACACCTGAAAGCGGGAATTGATACGTCTTTCATTACATTAAATAATCTTGCAATATTACTATAACACATTGAGAGATGCTACTAGTCCAATACTGAATTTGTAGAAAGCATTTTACTTTCAGGATATAAATTGAAATATAAAGGTTTTATAACTCTGGGTCATCAAAGTTTATTAATTCAACGTTCCTGATAATTATTCGTCATTTTAAAACGGTAAACAGCGTTTCTATTTTATAGTATTCGAACATGTCTAGGTAAGCTCACTCTTCATAACTTTATTTTATTCATGGTTAAGCCTCACTGAATTAACATTTTAAAAATACACCAAACATATGGAGTCACATACAAACTAATCATTTAAAAACAGTTCACTGGCCGGTACTTGTCACTGAACTGGTTTGTTTTCTGACGTCCTAGTCTATGCCACTTTGTCCATCAGCTGTTCCTCCAAAACCACAGTTGCCAACAGAACAATGCATTATTGTATTGAATAGTTTACTAGAACCATAATTAAGTTTCTTGTTATTCATATTGTAATTTTTATGACAGCTTTTACATTTTTAATTCTCCGTGTGTTTTAGCATGAATGGTATGTTCACTGACGTAGTCTACTTTATGGTTTAAATGAAATAGGTGTTCGAACAACACAGTTCGATATAACTAGAATCAAATATTTTTCTATATCGAATTGCAAATGTCAAGGTATGCCTGTTTTCATACATATATGATTAATCCATAAAGATACATACTTCAGCTTTAATCTGCTTGATTGAGTTTCCATTATTCAAACTTTTTTCAACCAGTTTTGAAATGGATAGATCAGCGTTGAGCCGAACTAATGCTTTTCCCATTAACTTTCATCAGCCACTCAGCAGAGAGGACTGCTGGTTTATGCTGTCTGTGTTGAAATACATTAAATATATAAATTTTTTATGTTAAATCCTATATTCTAAGTTGTCATCGTTTAAGCTATTGAATAGCCAATTAATGTAGTTAAGCCTGTGCAAGACAATTTAATTATCTTTTTAATACGTTTATGACAATAATCAGTGATCTATGTAAACACAGTATCGGAGTAACGAATATCCTTAGGGTAACTAGAAGTAGCTCTTTGTCATAAATATTCATGGTTCTAAATGGAATGAAAAAGAGCTTGTCTATTATAGTAATTTAATTTTAGTTTAGCAATAGCTGATATCAATAATACGGTAACACAATGTATATATCTATGTTTTTATAAAAAAACAACTATTTTGCATAACAAGAAGCCTATATAATAAAATAAATAAATCACAAAAACACTAAAATAATACCAATTTTGTTCAATATTTTAATCCAAGCAGTTGATCATAAATTATTATAATATGTCATTGAATACAAAGTTTTGCAAATTAACTCCTACAGAAATTTAACTTTTATGAATGACTGAATATCTTAATTATTATAGGCAAGGTCATTGCAAAGGATAAAAGTTGGATAACAGTCCTGCAATATATTTAAAGATTATTGTAAACCGTCCTTTTTGGAAGATGGTTTTCAAATTATAAGTTTGAACTTGCGACAGTCATTTACAGGCATCTATTTTTTAATAAAGGATAATTCACTATACAATGTTTTCAAACCTATCCATTATCATGTGATGGAAGCCTGTTAAGTATTGATCAATAAGGTGCAGCTTGCCGAAACAAACATAGAACTCCAATGGATGGTTGTAACGTTGTGATTACTAAACAAACAAACCAGGCCCGTTGTAATGTCAGGCACGTCGAACGTTGAATTCCAGTCCACCTGCGAAATCGGGCGCGGCGTTGCTCTCTACACGTTTTAAGTCCAGCCGTATCCATTTCCAATTTCAATCCGCACGTTTGTTAAAGAATTGAAAATATCTTGAATAAATTTTCGAGCAAACTTCCAAACTTCATTAAATTGTATTACCTAATCATTTGAAATGATTTAGTGATACAAAGTCTATCTAAACACATACCTACTTCAGTAATAAAATATAAAATATCTAAATTTCAAAGGTAATTAAACAGTGATTGTCACAGTATTTATTTGTTTCGTGTAAGACAAACTGTAATAATGCATGTAGAGCAAGGTTGTAATTATAAATAAACATTTATAACTTATGGGCAGAGGTAATAGTCCTGTAGAAGACGAGGAGTAACCAGGTGGTGGCTGTTATCAGCTGGCACAAGGGCTTCATCTGGACCTCAGCATTTGTCACCGTCCTACTGCTGCAGCAGATGGCAATAAATGATCTACAATACAACCATCTTTGGTGTCTGTTGTACACACAAATTAAATTCAGACTTTTAAATGTGGATCTATGTTTTTGTTTTTTCTTAGGTATTTCGATACTTTTACCCTTGTAATTTACAAATAATATACTTATTTATTAGTTGAAACATAAGAAAATAAGGTACTGTTTCCAAAATTACCTTAAAAATAGTCCACATATTATTTTAAATACATAGATAAAACTATTAGTATAACTTTTTATCTTTCAGCAATTTTTAATTTAAATTTTACCATATGTTTTTTAATCTCATCAAATTGTTTGTTTAAAACCTGTATGGTGATAAGGCTGGGGATGAATCTCAATGGAGGTTTGAAATATATCTTTATTTTACTTAAGATTTATTATTATATAGTGGTGAGTAGCCAATTAATAATTGATAGTTAAAACATATACGTTGTTTTGCAGATGAATTAAAAATATCTATAAATATATAAAACCAAGCCAAACCTACAAACACAGAAATTTTCCTCCTATACTCTTTCTAAAAGAAAGGATTTTAAGAAATTCCCTCAGTGATCTTCCCCACGGGGAGTCATGGTTCCAGTCAAGAGTTATTCTTAAGAGATACGACAAACGATCATCCGCCAGGCCAAACCTCTACACCTGTAACCACGACATTTGGCAGGTATACTCTTTCCATAACGTCGGTAACCACCAAGAATGGGTTTTAAGAAAGAACCATCACACGGGGAGTCCAATCCAGTGTTATTCTTCCGGCCATACACTGTGGTTTGAGCTGGTGAAAATTCTAACGGCTGATCATGATTCTCAATACATCCACGGGTTAACCACAGAACGCGGCGTACATTACAGGTTTTATTCCCGGGTGAAACCAGGTACGATGACAGCTACTCAACAATGCATATATTACAGCTAACTAGATTTAATTCAATATTTGGTGATGAAATATACATATATCTTATGGCTTTTTAGCTTATATCCATAACAGTAATTCCCTATATTAGCTTTACCTTTACAATTTTCAGTCTATAGTATAGTTAATTGAATATATATCGAGAGACTGGTTACTTTGGTAATAATTGTACAATTTTCATTACTATAAAAGTTTTTAAAAACCGTATCGTTTGTTTTTCAATCAACATCGGATAGGTTCTTTTTTCAAATTTTACAAAGATTTTTGACAACTTTACATAGTAAATAAATTTTGTTTAACACAAATCTTATTTAACGAGCCATAACACTTGTAATAGAATTAAGGTTTTGTAAACAGTTGTATTCCTTGTAAATAGCAATTACTATTCTATAATCTTTAAATGTTTAAGGTTATTTGCTTTGTTTGAACTATTATTAGATTCTTTTTAGTGCATTTGTAGGAAATATTTTGTTAACTAATTACATAACCTTACTTAACTTAATAAATAATTACAAATGTTGTATAAGCACAACACTTTTATATTACAACTACAGTCATTGCTCGTTATAAAACTTAGGCCCATAGGAAACATAAGCGTGTGAATAAACTGTCAGGATGTGGCCAAACCTCTTAGTGAAGGGAACACTAATGTGGTAATGTGTTGGGTGTTTAACTCATTGTAGTTATAGGATTCCTTATCTCACATACTCCATCTGCAAGTACTAGCGAGATAACTGAATAACTTATGGGTTTCTCATCAAGCTTAATTTAAATTTAAAACACTATCCATATTATTTAAAGATATATTTTTACATTAACTCGACCTAAGTATAATTGTATAAAGTATACTTGAATTAAATTATAAATTTACTTACTTTTTCAGTTAATTTGTAAGCGTTTAAACGATTATCATGAGCCTCAAACACATGAACAATCCGAAACATAATAGGTCTTCAGGGAAAACTGAAAGTCTTTTTTACATAACATTAAATTAGTTTTTGTAAAATCTTTAATTATTTACCAATTTTTGCTGACTTTGTATTCTATTTTGAATGATGGTGTGTTCAAATGTGTGTGTCAGGATACCCTTGTAAACGTGTTTATAATCCAAAAGGTCACATTTAAATTAAAATGCACATTTATAAAATATCACCGACGATGATGCTTATCTTAAAGTAATAAATAGCTTCATTTTACTTGCTAGTTAGTGAAGCCTGTCAATAGTTACACAGCCTTCTAAGAGGAATATTCATAGTTATAAAGGCAATCTGTAGCAGCGTTAGGTAACTGTATTCCTCTAAAATTACCAGAAAAACTCTGGACACAACAAAACTGTGTGGTAAAATAGCATTACAAGTAAATTGTAAAATTTAATAATAACAACGCCAATCTAAAATGTTTCGTTGTTTTCATATATATGAGGTATAAATCCCGTTGACTACATTTCCTTTTGCATGTAATCCGTTTGTACAAAGAGATCGTGAGGACAAGGTTTCGCTCTCAACCAACAGTGATCGGATCTAAATCCCTCAACTGCAGAGTTCCACACAATCCGCTTGGTAAAGGGATTCAGGATTAGCAATTTAGTAAACTATTTTGGTTTGAGGTTTTTATCAGCTACTTTGAGTGTCCAGATTCAATAGAAAGTTCCTAACTATAACAACCAATCTGGCAACCAACGACACTGAAGTACCCACAATTCAACAAATGTTCCTCAGGCAATCTGAATTTATATTGGTTCTAAGAGGTAGTCAAAACGAAATCGTTTGTAAACGAGTCAGTTTGTATTAATCGTAGTAATTAATTAGTAATCATTAGTAATTAATTAGTAATCGTAGTAATTTGTAGTAATCGTTTTTATTAATATGGGCAGATTAAAGAAATTAGACGTAATTTTTCCATGTATAAAATATTCAGTATTTTCCCGGATATATTAAATAATTCAATCATTGTAACGCAATAACCAGTCTTGAATGAGAAATATGTTCTTAGAAGATTGTTTTTCCATATTATTTGACGCTCTTTAAAAAAGCTAATACAAATTGTACTTTACTTACATATTTGTAATGAAACTATTGCATGGTCGTATATTAAAAGTCTAATAACTTTCCTAAATAAGTTGAATTTACAATTAGTTTTTGGTTAATACCCTGCAATATTTCTTTCAAAATAGTTTACACTAATCGTAAAAAGTGGTATTACCAGTAGTGGTTTTACTAATATTGGTTTTACTACTGGTAAATGTAGTTTTAATTTTTTTGTCATCTAGCACAAATAAACCACAAGTATTTAAAGGATGCCTGTATACTACACTTGTATTTTAAAGGTTTCAAAACCACATAAGATCTTCTAAGTGGTTATAGATTAATGCATAATTACTTCATGCTTCTTTACCGAAAAACATTTTAAACGGCATGAATAAAATGTAAGGGATACTAAAGATTTTACCATCATCATGTATTTATAAGTGCCTGGTACTCCTAACTATAACCTTATAAATACTACCAGTAGTAATACAATCATGACACATCCCTAAATATTTATGAGCCATCTTTATAAATAATTCTGTAAGCGGTATTTTTAAGTCATAATTGTTGGAGTTTGGAAAACTTCAGGATGATAAAAAAAAGGTCTTGATCCCAGGAACTCGGGAAATATATCAGTATTTCTTAAAAGGTTACCAGCAAACGATAGCTAACGTAAAACATACCCCATAAGGAAAGCATGGTGATTAAAAACTTATACTTTGATTACATTAAAACATGTGATTATGTGTCTACCTTATTTACGAACTGACATGTGTTTCTCGTCAGCAATGTAAGCGTAAAAGAATCAGATAAGGCAGAGTATTGGAGCAAGATTAGGGGCTTTGATCCCTTCAAGCCACTATTAATAACTAATTTCTCTAGTTAGAATTAAATAATAGTTAGCTCTGCATGTTAATACATCTTTGTACTAGCTGCTATCCCCGTGCTTTGTAGCGGGGTGGACATTCAGAATAGATAAGATGTAAACTAAACAATGACAGTATGTAGTTAGATATACCCTTAGATAGATATAAGCCAAATAAAACTCTCCTCCCTATGAATAAAATGGGAACTTGGAAGTCCCATGGGGCAGATCACTGCGGCCATTTCTAAACGGTAATAGGCCTTTGACACTCCTGGGTACATAGATTACATTTATGCAAAATCTTAGCAGAATTGGTCCAGTGGTTTTGCGTGATGGGATAATAGGCAGACAGACACCACCTCATTTTTATAATAGTAGTGATTTCATTAATTTTATTATATGTGGAATTCGTATACCATAATTACATAAATCCTGTTTTATCAATAAAGTACTAAGTTTATGAACAAAATAAAGATACCTTTATTATAATCAGTGTTTAATTGCTAGAACCTCTCGCAATTAAACATTAGAGAATCAGCAATAACTGAGAACCTTGTATCAGAAGAGAACTAATAATCGAGTTTGAATGTGGCCAGGAAACTTAGCTTTCAAACCTTTAAGTTCCTCAAGCAAAATTGAGATTTTCACTGCTACATTTATAATTTTCTTACAACGTTTAACTACCATTTACAATTTATTGTATCATAAAATGCTGGTATGAATGTGGCCACTTCGAGTTGAAAATACCTTACCTAGATTTTAAAATGATTAATTGAATAATTTTAGTTTAATACTATAAGTATTAAATTAAATAATAGTTTAAAGTACTAATAGTTTCTAATATTGAATTAAAAGAATTCTTCTTTTATTTTTTACTAATATTAGTACGTTATGAGCTATACTCATACTCCATACCTTTTCTTTCAACTATCCATCAAATCTGAATACTTTCATTTCATTCTGAATACTTTCTGAAGATACTTTCATTTGTTATGTCAACCACCATCGTTAATTTACTTATTATTTTCTCAATATTTGTTACAAACTATAGAATCTTAATAACTCTTTCCAACGTCACGAACATAAGTAAATTTTTAATTTTGCCTAATAACCATTCCAGAAAAGAAAATGGTAGACCATTCTTTGCATATCTAAAATTATTATAATAATTGGGTCTAGGACTTTAGTTGTATTTCACTATCTCAGTCTTACCTGAGTGTTGAATTCATCTTGGATTAGGGTATATAACTGAATGTAATGTATTATTATAATGAAGTTTATATAATAAAAACAAGATATATTAAATATTAAAATCTTACTTAAGACACATAATTATTTGTTATTTCAGCGGAATTTAATTATCAATTTTGAGGTAATTTTATTTCTTAATCAGATTTATTTATTTCGGCTGATATTTTGATAAATTATAATAATAACTCAAACCTATTAACTTTCAAAATCATTCGTCACAAGTATCCTTATTTGACGTAAGAAATCTGTTTGTGAGTTAAGGTTTGTTTGTGAATCCATTGTTTATAAGTATATTGTCTTATTTTCAGGAATAAAGCATAACAATAATAGGGTAAAGAAGAGACCTGCATTTATTCTATATTTTCATAAATTAATTTTGATTCATCAAGCAAGCGCAGCGTGTTGAATACATTAAATGAAAAATATGTCCCGTGTATCAATCCAGAAGAAATTATGAGTGTTATTAGATGCTTAATATGATCAATGACTATTAATCATCGTGCTTTCAGAAAGAAAGAATACTTTTCTATATAAAAATTTTGAGATATGGGATCGTAATTGAAAATGAGTGATGTTCAATCACCGCAACAGTTTTCATTGTATTATTTGGTTTTGTCAGAAATGGTCCACAAATCTTACTGGACAAATGGAAAGAAAATCACAGGATTTTCCCGGATTTTCTTGGACTTTAGCCAAAAACACTAAAACGTTATGACAACGCTTGGCATGTGGAAGTTATTTATTGTTCCTGCAATGCTGGAGACAGACGAAGTTACAGTATCCTTCATATGAACCATTGTACAGGCCTGTGACGGTAAAATGCTATGTAATAGGGCAAGCATGTTTTATTCTCATTAATTATTTCAAATATATATTTAAAAGTGTATCAAATGTGTAATGGTTTATGTATACTAAATTATAATATACACATTTGTTTACATTGTTATATATAAATCACATTACACGAGGCAGAACCATAATGTGTGAAGCACCACAACGTCTCAGACATAATGGACATACTAGTGCACTATTTGCTTAGCTATTTATAAATAATTATTAAAATGGAAAATCAAACTTTGCAGGTTGGCAAACTGGATAACCTTATAAATGTATAGACTGATGCCATCTAATAGCAAAATGCCTTGGCACCTGGTAATTTAATAAAGAAGAAGGAATTCGCTGATATACACAGTAACTGTTAAAAATAAGCCTGCAAATCTTAGCAACACCGGTAAAATATTAAAGCATACATATTGAAATTTTAACATCTAAAGGGATGAAGCCCTTTTTACATTTTTACATAATTTTGACACGATAAGAAATTTCAAATTATTAACACACGGACAGTTTCCAATGCTTTTTACAAATTACTTTTTAAATATACACCAAGTACGTTAATATTCTAGCTAATCAGCTACAACTCATTTATGGTTGGTATTTAACTCATTGATTTAACATTGTTTAAAAGGAGAAAACTGTAGGTATAGCAAGAAAGAAGTTAATTTCTCAGTTATTCCTTGTCTAAACTAAGCTTAATAAGATATCGTTGAAATTTCCATAAAATTTACTAAATTTTATGTATCTTGAAATTTTTTTTTTAAATTAACGGTTTTCGTGAAATTTGGCGACAAATAATTAAAATAGCCGCCATTTCGAAACAGTTAAAGATTTTATATTCACAGTTTGCACAAAGCGGCCAATAAGATGAACATTTGTTCAAAGTCTCAACGCTGTAGCTCAAACCGTTCAGGAGTTATGACTTTTTTTGTAAAAAACACATACAGACAGACAGACGATAAACGAACGGAGATAGGACATATGTTTACATAAACTTTTTTGCTTATTTTGACCCAAGGAATCACTACGTAAATTATTTCCCTACGTAAATTAATCACTACGTAAATTATAACATTATACATTGTTTTACCTTAAGCACTGTTATTTAGCATGTTATTGCTTGGGTGGATATGACAAAAATTAATATAAATGTCGATCTATGTGTTTAACTGGTTATTCTCTCGTGGTTTGTATAACTGAATATATCTAGTGAAACTCACAGCAATTGGGAGTTAAACAACAGTATGTATAACTGAGACTTCTTGTATGTTTTTAATGTAGTATAACAATTCGATTTAGGAAACGTTATTTTATTCCTAGTAAAATAAAAATATTAAAAATCCTACCATAATTTCATTTCACTTCATTTATTGATACAAAAATCCTACAAAACAGGTTCTTAAACCAATTACAAAGTAGCATTATTACTAACATTTATATTTAGGGATTTTTCCTTCAAGTCCAGTTTTATGAAGCACTACTCAATGTCTTCCAAGATACTAATATAATACCATTCACATGACACATGCAATCTACTATACGTGCATAAATTAAAAGTTGTAAACTATACACTACAATTAAATAAATATATTAAATTAAATTACTTCATACTAAACATACTGAGTTAGAGGTAACGTCCAGTCTAAATTCAAAACTTAATAAATATTTATATATTATACAATAAGACAATCCTAATCTAATAAATGTTGTACAATTTGTTTTCTAAATTTGCCGAGTGTATCTCCAAATATATCTACGATAGTTGGCAATGAATTATAAATTCTTCCCATAACATTTAGCGGGAATTAACTCCTAAATTGGTTCAAAAATAGTAGGGGAGAACAACAGACGACTACGGGAATTGTGCCGCGGCACATTGAACTGTAGTTTAGATAAGAGACATTATAAAAAATTTAAATTAGTATTTTTATGTAATTTTGAAATTAATTTAAACATATGTCAAAGTTGTTTCGAAACTATTCAAAATTAGTTTAAAACTAATGTAAACATTTTAATCAATCTTGATTTCTTCATAACTTTGAATTGGTGAAACATAGATTTTAAATTATTTAATGTGATGTTAAAAAAGTATAGAATTTTAAAATCGAAAATAATATATAATCTAATCAATACAATTTGAAAATTAATTTTAAACATTTTTGTACTATTTTAAACGGGTTTTGTGACAGTTATTTATAAACATATTGACACTGATATATAAGTGCACGATTTTATTAGTAGTTTTCGAAATTATTTTTAATGAATTGCAAACCCATGTCATCATTACATTAAAATAGTTTTAACTCGTTTTAAACATAAACTCATTTGAAAACTATTAGGAATATTTGTTGAGAATAGAAATTATGTCTATGCTACTTGGGTTACTGCAAGTCTCGCTAATATATAGTTCCAAAGATAAGATGGAAGCTGGAGAGACACTTTGATCCCGAATTGCAAATAATTGCTCGTCAGGTTCTTATCGGGTCAGTCGATATGAAGATCTTAGTCTGCTATAAGTTGTTCGGGGATAAACAATGCGTCTTGTTTGTCGACCGTGGGAGGTCCGTCAGTCAAACTAATAAAGTTTATACCTTATCGGTTAGATATTTTTGTAAATTTCCTGCCAAAGCCAGTATTAAGCTTATTAAAGCCAATTAAATAGATTTAGATTAAAGTAACGTTTTGTCTAAGGGAAAACTGGCCCTCGACGGCTCTCTGACTAGTCGATTCTAGTACAGAGGTCAACATTGGGTATAGCAAAATGATGCTGTCACAGTGTTGTTCAAAAAAAGTCTTTTGGCTATCCAGTGTGACCAACTTCACTTCCTTGGTCCCTCCTTGTCTCTTCCGGGGGCTTAACTCCCAGTTGAGCCTGGATACCCAGTCTAGTCCGAGTCCTTGGAAGAAGTAGTGGATCTTCCTTGCAGCCTGGGACGGGTGCCTGGGAGGAAAGGCTCTTACACGACGGCCCTTAAGCTCCGGTCTGCCGGAGACAAACCGTCTGGAGCCACCCGGTCCCTGAGAGGTTGGAGGCTTTGTGCGATGGCGGTCTCTATCTGTTGGACTTATGGGGACGTCGGGTTAGAGGGTGAATCGTCCTTGGGTATTGTCACCCACAGAGCCTGGGAGCTAGGTAAGGTTCTCTCTCCATTTCTGGACCGAGGCAGACTGACTCCGTCCTACCATCTTTCCCATCCCTCTTTTCCCTATTTCCGGTGGGTGCATACTATCCCAAAGGGAGACATGGCTAGCCGGCTATGCCGGGGACTCCTAATCCCACCCAAAAAAATAAACAAAGGAAAACGGTCCAAAATGAGGTAAATGTGTCACCACGTTTTTTTTAGCAGTTAGGCCCAGTTATTTATTTATAGGCTAGAGTTTCCTAAGGGTTGAAACCATATGATAAGTTTGCAGTTAAATAATGGCGAAACATACGTTCGTAGTCAACCAAATAATTGGAGACGGAGCACTGAGATATAATGTATATTGCTTGCATGTTTCTTTTGATGGTCATTTAAAATGTTTTTTAATGTACTGATAAGTCATATGGGCAAACTCAACAATAACACTGAATTAAATTGGAATAACGCTTATGACAATATTATAAATAAACTTGTCTCTGGTATTGATAACACACCGAGCAAGGGAGGACCACTAAGCCCCACTAAGCGTTCAGCCCCACCTGACACTGTATATTTATGACCAGGTCACTGTGTAATTCCCCACTGGCGTCTCACCACTACCTTTTATCTAAATGGTCCTGTATATGGTATTATCCAGATTAAAATTTCCCTGAGAAAGTAAATCTGATGCACTTTTACAATAGCTGTTGTATAATAACTTTAAAGGCCAATAATTAGCTGAGAGGGATAAGTAGGCTAAGATTAATTTTATGAAATAAATGATTATTGAATTCACTAACATTCTATTGCATTGCTTAAGGAAGCTTTGCATTTTCATTAGCATTTTCTGTTGTCCATTGACCTAAACTTCTGCCTTTTACAAAAATAATTCACATCTAAGAGTGTGCCATTACCAATACTTTATACACAGGAAATTTACATTGACTTTACTTTTATCGTCGAAACTCGTTCCTTACTCGCAATCTATCTCAGTCCGAGAAACCAAAATTGAATTGCAATATTCATAGGTACATTTTGAAATTATAATGTATCGCAAAAAAAGTAATTGCTAGATTTAAATGGGCTTTATTTATTAATAGACCCAAAACTTGAATTCACTAGCTTTTGTGGTTGGAATTGGTTAAACAGTAAAAATGATACTCGTTATAAAATAATATATCATTAATTGCTGGTGTTAAAAAAATATTTCTAGATAACTTTTTGTTTAATTAACTGCAGAAATACAATTAAATCTCACTTAGTTTTGTTTTCTAGAGACAAAATAAATAAAAAAAGATTGAATATAGTTTACCATTTGACTAAAATTAGGCATTATATCAAGTATAATATTGTGCGGTCTTGCCTGAGGGTTGGATCTTAGTCCAATGCTACAGGCTGCTATTATATCACAGTCCTAATTACTAATCATTATATTGCAATAACACAGCTGTATGTACATAATTGTCCGTCAATTGCTAGCATTATTGCAAGTCTACAGTGCTTAAATGTAGATGTTGATGTCAGTTGAAAATGTTAACTAAATTAAAGATTTAAAAAAGATATGTCTATAAAAATATCCATCCATCCATAACAAAAAACATATGTATAATATTTATTTTTAATTATACCTTCCGAATAAATTATACATAACTAATCCTCTAATAACCATGATGGAATCATTTAACGGTTAATCGTAATAATTCTTAAGGTACAGTTAGTTTATAGGGTTAAGTGGTTGCGTATAAAAGTGAAAGTAATGGATTATAGTATTGTTATAATTTCTTTGTCATACATAGTGATATAGTGTTATGTAGAAATTATAGTTTTTTTTATTGTTAGTGAAAATGTTCGTCTTGGTGGTCCTTGATATATATTTTTTTAATCACGTCTGTCTGTTTGTCCGTGTGGGCGTATGTCTGTGTGGATGTGTACAGAGCTAAAGATGACACAAGGGGCCCGATTTTGATGAAATTTGGTAAGTACGTACTAATTTATATTATATCCAGGTGTCTTTTATGTTTTTTTATTATTTTGAACTATCCTCCCAAAACTGCTTAAAACGTTAAAATTTCTCAAAAATGGCTTCAATGATTTTGATAAAATCTTATTGGTTTTTAGAGGTCTAAGATTCTAACAAAATCTGTGCTCAGAAATTACAGGACTTGAAAGCTTCAAAATTCAGTCTTATTTCTACGTTTAAAAAAAATCATATCTTTAAACAAAATTTACATATCGTCATTAAAAAAGCTAAACCAACTAAATAGTTCAATATTTGTAATACAATTACTGGTTGCGGGGAAAATGAAAATATTCATTTAGCAGTATACGTAGTACATTGTCCAACATGTCTAATGGGGAATACAAATAAATTACCATTTCCCTCTTATTTAATGATAAATTTCATTCAAACGTGGTATGTGGTTAAAGTTAGCCAGAATATGATGCCAACAGATGATTTTTGAAATATGTTTCTCCTTCCCCTGAGGAAATGAGAGCGCATTTTACCTCTTAAAAACCAATGTGTGTAGCAAATAATTATGTAGTGCCCCAAAAAGGGACATTCTAACGTATTTTATATTCTACTGTTTAATTTAGAACCTATATTTCACATCTTGACAGTCTACAATATCAGTAGAAGTAGCCATTGTGAGAGCTGCAGAAGTGATTAATAACATTCACATGCCAAGGGTTGTCATAACGTTTTATCGTTTCTGGGCTAAGTCCAACAGATCCAGGACGGTCCTACGATTTACTCCCCTATTCAACCCTTAAATTTAGTGGCTGGTTCTAAAAAAATAACACATATAAATTATTTTTTTTTGCCCTACATATAAGAGCTTTATTAGAAAAATATATATTTAAAGGGCTTCTATGATAAAACTATTATACGCTTTTCAGAAGGCTAAGGTTTCGTTGAACATTATGTTTGTAACCTTCTGTATATTTTAAGTAATTTTACTACAACGTCTGTACGATGTGGTAAAATTACTTAAAAGTACTTACAACGTACAGACGTTGAAGTAAAAGTACATAAATATATTAAAAATTATAAACATAATATTCAAGGAAAAATTATCCTTTTGAAAATCGTGTAATAGTGTTATGATAGAAGCCCTGTAAATTTATATTTTTCTAATAAAGCCCTTATATATATATAAATATATATAAATATATATATAAATATATATATAAATATATATATAAATATATATATAAATATATATATATATATATATATATACAGATAAAGATCATATTACTAGTGATGATAACGATGATGAAACCAATAAAAACCACAGTAGATGATTCTGCTTAACGATCCCTAGTCCTGTAAACGCTTGTTAAGTTACGATAACTTGAAATATGAACAAATATTCGACTGCATATGATATTCCTAGCTTAAGTCAAGAAAGTATTAAATTTAATTAATGATTTTTAATATTTAAAAAATCAAAAACGACTTAAATTTAACCAATAACACAGCATTTAATCAATTTAAAAATTTATTCATGCAAGATCTTTTACTTTCTCCCTCTATACATAGTATATGGAGAATGTATTGTTTTCGTCAAAATTTTCGAATTTGAGTTGTTAGTGGTAATATTCATTTTGGTGCTCCCTGAACCCAAAAAAGTGGTTTCTACGTGATGTCTGTCTGTGTGTGTGTGTGTGTGTGTGTGTGTGCGTGTGTCCGTGTGTGTATGTGTGTGTGTGTGTGTCTGTGTGGATGTGTACAGAGCTAGAGCCCTAACCAATGGGCCGATTTTGATGAAATTTGGTATGTAGATACTAATCCACGATATCTCCAGGTGTTTTTTCATTTTTTTGAATTTTTGATTTTTAAGGGTAATTATCCCACAAAACCCGCCAAAAAACATGAAAAATCAAAATTTCTTAAAAACGGCTCTAACGATTTTAATTAAACTTTAGTAGTTTGTAGAACTTTAGTTTTCCAACAAAATGACACCACCCGCATTCCTGGAAAAATTCGGGTTCAGAAGTTACAGGACTTAAAACATCCAAAATTCAGTTTTTTGGATTTTTCATAAAAAGACATAAAAATAAAAAAATGTTACTATTCACCATTAAAAAGAGCTTAAAAAACTAAATAATTTAGTATCTTGAATTACTATTCTACGATTGCTGGTTTCGGAGAAAATTGAAATTTTCATTTAGCAGTAAACGCAGTATGTTGTCCAATGTTATTCTTATGGGGAATACAAAAGTTACTATTTCTCTCTTATTTACTGATCAATTTCATCCAAACTTGATATGCTTGTCAATTTAGCATTGATCAACAGAGTTA
This sequence comes from Allygus modestus, assembly GCA_963675035.1. Classification (NCBI taxonomy): domain Eukaryota; kingdom Metazoa; phylum Arthropoda; class Insecta; order Hemiptera; family Cicadellidae; genus Allygus; species Allygus modestus. Next base: position 314,026,999 of record OY776112.1, read on the forward strand.
ATTCGAAATATTTTGCCCCTTAATAACCCTGGGGGGGGAATAGGGGTCATTTCCCCTCTTGAAACCACGAGTGTAGCAATGGATTCTGTAGTGCCTCCAAAGCAGGGATTTGGGTGGATGTTTTTTAAAACAACTTGTTTACAAGATTTTCTGTACATTCGACCGTGCTTTGTATTCTATATTTAGTAAATAAAAAGTAATTTATTCATTAAAGTTGGGCTAAAAGGGAGAAAGTATGTGTCAGTTTCCTGATACCGTTTATTTCCTCATAATTTGTGATTTTATTTCATAACGATAATAAACATTACATTGATTATAAAAGTGTGATTTGATCATTTATACAGCCAATGTTATTTACATGTATATTATTTATGTTTAACAGCACATTTTGCTGTCATTGTTTCCTAAAAATGTATATAAAGTAATATATTTAGTTATTACCATGTTCTAGGCAAGTACCAAAAATATACTTTATGTAATTAAATAATCACGTTTAAACAATAGTTTTCAAGTTACAAGATTGCTTAGTCTGAAAAAGGTAAAACCTTTTTTTCTCCGAAAGCCGCAAAACCTTGTTAGTAAATTCTCTTTGGTTAACTATTTTCCATAGAAATAGAAAGATAAGAAATGGAAAGGTGTAAAGCTACTATCTGTCAGGAAAACAAATCACCGTACCTAAACTGTTTGTTCGGGTACAAGTTTGGATATAAATCCTGGCTTTGGTCCAAATGCATAATACTGTTCACTAGGTAACCCCCATTCACATGTAAGAGACTAATAACAATCTAATATGTTTGCGTTGTACTATATTAAACTGGAAGTGTGAATAAATTTAATTATAAACAATCTTGTGATTATTTTAGTGCTTGGCTTCTTCTGACTTTTTCATTTAATTTTGTTTACGAAATTGTATTTATATAGAACAACTAATTGGCTCAGCAAATCTTTATTAGAATGGAACGAAAGCATTTTGTTCATTGTTGATAAGTCCATTAATTAATGCAGCTTAGACTATTGTTGCAAAATTATCCCCTCTTAAAGAAGTTTTGTATTACATTCTCTCTCATTTTGAATTCCAAACTTGTAAATTAGTCAAAATACTTAAAAAATGTCTGTTGCTTGGAAGAATTAAACAAAAACCGGTTTAAATTTGGAAAAAATCTGATTGGATATTTTTCATATGGTTAATTACTTAAAAACCCTTTAAAAAATGTTTCTGGCCTGATGTTTAACTATATCAGTAGCCTGTAATCAAGGTCTGCAGTGCTACAGTAACTATAATCTGATTGGGGATTTTTCATATGGTTAATTACTTAAAAACCCTTTAAACAATGTTTCTGGCCTGATGTTTAACTATATCAGTAGCCTGTAATCAAGGTCTGCAGTGCTACAGTAACTATAATCCGATTGAGGCATTTCTACTAAAATGTTCCAATTATGCTAATAGTAACGTAAGATTTGCATAAATATAATTGAGACTTTTCCTTTATTAATCAAGTAAGTATAAGTATGTATTGTAGTTTGTTTGTCTAACATTGCGCTTAGGTTAACTAGTTAAAATTAATTAGTGGTGACAAAACATTCTCACACTCATGACATATATTGATTTATTGGTGTATCCGCACTAATGTTGTTTAAGACTAGGTTGCCACAAGTATGGCCCTAGAACCGCACTAATGTTGTTCAAGACTAGGTTGCCACAAGTATGGCCCTAGATCTGCACTAATGTTGATCAAGACTCGGTTGCCACAAGTATGGCCCTAGATCTGCACTGATGTTGTTCAAGACTAGGTTGCCACAAGTATGGCCCTAGAACCGCACTAATGTTGTTCAAGACTAGGTTGCCACAAGTATGGCCCTAGATCTGCACTAATGTTGATCAAGACTCGGTTGCCACAAGTATGGCCCTAGATCTGCACTAATGTTGATCAAGACTAGGTTGCCACAAGTATGGACCTAGATCGGCACTAATGTTGTTCAAGACTAGGTTGCCACAAGTATGGCCCTAGATCCACACTAATGTTGTTCAAGACTAGGTTGCCACAAGTATGGCCCTAGATCGGTGCATGCTTTTATCGTTCCCGATAGGGTAGCCAACAATGTTTCACTTGTCCTAATAGATCGTAGTGGTAGGAAAATGCATTGTACTAAGTGCACTTTTCCCTCAGGAATAGATTCAAACATAATAGAAGCTAATAGAACTCAATTTCAACGTGTAATTTTATCTTGACCTAAATACGTTAATCACCAATAGAAAACAATATAATTTTGGTACGTTTGGTATTCGAAATCAGATTGCAAAGGACAATGTGATACTTTAACCATTAATTTAATTTTGCTTGCCATATTGTTGAAGAATACAAATTAAAATATTACTTTATTTAGTTGTACTCATTTCGATAACAAATTATTTTGAGTAAACAAAAGTTAAGTTAAAGACTTTTAGTTCTGGATTAGCCAATTAATGTGGCATCATTGCAAACTTTGATCAAATCTTGGATGGAGGAGACTTTAAAGAAATATTCCTACCCAATTAAATATATTGTTTATAAATAACATCAGTTTTATAAAATATTTATTTTAGAGTTAAATTCAATACATTTTTAAATGCCAAAATTTACGTGACGTAAATAATCAATAAAATATTAAAAAAATATAACAACATAAATTCAATATATTGCACATCCAGTAAAGTAGGTATTTACTGTAATAGAATTCTAAACCTAGTTAAGGCAAAATAAGAATGTTGTAACTTTTTTCTAAATAGTAAAAATACAAAGTTTGGTTATCTTAATAAAACACATTCAATCTGATAGGAAAATACTCCTATTGGGTTTAGCGGTTTTCCGATACATTGGTTTTCCCAGCAGGTGTTCGATAAGCCAATGCTGTTGGCGCGTCGCACGGTCTGGATTTCAGTCCGAAACATTCTTCTTTACATACTTTAATATTTAAAATAATCTCCTTTATGCATAAATCGTATAAATTAATCATACATCATAAACTGTTTTGTTAAATGTGTTGTCAAGCTTTCTTTGGGACACCTAAGATAGAGGTTCCGCACCAAGTATAAACTCATAGTAGTGCAGATAAGCAAGTTGTATACATTAAGATCACCATATAATAAGCAGCTCTACTTGTTAAGCATCACAACTGTTCAGGAAAAACTGTTATATCAAACTTAAGTAGCCGAACATACCCGATCCCGAAGATGAGTTATGGTAATATCTAATTACGTTGAGCTAATGCCCTCTTACGATTGCTTGTCAACGGTAAACGGGTAAGATCGGTGACGAAAGTATTACCTACGCTATTTCTCCCTTATCTATGATCCCATCATATATTCAACACTGTCACAACCCTCAGCATAACGTGTGACCCCACAGAGAGTAGGCCGAGCGCCAACACTGGGGTGGACTTGAATTTGTAATTTTATTATTAACACTCAATTTCTGATTTTACAATTCCCATTTATTTTTTGAGCTGAAATTATGTTTATGATACTAAACTGTTAATTATATTATGGTTTATTTGACGAGTAATAAGTGTATGTAGTATTTAATTATAAGTGTATAAGTAATTGTATGTATGTATTTTCTGACTTTTATGGAACATTTTGTTTTTATTATTACAGGGCCTATGATTTTGGAAAAATTTTGCTTTAAACAAAATAAAGTGAAATTAGACACGATTACTGCATGAATTAACTTAATATGCAATTATAAATATTTATGAATAACTAAATAATTTAATATTACTTTATAGCTGTATTTGAACATAGATAATTGTCTAATGATATTGGAGAAAAATGTACCCACAAGTCTTACACTAATACAATGTAACGAGTTATTATGTGTAACACTATGATTCAAATTAGTACCTTAAAGATCAATGACTTAACCTCCATTGATTACCCATCTTGACGTATCATACAAATACTTTTGTTGCTTTAGGGTTTATACAACTTGCTTCGAAAACAGATTCGGGATGCAGTTTGAAATGTTCAAAATCAGCGAAGGGTGGACAATAAAGGAGCCTCCATTGTACCTGACATACAAAAAAGGGAATAAAAGAAGAGCCCCTTTTTATATGCAAATGCAGACATCACAGTCACCAAAAGGAGTCAATTTTAAAATGTTTTAATATTTAAAATTTTTGTGTAAAAAGTGTAGACATCACAGTTACCAAAAGAGAGGCAATTTTAAAATGTTTTAATATTTTAAATTTTTGTTTAAAATGTGTAACATAATTTAAATTAAATTCAATGCTTTCAAGGCTATTTTTTATTGACTACCACTTAAATATGATTATACTTTATGCGTACTATTTAGTTAAGATTGAGTTAAGAATTAACTCAATTTACGTTTGAACTCAAGACAAGCTATTGCCTCATAATCGCAAACTGGTCGGAACTGGACCCGTTTTGGATTATTCAGCAAACAATATGTTTACATTGAATTTATTTAAATAATTCTACTTCGTGAATTTGAATATTACATTTTACGAAACACACAATCATTATAAAATAACTATAGCCTACAGTACAGCATAGTTAAGTATAACATGACTTCAGTATATCTTAACAATACAGTGTTTTGACAAAATTGTAACTTTAAATGGAATATTATATTAACTGCTACTTAAAAAATACAACCTAATCACGACCATCATCAACCCACCAATGTTTTTCTAAAGATACCTTATAGATGTTTGTAATGGTCTTTTTAAATCTTTTGATTTAAAAAGGATTAAGTATAAAACAGTAATCTATTGACATTGATTACCATTAAATTTAATAGTTATATTATTATGTAACTATTAATTTGTAAATTACAGCTAAAAGATACAGTAAGTTCGAATTTTCTTTAAAGGACGTTGCTGAAGACTGTACAAGAACCAGTAATCAAGCTTCTTGAAACTTGGAAACTTCGCTCACAATTATTAACACTAACAAATAAATATAAATGCATAGAAGTAGTTAAGGATTTATTTTCGTCTTATTAATTTGCTGATTTATATTTTAATAACTACTAATTACAATTTCAAACGTATTTATACGAATGTTTTAATTTAATATTCCTATGTCTATGTTTATAGAAAATTGTACATTTTAAATCTTATGAAAACCAAAATTCCATTTCTAATATACAAAAACATCTTTAAAATATAGGTGATTTGTAAGTCCTATGTCAAAAAATATCATTACGTCATGATGTGGAAAACCAATTGGTTTCTCGAACTAATTAAATAATGTCTATCCAAAATTTCTGGCCAACGATAGCTGCATGGTAATAAGGTAATAATAAGGTTATATCACTTATAAATAAGTTCATCAAATCTAAAATTTTTCGTTTATTTTCTGTTTTCGGATGTTTATAGAATATAATATAATTTTTCTATTTCATATTAGTTTCCTTTTATTGTTAAATGCCTGTTAAAATTGTATGCTAAATAATACCCAACGCTTATGCAAACAAACACATTTATAGCTTCTGCAATAGTATCCATAATTATGGCTTATTAAATATGCTTATGTATTAATGAATAATTCACAATAAGCTTAGCAACCAAGATATCTTAATGTACTGGGTTAAATATAAGATTATTAAATCTCCTTTTATAAACCGTCTGAAGGTTTCTTTACTTATAGTACTACACAAATATATAATCTTTTGGTTAGATATGTGGTATTTCTTGACTGTATTTAACATGTTTATTTAGTTTAAGCTCCCACTACTAGATGGGTGTAAATACTGAATTTTACAACGATTAAATATTATTTCGTCACAATCAAATTGTCGTAAGCATAGGACTGTGTCCCCCTGATTTAAAATGCAATTGTTAAATTAAATTAAACGACATATAATTTGGCTGGCTGCTGAATTAAAATTTCCTTGTGGTTGTTGTGTTGGGTTGATTGACTCTTGTTTTCTATTATGTTAATAGTTGTTATTTGTTGTTTTTTAATAGAAACACTTTTGTTACTAATCCTTAATACAGTAAAACTGTATAATAAAAACTACTTAATAGAAGACTCAGTTTAATGGAAGCTCTGTTATAAATAGGTAATGGATTATTGTATATATTGTATAATTGCTCATCAGGTATAACTACGGTTTAGAAAGGTCAATAATTGAACACATTGCAGCTATAGATGAATTAAGTATCTATGTAGTATACAAGGAAGTATATAGTTTATGATATTATGCAGAATGTATATGGATAAATAATTAGGAAAGATACAAGAATCAGAGAATTAAAAAACCCCGGGATGATTGGTCCACATAATCGTCGTATGTTAGTTTGAATCACAGTCGAAAGGAGCTTTTTTCATCATCAAGGACATTGGGCATCTATATACTTTGCACCATAAAAATGCTATATGCTATATGTCTATATGCTTCTATAAAATGTTTTTAATAAAACTCATTTTATCAATCGTAAACATATCATGTACAGTTGTGTAAATAAAAAAAAAACACCTGAAAGCGGAAATTGATTCGTCTTCTATTACATTAAATAATCTTGCAATATTACTATAACACATTGAGAGATGCTACTAGTCCAATACTGAATTTGTAGAAAGGATTTTTCTCTCAGGATATAAATTAAAATATAAATGTTTTATAGCTCTGGGTCATCAAAATGTATTAATTAAACGTTCCTGATAAATCTTCGTTATTTTAAAACGGTAAACAGCGTTTCTATTTTATAGTATTCGAATATGTCTGGGTAGCTCACTCATCATAACTTTATTTTATTCATGGTTAAGCCTCACTGAATTGGTTAACAATATGTACCTTGAACTCCTTATAGTATAGTAGTATAGTACCATAGTTGGCCACAGTTTCAGCTCACAGGGAGACATTATCAGAACTGGAGCACGTTAATACATTCTACTGAATGTTGTATATTTTTAAAATACACCAAACATGTGGAGTCACATACAAACTAATCATTTAAAAACAGTTCACTGGCCGATACTTGTCACTGAACTGGTTTGTTTTCTGACGTCCTAGTCTATGCCGCTTTGTCCATCAGCTGATCCTCCAAAACCACTGTTGCCTACAGAACAATGCATTATTGTAGTGAATAGTTTACTAGAACCATAATTAAGTTTCTTGTTATTCATATTGTAATTTTTATGACAGCTTTATACTTTTTTAATTCTTCGTGTAATCAAGCATACAATTCGTTTTATATCCATGCAGAATTTTGGTATGTTCATTGAAGTAGTCTAATTTTTGGTTCAAATCTAATAAGTGTACGACCAACTTCTATAAATACAATCAAAGATTTTTCTATATCGAATTGCAGATGTCAAGGTATGCCTGTTTTCATACATATATGTTTAATCCATAAAGATACATCCTTCGTCTTTAATCTGCTTGATTGAGTTTTCATTATTCAACCTTTTTCAACCAGTTTTGAAATGGATAGATCAGCGTTGAGCCGAACTAATGCTTTTCCCATTAACTTTCATCAGCCACTCAGCAGAGAGGACTGCTGGTTTATGCTGTCTGTGTTGAAATACATTAAATATATACATTTTTTATGTTAAATCCTATATTCTAAGTTGTCATCGTTTAAGCTATTGTATAGCCAATTAATGTAGTTAAGCCTGTGCAAGACAGTTTAATTCTCTTTATAATGCGTTTATGACAGTGATCAGTGATCTATGTAAACACAGTATCGGAGTAACGAATATCCTTAGGGTAACTAGAAGTAGCTCTTTGTCATAAATATTTATGGTTCTAACTGAAATGAAAAAGGGCTAGTCTATTATAGTGATTTAATTTTAGTTCAGCAATAGATTATATCAATATTACGGTAACAGAACTCATATATCTATGTTTTTATAAAAAAGCCCTTTTGTGTGATATCATCATAAGAAGAAGCCTATGTAATAAAATAAATAAATAACAAAACCCTAAAATAATACTAACTTTGTTCAATATTTTAATCCAAGCAGTTGAACATAAATTATTATAATATGTCATTGAATACAAAGTTTTGCAAGTTAAATCCGACAGAAATAAAACTTTTATGAATGACTGAAAATGTTAATTATTCTGGTCAAGGTCATTGTCAATGATAAGTAAAGTTTGATAATAGTCCTGTAACATATTTAAAGATTATTGTAAACCGTCCTTTTCAAATGATAAGTTTGAACTTTCGACAGTCGTTTACAGGCATTTAGTTTTTAATAACGGATAAATCACTATAAAATGTTTTCAAACTTATCCATTATCATGAGATAGAAGCCTGTTAAGTATTGATCAATAAGGTGCAGCTTACCGAAACAAATATAGAACTCCAATGAATGGTTGTAACGTTGTGATTACTGTACAAACAAACCAGGCCCGTTGTAATGTGAGGCACGTCGAACGTTGAATTCCAGTCCACCTGCGAAATTGGACACGGCGTTGCCCTCTACACGTCTTATGTCCAGCCGTATCCATTTACAATTTCCGTCCGCACGTTTGTTAAGGGATTGAAAATATCTTGAATAAATTTTCGAGTAGGCTTCCAAACTTCATTAAATTGTATTGTCAAATCATTTGAAATGATTTAGTGATACAAATTCTATCTAAACACATTCCTACTTCAGTAATAAAATATAAAATATCTAAATTTCAAAGGTAATTAAACAGTGATTGTCACAGTATTTATTTGTTTCGTGTAAGACAAACTGTAATAATGCATGTAGAGCAAGGTTGTAATTATAAATAAACATTTATAACTCATGGGCAGAGGTAATAGTCCTGTAGAAGACGAGGAGTAACCAGGTGGTGGCTGTTATCAGCTGGCACAAGGGCTTCATCTGGACCTCAGCATTTGTCACCGTCCTAATGCTGCAGCAGATGGCAATAAATGATCTACAATACAACCATGTTTGGTGTCTGTTGTATACAAACATTAAATTCAGACTTTTAAATGTGGATTTAAGTTTTGGTAGTTTTCTTAGGAATTTCGATATTTTTACTCTTGTAATTTACAAATAATATACTTATTTATTAGTTGAAACATAAGAACATAAGTTACAGTTTCCAAATTCCTTAAAAATAGTTTATATATTTTTTTAAATACATAAATAAAATTTTTGGTATAACTTTTTAACTTTCAGCAATTTTTTATTTAAATTATACCATATGTTTTTTAATCGTATGGAATTGTTTGTTTATAACCTTTATGGTGATAAGACTGGGGATGAATCTCAATGGAGGTTTGAAATATATCTTTATTTTACTTAAGATTTATTATTATATAGTGGTGAGTAGCCAATTAATAATTGATAGTTAAAACATATACGTTGTTTTGCAGATGAATTAAAAATATCTATAAATATGTAAAACCAAGCCAAACCTACAAACACGAAATTTTTCGCCTATACTCTTTCTACAATAAAGGATTTTAAGAAATTCCCTCAGAGATCCGCCCCACGTGGAGTCATGTTTTCAGTCAAGAGTTATTCTTATGAGATACGACAAACGATGATCCGCCAAGCCAAACCTCTACACCTGCAACCACGACATTTGGCAGGTATACTCTTTCCATAACGTCGGTTACCACCAAAAAAGGGTTTTAAGAAAGAACCGTCCGACGGGGAGTCCAATCCAGTGTTATTCTTCCGGCCATTCATTGTGGTTTGAGCTGGTGAAAATTTAAACGGCTGATAATGATTCTCAATTCATCCACGGGTTAACCACAGAACGCGGCGTACATTACAGGTTTTATTCCCGGGTGAAACCAGGTACGATGGCAGCTACTCAACAATGCATATATTACAGCTAACTAGATTTAATTCAATATTTGGTGATGAAATATGCATATATTTTATCGCATTTTTTAGCTTATATCCATAATAGTAATTCCCTATATTAGCTTTACCTTTACAATTTTCAGTCTATAGTATAGTTAATTGAATATATATCGAGAGACTGGTTACTTTGGTAATAATTGTTAAAATTTCATTACTAAAAAAGGTTTTAAAAACCGTATTATTTGTTTTTCAATCAACATCGGATAAGTTCTTTTTTTAAATTTTACAAATATTTTTGGACAACTTTACATGGTAAATACAAATTTGTGTAACACAAACCTTATTTAACGAGCCATAACACTTGTAATAGAATTAAGGTTTTGTAAACAGTTTTATTCCTTGTAAATAGCAATTACTATTCTATAATCTTTAAATGTTTAAGGTTATTTGCTTTGTTTGAACTATTATTAGATTCGTTTTAGTGCATTTGTAGGAAATATTTTGTTAACTAATTACATAACCTTACTTAACTTAATAAATAATTACAAATGTTGTATAAGCACAACACTTTTATATTACAACTACAGTCATTGCTCGTTATAAAACTTAGGCCCATAGGAAACATAAGCGTGTGAATAAACTGTCAGGATGTGGCCAAACCGCTTAGTGAAGGGAACGTAATGTGGTTGGGTGTTTAACTCATTATAGTTATAGGATTCCTTATCTCACATACTCCATCTGCTTAGCAAGTACTAGCGAGATAATTGAATAATTGAGGGGTTTCTCATAGAGCTTAATTTAAATGTAAAACACTATCCATATTATTTAAAGATATATTTTTACAATAAATCGACCTAAGAATAATTGTATAAAGTATACTTGAATTAAATTATAAATTTACTTACTTTTTCAGTCAATTTGTAAGCGTTTAAACGATTATCGTTGATCTCAAACACATGAACAATCCAAAACATAATAGATGTTCAGGGAAAACTGAAAGTCTTTTTTACATAACATTAAATTAGTTTTTGTAAAATCTTTAATTATTTACCAATTTTTGCTGACTTTGTATTCTATTTTGAATGATGGTGTGTTCAAATGTGTGTGTCAGGATACACTTGTAAACATGTTCATAATCCAGAAGGTCACATTTAAATTAAAATGCACATTTGTAAAATATCACCGACGATGATGCTTATCTTAAAGTAATAAATAGCTTCATTTTACTCACTAGTTAGTGAAGTCTGTCAATAGTTACACAGCATTCTAAGAGGAATATTCATAGTTATAAAGGCAATCTGTAGCAGCGTTAGGTAACTGGATTCCTCTAAAATTACCAGAAAAACTCTGGTCACAACAAAACTGTGTGGTAAAATAGCATTACAAGTAAATTGTAAAATTCAATAATAACAACGCCAAACTAAAATGTTTAGTTTTTTTCATATATATGAGGTTGAAATCCCGTTGACTACATTTCCCTTCCCATGTAATCCATTTGTACAAAGAGATCGTGAGGACAAGGTTTCGCTCTCAACCAACAGTGATCGGATCTAAATCCCTCAACTGCAGAGTTCCACACAATCCGCTTGGCAAAGGGATTCAGGATTAGCAATTTAGTAAAGTATTAGGGTTAGAGGTTTCTATCAGCTACTTTGATTATCCAGATTCACTAACAAGTTCTTAACTATAACAACCAAGCTGGCAACCAACGACAATGAAGTATCCACAATTCAACAAATGTTCTTAAGGCAATCTGAATATATATTGGTTCTAAGAGTTAGTCAAAACGAATCCGTTTGAAAAAGAGCTTAATTAATATGGTCAGATTAAAGAAATTACACGTACTTTTTTCCACGTGTAAAATATTTACTATTTTCCCTGATATATTAAATAATTCAAGCATTGTAACGCAGTATACAGTCTTGAATGACATAGGCCTTCTTAGATTAATTTTACAATACTATTTGACGCTCTTAAAAAAAGCTAATACAAATTCTAATATACTTATATATTTTTAGTTAAACTATTGCATGGTCCTATATTAAAAAAAAGTTAAATAACTTTCCAAAATAAGTTAGACTTACACTTACACCGAATAGCATTTAGTCAATACCCTGCAATATTTCTGTCAAAATCGTTTTTACTTATGGTAAAAAGTAGTTTTACCGGTACTGGTTTTACTACTATTGGTTTTACTACTTGTAAAAAGTAGTTTTAATATTGTATGCCATCTAGCAGAAATAAACGACTAGTATTTAAATGATGCTTATATACTAAACTTGTATTTTAAAGGTTTCAAAACCACATAAGATCTTCTAAGTGATTAAAGATTAATGCTTAGTTGCTTCATGTATGGTTAAATATTTGTTTTAACCAATCTCAAACGAAAAAATCTTATAAATTTAAGCGATAGTAAAGATCTGAAACATGATCATAGTAATTTATAAGTGCCTGGTACTGCTTATCTTATAAGTACTGCCAGTATTAATACAATCATGACACATCCCTAAATATTTATGAGACATCGTTATATATATATTTCAGTAAGCGAATTTATTAAGTCAAATTTGTATTTTGGTGAGTTTGGAAGATTGCAGGCTGATAAAAAAGGCTTTTAATCCCAGGTATCCGGGAAAAATATCAGAACTTCTAAAAAAGGGTACCAGCAAACGAGAAATAACGTAAAGCATACCCCATAAGGAAAGCATGGGGATTTAAAAACTTCTGCTTTGATTACATTAAAACATGTGATTAAGTGTCTACTTTGTTTACGAACTGACATGTGTTTCTCGTCTGCAAGTGAAAAGAGTAAAAGAATCGGATAAGGCCGAGTATTGGAGCAAGGTTAGGGGCTTTGGTCCCTTCAAGCAACTAGTAATAATTAATTTCTCTAGTTATAATGAAATAGTTGTTAGCTCTGCATGTAAATATATGTTTATCCTAGCTGCTATTCCCGTGCTTTGTAGCGGGGTGAAAATTCAGAATAGAAAAGATGTAAACTAAACAATGACAGCCTGAAGTTATATATACTCCTTAGATAGATATAAACCAAATAAAACTCTCCTCCCTATGAATAACATGGGAACTTGGAAGTCCCGTGGGGCAGATCACTGAGGAGGACATTTCTAAACGGTAATAGGCCTTTGGCACTCCTGAGTACATAGCTTACATTTCTGCAAAATCCAGGCAGAATTGGTCCATTGGTTTTGCGTGATGGAAAAATAGGCAGACAGACACTACCTCATTTGTTTAATAGTAGTGATTTCATTAATTTTATTATACGTGGAATTTGTATACCATAATTACATAAATCCTATTTTATCAGTAAAATACTAAGTTTATGAACAAAATAAATATACCTTCTAGCAATTAAACATTAGAGAATCGGCAATACCTAAGAACCTTGTATCAGCAGCTAACTAATAATCAAGTTAGTTTGTGGCCAGGAAACTTAGCTTTCAAACCTTTCCTAAAGCAGCACTGAGATTTTCACTGCTACATATATAATTCTCTTACAACGGTTAACTGCCATACATAATTTATCATAAAATGCTGGTATGAATGTGGCCACTTCGAGTTGAAAAGACCTTACCTAAATTTTTATAATTGAATAATTTTACGTTTAATACTATAAGTATTAAATTAAATTACTAATATTTTCTTATATTGAATTGAATGAATTTTATTTTATATTTTACTAATATTAGTACGTTATGAGCTATACTCATACTCCATACCTTTTCTTTAACTATATCCTTCAAATCTGATTATTATTAACATACTTTCTTTTATTATGTCAACCACCACTGTTCATTTACTTATTATTTTCTCAATATTTATTACAAACTATAGTCTTAATATCTCTGTCCAACGTCACGGACATAAGTAATTCTTAAATTTGTCTAATAATAATTCCAGAAAAGAAAATGGTGGACCATTCTTTACTATGTAAAAGTATCATAATACTTGGGTCTAGGACTTTTGTTGTATATCAATATCGAAGTCTAACCTGAGTGTTCAATTCAGTTGGATTAGTGTAGATCACTAAATGTAATGTATTATTATAATAAAGTTTATATAATAAAAACAGTATATATTAAATATTAAAATCTTACTTAAGGCGTATAATTATTGGTGATGTCAGCGGAATTTAACTACAAATGTTGAGGTAATTTTTTTTCTTAATCAGATTTATTTATGTATGCTGATATTTCAATAAATTATAATAATAACTCAAAGCTATTAACTTTCAGAATTATTCGCACAAGCCCCCTTATTTGACGTAAGAAATCTGTTTGTGAGTTTAGGTTTGTTTGTGAATCCATTGTTATCCATTTGTGTTATTTGCAGGAATAAGGCATAATTATATTGGGGTAAAAAGAGACCTGTATTTATTCTATATTTTCATAATTTAATTTTGATTCATCATGCAAGCGCAGGGTGTTGAATACATTAAACGAGAAATATGTCCATTTTATCAATCCAGAAGAAAGTATGTGTGTTATTAAATGCTTAATATGATCGATGACTATTAATCACTCACCTTCTTTTGTGCTCTCAGAAAGAAATAATACTTTTCTATATATAAATTTAGACATTTGGAATCGTAATTGAAAATGAGTGATGTCTAATCACCGTAACAGTTTTCATTGTATTATTTGGTTTTGTCAGAAATGGTCTACAAATCTTACTTGCCAAATGGAAAGGAAATCACAGGATTTTCCTGGCTGGTCTTGGACTTTGGCCAAAAACACTAAAACGTTATGACAATGCTTGGCATGTGGAAGTTATTTATTGTTCCTGCAATGCTGGAGACAGACGAAGTTAGAGTATCTTTCATATAAACCAATGTACAGACCTGTGACGGTAAAATGCTATGTAATAGTGCAAGCATATTTTTTTCTCATTAATTATTTTAAATATATATTTAAAAGTGTATAAAATGTGTAATGGTTTATGTACACTAAATCAAAATATACATATTTGTTTACATTGTTATATATAAATCACATTACACGACGCAGAGCCATAGTGTGGGAAGCACCACAACGTCTCAGACATAATGGACATACTAGGGTACTATTTGCTTAGCTATTTATGAATAATAATTTAAATTAAAAATCAAACTTTGCAGGCTGGCAAATTGGATAACCTTATAAATGTACAGACTGATTCCATCTAATAGCAAAATGCCTTGGCACCTGGTAATTTAATAAAGAAGAAGGAATTCGCTTATATACACAGTAACTATTAAAAATAAGCCTGCAAATCTTAGGAACACCGGTAAAATATTAAAGCACGCATATTGAAATTTTGACATCTGAAGGGATGAAGCCCTGCAGGCTTTTTACATTTTTTCTTAATTTTGACACGATAACAAATGCCAAATTGTTAAGACACGGAGAGTTTCCAATGCTAAAAGCAAATTACAAATTACTTTATAAATATAGACCAAGGGCGTTCATATTCTAGCTAATCAGCTACAATTCATTTGTACATTTTAGTTAAGACTTATAAACTATCGGTTTGTATCTATTATAACTGTTTTTGTCAATTTGTACGGTTAATTACAAAACAATTACACGTTATTATAACTTACACAGTTTATAATAACATGTGAAAAATAGAAAGAATTATGAAATAGAATACAATTGACTCAGCACTAAAATATTTATCATTTGAACATACTTACACATTTCTATCAGTGGCAGATAAAATATAGTTTTACTTGAGTGACGTTCCAACATAATACAAGTGTCGGTTTTTCATAGCAAGCACTTGGATTTTAAAAAGGACCATGATATAATTTTGTAGTTTGAAAGGTTATTTAGTTTAGACGCAAATGGACTATGATATAATTATGTAGTTATTTAGTTCAGACACAAAAAAACGTAGAACTGAACACAAACACAAGGTTTTAAAACTTGGCTACACTAATCATAAAGATATTCTATAGAAAATACCCACCAACCTTTATTAAATTTAAGACTTCCACGAACTATGATCCCATTTAAAATGCTCAGAGTGCTTTCTCTTCATCGAAAAGTTTACTCCTTTCCCTAGTATCAGTGAACCGCCAACAACTAGTACCGGAGACCATTGAGCCATTGACCATTGATAATATTATACCTCAGGAGTCTATTTAAGTTGAAATTACAATCTATAAGATCTACGGAAAACTGAAAGTTTTTGTTTAAACAACCATTGGACACCATTAAATATTTAGATAAGCTTTCATTTTTTGATTGCTTTATGATGTGGACCCTTACATATATATAAACAATAATTTTGTTAAACTGCAATAATGTAAACAAAGTAACTATACAAGAAAGTAAAGTCGTTAATTACTTACTACTTAAACTAATTAGCAAAAAATTAAACTGAATGAGATGACAATATTAGATTAACTTTCCAATGACTGCATACACCAATTTATTTATTTAGTGAAGAATAATTTTAATTTACAACAGAATAAACCTAAGAACTGTGTAAAACATTAAAACTAAACACCTTTATATCTAGTACCTACGTAACATTGGTTTAACGATAGTGACTTTCAACTTGTTAAGATGACACTTTGAAAAATAAATGGGTGGATTGGGAAATATCTTGGATAATATCTTAAGATTATGGGTTTAATTACGGTATAATATTATCTAAATGTAACTTACGTGCTTAAAACTGAGGTAAGATTTAGGATTTAGTATTACGTATTCAACATTAAATATGAATATATTACTAGCAATATATGTTTAGGTGCAATCTTGCAAACCATAATAATACTAAATTTTAAGTGACAACCAAATGCACACATCGCCTGGCCACAGTGTTGAAGTAATTCTTGGTTCATAAAAATACTAGAATTAGAGGTTATATAAATTAATTTACAACAGAAAGTATAATACAAGTAATGGGTTAAGTGTCATAAATTAATAACTAACAAATTAGTAAAAATATTCAAAATATTATAATATTTTTGCAACTATTTGTAAAAACATTGTCGATTAGTTGGGTTATCTTTAAAATTTTACTATACAAATTGTATATATTTTCATTTTATACTGAGTTTATAAAAAGAGTTTTTGGAGTTTTCTGAACAAAATGTTAAAAAAGACTTTTTTCAAAAATATCAAGCTATGAAGCTTCCACGTTAAGAAAAGTTATATGTGTTTTGTAAAAAAATAAATAAACGATATAGAATAAGTGAACAAACATTATTTTAATACTTATGGGATACTCTAAAATAAAGGTGTAAAGTATTAAATAATAAAATATTTTATAATCTAAATTTTTTTATTGAACGGATTTAATGATAAATAATTTGTAGGTAAAAGGTTGTTGTATTATGGTTGGAGATTCAAGAGCCAATGCAATTTATATGTTAATGTAACGTACACATACAACAGCTGAGAGTGACAGGTCGTAATATATCCCGTACAAGGTACAGTTGTGCTTACTCAGTTGATACTCCATTGCCATTCAAGTCTGCACAATTAGGTTCATTTGTTTCGTGTAAACTCACAACCATAGAGCTTATGTTTGGTTACCTTCTTATAATATATAAGTGTATATAAAATAGTCTACCAAAACATTCACTATTCACCAGAATTATAATCTATGTTTATTAGTAATATTCTATTAGATTTTTTAATAAATTACGCTTTATATGTGAATGCAAATACGTTTAAGCCACAATGTGTGTGTATATATATTTGTTTATATATATATATGTATTTGTATGCATGCTTGCATGTCGTAACTTGTGTTTCTGCACATGTGATAAAAATTGAATGAGTTTGTTAAACATAGTTTTTGTGGCAATATTTTAGTAGGATTTTGTGTAAGTACCTTGTTAGAGTGCTGGAAACACGTAGAAATATGTAAATTAGGGATAAGAGTGGCAGTTAGTATATGAAGTAAACGCTAAAAGTGTTAGATTTAGGCAATGAGTATTTATTGTTCAGATGTTGTTTATGTTTATTGTGTGCATCAGTGACTTTGACGATATGTTTAAGTATACGTGTGATTTTATTTGTCTAGACACTAAATGTATCACTAAATGTATTCATGTAATAGCTTCTCCACAGGCACTGCCTTGGAGGCCAAAATCTTATTTCCCAATCTTTTAATAATTAAAAAACCTTGTTAGCCTTGTAATTTGCTAACTCCAAAGTCTGGCTATCTATATTTATTTTTGTACTCTTATTTTGTGTGTGTATTACTTATGGTGGCTCATTAACTGTTGGAATCACTATTATTTGTACGCAGCCCAGATGACCCAATCATCTGTATATTTTCTGTGATTGATTCAAATATTAAAATTGATTTTATTTGGAAAATAAACATTATTTATTATTATAATATAATGAATAAAGCTACGTAAATTGAAAATGTAATTTAAGACGCATTGTGTTTGATTTGTTGGTTAAAAATAGACGTCTTTGAGCTTATTATAAATATAAATATAAAATTGCTTCACGGTTTCATTATGTTAGTTAAGTAAGTTCTCATTGTTACCGGAAATTAACGATAATTATTCCCATCATTAACACTGTTACAATGGCGTTGTTTGTTGACGTCTAATGATTACATCATTACGTCACCATTCAATCTGTGTGTACATATTTAAAACCCCGATATAATAGAAATATTTCACAAGGATATGTAGTTAGTGAATGTTATAATTTTAAATTCAATACAAATATAATTTGTAAATTATATCATGGTCTTCGTTATTCATTTATTATTTACTATTCAATATTTAAATGTTTCCCTGTTAAAACATATCGTACCAAAATTACCTATTTGTTTTCGATAAATGTATCCACTGTTTTAAAAATATATCAAGCTGCTTTAAATATACTTGCATACTATACTAACGACAGATTAATCAAACCTGAGGTTAACCTTCTAAGGACTTTGCAATCACTTATTATTTGTTTTAAAGACATTTTTGTTGGTTTTCGTGTTCTTTTTTGTTTTGTTTGTTGAGCTAAGAGATGTAGATTTGTATAGTTATACTTTATAATTTAACTTGAATTACTTTGCTCGCGTTAAACATGCATATACCTCGAGATAACATATATTGTCAGTATAACCAATCATGTCCAAGCACTAAAAAATAATAGATTTTTGACTGGGTCTGATCGTGATCAGAGTTATTGATCGTATTTAAATAAATACATACATATGTTTTTGACATATTATTTGCATATTTATCTTCTTGAATGGACGCACAGTTCTATTAGTTGTCAATACCTTTTTAAGAGTTGTACATAGAATGCAAAATTATGACTTTCCTCTGCATTATTGTGAAAATAATCTTAACAAAAAATGTGTATGTATACAAAATCTTGAGTAGTATGATACGAGGCGTACCTATTTATAATATCAATAGAAAAAATTCCATCAAGCACAGTAGTCTAAAATAAAACATCGAACCTGTATTTCAGGTTTCAAATATATTGTTTGAATAAAGTATCATATTTAAGTATCATATTTAACTTAAATATTTAACAAATGTTTAAGTTTGTAATTTATAAACCTTTTATAACAACTAGCAATATGTTTATACTTACCCATTTGAATAAATAGTATAACAAACAAGTAAGTTATTAATCTAATAGTAATGTAGAATATTTCCAACACTAACATTGGTAAAACAACAATTAATAAGTTGGACTTTCATCAATGCACACTTGTTAATGACGAAAAACTGAATTTACAAATTACCGAAAATGATGGAAATTAACGGTAGATAACCATATGGTTATCGTTATATTTATGTATCAATCAAAACATAAAACTATTAAATTCTTGTGAAAATAACAAATAATATCCTCTCCAAAATCCACCATTTAGCAATCAGTCACAAATCATGGTGGACTGTAATCACCGTCAATTATCGGTCGTGGGATATCAGCAGGTGTTGCGCGGAATTGTTGTGATGGCGACAATAATGAGTTGGGGGCAATAGCTTCATGGCGGCTGCGATAAATCAAATGATGCTTAATTTACTACTCGATCATTTGAACAAAATCCAAAGTCATCTGCCCTACTCTTAAGAGTATGTTTATGAACTAATATATTTATTTTTATGTTTTATCGTATGATTATTAAGATGATATCATAATGAGCAAATTTATTCTACAAATAATTTGAATTACGTTTGTTAAAATAATGATAGCTGTTTCTAATTCCACATCATAAACAGACCAATATATCGATTTCTTAAAATAGAAATATTTTCAACATATGAGTGTATCTTGGTCAAATTTTAGGAAATTATATAAGATGTTAATTACTTTTTATACGATTCAAAATATTGCAATGAAGATCTAAGAAGTGAATCGCAATCAAAGGGGTAAATATCTCCTGGTAAAATATTACGATGGATTGTACGCTCATTGGGGTAGCTAAACAAACATATTTACCCTAGAGTTCCTCACTTTTTAAAACTCCCAACAAATAATGGAAATATAACCGAAACAAATTGCAAGAATGTAAAAGTTGCTATCAGATCAGTGCAAACCAATCTATTAACACGCCCAGTGTGGCGTCGGAGCGCAGGATTTCTTTAGGACGCTTAACTAGGAAACAAATGCCATTATTATGTTTAAACAAGATTAACCCAGTAAATTTGGTAAAAAGGAAAAAATAACAACGTTTTGTAAAATAATTTTATTTTAAAGTCTTCCTAAAAAAGGTTTGGTAACGTTTAATTTTTTTATTACTGTGTAATTATTTGTAAATCTATTGATTTTAGAGTAAGCATAATTAAGTACGGATGTTTGTGATGTCTGGAAGCAAATTCCGAATTTTGAAAGATTATAGATTGCATTAACCAATTTATCTAACATATCAATCAGTACATTGTGTATAGATATTAGTTTTTTAAAACAACCACTATCTTCAATAATTTAACAGGAACGTTTTAAGAAGGGCGCTGCTTTAAAGTAGTCATTTAAATTATTCGTGTATTGTATGTTCTCTGTGTATGGAATAAACGTGCGAAATTGAATACAAACTGAAAACTGAAACAGACATGGAAAATAGTCTAAGTTCCCTTTAGGTCTTATTATATAAACTTCTACCACTTGGTTTTTTAAGTTCGAGTTTTCTGGAAATCTATAGGGCCTAGACCACTCTAAACATTGCATTATGTTTAAACATATTAGATAATACTTTGTTTTAGGCATGTCCCATATCTCCTTAATATCTTCAATATGCCCTATAAAAACGTTACGAACTAAATAGTCAATAGTCAATAGTACTTTAATTACATGTTCCATTTGTTTACATATAGAATTTATAAAATATGTATTGACATATTTTATTAATAAATTAGATTAAAGGTAGCTTGCATACAAAGCTCAACTAAATAAAGATTGAATTTGTATTTTCTTTTTGAAAATTGTAATGGTTCCTTGAGATTTTATATGAATGGTCAACCTATTAAAAATCATAACACCTTTGTAAAATGGACTTCTTTCACATGAGGAGGTCCTATGCCGTGGAAAGGAGAGATTACTGCCATGCCTGGTATTATGTTGATGAAAATGTCCATGTATTAAGTGCTTGTCCTTGTTTTTAAAAATCATAATGATAACTTCTTGTATATGAACAGAATGCACCGTCATTATACCACTCTGCCTAAAAATGTCTTTACATGGATGGTGCGGAAATAAATAACGAATCAGCCTTAAAATATTTTTCTGATATTTGAGCAGTTTTTCTAGTTCAGAAGAACTCCCCCAGACTGCGACTCCGTAGTGCAAAACACTCTCACAATGTCCACGATATACATCTATCAGTACATCCCTGCTACAAGTTGACTTACGAACGCGTATTGCAAACAGAGAACAACTAATACGCTTTAGAAGATTCTGGATATGATAATGCCACATTATGGAGTTATCAAAGGTAACTCCTAAAAACGTTGAAGATAATGATAGGTGAAGATTTGAGTTGGAATTATTTATATCACTGGTTTATTTATTATTACTGATCTTAAACTGAAGACATTGAGTTTTTTGTGTGTTAAGAAGAAGACCGTTCTCCGTAAACCACTGAGCTAAGTTTGCCATAACTGTTGCAGTGGTTTTCCTCAAACTATCTGAATCCTGGGCATTTATTAGAACTGAACCATCGTCTGAAAACATATTGGTGACATTCTTTCCTGTTGTAGAGACGATCATTAATGTAGATAAGAAACAAGACCGGAGAACGAACACATCCCTGAGGGACAGCACGTTGAAATTATTTGTAGGAAGACGAATAAGAGCCATCTAAGATATCAACCCTATTAGTGACCTGCTGAAATCTATTAGTCAGAAAATAACTAAAGGTAAACAAATATAACATTGCATGTCTCTATATTACATATTATATATACTTTTCATGTACCAACAATGTTCATTGTCATAAATCACACAACAATCAAACCAAAATGTTAGATTTTCAACCATTTACTTTCAGTTATTTTATATTGTTCTTTCTTCTTTCATCCCATCCCCTTGAGGTAATCAAAGCTTAGTTTATCGATGGATCTTTATTTGATAATATTTCATTGATGTGATATATTGCACATACATTTTACAAATAATAGTTATGCGATATGGAATTATAATTATTAGCGTTTTACAATACCCCAGACACATAACACAAGTTTTTATTTCAACTCACGTACTTTGTGTAAAATATGAGTAATCATTTAATTTTAAAGGAAAATTTAAAACCTACACAGGGTCTCACGCGGCAGTTTGAAAGAAAAATATGTCAGCAAGAAATCTGGAAGGATCAGTCAGATTGAAGATAAGTGGAAGGGCCAGGCTCCCCCGGGAAATCGCTCCTAGTTTTTCTCAAAAGCTGATCTTCTTAGTAAAACGGATATGTGAAAAGTGTTGCTTTTATTAGTGGACACCATGCAATTATCACTATACGGCTTTAATTACAATTAGATGGCAATTTAGTTTATTATTTATATAGAATTGGTTTGTTTAGGTTTGTTACCTGATTGTTTTGCTTATTGAATGTAACATTATAATATATTTTGTTATATACAATTTGTTTATAAGAAATAATTATTTGTTAATAAAATACGTAAAACATAGTTATTATCATCAAATAAAACCACTAGTCACATTACTTACATATTATTGTTCGATTTAATCCAGATTTTAATTAGTATGCAACTAAACTTATGTTTCTACTTTTTGATTCTTGAACGCAGTTAATGTAACTAGTTTAAAAATTTATAACGTAACTTATTTTATTACTTAGGATTAGTCAAATAAATTGGATGTTTCTATTCAATATACCAACTTTGACTCCCAATTATAAATTCACTTTGGACATTTTCCTTAAAAACCAATTATATAAATTACACCGTGAACGGTAATTCATTTTTAAATTGGATGATTTGTTTTATAAATAAATATTTTAATTGTTTTAAAAGTTAACGTTGTTAATTAAATCTCTATAAATTGTAAAGCTGTAATCCAACGTACACATTTACAAATAATTAAATGAAAACGTTGAAGTTCAGAAATAAATTTATTTGTAATAATAAACTACATATTTATTGTTGTGTTCTTATTTTATATGGTTACTTTTAACATTCAGTGAGTTGTAGACTAGTACTACAGTAAAATATATTTGATAAGTAAACTATTTTAATTTGTTAAGTGTATTTAATAACAGTTAAATTAGTTGAGTTAAATAATTTTGATGAATTTTATCTTTCGTTTGATTTAAATAGTCTTAGTAAGAATTATCTTCAAAATGTGAAATATGGAAAATCGTATTAGTCAATTGATTCTTTATTTGACCTCTTGAGAATTTTAAACGTCCAACCCATTACAGTTTGAGTAACTATATATTTTCACAGTTGTGCTTCTAAATAAAAACTAAATCTTAACTATGCAAAGTAATATAAATTTTTAATTTTGTGAGCGATTAAAGTTGCGAGTTGGTAAATAGTTAAATTGTCTATAAAACTGTAACAATATTCATAATCTTCAACGCAACATTAAACAAGGCTACATAATTCATCTGATCAAATCCTTGATTTATCAAGTAAAAAAAATACCAACGTATTGTGTTCTGGAGATATATCGCAGCGATAAACCTTCCTCCATGTAATTTGATATAGGAAAGGGCTTAAAATAAACTCTCTGCAATGGTAAAAGGTTTCTCAGAAAGAATGAACCAATCGAGAAAGGTTGTGAAACAGAATATCTTGTTTATATGTAAATGCGCTTAGCAGATTTAACCTAGAAATATTATACATGTTATAGTGAGATCGCCTCATACCTAGCTGTAGCTTCCGTAATCTTACCACAAGTAGTGATAAAAAATAAAGTAAGCAAGCTAATCTAATCAGTGGCATACAAACACGTTTGAATGCATTTTTGCGAAATTTCCCTTAGCGAAGAAGCTATTACCGTAGGTGGCATTGTACGATTTAAGCCCGAGACCATAATAACTTTTTGTTTAGAGGTCCCCAGATGCTAAAAACACTATTCGTTCAAATTTATGTGTATATATGTGTGTCCGTTAACACGATAACTTGAGTAAAAAAGTCTGATTTCGATGAAATTTGGCTCAAATCTGTAAAGTGACATTCATGACTTAAAGATCGAAAACAAGAAAATCAGACCATGGGAAAGAGGGTTTATGGGGGTTTTAAATTTTCCAAAAATCAGGTTTTGCATTTTTCACTCCGAAATTTTTAAAACACTTAATTTTGGTTTTGATCATATTATAGAGCTTAAAAAATATAGTATTTTTACCTAGGTTAAGTGGTTGCGGAGGAAATCCAAAAAAACGTGTTCATAAAATCTTCCATGTTAATCTTACGGGAAAAAGGTTTTTAGTTTTGCCTTAGTTCATTTTAATGTAAACCTCACGTTCATTTTTACCAATCAATTTATCTCTACAAAACATTCATTTTGGTGTTTAATTTGTGATTTTATGTCCAACCATTGCAGAGGTATTTAAAGTGCTAAACACAGTACGTTTTCCGATGTTATCCTTATGGAGAATAATTAAAATTTGATATCTCGATTATTTATGAATGTATGTTGATGAAACTTGGCATGTGGCTTCATCTAGTACGGGTCTAGTGATATTTGCAAAAAGGTTTGCCGATTTTCCTCGCAGCAGCAACCCTGCATACTCAGCTCCATGTTATTCTTCCGGAGAATATGTAAAATGTAATATCTCCCTTAATTAAGAACATAAATTAATAAAGCTTGGTATTCATATTCGACTGGTTAAGTTATAATGATAATTGAATAAAAACATATATTTTGTTTTCCTTGTTGCAGCAAACTTGCGTAATCAGTTTTCAATGTTATTCTTAAGGAGAATAAATAAAATGTCATATATTTTATTCGTGTATTTGCATTCAACTTGGTGAGTGGCTTTATGTGGTAGTGAGAAACATATACATGCATTGGAAATCTCTGAGTACGCAGGTTTGCAGCTACGGGGGCATTTTATTATACATGCATGTATAAGTTTAAATGTAATTTTGGAAGATATTAGTAAGAATTGTTACAAAGTTTAACTGTTCTTCACTAGTCTACAAAAACTAAAAATATTATTACGCTATATATTACTTAAATCTCGTAATTATTACTCACAAAGTACGTAGAATTATATGTTTTATGAATTATATGTTTTCCGGAAGACAAAAGCCCAAAGTAAATGTATTCAGACTAATATAATTGATTTTAATGTGAGTATTAACTTAGGCAATTATCTCATCCCTAATGCCAAATATAAAGTATTTAGTATGATTAAACAAATCAATTGCGGCTATTTTATATTATTGGTTGTTTATATACAGGATTTTTCTATTTGTATGGTCACTATAAGTATCTTAGAAACCGCAAGATTTACGAATAAATCACTAAAAACTATAGTACGATATAGTTAATACGATATACGCTATATTACGATATATTATATAATATTTAATAAATATTTTAAATTTGTTTACATAATATTTGATTAAATAATTGCCTGAGTAGCAAAATCCGTGTTGTTACAATTAAACAGGATCAAATAAACTATGTCTCACAACACTACAACATATATTTACATTTTTACAGTACTTACACACAAGACGATAAATATACCAAAAACACTGTGTACTATATTTTTGTATATTTACCGTCTACTATACAAGTACAGCATGAGTTTAAATATATTTTGTAGTGTTTTAGGACTATTTTCTTTTATCCTGTTTAGTACTTTATCACAACTATATAAAGAGATCCTTTCGGTTCTTAATAAAGGTAATGGGAATAGTTTCATCAAGCACCGGAAAACACTTCTAGGAGGAGTTGTTATAAACGATACTTTTCATCAAACTGTAACAAAATAAAGCGTATACATACATGATGAATGTATGTATAATGCTAGTTTATGTTACTTCATAAATCAGCGAGTAACTGTCCGGAAAACTTTCTGAAGACTTGCTGATTTTCGGTTCTGTTACAAAACATCAGGCAACAGTTTTTTTTCAGAATGTTATGTATACGTCAAAAAGAGCTATTTTTGATACAGTATATGAGGCAAAATGGTTCCCGTATAAGTTTTACGCAAGATGAGGCGTCGGCGCCGTCACATTTCAAAAGAAACATGCGCACAATGCTGAATACCCTGTTTCTCAATTGGTTAGTAGAGGTGACCATATCCTCACTTTGATGAAATTATTCTTCTGGAGTTATATCAACAACAGTTTATAAAAATAAAAATTACGTAACTTCATCTCAAAGAACGGACTATTGCTGTTGCCACAGCT
Organism: Allygus modestus; assembly: GCA_963675035.1. Lineage (NCBI taxonomy): Eukaryota > Metazoa > Arthropoda > Insecta > Hemiptera > Cicadellidae > Allygus > Allygus modestus. The sequence goes on from OY776112.1 coordinate 314,053,575, forward strand.
GTTAATCCAGACATGATGCAGCGTACGTGAACAGAAATAGATTACTGTCTTTATGTCTGCCGCACAACTAATGAATCACATACAGAAACCTATTAGGTATGTAAAACCAACACATTTCTCCTACAATTTGAGAAGCCGACCAACTCGACGTATGTCCATCCTACTTGAAGTGTTTTCTTTTAATAAGGCAATTATTTTTCTGTGATTCTATAAAAAGAGGCAAATTTTAAAACAAAATAATAAAGAAATCTGGATCAGTTAGTATGTTGACTGCCAACACTTGCATATTACAACCAAGCACTAGCATTTCTACTATGTTCGATCCTATCATGAAGGAAGAGGTGAAAGAACTTAAAGAAAAATAGTTTTACGAATAGATAGAAAAGCCTTTCAAAAGTAATTTTTGTGTTACATGAAGTACATTGTAATATACGTAAAGCTATAATATAATAATCATAAATGTGTTTACAATTTAACTAGCGATAAATCCAAACATGTTAGAATACTGTTTAAAGACTGTATTTTTCTAAATTTACTAGGCGAATTTCTAAATTTGCCATAAAATACTTCGATATGGCATCTGATCATAGTTATTTAAATAATTAAGGCATTCAATTGCATACTCTGAACAACACTGCATTGTAGATATGCAGAATTGCATTCCGTCACTGTTATTGTCTAGGAGATGAATTACTTGCAGCGTTGTTTGAGTTGATGTACTACATCATACCATATGATTGCTAGGATTCAAATTACTTACAACACTAATTACGTTGTCAAATTTGCATTGGTTTTTGAACAATAAGGTTGACCTTCATAGGGGACTAGTTTCCGGTGCGGATTCTTTTGTGATCACTATATAATGTTTGTTAAATATAACTCATTTATATTAGTAATGGTTATTTAAGATTTGTTCTTATATCTTATGTAATTGATTAATTACGGAGTATTATCCTTCTAATCGTTTTTAACGCAGTTGGTCCTTTTAGTTAGTAAAATTGGCACAAGAATTATAGTAGCTGATGGGATAGAGGAAGGCTGCACTATTTTCCAAATATAATTAGATCTATGTAATTAGAGTATACTTAATATATTCTATAATTTGCTTTATCATCCATAAGTAGGTCGGTTTTCAAAATATTTAATATTACCAAAATAAATGTTTACAATAGTATATGCTGTTACAGCACTACAGTTTATTGCTGTTTGTTGATAACTCCGTATTTTTCTCTCCAAATTGAAGTTCTATTAGTCAACTAGTAGGGCATCTTGGTTAGTACATGTATTTTCAGGTGGTTGGAAAGAGCTCCAAACGATTTTTGTAAGTACAGAACCCTTTTTTCTGATGTTTAGTATCTCTTCCTTAAATCATTTTTGTCAGTTGGTCCATGATGACTTTGAAACGTTGGCCAAAGAAGAAGAGGTCATAAAGACCTATGGAATGTCTTGCGATAGAGGGGGGTTTAGCTTTGATTCTGTTTTATAGCGTAATATCTTCCTACACAATTTTAAATCAAACTGTTTAAAATATACCTATGAGAATCAAGTTTAAATACTTCCAAGTTGGTGCGTGATGGTTAACATTAGATATGTTAGGTCAAAAGAGTGGAATCTCAGAGGATGTTTTAATCCCGAGTAACCTTATACATGATAGTAATGGTGCATTACCAAACTCCCGCCAATTTCACCCCAGTTGGTCCAGTAAGTATTAATCTCAATTCGGCTTTAACAATCATCAGTGCACATTATAAGATTGTATTCATATAACTAAATATTTAGGCCTACCATTATTACCTTTCAGAAATATTTTTACATCTCAAGCGCTCATTGGGTATCATTAGTAAATCATGATACATAAGATACGTCATTCATTAATAGCTGAAAAATTAAAAAATTGTGTATTATTAGACCCGGATGCCAAGGTGTGTTAGGGGAGGGCCAGTCAGTTTGTTATGACATTCATATTTGTATATGTTACAGTTCCCAGTAAAATAACATATTAAAATTTACTGTTATCAAGTTACTTTGAGGCTCGGAAATTGGGCAGGATAAACAGTTAAAGACCCGGATTCACCCAAAACAACTTCAATTTGGTACGTGGAATGTAAGAACTTTGGCTACACCTGGAGTGAATGAAATATTAGCAGAAAAACTGAATAAGTATAACTTGGATGTGGTGGCACTTCAGGAGACCCGATGGCCCCTTGCAGGAGGAATAAATGCAAGAAATAATTAATTTATTATAGTGGCTGTGATGATAATAGGTACTATGGAGGTGTAGGTTTTGCAATAAATAAGAAACTAGCAGACGCTGTGATACAATTTGAAGCAGTAAATGAAAGGATGTGCAATATTAGGTTAAGAGGAAAATTGTATAATATATCACTAGTCAGTATTTACGCACCTACCGAAGACTCAGAGGAGGAAGATAAAGATAAATTTGATACCCTTTTAGATGAACTGGAGGGAAAGTTACCAAGCTTTTACCTAAAGATATTCTTAGGTGATACGAATGCCAAAGCAGGAAGAGAACAAATTTGGAAACCAGCAATTGGGAATTAGAGCCTACATCAAGAATCAAATGATAAAGGAACCCGACTGGCACGTTTTGCACTTGCGAATGAATAAAAAATTTCTAGTACTATGTTCCCCAGAAAAGACATACACAAGTACTCTTGGATATCACCGAATGGCATGACCAAAAACCAGATTGATCACGTACTTGTTGATCAACGTCATAGAATTTGCATAACTAATGTAAAGAGTATCAAAGGAGCAGAATGTGGGACTGACCATTCATTAATTCTAGTCAAAATAAACCAAAGAATAGCAGTCCAAAGAAGGAAGGAGGAAACACAAGATAGACGAATAGACACAGAAAGACTAAAAGTCAAACATATAGCTGATTAATTCAAATTAAAACTAGAGAATAGGTTTAAGGTTCTAGAAGACTTGGACAAAAGTGAAGATGTCAACAGTACCTAGAATAATTTTAAAGTAGCAGTTCTAGATTCAGCAGAAGAAGTATGTGGAAAGAAGAAGAAAAGACAAAAAAATCGTGGTTTGATCGTGAATGTGAAGAAATGTCGGAGGAGAAAATTGGAAAAAAAAATGTCTGGATAAACAGCAATAGTGAAGAAGACAGACTGATGTACAATCAGTAAAATCGAGAGACAAACAAACTCTTGTGGAGGAAGATACGAGGGTATATCAATAGCTTACTAGATAAAGCTGAAGAAGAAAATACAGCAAATAACGGAAACAATTTTTATAGAAAGGTACGATTTTTCAAAAAAGGATTCACTCCTCACGCATATGGAGTAAAGAATAAGGAGGGGCAATTACTGAGAGTTTTCAGGTCCTAGAAATATGGCGTGAATACTTTGCGGAGTTGCTAAATGTTGAAGAAAACACCCCAGAATAAAATCAAAGTAATGAAGACATTTATTATCATGTTAAACCACTGACTAAGGAAGAGGTACAATATGTAGTTAAGTCCCTAAAAAATGATAAAGCACCAGGAAAAGATGAAATAACAGCAGAAATAATAAAGAGAAGAGGAAACGTAATGACGGAAAAGCTTTGGAATTTAATATCAAAAATATGGAAACAAGAAGAAACCAACTGAGTGGTAGGAAGCAGTCATTATCCCAATACATAAAAAGGGAGAGAAAGAAGATTGTGGTAATTGCAGGGGAATCTCACTCCTTAGGATCCCGTATAAAGTCTTTTCAAAAATTATCCTAAATCGGCTAGAGCACTAGTCAAATGAAATAATTGGAGAGCATCAGGCGGGTTTTATGAAGAGTAGATCAACAACAGATCAAATATTTATTCTAAAAGAAATAGTAGCCAAATATTGGGAGCATAATAAAGAATTTATTCAGTATTTATCGACTTTCAAAAAGCATACGACAGCCTAAAGAGGGACAAATTGTGGGTGCAGCTAGAAAAATTCGCCATCCCAAAGAAACTTGTAACCTTAATAAAAATGAGTATTACAGGATCTAAATGTTCCGTCAGAATTCGTGGCCACAACTGCAAACCCTACTATGTTTAATATCACAATTGAAGAAGCTCTACAGAAGGTAGCAGAAATGGATATAGATGTTGAAGTAGGACTCAGAATAAATATATTAGCCTTTGCAGATGATGTTGTTGTAATCACAGAAAAACTACAGGATCTCAAGAATGTAACTGAAATATTCATGAGAGAATGAGAAAAAGTATGTTTAAAAATACATGATTCTAAAACTAAGTACATGCACTTTGCAAGAAATCAGGATATTAATGAAGAACCCATAGAAATTGAAGGACACACATTTGATCAAGTCAACAGTTTTAAAAACCTAGGAGTAATAATATCAAATCAAAATACTGATGAACTAGAGATCCAAAGCCGAATAAATTCTGCAAATAAATGCATCCACGCATGCAATAGATTACTTTAATCCAAATCCCTGTCCCACAACACAAAAATAATGTTATACAAAACAATAATTTGTCCAGTACTCCTATACGGATCAGAAACATGGAAAATAAATAATAAAGATGAAAAGAAACTAATAGTATTTGAAAATAAAATCCTAAGGAAAATTTATGGGCCTATATGTGATCAAAGGGAATGGAGAAGAAGACACAATACAGATAAGACAACTTTACAACTGCACACATATAATTGAGGAAATTAAGTGTCGAAGAATCAGATGAGCGGGTCACGTTTTGAGAAGAGGTGAAGAATGCAGACTAAGAAGAGTATTAGAGGGCAATGCTCTTGGAAGGCGACCTCAAGGAAGACCAAAACAGAGATGGTGGAAACGAGTGAAAGCGGGCATGGAGAGAATTGAAGCAGTAGAGGAAGATGCAGAGGACCGGATAACGTGGCGAAGATTTGTTGGTGCAGCTAATTATCACCTCTGATATAAATGACCCTGGGAGTAAGAGTAAGAGTAAAAAGTAAAGTTACTTTGAAAGTTTGAAGGTTGTTTTGGAACGGCTACTAAGATTTTTTTGAAATACTAGAATCCCAAAGTTAAAGATTTGTAATCTGAATATATATTTCAGACAGGCAAAAAAACCTATTGTAGCAATTACTGACCATAGTTACTTTTTACACGGAATTTAACAGAAAGGTAGGTTCATATCCGAGAGCGATGTAGAGTAAAACAAATTCATTATAAATACACAGAAAGTAGAATCAGTGAGGCAGGTTATTCGAGGTAAAGTTTATGGAAAACAAGAGTAAAATTCTGATGAGGTTGGTGGAAAAAGTTAATATATTTGCCAAATCGTGGAGAATTACTGGAACATTTGTTTGTTCTTCTCAAATTGTTACGGCATTCATCCAGAAAATACAGTATCCTTAAAGCCACATTTTAAAATTAGTACTGTTAGTTCTATCTACTCAATAAATTAGTTATTTTATTTACCACTTGTTTTATCTTATACGTAAAGTATTTCCACTGTCATTCTGAACAATATGTACTAACCCATCATTAACTAACTATCTACTAAAACTAATTGATCTACCTTCTAAGACAGTAAATGCAAAATAAAATTGCACTGCCATCACTATTCTGTATTGGTGTATTAGAATGGGTTTATTTTTCTGAGCACTGTCATAATCGTATGAGGAATCCAACTATAGGAGAAATTTTTATAAAATCCGGCCGGCTGTTGCCACGGTTTGTCACCGTCATGTTCTAAACAAGAAATCCGTTTGTCTGTGACAGTTACACATCCGGTACTGACATTGTGTTTTACTGTCTCCCATATTGTATCTGAAAAAATTGGTTTTCGTCTTACGAATTTATACAATAAGTATGTTTCCTGTTGTCGATGATAAAGATCGATAAATAAATATTCTAAATGGATAATTTTGTAATTAAACCTCAAATTTAATTTGAGACCATATTTTCAAAGCACTTCATCATTCATAATGTAGGACATTTTAATTTGTGTACAACTTCAATACTTCAAACTAAAAAGGTATTTTCTCATTATTTTTAAATTCCAATTTAACTTAACTTTCAGAGATTGTTCATTAATTATAAGTAAAATATTACTCTAATATTATTCTAAGTAAAATATTACTTGCCCACAACCTAAAGTGTAATGAACTAACTATGTAGCACCAACTATGTTGTATACAGAACAGTTTTTTTGCTGTGGTGTGAACTTACCAGAGCAATAACATGTCTTGTTCTCATACGAACTGAGCTATTTTACGTAAATCCGCTGCAAATAAATGTCACTGAACAATCTATGCAATTTGTGTTAATCTTTTCTACTAGCAGTGTTATTTTATTCTTAGTTCTTTGCATATAGCACTACAATAACAACAACATCAATTTAGAAGTGGAGGAGGATTATGTTATGAACTGAAAAACTTTATTTATACAACTTAAACAACAAATACAAATAATTACACTACATTTCGTTGTTTTATACAAATAGTTAAATCTTATTCTGGATACACGAGCTACTTTTGTATAACCCGTGAAAAAGTACCCGTGTCAAGGTTATTATTTTTCAAGTATGTCTACTGTTGTGTCATTAAGCTAACCAAAAGCGATAAAAGTAAGACTATTGGGCTATTAGTAAATAAAATCATCGTCTTAAAACATACTTCACACAAACTTCCCATAATCTCTCAAAATTATAAAATTATACAATTTTTTTAAATTGAAATTGTTTATTTACAAATTTTCCAGTCAAACTTTTAACTAAACTTACATTTAAAAAACGTGTAATTACTTGGGTACTTACCTGAAATATGATATTAAATGCTTAAACCATTTCAATTATTCTTTAGTTTAGAGTTAAAAACGTACCAATATTAAATAATGTTTACTTATTTTTGTAGAGCCTATTAATCTTACCTCTGTAGAAAGATAGTCATGGGCACTACATGCGTGCATGACTGCTCTCTGCACTCTAGGATGTTCCAGGTTACCTTCAGCTTCTTTATAAAGATATTAATGTTTTCGTGTCAAATACCCCTTCTCTCCAGGGCCTCTAAGGTAGATGGCACCCATAGTACCATTAGGGGTAAGCGATGGAGAAAATGGGCTCTTTGCACTACTTAATCTTTATTATCTTCAATATTCATTATCTTAATCTTCATTGACTTCTGGATTTGTTCATAAGGGTTATTTTACGTCACAATTACCGTTTTCCCTCCAGTTTTTCAAGGTGGGTGACACCTCTCTCTTAAGCGTTCTTCTCTGTACCAATTACCCCCTTCCCTCCTAGTCATCGTAGGGGGTTGGAACCCATGGTATAACAATGACAAAGCAATGTAATTAAGTAGCTCTTTGTACTACCTACTTTTTAATTTTGTTTGGCTAAATAATATCTCTAGTTCAAATTATTTCCACTCTCGGAAGTTTGTTTATGAAAATATCTCTTCTACCTGTTAACAAAAATTACAGAAATTAGATCAATTACGACATTTCGTTGGTATTTGTAACCATCCAAAGTAGATAAATATATGATTATTAACTGTAAAGTATAAATTATATTACGGAATATCTACACACTTGTTCAGGCATATTTATATTTACTTTGAAGTATCAATGTAATCATTACTTTAGTTCATCAAGAAGTTGGAAGTTATATGGATGCATGGTTATTTGTAGTTCCATCACAAATAAACTACTGGACCAATTAAGCTAATATTTTGCATGAAGATAGATAGCTTACATATTACATTAACATATAGACCTGAAAATATCCACATCCGAGCTTAGGGCTCCACCCCACGGGTCCTGTAAGTTTCAATGCAAATATTATGGAAGATTATAATTTATAAAATTACCACCTGTTGTTATTTTTCTGTTAGGGCAAAGGAAATCATATGTTAAAACCAAAAAAAGTTTAATAGTGCTGGTAAGGTCAATATTTTTAATTTCTGGTGGGCGAAGCAACGGGTAACAGCAAGTTGAATATAAATGTAAATAATGTATTCCTCCCATACACAATTTCTTACACATGTTAATTGACTTACACATGTTTCTTTATTTTCGATATGAATCTTAAAAATTAATTATAAGATAGTCACCAACCCTTTTTAAGTAGTACATAAAGTAATAGTAATAAACTGTATTTCAAATAATTAGTTTAATGATTGGAGTTCTCATAAATGAAGAACAAACTAAGACTTTCTTTTAGTGTAAGTTAAAACTGAGAAATAAATGCATTGAAAGAAACACTCAAATAGCTTTTATACATGCAAGTTCTTAATGTTAGTCACTTGTGCACTGAAGAATGACTATGAGTTTGATAAATATAACAGGAAATAATGAAAAGTAAAAAATTACGTCAAGGGAAAAACATTTTAAATAACAAAACTTTAAAATACTACAATACATAGAGTTTTTGTAGTTTTGAGCCAATTACTGTGCCTACTACTCGACTGGTTGAGCTGAGGTCTGGTAGGAATAAAGCTAATATACTCTAGGCTAGTTCACTCCTTATCAGCCTTCAAAGCTGCTAAGTAAATTTTAGGGACATATTGGATCAGGTGACTACTTAATAGAGATAGAATTAGCCGTATTCTTTATCGTGTATAAATTAATATGTTTGTATAATTTAATACAATACAGTCAAAAAACGAACTCTGAAAAATAAATCTATAACTACTGTCAACTATTTATCTGTGACAGCACTCAAAATGCATATTACCATATTACTATATTACCATATTAATAGTCTAAATTGGATCTTAAATATTGTAGAAAAGGGTGTAGGCATTTCCAATTATTTAAATTACATAAAATGTAATTAGGTATGTTATTACAGTATTGGTAATTATTGATCTTAGTACGATATGCAAGTAGCTTCCTTGCCATACGTAAAGTTTGATTGTTCACAATTCATCTCGCCTTTAATTGTGGTCAGATTGTAGTAGGTTTTTTTTACTACCCTGGAGTGTATTTTGTCTCCTTCCTGTTATATTTGTTTCTATTTATACTTAAATAAACATATTAGTAAATAATTATATTATTTAAGTAATTTGAAAAATTTCTGAGATTGTTTATACCAATAACTCAGCATGTGATGTATATACTTTTGATTTCCGATAGTATAATATACTAGTATCAAGCTTGATATTATTATTCATAACATACTAGTGCTCAGTATTTGAAGCTTTTAAGCGTGATCCACATCATATATTTTTACCTGTTCTTTTATGAACTCGTATGAAAACATGGTCATACCGCTTACAAATAAATACAAAAATATAATATTTTTGAGATTAAACAAATTAGGTATCAAAAAACATGTATTACGAGTTATAAACAGAGATTTGCTTAAGATCCTTTAAAATCTTGAGATGTATCCTATAAACAAATTTAGTTTTCTTCTAAAGGTATTTACTTTTCTATTTGAAAACGATGAAACATCAATATAGTGTGCAGAAGACTAGCCTTTAAATAATACGACTGTTGGTAAATACCAACTTGTACAGGTAAATACCAACTTGTACAATACCTTATACATACATGAAAGTTAGGTAATTTGAAGTAACTTGGGTACTTAGTAGCTTGAAGTAACTCTCTGAGCATTTGTATAACACTGGTTACATCATACATGCCTAAAGGTGTTTACCACTATTAGCATATTAAAAAAATACCCCCGTAGCAGCAAACCTGCATACTCAGCGAATTTCCAATGCATATTAATTTATCTTAATACCACATAAAGCCACATACCAAGTTTAATCAATATACATTCATAAATAAACGATTTATGACATTTTAATTATTCTCCATAAGAATAACATGGCGGCTGAGTATGCAGGTTTGCTGAAATAAGGAACACTAAAAATGGGCTTTTATACAAATATCATTATAACTCAACTAGGTAAAGCCACATACCAAGTTCTATTAATTTATGTTCATAATTAAAGGAGATAACACGTTAATTATTCTCCATAAGAATAACATGGGGCTGAGTATGCAGGTTTGCTGCTACGGGAACTATCGAGCAAAAAATGGATTTTTGTGCAAATATCAATAGACCACAACCAAATAAAGCCATATACCAAATTTTGCCAGTTTACGTTCATAAATAAGCGAGATATACAATTTTTCTTTTTCTCCATAAGAATAACATTAGACAACGTGTTGTGTTTAGCACTTTCAATATCTCGGTAACCAGTTGACGTAGAGCAATGATCAAAATACCAAATTGTTTGTTTTTTTAAGCTGAATTTAATGGTATAAATTAAAATTTGATTTAAATTAAAATTACATGTGAAAACCCCAAAAAACACATTTTTGGGGTACAAAACCCCCCAAAAACCCCCCTTCGGATGGTGCGATTCATCTGGTTTTCGAACTCATTCAAATAAATGGTACTTTACACATTTGTACCAAATTTCATTAAGATCGGACCTTTTTTACGAGAGTTATCGTGCTTACGGACACATATATATATAAATATATATATAAATATAAATATAATATATATATATATATATATATATATATATATATATATATATATATATACATATATAACAATTTGAACGAATAGTGTTTTTGGCATCTGGGGACCTCAAAATGAAAAGTTATCATGGTCTCGGGCTTAAGTCTTACCATGAGACCTACTGTAATAGCTTCTTCCCTATAGGGGAAATTCGCTAAAAGCATACTTTTTAAGATAGTTTTGAGATGGTACAAATTAGCAGCAATAAAAACCCATTCAAAATACTTTAAATGGAGTTAACCTTAGAAGAATTTTACCAAGCCATCAACTTTTACTCCCAAAATATTTTTAGCGAAACCTATCCTTTTAGTCCAATACAAACAACATTTGACATTGCTATTCAATATTTTAAAAAAGCATAGGGGGTAGGAGCAAACAAACAATGCAGGAAGTAATGGGAAAAAATTTACACCGGAATTTCGTGTATTCCATAGAATTCGTGTATGTAAAAATGAATTCAGATAAATGTTAATTTTATTTTTTTTCGAATATTGTAACCATGTAACTTTAAAGATATTATTTCAAGTTCCAAGTACAACATACATTGTATATATTAAAATTAAAACCACAAATGATAACAAGGAACAGATTATGGGATCTAAACATGTTTGTAACTTATGGTATCTTCTGAATAAATCTAAGAAGAGGATGCGATAATAAATTCAATGCTACAATGTGATGTAAACTACTACATTTTAGAACAGGTTGTCTTAAAGAGACCATCTAACTCAGTATCTCATTACTAAACTGAACTCATTGTCATAGATAGCCGATAGAACAGGTAGCTTAAAACCATTATGAATATAAAAGAGATTGGCATAAGAAAAATAGATTTGTACATTGTGAGGTTAATTTAAAACCAACGTAGAGTAGGGAAAAGCCAAACTGCATTACTAAAGTGTTTTCCCTTCAGTACAAACTCTTTTGTCGGTATAATGGTAGACATGTTTAATTTTTTGAGTATTCAGTGTAACGTTGTACCGCCCTTAATTTAGAACACGGTCACTAAATTTATATTTCAAACAAAATGTAAATACTCAAATTAAACTATGCTATTTATCAGTAGTTTAGGTAGAAAACATTAATAAAACGTATTATAGTTTGCTTGGTATCCAACCGTTTTGTTATTGTACTGGAATCTTAGTAATTACTTAATACGTGTTGATACTACGTCTTCCCTTGGATGCCTCCAAAGCTAAAAGGATATTCTGTCAATAAATCTAAAAATAGTATTCCCTAGTGAGGAAGGATCTGTCGTTTGGAGATAAGTGGAGACAACTGGACCTCTAGGGAGACTCCTACATATTTGTCCAAAGATCTTCAGTTTGACTTTGGTTTTTAATGTAAATCCAGGAACTCTGAGATTTTTTTAAAATCATATTTTTCATAAGTCATCATAAGTCATATGCGTTCCAGTAGTGTAATGGTAATATTTCATAACGTTATAGTAAGATTACTATAGTAAAATTACCTAAGTTCTATTTTAAAAATGTTTTTGGCGTGATGCATTGGTGATTGTGTGTGTTGGTTTATACCAACAATGTCATCAAGCTTTTCTGGTTTTGATTATTTCACGACATTTTGTCTTAATAATTGTTTGAGTAATTAATAAATGTTAAAACACCTCAATTTTGAATCTGGGAAAAATTACGAAAATCAAATTAAAAACCAAATTACACTAAATCATAGTAATTATTGTGTCAAGTGTTAAATTATTATCTCAAGGGATTACTAGGATATTATATATATATAAATATATGCAAAAAGAGACACAGGAGGAAACGAAGCAAGTTGCAATACAAACTCATTTTATACTAGCTATATGAAATCTTTTTTTGCCTTGACCCGAGGAAGAACGTTTTGGAAACACCATATAAAAAGGCAATTTGATGTACCCTATGGTTATGCATGTGTTGTTAAAAACTCTGAAAGTTATTATGAGTTTTAACTCCTAAATGTGAAGATATGCGTTTTGTGGGTCTGAACTTTGTGTAGGGCTTATGAGTTTTAAAGAACAAGTTTGCCGTTCAAATTACAAATGTAAAAATTATCATGCATACTTTACTGATGTATTTATTTTATGACTATAAAAGATCTGAATTCTTGATTCTTTATCGTAAATACATAAATACATAAAAACCCGTAAATAAAACATTACTATATTTGCTCGATTATTCGGTAGCAAACCAAATATATTCTCTAGGTTGAACATCAAGTTCAAGCAATCAACTGAGGGACCGTCCTGAGTTTTACAATTCGTATGAATAGGTAAGATTATATGGTAACACCTAATAACACACTAATAATGTGCTAATCAATAGAAATGCAGGTAACAATTTCATGGGCATCCTTGAGCATGTTTTAAATAGTGTCATCGAGTTACATTAGATCAAACTTGACCAACAAATCTAGAAGTATTTTAACATTTGAGCTCATATGAAAAATCTCATTCACATAATAGGTATAATAATAACAGTTATAAATAAATGTGTTGACTTATTATATCCAACAGTAAATAGAACAACTATTAAAACCACTATATTGATTTTTCTAATATTTAGTACCAATATTAAATGTATTAAATAATAACAAATAACACATAGATTTATATTTGGTATAATGATAAGTACATAACGAGATAATCGTATTTGAGGCAACATTTTCCTAACCGTAATAACTATCCCGAACATGGTCCTATTAGTTAACTAAAACAACACAGGGTTTATTAGGGTTTAAAGGAATGAGGTTTATTAGTTTATAATGTGTTGCAATTGCAGCGGGTTTTTATTTGTTGAATGTGGTTTTGCTATTTTTTTATGCCATTTTTATTTTTGACGTTTTTGAAGAGACTGGTAAACATATTGTGTTTTGTTTATGTTTCAACAGGTGTTAATAATAATAATTTAAATTTACTGCTATTTGCTCATAAGATGGACATTTGAGTTTTGAATTTCCATAAGGTGGAGTCCTAAAGGTAGATGTTTTTAAAACCTCGAAAGGTACATCTAGTTAGTTATATATTGTAATTAATATCAATCATGTTTACAATATAGTAGTTTTTAATCCCAACTAAAATAATTTAAATAATATATTAAAACAAAAAACCTCAGAAAACTATATTTTATACACATAATGATCCACTATTGGAAATTAATCAAAACACACATATTTTTCTTCTCGTTAATTTGACTTATACTGTTACCCTAATGTATGTCAAATTGTAATGTAAACAGTAAATAAGTAAGTAATATTCCTTGACTGTTTGATTCTAATATATTTATAGTATAGAACTCCAAATGTAATAAGTTAAAAATCAGGGTAGCCTATAAGTAATCTATACTAATAAAGTAGTTGTGTGTGAGCGTGTGTGTGTCCCAGTGTGTCCCAGTGTTGTGAGTGTGTGTGTATATGATTCTGAAAGCGGCTCCTCAAAACTGCTCTAGGATCATACCTCGTCGTAGGGGAGCCAAAATAGTTCAGAGACATTTTTTTCCTCAGACCTCAGGGCTGCCCCCCAGTGGCATCAAAATCTGCCATGTTATTCTTAAGGAGAAAAGGTTTTTCCTAAATCAATCCAAAACGGCTCTTTAAATTTGCTCCCGGACCATACCATGTTGTTGGGGACTATAAGTCTTCGGATAATTGTTTTCGCGATCTCAGGGCTCCGCCCCACTGGCTTCTTCTATCACTTCCCGACGTCCAATTTGGACGTGTGATGGTTCTTTGGATTTTTTTACAAAGAGAGTTCATCCCGTTATTAGATTTTCTCTATTTTTATGTATTGATTATTCTTATTGTTGCACAGGGTGTTTTTCTTAAACGCAACCCATATTTAAAATGAAAAACTGCAAGTATTAGGAATAAATACGAATTTATTTATTGGTATTTACATTTTGTACAATATATTATTTACATTTTACCACATTTTAACCTACATTAAGTGTTCAAATAAACCACATACATAGTTATAGTTTATACATAGTTGAGCACTCTTCTTCAAATTTCTGAACACTTTTTTCAAAGTAGCTCGTTCAATTTCTTCTATCACATCTTTAATGTTTGTTTTCAGCTGCTTGATGTGCTGCGGGTTGTTAGCAAATGCCTTACTTTTTAAATATCCCCACAGTAAATAATCTGGTGGGCTCAAATCTGGGGATCTTGGTGAATACAGCTCCTTGCAAATGAGTCTGTCTCCAAAAAATCTCTTTAATAGATCCGTAGTTTCATATGATGAATTGCTCCATCTTGTTGAAACCAACAGTACTTTTCGTATTCTTCCAATAAAGCCACAAACTCGTGCATAATATCTTGATAACGGTCAGAATTCAATTTAGAGTCGACAGATCCTATACTCCGTTTTCGAGAAATTGCACACCATATTCTACTCTTTTGACTATGTAAAGGTTGTTGGTGTAGAACATGGGGGTTTTGAGCAGTTTTGAGCGCTCCAATAACGATCGTTTTGACTGTTTACGTAGCCACTCAGATGACACCAAGCTTCATCAGAAAAAAACACATTGTCCAAAACTGTTACATAGTTGCGCATGAACCACTTGAGCTATTGGCAGTAGCATAGTCTAGCAGGAAAATCGTTGGGGCCAATTTTATGAGATTTTTTAATCTTGTAAGGAGTCGAAACTAATAATTTTGTGGCTGTAAAATCACTATATAAATATATTTGCTTTTGTTGCTTTAGCTTTCTCAACGATTTGTTTTGTGAGTTTTCAAAAATACTCCTAACATCTTCTAAATTTTCCTCATTAAGGACTGTTATTTTTCTGTTGTTTTTTTTTGTTTCCTACGAATCCAGTGTCCTTAAATTGTTTAATGAGTCTATAAATACTTGATTTTTTAGGTATACTCACATCGGGAAACGTAGCCGAAAACCTCTTTTGACATAAAACGAATGATTTAGTGTTAATATACTCCTCTACCATACACACCCTCTGAGCTTGGGAAAAAACAATTTGTAAGTTACTCAGAATAACTTCGCAGTAACCCTAAATTATGTAAACAACAATACAACACTGCATATCATCTGATAGATATTGAAGTAAAGGAAACAGGGCTGCCAACATATGAACTTGTTTTGTCCCTAAATAGTGACTTTCAGTCCTTTAATGTTTAAAAAAAACACCGTGTTAAAACACATGTTATATAATATTTATAGCATGTTATTTAATCTGTTTATATAAATTTAATCATCATTATTCAACTAGCTGTTATGATTGATTGTTAAGATATTATAATGAACTTTTCCCTTGAATATTTTATTGTTGTAAAAAGGGTTTTCCGTCAAAGAAATAAATAAAGCCGCAAGTCTTGAAAGATGCCTCAACGTTAGATACATCCCCCCACTAATCTTAGTGCTCCGACCCTCTGGAAAGATTGTCACGTTATTCATTCCGTTTTTCAGCGTGATTTCAGCCAATTGTTACTGATATTTGAGTAAGTTTTTATGACCGCCACCTTAAGGCCCACACTAGAGTGTAAAACATTGCTGCGTTAATCTTATGGAAAAAAGAGTACTCCAGGTTATTGCAAAAAAGTCTACTCTAATCTGCTTCCGTACCATAGCAGGTTGTTGGGGAACTATAATACTTCGGATATTTTTTCCAGATCTCAGGGCTCCGGCTTCTTCTATCACTTCCATATCTCTATTTTGACATGTGATGCTTATTTGGATTTATTTAAAAAAACAGCATCTCTTGAATGAAGCCCCATCGTGGTATTCGTCCCCCCAGAAACTTTAACGCTCCACCCCTGGCAACAATTGCATGTTATTCTTTCTGGTTTTATGCAATTGTCATTGATCCATAACATTTGGATACATTTTTTTATAACCCTTAACTTAGGGCTCCACTCCAATCGCTAAACGGTCACGTTATTATTATGGAGAAAAGATCTATTCTAATAAAGTAGTACTCCAGTTGACTACGAAAAAGGCTCCACAAAAATACTCACACACCATACTTAGCTTGTAGAGGGACCAACAATATTTTTATATATTTCCCTCTCCTCAAGTCTTAGGGCTACGTTCCAATGGCCTCGAAAGTGGCCATGTTATACTTATGGTGAAAATAAAACATCTTAATGGCTCGAAAACGGCCCCTCATACCTACTCCTCAACCATACCACGTGTTAGTATGGATATGTTTCTCTAACCCTAGTACTCCACCCCATTGGCCTTAAAAAGTTGTTATGTTATGGTGAAAATATTGTTTTTGGAGTGACAAAAGGCGCACTACGTAACTAAATAACAGTTCAATACAATTGAGTTCAATGTTACGATTGGCTTTTGACCAAGGCAGTGAAATGTTATAACAATGGCTGTCGACGATTGTCCAAACCTTTATCGGTCGTGGTATTTCATAGAACATTAATAAATAATTTTAACAAATTATAGTCTCTTCTATAGTAAAACATTTTAATATTATGAACCCATATTACTTAGTGTACCCAACTTTCATATCTACTTCTTCAAATACTATTATAGATACGTAATACATGTCACATTATCTTACAAGCTATCACTATTAGTACTGTTGCTGGAAGTTACTAAGTATTTACCAACTAATAACAATTTATTTTCTTTTATATTGATTATTGCACGTGATTTCAAAACAGATACAATAGGAGGAAATGTGACGCAAGGTTACGATGAGTTCTGAAATGCAGTTGTCAAGTTTCATCACCACCGTATCTCTAAACTGTGACTCTTGTGTTGTGACAACCCGCACATCCGACAATGACTCAAGAGTTACCGTTCCTCGGGTTTTATATACATTCGTTTATCTACGTTTTATGATTGTATCAGAAAAAATTTAATTCAGTTTCGGTTATTGAACAAAATTTATATTTTGCCTTGGCATCCAATTATAAAGCTGTTGAAAATCAACTCCTCCCTTGTGCTATTTATTTTCACGACTCCAAGATTCTATCCCTCTCTCGACTATTTACCCTCCCCTTACCTTATCTAAGATTCCGTAGTTTATAATAATGTTTGTATAGTTTAAGAACGGTTCTATAAAGTCACTTACATTTTAGCCAACAAATATAACGCCTGCCGCTTTCACATCTTACTAAATATTATTTTCTAGTATAATAATATGGGGGTTCGTCATACAATTCATTTCCGTTTTTCATACCAAATATTGCTCAGGAAGATTATCAAGTATTGGTATTTCTTAAGTAGGTTAGTAAAATTCGGTGAACTTAAAATAAATATTTGTTATCTGAGTATTAAATGAGTGTAAAGGCAATTAAATTAAACTGTTGAACTATATAAACTTGTTAGGTTACGCAAATGATGATTGCGTAATTTAAAACAGATGTCATTGAATAAACAATTTATATATTTGGTTATTTCGTTTATCTACACAAAGGTTCAAATATCACATTCCATGAAGAACACAACCAGGAAAAGCAAATAGAAAAAAGTGAATATAAAATGTATTTTGTTACAATAATATACTTGGATATATATTTATGTAACCTAAACTTTTATTTAAAATTGTGGACAAGTGGCAGAGTGATGACAGTTAATAATTGTTGATTAAGTCATAGATAATTGCTTTAGCAAGTGTCAAAGGAAATAAATTAAAGTTGTTTTACCATTTGGATGTGCTAATAAAAATTATCAATTTATAATATATTTGATATGTCCGAGATAAAAACTACCATTGCAATATCTTGTAGTTTTTGGGCAGGACTTAACATTGTTGTACTCGAAGTGAAGCCGTTGTCAAAACAGGAAAAAACCTGATACAACCGCAGATATCACATTAAAACACCCAACCATTATCGAAAATTAACATGTACACATTCGTTTTAGACGTAAATACGTCTTAGACGTTAATACGTTTTAGACGTAAATATGTTTGTTAAAAATTAATCTACAGCCTTTAAACAGATAATGTATAAACTGAGTACGTTCTGTTAGTCAATTCAACGTCTCCTTCACCAACGTAAAATAACTCTGTGAGGGAACAGGTGAAGTAGGAGAGGACGAATGAGGCGCTAAATTAGATAAGTGCATTTATAAACAGTAAACGAACAGGCATCAACGATGGAGTCATGCATTTTACATGAGGACCACACCGTTGTCTCATGCAAAGAACTGTATCACTTCAGTAACCTCACTTATTAAATCATTGTTCAATGGTATAGTGCCCCACACCCGCCTTTTAAAAGATGACGATCCTGAGTACGAGATAAAATGGGGGAATCCTATCTAAACCTTAAACTAGCTGAACATACAAACTCACTATTTTTCAGAACCTTTTAAATGTATTTCCTACAGGATGAAGGGAGATAAAAAGAAATAGGTATTTAACTAGATTATCTTCAGGAATCGTTTTTAAATCGTTTATTTATAATTTTTAGTATTTTTTTATTTTGTCAGATATTAATTAAATATATGTGGATGTATATGAAGTGCACATCTAATGTTGTATTCGTTAATAACTTTTACAAAACACAGGTTTAACCAAACAAAAAAATATGAGAAATCTTTACCGGTGGGGCCGAGACTTACTGGGTGATATTTGATTAGTTTCGTGGGTGAAAAAAAATGTTCACTCTATATGCAATCTTTATACGTAGAACCTCATTAATTCGAACCTCGATAATTTGAAAACCTCGATAATTAGTAACTTTTGCCTTCTCCCTTCAGAAAACCTCCAACATTCGAAAAATAATATACCGTTGGTTCGCAGTGTTTTTACGCGTGATGTAGCCTGTAAAATTCGAATATGTTAATACACCAGCCTCTCGTATTCGAACATTGTTGCTTTAATTCGAAACATTACCTCTAATATTCGAAGTCAACCTATACAGTACAAACAGTATCCTATACAGTATCCCTTTCTGGGATACCGTTAAGCCTCTGATATTCAAATTAGGCGCAAAAAACAAGCATTTCGAAACAAGCATATAATTCACATTAACCTATATAGTTGAAACCCTCAATATTTCACACTTCCTTTGGTACGAAATAAATTGGCTGTCCCCTGTATTTCGACCGAGTGAGGTTCTGCTGTACAATGGATCTAAACACTGCTTTCAGGAAATCATTTGTTGATACTTTTACTTTACCTTGTCTTAGTGCTACTTTGACAGTTTCTCACTGGTTAATTTATTCACAGCTGTAATAACTCTTTTGTTTTGATTTGAAACTCTATACCCCTATGTTAAAATTTCCAATTTTAAAATGAGATTTTTAACAAAAGATTTTTTTTTGGATTGAGGTTTTTATCAATCGTATTTTTAGGTCAAAAGTCCCTAATTAAAAAGTTTTAAAAAAATCTTTCCACTGGATTCTGAAATCTATTTGTCAAACAAACAGACGGACAGACATTTTTCGTATTACAGACTATAATTATATAATAGTCAAACTATTAGAACATAACTTATTCATTCTTATTCATTCGTAACAACAGGATTGACAACGGAAAGGTATGTAAACCTGCTTTATTTCAAGAACATAATTGTTTTGTATCTTTAAACGAATCACGAATCAGCCTGATACCTTAGACCCTTTCTGGGGTACACAACGGCCAACCCTAACTTACTTTGTAAACACTCAACACTCCTCTCATCCTTTCAAGCAGCTGTCCCACTCTTTTTAACTATTTAACTTTTTAAAACTTTACCAAAAGTCGTTGACTTAAAAGGTTTTGTAAACTAAAAACAAACGTCTGACTTAGAGAATATTATTTTTTGATGTTATTTGTTTTTAACATGTATATTTTGTCTCCACACGCTACAAATGCAAATCAATTAAAATTCAATATAAATTCCTGGTCAAATACAAATTTATAACTGTGAATGTGATGAAATCTAAATTTTTGTATGCTTGTATTAGTACTTGTTTGGAATCAATTCAACTTTATGTTAGGTTTTCAAGTTTAAAAAACCGTGATTTAATATTATAAAAATGTTGTTTGTTTGTATGGAACTCTTTTTAAAACGTGGTATTTATTTTGAATCATATATAAAAAATATAACTCTATTTAGACAAATGATTACAGTTTTTTCATTGGTCTGTAGTCTCAACTGTTATAAAAACCTTCAAAACACTTAAGCACACATAATTTTAGCGAATTTCCCCTATAGGGAAGAAGCTATTACCGTAGTCGGCATGGTAAGACCTAGGCCCGGGACCATGATAACTTTTCGTTTTGAGGTCCCCAGACCCCAAAAACACCATTCGTTCGAAACTGTATATATATATATATATATATATATATATATATATATATATATATATATATATATATATATGTGTGTGTCCGTGAGCACGATAACTCTCGTAAAAATTATCCGATTTTGATGAAATTTGGTATAAACGTGTAAAGTAACATTTATGACTTTAAGTTCGAAAACCAGCCAGATCGCTTTATCCGAAGGGGTATTTTGGGGGGGTTTTGTACCCCAAAAATGGGTTTTTTGAATTTTTTACGTATAATTTTGGAAAAAGTCAAATTTTAGTTTTTACCATTGGATTCAGCTTAAAAAAACACACAATTTGGTATTTTGATCATTTCTCTACGTCAATTGGTTACCGAGATATTGAAAGTGCTAAACACAGTACGTTGTCTAATGTTATTCTTATGGAGGAAAAGAAAAATTTTATATCTCGCTTATTTATGAACGTATACTGACAAAACTAGGTATACGGCTTCATCTGGTTGTGGACCATTGATATTTTCTAAAAAAAACAATTTTTTGCCAAAGGCTCCCGTAGCAGCAAACCTGCGTACTCAGCCCCATGTTATTCTTATGGAGAATAAGTAACGTGTTATCTCCCTTAATTATGAAAATAAATTAATGAAATTTGGTACGTGGCTTTACCTAAATGAGTTATATTGATATCTGTATAAAACCCCATTTTTTGTTTTCCTTCCTTCAGCAAACCTGCATACTCAGCCGCCATGTTATTCTTATGGAGAATAATTAAAATGTCATAAATCGTTTATTTATGAATGTATATTGATGAAACTTGGTATGTGGCTTTATGTGGTATTAAGATACATATATATGCATTGGAAATTCGCTGAGTATGCAGGTTTGCTGCTACGGGGGTATTAAGTAATACGTTATCCAAAGACAAAGAAGGTGAGCATTCCAAGTACGTTCTCAATAGAAATCCAAGCCTTTCGCCCAAAACGAGGCAGACTTCAGCCCCTCTTATCAACTAACTGCTCCATTTGGGAAGCTCGTTCATGGGCTAACCTCATTTAAACGGAACATTTATGTTTTTGTTCTGTTTATCTACCTACATTTGTGTTTCATCGAGTTATTTCTGTGTTTGATAGCCCATTGTTTCCTATCTTATTAGTGAATTTCCTTTGGAAAGTGAACTATTAGCATGACCCGCACGGTGAAACTTAAGCCCGGGACCACCATAGAAGTTCCTAACGTGACCCCCTGAACACGTTTTGGGGTTCGTTCAAAATTTTATATATGTATATATATGTGTATATATATATGTGTTTACACTCTAGCGGTCGCATTTTTTGTCCGATTTACTTAAAACTTGGTAGGGACGTTCCTTTTGGTAATCAGTTGGACAAGTTCGTTGGGCAAAACAATCGGAAAACTCTAAACCCCTTTTTTTGGGGATTAATCTTTCAAATTTCGAGTTTTTGGGCCCAAAAAGGGTCATAAAAGCCCCAGATGTAAAATTAATGCATGTAAAAAGATGGGAATTAGTGAGGCGAAAGTTTTAAGCCCACTCTCGTCATTCTAGCATAAATATTTACCGAGTTAATTAAGAAAATGTGTATCAACTAAAAACGGTACGTTGTCTTATGGGGGTTTTACACTAGAAAAGCCTGTTATTCCTTTGTTATAGTACTTTTATCATCCCCAGCAACCTCACGCCTACTTTCAAGCCTGTCTGGACCTTCTCCTAACCTTTATAATGTGCAAAATTGTATTCCCAGCATTGCAAGTAAATGAAACCAGGAGTATCAGAACAGCCAAAAAATCAATGTTTTCAGATTTCAATAAAAATTGGACAAATGTATGTTTTTACACTTATTTTGAGTTTTACAAGTTTTTTTGTTGAAATTCACTTCCCTCACGTCAGCGTGCTGCGTGCGAACTCGTTTTTTCTTTCAAACTGTAGTATTTTACAATTCTATATATGTTAATCATCACTAAGGACTTGTTTATGTCCAGCTTCGATTGACCATGATTTTATCACGAAGTTTGAAGAATAAAAACAAGCATTTAATGTGACATGACACGTATCGTTTCTCTTTTCATTGTCTGCCAGTTTGTATGTATTTTTTTAACAACAATAAAGATAGTATATTAAAAATGCCCACATATTAAATTATGAAACTGTAAAAGTGATATAAATAGAATACAGATCCTTAACACTCCCTTACACCTTTTTTCATAAACGACTTATAAACTATCCCCTCCCTCCAATGTATTTAAATAAACTTTTACGGCTCTTTTTAATACACATATTTTACGTAACTCGGCAACCATGCAACTTTTACAATGCAATTGTTTAAGCCCCAAACTTTAATAACTAAGGACATTGACTAAACTCGATTAAAATTTGATGCCAAAATAGAAATGGACTAACCTTCATGAAATGTTCAGACCAGAACCTTCAAATAGACACGGTAAAACAATAGCATGAACATACATAACAGACATCGAGAAGGTACCGAGTTTTCTGAACTCCAAAATTTGTAATTGGTAATAAGCAACTGGCTAACCTACACTGTGTAGATCCTAAGGCTTTTATGGCTTAGAGTATAGGGATCATTGAATGGAGGCCTTTAGGCAGTTAGATATATAAAGTTGTTAGATATATAAAATTGAAACTCATGGCATGACATGTTAAAGAGAATTAACATGCAAAAATCACAAATCACGTTATTAAGAAAATCATAACTACGATGCAAGATTTATAGAAAACAAAGGCTCAGTTAGTCATAACCTCAGAAATTTTGAACAGATACTTTACATTATTTACTGTATAACTATTGTATTAATTACTGTACAAGACTGCGGCATACTTCCAAAATGATTTAATCCAGAAGATAAAGCATTGTTAAAATGTTGATGATTTACATATTACTAAACGAAGTGACTACGTACACGTCCAATGTAAGGGAAAATTCACTTCACTACCGCTTAGTTTAGGTTAGGTTAGGTTAGGTTACGTTACGTTTCGTTAGGTTAGGTTAGGTTAGGTTAAGCTACGTTAGGTTAGGTTAGGAGGTTTTCTGGCTCTCAATTTGTTTTAAAAATCACAGGAAAAGTAACGTACGGTGCATAATTTGGAACGGACGTGAACAGTAGCGGCTCACGTCGGACGTGTACGTAGCCTGTGCCATTACTAAATGATATACAATCTGTAATAATTTCTACAAACAAATCAACATGACTACAATCTTTATTAAAAAAATAATAAAATAAGTTGGTTCATTCTGCTGCTTTCGACAAACAGGAGAATATTTTAACCACACCTTTACCTGTGGTACAGTAGGTAGTACCAATAACTAAACTATACTTCACCTTTTGCTTGCTGTTTAACTCTTCTAAATCTGTTTAAATTCTTTTGCTCATCCTTATCATACGTGAATTCACTAAAATATTTAATTTGGTTTCTATTCCAGGTGTCTTATAGCTTAAAGGCCATCAGGAAATAGTTAAAAGATTCTAGTCTTACAATACGTTTGACAAATAGATGATTGCTCTTTAAATGGTTTATAAAACATTGAAATCCCTGTTTGTCAGCTTTACTAAATTGCTATTAAGTGACAATCATCTAATATTTAAGATTTTGAAGACCTTTCTTAGAAAAACACGAGGTAAAATGAACCAACTCTCACAATACTTTTCAGATCAGGACCTTAAACTATTCGCTGAATAATCTATTATATTTAAAAATGTAGTAAATAATTTCGTACTTAGGATAGAATTATATACAGATTCTCCCATTTTAAAAACTAGATTGAATTGCGATTTGTATTTCAATACAAATGGCTACTAAAATATTAGAAATTATATTATACAATATGGTTGGTGTCTAAAAATATGCATGAAACCGAAATACGGAAGTTTTATGTGAGGAAATTCAAGTTCCAGATGCAGGGTTAAATAATCGCGAACTCAAATCTTATGGGGAAATCCGTAATGTGAAATGCGAAATCCTAAATCCTTGAATACGATCTTTCATAAAGGTTACTTGTCAGGGAGTTACGCAGGTATAACCTCAAATTTATTTTATTTTTAACTTCATAGCCAGTGTGCTTTTCAATTGAAAATTTCTTTCTGCGCTTGTATAAATAGTATCTCCCAGTCTACATGTATTAGCTATTCAATATAGTATATAATAAACATAAAATATGCGGTACGAAAATACCAACCACAGAAAAGCTCCCACATTTACATATAAAGCAGGTATTCTATTATATAGTAACGGTCGATCATATTTCCCATTTCTGAGAAACCTATTACATAAGAATTGTTTACACCCTTACCCTAAGGTAATTTTCTTCGAAAAAGGCTACCGGATATATGTAAGAAAATAATAACGCACGTATAGCTTATTATTTTCTTTATAATTTTTATTTTCATGTATTATATTTCAACATTTTAATAAAAATCTTTGATAAAATAATTTTAATTTTAAATGGTTTACAGGTAAATATGAAACAATTACTACGCTTATATTCCATCTGTTATGTTAACTTTGAAATCATGTTTAACTTTGAACCCCTTTTTACTTCCAACTTATTCTATACTTTGTCGTTGTTGTTTTCATTACTTTCTAGTTAAGTTTTAACTTTATCTGGTATATTTTACCTAATTTATATGCATTTTCAAGGATTATATTTTAATGTAAAATTATATTTGTTATAAATTTGCATATGTACTATAAACGGACAACTGGTTGTGTTGGGATTAGGTTGTAATTATGTTTGTTTGTTGTGGACAATTGTATCCCAAATATAAGATCTTATGGAAATAGTTTGTACTGTATAACAAATAACTATTATTTGCTGCTTAATATTGATTTTAAAGAATTTAAGTTTGACTACAGTATATAGATTTCATTAGTATGAAAATCTATGAGGTTGTTTTATTGCATTTTTATGTTAATTATTCTTCACACAAGAAACCATATTTGGTAAATAAATCACTTTTGTAAACTATTTAGACGATGATACTCAAATAATCACATTAGCTTGACTTATACGAACTTTCTTCCGTCTGAAAAATGCCAACGAATATAAAAAAGTCGAGAGGTTAGTTTAAAATAAACAGTACTAATGTTTAACGCGTTATTCTGCTATGGTTAAACCATTTCCAAAAGTAATTTTATTAATTTTTTCCCCCATGATTATTTATACAACTATTTATCATTAATAGCATTTGGTACCGAATGTAATATCAATTTAGCCTAGATCTCGAGGCATATAATTTCTAGCCTTAGGAAGTATGATACATTTAATAACGCACATAAAAAGCACCACCGCAATGTCTATAAAGTGACAAGAACAATTACTAAATCTAGTCTACATCAAATTTATTATTCCACAAGCTAGTTATTGAAGTCTATCCCCATTGAAAATTAAACGAGTGCACTCTTTAGCTAAGAAATGCAATGTATTCTTAATTAATATTTTACATCAAAAGCCAGACGGTCAAATCGACCCTATGAAGATATTAGCACAAAACAACAGTAAAGCGAGGAGGTAGAGTAAGATGAATGAGGCGGTGAATTAGAGAGGCTCGTTGATAAACCGACAACGACAGAGAACAACGTGGTCATGTATTATGCATAGGGAACTTATTATTGTCTTAAGTGAGGAGTTGAATCAAAAAATTAAACTAAATAATCACTTGAAATATAGAACACAAAACATGATTGATAAAATTGTAATGGACTGAATACAGCATTAAATTGATAGGCCCACAAAAAACTGTTATTAAAGTTGTATATTCACCTTTAGAGTGACATCTTAGTTTAGTTTAGTTTTAGTTTTTATCTTAATTTGACCATTGTTCAAGGTAAGTGTGGATTAGGTAATCAAAATAATTACATTTTTTTACACAAATACTCTTCAATTACATTCTACTTAACAAGTATTATTTAAAGGGGAGGAAAATATGGAAAAAAGTTAATATTTATTCTTGAAAATAATAATTTGTTTTTACCTATCTCACAACCCAGGAGCCATGATATATGTTTGGCTCTCGGGATATATCATGAAGCTTATAACCGGCTGCCAAAGACACTCGTGGGGTATAACTTACTTTAGACGTTTACTGACATTTTAAAGTACAAACACAAAAGAGTGATTTTAATTGCCTAAGTCACTTTAAAATAGATCAATAGACTTTAGTAAAGCACATTTAAATACTATGACCAAAGAAACTCTATTAAAACACCTTATGAAACGTTTTTCATAAACCTAACTGAAAGGAAATGGTTTTTTTTAACTGATGGTATGCATCAAGAAAACAGTAAATTGTTGCACCTATCAATTGTAACTTTTTTAGTCACTTTAATATATAAATATATTTTTTTGCGCTTGGATAAACTTTTACCAAAGGAAGATATTAAATTGCAATATTAAATAGCAATGATATAAAGAAACTGTCAATCAAAAACAAATATTTTGGTATGTACAAAAACTTGTTTGTAACTTTACTTTTAGAAAATACTATGTTAAAAAATAAAGTGTTGTATAACTAAACGTATAGAATTACTGTGAATATTTTGAGTTAAAACAGTTAATTAATAATCAACTAAAACGACTCGTTACTTTTGGCACATTTTCAATCGCCATTCTATTTTTACAATTTTTCCTTTAATTTTAAATGTAATAAAAGGAGAACTTGGTGCTATCACTATTAAATTTAACCTATTATAATCAGCATATAATGTACAAAATACAATAATATTATAACTGTTGTTGAACCAAGTTTGTATCACATTAGAACAGCCGTATGCTTAAGGACAGGGCAATGTTTGTTTCCCTTGGTAGATTAGACGTATTGGTTGTGTGGTCCATCCTAGTCGTTTGCAAGTTATTTATTTTTTACATAAGTCTCTAAAAATGTATGATATAAAATTACAATTTTTTCTCCGATATAAGATTAGGTGACTTCAAATCTGTTTTTTTATAAAATATATTAACATCAAATAGGGATAATTAAAGCTCTAGTAGTTGTTTTTACATTTTCTTTATATAAAAAAATCATTGAATTCATAGAATTTACCCATCTCAGAGTTAACCAGCTACATTGATACTAGTTTACAAGCAAAAGTGATAGCATGATTCATAGAAGTTGTATACATTCGAGAAGGAAAGAAGGTTGAGGAAATAAGTTAAACCAACAATTGATACAGGAAGTGGAAAAGTCGATAACGCTAATAAACATTAGCTTTTAAATTAAAATATTAAACATTAATGAAATAAAAAGAGAGGTAATAAAAACGTAGCTGTAAAGAAGGTATACTTTTTGTGTTTCATAAGAAGCTTTTGGAAGATTTCAGAGTTTAAGTAATTAAGATTGCGTTCTCTGACGCCACTCAATCCCACTCCTAAGTGAAGCATCAACTCCCAATTTGAGTGGGAATTATAAAATGAACCCTTGAATAACTATAAAATTAGTTTCATGATATTGATGAAAAGGTGCTATTCGCTACGACTGTTTTTGTCAAAACTTCACCTCAACCAAATTACGTTTATCATAATATTTATTAAATTAAATAAAGTTTCTTCTATATAAATCGTTACCAAATTATATAATAATTAATTACAACTAATTTAATATAGCTGACTTTTTGAATGTTTCTTCAGTGGTATTATTTTTGTTAATCAGTAGTTTTTATTTTAATCATTAGGTTATCTCAAAGCAGCAACCTAGCCCTTTTTAAGTCTGATGATTAAATTTGCTGTTTAAATGGATTCGTTTACTAATTGTTTCTACGCAACTTCCGATTACTTATTGTCTTATTGTTTTTTTCACAAACTTGTGACTCGGATATCAGTTAGTTGGGAAAGCAGCTGGCTGTGTCATATAATGTATCAACTTTCGTTTACTTACGTTTTGAAGTTTCGAAAAAATGTTGACTCGTGTATATGTTGAAAACATAGCTAGCTGTATCTTATGTTTCGACATTCGTTTAAACTATTTTGATACAGTTTTCAGAAAATTGACTTGTGTTATACGTAATTTTAAATGCAATCATCGTAGCTCATTAGTATGTATGTTGATATTAAAGGTCGTTGACTTTAAAGGTTTTGTAAACTAAAAACAAACGTCTGACTTAGAGAATATTATTTTTTTGATGTTATTTGTTTTTAACATGTATATTTTGTCTCCACACGCTACAAATGCAAATCAATTAAAATTCAATATAAATTCCTGGTCAAATACAAATTTATAACTGTGAATGTGATGAAATCTAAATTTTTGTATGCTTGTATTAGTACTTGTTTGGAATCAATTCAACTTTATGTTAGGTTTTCAAGTTTAAAAAACCGTGATTTAATATTATAAAAATGTTGTTTGTTTGTATGGAACTCTTTTTAAAACGTGGTATTTATTTTGAATCATATATAAAAAATATAACTCTATTTAGACAAATGATTACAGTTTTTTCATTGGTCTGTAGTCTCAACTGTTATAAAAACCTTCAAAACACTTAAGCACACATAATTTTAGCGAATTTCCCCTATAGGGAAGAAGCTATTACCGTAGTCGGCATGGTAAGACCTAGGCCCGGGACCATGATAACTTTTCGTTTTGAGGTCCCCAGACCCCAAAAACACCATTCGTTCGAAACTGTATATATATATATATATATATATATATATATATATATATATATATATATATATATGTGTCCGTGAGCACGATAACTCTCGTAAAAATTATCCGATTTTGATGAAATTTGGTATAAACGTGTAAAGTAACATTTATGACTTTAAGTTCGAAAACCAGCCAGATCGCTTTATCCGAAGGGGTATTTTGGGGGGGTTTTGTACCCCAAAAATGGGTTTTTTGAATTTTTTACGTATAATTTTGGAA
The DNA here is from genome assembly GCA_963675035.1 of Allygus modestus. Taxonomy (NCBI): domain Eukaryota; kingdom Metazoa; phylum Arthropoda; class Insecta; order Hemiptera; family Cicadellidae; genus Allygus; species Allygus modestus. Next base: position 314,083,149 of record OY776112.1, read on the forward strand.
AAAGTCAAATTTTAGTTTTTACCATTGGATTCAGCTTAAAAAAACACACAATTTGGTATTTTGATCATTTCTCTACGTCAATTGGTTACCGAGATATTGAAAGTGCTAAACACAGTACGTTGTCTAATGTTATTCTTATGGAGGAAAAGAAAAATTTTATATCTCGCTTATTTATGAACGTATACTGACAAAACTAGGTATACGGCTTCATCTGGTTGTGGACCATTGATATTTTCTAAAAAAAACAATTTTTTGCCAAAGGCTCCCGTAGCAGCAAACCTGCGTACTCAGCCCCATGTTATTCTTATGGAGAATAAGTAACGTGTTATCTCCCTTAATTATGAAAATAAATTAATGAAATTTGGTACGTGGCTTTACCTAAATGAGTTATATTGATATCTGTATAAAACCCCATTTTTTGTTTTCCTTCCTTCAGCAAACCTGCATACTCAGCCGCCATGTTATTCTTATGGAGAATAATTAAAATGTCATAAATCGTTTATTTATGAATGTATATTGATGAAACTTGGTATGTGGCTTTATGTGGTATTAAGATACATATATATGCATTGGAAATTCGCTGAGTATGCAGGTTTGCTGCTACGGGGGTATTAAGTAATACGTTATCCAAAGACAAAGAAGGTGAGCATTCCAAGTAAGTTCTCAATAGAAATCCAAGCCTTTCGCCCAAAACGAGGCAGACTTCAGCCCCTCTTATCAACTAACTGCTCCATTTGGGAAGCTCGTTCATGGGCTAACCTCATTTAAACGGAACATTTATGTTTTTGTTCTGTTTATCTACCTACATTTGTGTTTCATCGAGTTATTTCTGTGTTTGATAGCCCATTGTTTCCTATCTTATTAGTGAATTTCCTTTGGAAATTGAACTATTAGCATGACCCGCACGGTGAAACTTAAGCCCGGGACCACCATAGAAGTTCCTAACGTGACCCCCTGAACACGTTTTGGGGTTCGTTCAAAATTTTATATATGTATATATATGTGTATATATATATGTATTTGCACTCTAGCGGTCGCATTTTTTGTCCGATTTACTTAAAACTTGGTAGGGACGTTCCTTTTGGTAATCAGTTGGACAAGTTCGTTGGGCAAAACAATCGGAAAACTCTAAACCCCTTTTTTTGGGGATTAATCTTTCAAATTTCGAGTTTTTGGGCCCAAAAAGGGTCATAAAAGCCCCAGATGTAAAATTAATGCATGTAAAAAGATGGGAATTAGTGAGGCGAAAGTTTTAAGCCCACTCTCGTCATTCTAGCATAAATATTTACCGAGTTAATTAAGAAAATGTGTATCAACTAAAAACGGTACGTTGTCTTATGGGGGTTTTACACTAGAAAAGCCTGTTATTCCTTTGTTATAGTACTTTTATCATCCCCAGCAACCTCACGCCTACTTTCAAGCCTGTCTGGACCTTCTCCTAACCTTTATAATGTGCAAAATTGTATTCCCAGCATTGCAAGTAAATGAAACCAGGAGTATCAGAACAGCCAAAAAATCAATGTTTTCAGATTTCAATAAAAATTGGACAAATGTATGTTTTTACACTTATTTTGAGTTTTACAAGTTTTTTTGTTGAAATTCACTTCCCTCACGTCAGCGTGCTGCGTGCGAACTCGTTTTTTCTTTCAAACTGTAGTATTTTACAATTCTATATATGTTAATCATCACTAAGGACTTGTTTATGTCCAGCTTCGATTGACCATGATTTTATCACGAAGTTTGACGAATAAAAACAAGCATTTAATGTGACATGACACGTATCGTTTCTCTTTTCATTGTCTGCCAGTTTGTATGTATTTTTTTAACAACAATAAAGATAGTATATTAAAAATGCCCACATATTAAATTATGAAACTGTAAAAGTGATATAAATAGAATACAGATCCTTAACACTCCCTTACACCTTTTTTCATAAACGACTTATAAACTATCCCCTCCCTCCAATGTATTTAAATAAACTTTTACGGCTCTTTTTAATACACATATTTTACGTAACTCGGCAACCATGCAACTTTTACAATGCAATTGTTTAAGCCCCAAACTTTAATAACTAAGGACATTGACTAAACTCGATTAAAATTTGATGCCAAAATAGAAATGGACTAACCTTCATGAAATGTTCAGACCAGAACCTTCAAATAGACACGGTAAAACAATAGCATGAACATACATAACAGACATCGAGAAGGTACCGAGTTTTCTGAACTCCAAAATTTGTAATTGGTAATAAGCAACTGGCTAACCTACACTGTGTAGATCCTAAGGCTTTTATGGCTTAGAGTATAGGGATCATTGAATGGAGGCCTTTAGGCAGTTAGATATATAAAGTTGTTAGATATATAAAATTGAAACTCATGGCATGACATGTTAAAGAGAATTAACATGCAAAAATCACAAATCACGTTATTAAGAAAATCATAACTACGATGCAAGATTTATAGAAAACAAAGGCTCAGTTAGTCATAACCTCAGAAATTTTGAACAGATACTTTACATTATTTACTGTATAACTATTGTATTAATTACTGTACAAGACTGCGGCATACTTCCAAAATGATTTAATCCAGAAGATAAAGCATTGTTAAAATGTTGATGATTTACATATTACTAAACGAAGTGACTACGTACACGTCCAATGTAAGGGAAAATTCACTTCACTACCGCTTAGTTTAGGTTAGGTTAGGTTACGTAACGTTACGTTTCGTTAGGTTAGGTTAGGTTAGGTTAAGCTACGTTAGGTTAGGTTAGGAGGTTTTCTGGCTCTCAATTTGTTTTAAAAATCACAGGAAAAGTAACGTACGGTGCATAATTTGGAACGGACGTGAACAGTAGCGGCTCACGTCGGACGTGTACGTAGCCTGTGCCATTACTAAATGATATACAATCTGTAATAATTTCTACAAACAAATCAACATGACTACAATCTTTATTAAAAAAATAATAAAATAAGTTGGTTCATTCTGCTGCTTTCGACAAACAGGAGAATATTTTAACCACACTCCACACTAAATTGATCTAGGTAATATCAATTTAGCCTAGATCTCGAGGCATATAATTTCTAGCCTTAGGAAGTATGATACATTTAATAACGCACATAAAAAGCACCACCGCAATGTCTATAAAGTGACAAGAACAATTACTAAATCTAGTCTACATCAAATTTATTATTCCACAAGCTAGTTATTGAAGTCTATCCCCATTGAAAATTAAACGAGTGCACTCTTTAGCTAAGAAATGCAATGTATTCTTAATTAATATTTTACATCAAAAGCCAGACGGTCAAATCGACCCTATGAAGATATTAGCACAAAACAACAGTAAAGCGAGGAGGTAGAGTAAGATGAATGAGGCGGTGAATTAGAGAGGCTCGTTGATAAACCGACAACGACAGAGAACAACGTGGTCATGTATTATGCATAGGGAACTTATTATTGTCTTAAGTGAGGAGTTGAATCAAAAAATTAAACTAAATAATCACTTGAAATATAGAACACAAAACATGATTGATAAAATTGTAATGGACTGAATACAGCTTTAAATTGATAGGCCCACAAAAAACTGTTATTAAAGTTGTATATTCACCTTTAGAGTGACATCTTAGTTTTTATAAAAAATAGTGAAGACATATTTTACTTTCATGTTTTAAACATAGTTATACGGATTTACGGTAATTCAAAATAATAATTTGACCATTGTTCAAGGTAAGTGTGGATTAGGTAATCAAAATAATTACATTTTTTTACACAAATACTCTTCAATTACATTCTACTTAACAAGTATTATTTAAAGGGGAGGAAAATATGGAAAAAAGTTAATATTTATTCTTGAAAATAATAATTTGTTTTTACCTATCTCACAACCCAGGAGCCATGATATATGTTTGGCTCTCGGGATATATCATGAAGCTTATAACCGGCTGCCAAAGACACTCGTGGGGTATAACTTACTTTAGACGTTTACTGACATTTTAAAGTACAAACACAAAAGAGTGATTTTAATTGCCTAAGTCACTTTAAAATAGATCAATAGACTTTAGTAAAGCACATTTAAATACTATGGCCAAAGAAACTCTATTAAAACACCTTATGAAACGTTTTTCATAAACCTAACTGAAAGGAAATGGTTTTTTTTAACTGATGGTATGCATAAAGAAAACAGTAAATTGTTGCACCTATCAATTGTAACTTTTTTAGTCACTTTAATATATAAATATATTTTTTTGCGCTTGGATAAACTTTTACCAAAGGAAGATATTAAATTGCAATATTAAATAGCAATGATATAAAGAAACTGTCAATCAAAAACAAATATTTTGGTATGTACAAAAACTTGTTTGTAACTTTACTTTTAGAAAATACTATGTTAAAAAATAAAGTGTTGTATAACTAAACGTATAGAATTACTGTGAATATTTTGAGTTAAAACAGTTAATTAATAATAAACTAAAACGACTCGTTACTTTTGGCACATTTTCAATCGCCATTCTATTTTTACAATTTTTCCTTTAATTTTAAATGTAATAAAAGGAGAACTTGGTGCTATCACTATTAAATTTAACCTATTATAATCAGCATATAATGTACAAAATACAATAATATTATAACTGTTGTTGAACCAAGTTTGTATCACATTAGAACAGCCGTATGCTTAAGGACAGGACAATGTTTGTTTCCCTTGGTAGATTAGACGTATTGGTTGTGTGGTCCATCCTAGTCGTTTGCAAGTTATTTATTTTTTACATAAGTCTCTAAAAATGTATGATATAAAATTACAATTTTTTCTCCGATATAAGATTAGGTGACTTCAAATCTGTTTTTTTATAAAATATATTAACTTCAAATAGGGATAATTAAAGCTCTAGTAGTTGTTTTTACATTTTCTTTATATAAAAAAATCATTGAATTCATAGAATTTACCCATCTCAGAGTTAACCAGCTACATTGATACTAGTTTACAAGCAAAAGTGATAGCATGATTCATAGAAGTTGTATACATTCGAGAAGGAAAGAAGGTTGAGGAAATAAGTTAAACCAACAATTGATACAGGAAGTGGAAAAGTCGATAACGCTAATAAACATTAGCTTTTAAATTAAAATATTAAACATTAATGAAATAAAAAGAGAGGTAATAAAAACGTAGCTGTAAAGAAGGTATACTTTTTGTGTTTCATAAGAAGCTTTTGGAAGATTTCAGAGTTTAAGTAATTAAGATTGCGTTCTCTGACGCCACTCAATCCCACTCCTAAGTGAAGCATCAACTCCCAATTTGAGTGGGAATTATAAAATGAACCCTTGAATAACTATAAAATTAGTTTCATGATATTGATGAAAAGGTGCTATTCGCTACGACTGTTTTTGTCAAAACTTCACCTCAACCAAATTACGTTTATCATAATATTTATTAAATTAAATAAAGTTTCTTCTATATAAATCGTTACCAAATTATATAATAATTAATTACAACTAATTTAATATAGCTGACTTTTTGAATGTTTCTTTAGTGGTATTATTTTTGTTAATCAGTAGTTTTTATTTTAATCATTAGGTTATCTCAAAGCAGCAACCTAGCCCTTTTTAAGTCTGATGATTAAATTTGCTGTTTAAATGGATTCGTTTACTAATTGTTTCTACACAACTTCCGATTACTTATTGTCTTATTGTTTTTTTCACAAACTTGTGACTCGGATATCAGTTAGTTGGGAAAGCAGCTGGCTGTGTCATATAATGTATCAACTTTCGTTTACTTACGTTTTGAAGTTTCGAAAAAATGTTGACTCGTGTATATGTTGAAAACATAGCTAGCTGTATCTTATGTTTCGACATTCGTTTAAACTATTTTGATACAGTTTTCAGAAAATTGACTTGTGTTATACGTAATTTTAAATGCAATCATCGTAGCTCATTAGTATGTATGTTGATATTTGCTATATGTAAAATATGTTCATGAGCTACTATCTAAAAAAAATAATGAAAGAATTAAAAACATTATACTCAACTTGTAAGCTATAAGAGAAGATTATTTTAAATTTTCTCAGTGTTTATTTCAGAAGATATTCCATAGGCAGACGTAGAGAGGGAAAGAAATACACGTGAGAAGGTCCTAAAGTGTGTTTACAATTTACATAAGGTCAGGTGCTATAGAATGTTTACTCAATCAACCCTTCAGTGAAGGGCGCCTTAGCCTGGGGGTAATTTTGTGCCAACGCTCTTTATTTACAACTTAAATATTAAATATTAAACAAACAATGTGTATAACTGACGAATTCTGTTATTCTTATAACCTGGGTTTTATAAAGATATATTTTAGTTATACCTGTTGTATTGAAAAGTAACATTTAGGCGATCAAATGAATTATTAGTTACGTTGAAGAATGTGTAAACGGTCTATAAAAGAAATTGTTTGTGATTTGTATGCACATTAAAAATCTAAATAACGTTACATGACTTAAAATATTACAATGAAATTTACAGAGCCACCTTCTAGAAACATTTATCTCGCCGTTTTGTAAAATTTATAATGAGAAACGTATTCATATATTTACCATTTTCAGGTTTAAATAATAGATTTACTGTAAAAAATCCACAGTTTTCTTTTCAACAATTATTTTAAATGTATTTAAATTCATTAAAACATTAAATAATATACTTAAAGCAGTAGCGTAGTTTAAAACCAGTAAGTTAAATAGTAATACTATTATTATTACCATAAATTACATTTCTAAAATGTGTCATACTTTCAAAACTCTTAAAACTAATTTAAACATATATAATGTTACGTTATATAGTAGCCAAATATTATTTTCGAAAATTTAATTGTCAAGTGCCTAAGAGGTATTGGATGTCAAAGCATCCTCTTGTTTGATGACAAAGTGCAGCTTGACATACTTGGAAAGAGCCTCTGAAGTGTGTAATGTAGAAGAGGATACCGCCTTCTGCCTTCTAAACTTTTCTTAAGTTAAATACATTTTAATTCTTCATCTTTGGCAATTTAGTTTAGTATTATCTTATTTACGAAAACATTGCCAATTAATATTTTTATTATTTAGTTTTAAATACACTAAGCAATTGCAGAAGTGCGTTAACAAAGACTATTCCCCCCAATTAAATATATATTAGCAGGGATTATAAATGTGTAAAACCAAGTTATTTGTTTTCTAAACTTAATAAAACTATTGGTGCGTTCCATTTTTTTCATGTTGACAGCAGTCAACATGAATACGGGCGTGTATTGAAAACCATCATTCAAGTCTGTAGTCGCAGTTTTAAACGAAATACCTTTATTGAGAAAGATTTCATGAGGTTTTCCTTCTCCTCTCATTAGAGCGATGTTAATTTAAAAGCTTTGTCTACCTTTATCAATTCCGTTGAGCAAATACATTTTTAGGTAGCGACCACAATGATCGCATTATTACAACGTTCACTCGCTTCTCGAGCCGGTTTAGTTTGCTCATCTATCATCGACGATTGATTCAACTAAAAGCACAAGCGCACGATTACTACTCTTGTTCAATTCCAGTGCGGAGTCTCGTCATAATGTGGACTTTCAGGTTGAGGTTATTGAGGTTTTGGAATGCTGGGTTTCCCGAAGTTTGTTTAGACGGTAAAAAAGTCCATGCCGTGGTTTGGATGTTATTCGCATTATATATAATTTTTTAATGTTTTTTCGTGTGCGAAAATGAAAAACTGTTTAGTTAGATAGAATTTAAAGCATAATGGAACTTAAGTGAATCGTTTATCATTTTATAATTCGAGTCAAAGATATATAGCCTACATAAAATACACAAAATGTGTCATAAGCGCGGCCGTCTCAGACCATCATGCACAAGAGGCAGTAATCCACCATGCAAGTGTACACTCGTTTATTCTCTTTTAAAATAAACATTCGACTACTCAATGTTCATATGATGAAAGGTTACCTCGATAGCGAGGACTGGGGGTTTCTAAAATGTTTTGGATGTGAATTACATATATACTTTATTCAGTAACTGTTTCAACTATCTTTTGTAAATTTGTAATGGTGTAAGCTGTACGGCCCGAAGTTTCGTATTCGTAAGAAAAGAAAGGTAATACGATGAGTTATTTGGTAAAAATATTTCAGGAAATAATTTATTCATCCAACGATAAGTTTTCAAGTGAAAAACTAAACTCTTGGTTATTAATTCTCATGTTAGAGTTCAGTAAAGTTATGACAAGTATGAATGACAAAAGTAAACCCAACTCATGTTTAATCAGATTATTGTTTTGTTAAACTCTTGTTTTGCTTTGTCTAGCTTCACGTTTACATTATACTGTATTAAGAAAGCTACACATGCAAGAATAACACTAGAAATGCAAAACTGCATTGTTTGTCTCACTGTCTTAAAATAATTAAATTGTAAATCTTAAAGTAAATTTGAACTCTATATTTGAAATGTCAATTCCTTTACAGTTTATGATCGTTCCGTTGCTTTTCATGCGATGCACATCTTGTTAATAAATATTAACTGAACCTTGTAATTCAATTGAACGCTTTGACTTAAATTTGTAAATATCTATCCCTGTATACATGGTATAAAAAGGTACAGTTAATAAGTATTAAATTTTAAAATTTGTTGACAACATTTTATAATGTAAACAAATTTAAATTATGTATAAGGTGCGTAAACGCAGTCTTGGTTTTATATAACGAATACAAAGTGTTGCGACTAAAATAAAATATGTGGGACAAAATTTCACTCATAACTCTTGATACTACAAAAATAAATTGTTTAAACAATTGGCATCGCAGTTAAATAAAACTTCGTAAAACATAATTTTGTAACTTAAAGTTAACGCCTGTAATTGTGGATTATTGTTAAAAATATAAATGAAGCATCAATATGTAGAACAAAGCTACACATTTTCATGTTATACTATAACTTAAGCTTAACATAAGCTAGTCAACGGAATTAAAATTACATGTACCTATGTTTCCTAGTTCATTTTAATAAGCAACCCATATTTTAAATCAATACAATTGTTATTTAAGAACGGATATTGTGATTTGCAATGGATAATAAATAACTTCAAGTCTTGGAATTTATGATTGGGAGATAGTTACACAATAGATCAGTCCTACAAAGCACAAAGCAGACTTGCCAATTAAGATGGATGAAATCTCAACTCCCGAAGGAAGAAATTTATAAATCAACCACTATTTGGTCTTATGCATATTCTTCATTTGTTAATCTTATAATTTATGACAAAATACCACAGTGATTATGTACTCTATAATGTTATGATTATTAACTAATAAATGCATTTAAAACTTAGAAAGTGTAATTTATGGCTTTATCAAATCACAAATCATACCAACAACAAATCAATAGAACAACTACCTTAAAAACGTATTATGATGTTTTAAATATTTTTGTGTATTCAAATACTCCAATGGATAAATACTATTTACTTGTTGTAATTTTCATTCTTCTGGGTTAGAGTAATTTAAACAATAAATAAAATAGTTTATCAAGTAAAGGAAACACGATTCCTAAGTTTAAACTTAAATTGCAGTCATTTATGTTGTTTTCATATCTAAAAGTTAAGCATTAAATTTGAGCCGGAAAAGTTATTATGCTGTGAATTTTTACTACAGTTATAGAGATCCACAGTAAAATATAGGTAGACAACAAATATCTATAAATGTCCTGTCTGTATATTTGATACATTTATCAATACAAATTTGATATTTAAGATTTTTTTTTTTATTGATAATTGTTTATTTTAATAATTGTTCCCATCTATACTTTTGTAGTACAATAAATTGCACACTATTTTTATAGTCACGTAAATCACACCCTTTTGTATAAGCATGCTTCTCTTTACTGCACAAATATTAAATTACGTGTTAGCGTAACACATCTCCCTGCAAGCAACAATCCCTGTGATATCAATTATTTACATTGGTGATTAGTTAAGATCTTTGTAGTGATGACTGACATTCACGCACTAACGTTGTGTTCTACATTCCACTTTAAGCATACCACCCATTAACACGGTAAATACTTAATTATCACAGATGTTATTTACTATTCAATTTACATATGGTTGATAGTTTTACATAGCAGTTTAAGAATAGTGGTTGTAAATTATAACCCCTCGAAGTACTTTCCATATAAAGTGGTTTAGAAAATATTTGTTCTATTAGTGTAACTTGTTGGTACTAGAGTTTATTCCTGGAAAATTAAAAATGACATAACAGACTTTAAGTTATGAAAATAAAGTTCCAGGTAAAGTTGTTAGGCAAAATGGATTTACTGCCACTGCAAACCCAGTGCTGTGATTGGTTAAAGAGGAAATGCTAAATTTATTTTGTCTTTAAAATGACAACCGCATTTATAAATTATTATTTCATCACGACATACGTACCAACATTCATACGATATTTGACATAATCAAACTACATTTTCTTACAAAGTAGATAATATTTATTTTCAAACGCATATGATATAAATATTTGTTTAATATGAAAAATACGTAGGATTAGTTTGTGTTACTTTAATGTTTTAATAGTGTCAGTGTCCATACAACTTTTGGCTTGCTTTTGATACAAAATTATCGTCAGCATAAACAAATTAAATAAATATTTCAACTATGTGTAAGGCAAACAACTTTGCTAACGGTATGATTATGAAAATAAAGTTTAACCTCGGCACGCAATGCGAAATCCTCAGCTGAACCATAACAGTTAAAACTTCAGTACAAATACTTAAAATTTTTTATTTCAAGAGTTTAATAAGACTAAAAGTTTTCACATTTTGAAAAAAGGTACAAAAATCTACTTCACAAATACTCACTAACAAAATCTATTATTAAAAGGAGATTATTTAGAGTGTTTACCGTGTGAAAAGGTAGTAAATAGTGTGCAGTATATCAAGTATTTAAAATAATTATTTACGCTCATTATTTAACGGTTTAATTTTGTTTACCTATTTACGTAAAACACTAAATTAACGACGGACTATGACCACTGGATATAATGTACAACGATGCGGTATAAGAAACGGGAGTGACGGGAGCTCAAGGTTTCTCCTTAGTTCCTTAGTCCATCACGTGAAGAGCGAACACACCTCATCATTCAGTTTTTTTTTTTTTTTTTTTTTTTTTTTTTTGGTGACCAATAGATCAAGAAACAGTCAATTATAGGGTTTTCCTAGTTCTAAACTACGGCAGCGGTATAACATGTCTTTCATTAGGAAAATTTAAGTATGATACCGAAAATAAATTGAAGGGATGAAGTAGACAGGATTGGTAGAGGAAGCCCAATAGCCCTTTGACGGTCGCCCCATTCCTTTTGAGTCGAATGCTCAGCTACCCGTAGTTAGATTGAGGTCATGATTCTACAAAATATCATCCAATAAATAACATAGAACTTTTAGTTAGTACACATTTTTCAAACTTTAGTCTTGAGACTTGACTCTTATGAAGAATAACCATGCATTGGTAGCACTAATTGCATTGCGTATGTAGCACACTGCAATGTGTTGTTGTAATGCGGTATGTCCAAGCAAAAACATGTCCCGCTGACATACGACCTGGGCCGGGTACGGTTGGTGCATACATCGTCATGGTTATAAATTATATTAGGATAATTTCTATGCAGATAAACAATTATAATAAATTATATAACTGTACAAGAAATATTGACGGCCTCCTTAATACTACGTAAAGTACACCGCTTGTAAATTGAAACTCGTACCTTCCTTTAAGTTGACAGAGGATGGATAAAAACCCTAAAAATAATAAATACTATTAAGTAAACTTTTGCTATTAATTTAATTAATAACTATTAATTTAGGGTGAAACAGTTTTGTATATTAGGATAATTTTTTTTACTTATAATTTATAATAACTTATAATTAGATAAGACAATTGCTAAGTTTTTAAATTATAAAATTTAATTCATTCACTAAACGTTATATATGAATGAAACATTTGAGGTTATTGTATTATTTTATAACATGGCTTATTTTAAATTAAAAACACCACCTTCATGACAACCGAACGATTTTAGTTCTGTTGAATAATAGACAGTTTAGAAAAATTAGAGTTTCAAATTTACCAAAAATGTAGATAAAAAAGGACGAAAGAAACGATGTCAAAGAACAGCATAGTAAGAAGTGTAGAGTGCAATAAACCCACTTCATACGAAGCGCAAGAGGAGGAGTAATGGGAAATCCTCTTTTATGACGGTAACCATTTATTGCTAAAGCATATCTAGAATTACATTTTTCAATACGTTACATATATAGAGGATTTACAAAAGTGTTTCACATAAACCTGTCAAGACATAATATTCATTCATGTAAACATATTATGTTTCTCAGCAAACGTTTACCGAATCAGTCATAGTCCCTTTATCTTACAGTGAGGGACGTTCCTAATACATTAACAGGTGGGTCGTAAATCATCATCTCATCATCATATATCAGCTCCTAGGACCAAGCTAATTACCTAATTAGCAACCTAATTAGTCTGAATTGTATCAAGCAAATAAAGTGTCGAGTGAGGTCTGTTGTTTGAGAGGAGTCTTGGCTGTGTTCATGTAAACAGGTACGGCCTACTTGCATTGTTTGTATCTGTAAATTATAATCAATTATAAAAAGGTTTTCACTCAAAGATTTGTTATTGTTATGTACTTACAGTATCTTTTACCTTGATTACACATTTCTTTAATTTTATTTTGGAAACTTCTTATATTATTTCAATTATATTAAGATTTTACCTACAATACTAAGGGAATAAACAAAAATGATTAATCATATAAACAATGTGCAAATTCCTACTTTACATTTGTATTCTTAATATAATATCTCGCATCATCCGATACCGAAAAATATATAAGTGTACACCTATCACTATCCAACAGAATCTCTGTAATGTTTGTGAGTACTTAAAATAATTATAAGAATTTCTATTTATCTTATATTCATAATACATCACTTATGCATATCATAGAATTACCTCTTTAACATTAAATACAATTTAATTTTTAAAATGTTTTTAAATTATTAAAATATTTCTTTCAAAGTACATTGTGGGGGATTACGTCTGCAGTTTAACGCTGCCTTTTACAGTAAAGTTCAAGCGCACTCTGGCCGTAATGGCTTCAAGTGGCGACATTAATAACTCGCCACTCCTGTAATACGTTATAAAATCAAGGTCTAGCTTTTAGGGGTATATTCCCCTTTAAATTTGAATTCCCTTTTATTCAAGGATATATTTGTTACTAACGTTTAATTTACAGACGCATCATAATTTTTCAAGGAATTTAAGCAAAAATATATTGTGTCTTTAGGTTAAATAAGATATCATATGTCATAGTGTTTAAACTAAGATGCCTTCAACTTATAATTAACGGGTTTCTCTAAAGCACTCTGTAATATTATAAAGCTAAGTACTTAGTATATACATTTATGATATCATAAGAAATCATAATCTTAATTTATTTTCACTTTTAACCTAATGAGAACAACCTTTAATAGTAATACATTTATAAATGCGAGAAAATATTTTTGAACACACAGAAAATAAAGTTATAAGGGACTGCCATTAGTTGAAACACCCTCGGTTTATTGTCGACCTGTTCTTCTAAAAAGATAACCCTCGACACAAACTGTTATTGAAGTAATCTTCCCGCCTTATGAGCGACGGCGCCTGCGATAAGCGGTAATTGTGTCTCCTCCCCAGCTATGAGCAATAAGTATGTCGCGTGTTGGAGCTTTAGCTCCAGGATTACTTGTTTAATAACAAGGCTTCGCAGATATTACTAACAGACGAGATTAAAATTTAAACTCAAACTCATTTATTCGTTTAGTGACAATTACAATTCTGGTAACAAATCAATTATTTTAAAATAAAAATTTTAAAATACAGTTATTTGTGGAGGTTACGATTTTTATAGATTTTGTCATTGTAAGTAAACAGTTCTTTCCTTCAGGAAGTGACGTTTGTTCGTATTTTAATAACGTCCTAACTTTGCTTCAGCCTAACTACTATCAGATTTTGTACACTGATATTAAAATATAATCTGGTCCTCTTTAATAGCTACTACTTTGTATGATCACACAAATACTACTAGTCTCGGTATACTATCAGGTAGTCAAGAAATAGCCCTTTTTCAAGCATGTGCCAGTTTTCTTTGCAAAAGTCTTGCCTCACGCCCTACTAGACTAGCAAACCTAAAAACATGAATTTGTAAACAAAGCCTGCAGTTGTTATAATTCCTTAATGTTCCAAGCCTTAGCTAGTCCACCACGGATATATTTGTGCTACTTTAATAGGCCTTTCCACATACAAAGCTCCTACGATTCAAATTGTATTTGATTTTATTTTTGTATAGAGGCCAAAATGGCATATTCCTTCATTTGTAAATTGGGGAAACCATTTTAGATTTGTTTTAGGATAAATCAGATGAGTGAATATCATGTACTATTATTTTGTAATTGTAGTGGTTGCTTCAAATAAAAAATAAAAAACGCACGTGGATATTTTTGAAATCTAAGTCAACACAAAATAACTACATTCCTCTTCTACAAATACAGAAAATAATAAAACAACATAAAAAATATAATTTTCTGAATTTAAAACATTGTACTTTTTAAGTGTTTTCAGACCTAAAGATTTGTCATCAATGGATACATTGAACATTATTAAAATGTTTTCAATTTCCGTGGCCTTATATTCAATACAGCAGTTCATGTTGCCAATCCATTCTAAACCCCACCCTAAACTAATACCGAAACTATTGTTATGTGAAAAGCACGTTGACCCGACCAACGCAAAAGTACTTGCTAAACAGATTCAAATATATGTGGTGTAAGGTATGATAGGTAGGGGTCTTGTGTTACCCATAATACCAAAAAGTAATACAAAAGGAAATAAATAATGAAATAATAAGCTATATAAATTTGGAAAAATGAGACTTTGTCCTTCTAAATAACCACCTAATTTCTCTGGAGGGAAGAAAGAGCTCATTTTTGGTAATTGCGAGTCTCTTTGTAGAAGAGATCCATTGTCTAGTTGTTAATAAATTCAGTGCCCGTGGAACGCGTACATCTGAGCGGGTTTATTATTAATACAAAAAAGGCTTAAATGTAAGATAAATAGGAGGGCTACTACTGAAATCTTTCAAAATGTCGTTTTACCACCAGAATACCTTTGTTTGTTTTCGTTGATTTTTTATCATGACATATTTGTTATGATAATGTCATGATGAGGACCAAAGGTGAAGCTTTTCAATATGTGTTTTTAGAAACGATTTTAGGAAAATTTTCGAAAAGCCACTTTTGGGCCTAGTGATAAACTATATATTTTGTCAAACTGCAAACAATACTATAATAACAATTTCACAAAGGCCTCAGGGGCTCAGGGGTTCCTTCCTGTTTATCTTCAAAAGTTTGCTTCCATCTTCATCTTGCTACTCTAAACAAACAGCTGTTACAGTGGTTTAGTTTGTGTTAGTAATAACTGATGACTGTCTGATCTACCACTTCGGACTGTGGATTGCCATACTTCGGACTAATCAATTAAGATATCTAATATTAAGTTTAATAATCAAACAGTTGAAAATATAAACATTATACATAATATCCGTGATACAACAAATAAACAAAACAGATAGTAATTTAACAGTTGTTTTATCGATTATTTACATTCGTTAAATAATTCATTCAATTAAAACTTTTATGCGAAGTATCAGCTGATGTCCTCGACCAAAATGTGTAATCTAACTGTGCGTTTTCTCGTACAGTAAAGAATATCATCGAAACAATAATTTTTATGAAACAAATAAAAATAAAATCTTTATCATGTGTTAATATCAGCCATTTTTTACGCAGTTTACCGGAAGAAAAGTTATTTTTGTTTACTTTTAGACCATAATTCATGATACAAAACGGTTCTTAAAATAAGACATAGTAAAATGAAATAAGGGCGCTTTCTATGTAAACTTATATTAGCAATATAAACAAATATAAAGTAACTCTAATTAAACTAGTTACAACAATTACTATTATTCTTTTATTATTATTAATCAAACAGCCAAATAACAGAAGTGCATCTTCAGTAGTAGTTATCTATATATACATAAGTATGTATTTAATATATAAACTAATCAACAGACACTATCTTTTTTCGATTGTCTTTCAGCAATGACAATAATTATTTGATTTAAAAAAATCCGCGTTAAAACAGATACCTACCTATTCATTATAAGGTTTAATTATATGTCAGTAGTCCTATTACAAGCTAAATTGTAGCTAAATACAAGCTAAATATTTTTGTTGCAATACAAAATTTGTTGTTTACGCATCGAAATTATATTTTAATAATTTTATTTAAGTATTTTAAATAAATATTAAAACTAATATTGTAAACCGGCAATGGCATTAAACTGCAACAATTATTACACAAGACAGAATTCATTCAAAGAGGCCGGTCTCAAACGCCGTCTTCAGGTGAGGATTCTTCATCATAAACTGATTATCAAAGAGAGGTATAATTTGTACTAGGACACATTTTATACAGTTTTATTGTGTTTAACATTTGAACTGAAAGTTTTAGTTAGAAGTCATTTAGTTATTAAACTATAACAAAATGTTTACACTGTGTTAAATGTAACTAAAAAAATAACCAAAGGGCTTGAAACTGATACACTAAAATTATTGGTGTTTACTTCCTTATTTGATTGACGTAGCATGATACTGTTGCAAAGTGATAACGTTATCACACAACTCCGGAAACTTGTGAGAAGCCTAGGCGTAGCTCATTATCCTTATGAGGGTTGGTCTTAATTCCACAGGCTGCAGTGGTACGGGTTTGACAACTGACATCAATTGTGACTTCACGTCAGTTTAAGCTAAACCGAACAATGTTTTTTGCGAAAAATTAGTCTATACCAAAATTTTAGATCAACTTCGGTTTGAAAGCACTTTTAATTCAATCTTCAATGAGAATCTTTGAGTCTTAATATCACCCATAATTTGTTTATAAAAGTAAGGTAACTCTACTAAATGTCAAAAATAACATTATATAATATACATATGTAAGATTTTGTTTCCGAAAACTTTTGATAAGCTTAAAAAACCACTTTCAACTCTTAATACTAAGACATATAAAATACTAAAACTGACTCTGAGTTACTTTTGTGTCTTAACGAGAAATATTAAAATATAACCCGAGGTGTATAAGTAGCTACTATAATTTTATCCTACAATATCAAAGAGTTGTGTGGGCTCAATGAATGAAAGCCTTTTTATAGGAACATCTAAACAAAGTATGTTTGTAATTTACTATCAAATTTTACCAATGTAATCTCTACAGTATAGAGCACGTAGACTGGATTGTCTTCACCAATAATTATGTGTCATCAATAACTCACCACCCCCGAGTAGCACTTAAACGGATTGCAAAAAATATATAACAAGTGAAATAAGGTGCCATCATTTTGTGCATATTAAATCAAATTTTTACCTACCGATCAAGTGAGCTAATGTGTACATATAATCCAAAGTTTTCTGTAAGATTAATTTTCCTAAAAGATAAACGGTACACATGTTTTAATTTACAGACTTCAGATTAAGGTATCAATAAATGTGATATTTAAAAAATATTTTATCGTCACTATTATTGATGTAGCAAATGCGGATATTAAGATTGAATGATGTTGGCCTTTAATCCTCCAGGAAAGCATGACTAAAGATATTGTTCTGCAGTTGTTTTTTTTTCCAAACTCAAACATTTCTTGATTGTCTGTACGCTTAAAATAATTCAATTTTATATTTTATTCAGACGAGGGTTGAAAGAATGTGCGAGTAATAAATCTAAAGGTAAATTCCCAAACGAACAAGAATCACCAGATTGATGGTAAGGCGAGACAACGGACCTCTTGGGGAACCACTACATATCTCACATAAGGTCAAAGTTTAACTTTTCTCTTTAAGTTAAATAGTGTATTAGATATAGGACTAATTAGATGTTTTGTATTAATAATTTTATGTTGAAACATCCAAAATTAACATGTTAACTTCTCATTAAAAAAGTCACAACACTGTTGACCTTCACCGTTGTTTTATTTTATTTTATTTTAATACATAAATAACTTTTAATATATTATTCCTAAAGAACTTTCTTATTTGTTTACATTAAAATACGAGATGAAATCCGTGAATAGAATTAAAAAGTAATATAGACGGTACACTAGATTGTTTTGTATCACAATGTTCAAAGTAGATATACATTCTATAAAACACTGTGACCTTTAATTATAGTTTGTCTTTTCATAAGTTTAATATTATTTTGTCAGAATTGTTTTCGTACAAACTTGTGTAAAAGTCAATAGTTTGCGGCAAATTGCACTTTTATCTCTATTATTTTTTGAATTATAATATTCAGTTAGCCTTAGATTGTTAAAAGTTGATATAACTTTCTAAACCTAAAAAATATAATAAAAAGCTGTTGGATTTGTGATAATAATAATATAATTATAAAGATGTAGATGTAATCATGAACCAATGTTGATTAGCACTTTATAATTGCTGTACCAATTTGATAAAGATTGCATAAGATTGGCATTTTTTGCTAAAATACCAATACTGAAGGAGACTTGAGCATATCAAATAATAATATTAGACCATGCCCTCGACCATTCCGTCCGTGCAAATTGAGAATGAAAAAAAAACAAAGCCCTTCCCGAGACTGGTCATGGCGCTTTTTTTTTTGTTGTACACGGTCTAAGAAACTTTCCTAGATGAATTACTCATAATGTTTATTGTTTATTTAATTTTTTAGGATGCTAGGAAATGTGTGTGCAACATATTTTAGAATGCAATTCTTGGTTTAGTTAAAATAAATTCTCACAATAATGTGTAAAACGTATTACATACATAATTGAAATTTAATTAAATAACAGTGCATAATTTACATTAAGGTTTGTGAATATGTTTTTTAGTTAAGGAATTTTTATCAGTGTTAAAAAATATTTCAGTTGATCTTATAAGCTAATTGTTTCATTTGAAAGTTAAATCTATAAACACAACTCAATAGGCCACGACACATACTTTCAGTGGAATAAGTTATTTTCGGAAATTAAGTACTGCCTATACAATCATGGGAATATTTGTTTCTAAGTAATTAAAAGGTAGTAAGACTAAACTCCGTTCGTTACGGCACAGTTATTACACATCCGCTAACATTTTATGCGTTGTATAATTTAAAATCACCGCCTCTGCGAAAATTGTTTGCAGCATGATTCGTTTTATGTTTTTTTTTCATTTTTAAGTAATATACCACGAGAATTTACTTTACAAATATTCCTATTGTACGCCTAGGACAGTTTAACTTTATCTACCTTACAACTTATATTGCCCTCTTGCTTAGTTTAGATGACTAAACTATTGGTCATAACTAAAGTAGTTAGAGCAAAATTATTACTAATGTATTTCTAATTGAAGCTTTTGATTTCGATGTATTACGTTTACATAGCAGTGTGTAACATAAAGACACTCGGAAATTTGATTTGCTATGAAAATCCAACTGAGTCCAGGTGACTTGACTTGGTTTATCGTATTATAATTTTGATTTGAATAAGATATTCAAGTTTAGCTTTATTTTAGTTCATTCAAATAACCTTTACTATAGTTAAATCTATTAATTCATACCAACCATTTATAATTTACAGTTAAATATATTTGACTAAATAAAACATTCTATGTATAAACTTGATGTAAAGAGAATTCTGTTGGACTTCGGGGTGTTCTAAACCATTATAAAATAATAATAAAGTGAGAAAACAGGTGAAGCAGGAGAAATTAATGAAGCGCTTAGTTATAAAACGCTATTAAAAAATCGTACACGACCAGACAACAACGATGGGAGTCTTCCATGTTACATGAGGAACGTGGTCTCATGTGGTTTAGCTTAGTAAAAGCATTATCAGTTTGGAAAATTTCTTAATATACAATCAGTTTTATTTATATAACCATATACTAATGTGCCACACTCCTTTCAAAGGGGTAATAAATCAACCAACGTATGAGATAAAAATGAAACGCGCTGGAAGAGAAGGGGAATTATTTGTCCCACGAATGATTGTTACGGGAACGATGAGATAACCCTGAATTAAAGAATTTAAGGCAATATTTCTTAATATATATAAATAATATTGACTTCGAAGCTAAGACATACATAGCAAGGATAAGTATCATGTAGTGATGAATGTTGGTAATATTTAGCTTTTCTTGAGTGAAACCTATATGTTCAATACTTTCACTTTCATATATGTTAATTTGTTTGAAGATCAAGATAATCGTTATCTATTTATCAAGAAAGTGTGACCATCACGACTCTTCTATATTAGATATATCTGGATCTAAAATAACCTCTGTCATATGTAACTCATTTACCACATTTGCATTCATATTGTATCTGCTGACAAACTAGCTGTATTATATATATCCTGATAAATCCTGACAAACTTTTGAAGAGTTGTAAGTATTAATAAACTGCATTTTGTATGTTACACACAATAACTTCGCAGTAACCCTGAATTATGTAAGCACCAATACAACTATGCATATCAGCTGATATAAATTGAAGTAAAGTAAACAGGGCTGCCAACATATGAACTCGTTTTGTTCCTAAATAGTGACTTTCAGTCCTTTAACGTTAAAAAAACCGTGTAGTTACTGTTATATAATATTTATAGCATGTTATTTAATCTGTTTATATCAATTTAATCATCATTATTCAACTAGCTGTTATGATTGATTGTTAAGATATTATAATTAATTTTTCCCCTTGAATATTTTTTTGTTCTAAAAAGGGTTTTCCATCAAAGAAATAAATAAAGCCGCAAGTCTTGAATGATGCCCCAACGTTAAATACGTCCCCCCACTAATCTTCTTGCTCCGTCCCTCTGGAAAGATTGTCACGTTATTCTTCCCGTTTTTCAGCGTGATTTCAGCTAATTTTTATTGATCCATTATATTGGAGTAGGTTTGTAATGACTCCTACCGTAGGGCCCGCCCTAGTGTCTAAAACATTGCTGCGTTAATCTTTTGGGAAAAAGAGTACTCCAGGTTATTGCGAGAAAGGCTCCTCTAATCTGCTTCCGTACCATAGCAGGTTGTTGGGGAACTATAATACTTCGGATATTTTTCCCAGATCTCAGGGCTCCGGCTTCTTCTATCACTTCCAAATCTCTATTTTGACATGTGATACTTATTTGGATTTATTAAGAAAACCGCATCTATTGAATGAAGCCCCATAGTTGGATTCGTCCCCCCCAGTAACGTTAACGGTCCACCCCTGGCAACAATTGCATATTATTTGTACTGGTTTGATGCAATTTTAGCCAATTGTCATTGATCCATAACATTTGGATACATTTTTTATAACCCTTAACTTAGGGCTCCACTCCAATTGCTAAAACGGTCATGTTATTATTATGGATAAAAGATCTATACAGTACTAATAAAATAGCACTCCAGTTGACGAAAAAGGCTCCTCAAAAATACTCACACATCACCATAATTAAGTTTTAGAGGGACCAACAATATTTTTAAATATTTTCCTCTCCTAAAGTCTTCGGGCTAAGTTCCAATGGCCTCGAAAGTGGCCATGTTATACTTATGGTGAAAATAAGACATCTTAATGGCTCGAAAACGGCCCCTCATACCTACTCCTCAACCATACCACGTGTTAGTATGAATATGTTTCTCTAACTCTAGGACTCCACCCTATTGGCCTTAAAAAGTTGTTATGTTATGGTGAAAATATTGTTTTTGGAGGCACACTGACAAAAGGCGCACTGTCTAGGTACTACGCAACTAAATAACAGTTCAATACAATTGAGTTCAATGTTACGATTGGCTTTTGACCAAGGCAGAGAAATGTTATCACAATGGCTGTCGACGATTGTCTAAACCTTTATCGGTCTTTGGATTTCATAGGCCATTAATAAACCATTTTAATAAATAATAATCACATTTATAGTAAAACATTTTAATCTTATGAACCCATATTACTTAGTGTACTTAGTTACCCATCTTTCGTATCTACTTCTTCAAATACTATTATAGATATATAATACATGTCACATTATCTTACTAACTATCACTATTAGTACTGTTACTGGAAGTTGCTAAGTGTTTACCAAATAATAACAATTTATTTTCTTTTATATTGATTATTGCACGTGATTTCAAAACAGATACAGTAGGAGGAAATGTGACGCAAGGTTACGATGAGTTCTGAAATGCAGTTGTCAAGTTTCATCACCACCGTGTCTCCAAACTGTGACTCCTTGTCTTGTGACAACCCGCACATCCGACAATGACTCAAGAGTTACCGTTCCTCGGGTTTTATATACATTCGTTTATCTACGTTTTATGATTGTATCAGAAAAAATTTAATTCAGTTTCGGTTATTGGACAAAATTTATATTTTGCCTTGACAACCAATTATAAAGCTGTTGGAACTCAATGCCTCCATTGTGCTATTTACTCCCTCAACTCTAAGATTCTATTCCTCTCTCGGCTATTTACACTCCCTTTACCTTATCTAAGATTCCGTAATTTATAATAATTTTTGTATGGTTTAAGAACGGTTCTATAAAGTCACTTATATTTTAGCCAACAAATATAACATCTGCCGGTTTCACATCTTAGTAAATATTAGTTTCTAGTATAACAATAGGGGGGTTCGTCATACGTTTCATTTTCCGTATTTCATACCAAATATTGCACTGGAAGATTATCAAGTATTGATATTTCTTAAGTAGCTTGATAAAATTCGGTGAATTTAAAATAAATATTTTTTAACTGAGTGTTAAATGAGTGTGAAGGCAAATAAATTAAACTATCTGGTTAGCCATATAAACACTGTTAGGTTACGCAAATGATGATTGCGTAATTTAAAACAGATGTTTATTGAATACACAATTTAAGCATTTGGTTAATTCTTTTATTTACAGAAAGGTTCAAATATCACGTTCTATGAAGAACACAACAATGCAAAGTAAATAGAAAAAAGTGAATATAAAATGCATTTTGTTAAAATAATATACTTGGATATATATTTATGTAGCCTACCCGAAACATTTATTTAAAAATTGTGGACAAATGGCAGAGTGATGACAATTAATAATTGTAGATTAAGTCATAGATAATAGCTTTAGCAAGTGCCAAAGGAAATAAATTATATTTGTATTACCATTTGGATGTGCTGATAAAAATTATCAATTTATAATGTATTTGATATGTCCGAGATAAAGAATACCATTGCAATATCTTGTAGTTTTTGGGCAGCACTTACCATTGTTGTGTCTCGAAGTGAAGCCGTTGTCAAAACAGAAAAAACCTAATACAACCGCAGACATCACATTAAAACACCGAACCATTATTGAATATTTACATTTAAACATGCGTTTTAGACTAAGTTTGTCTTAGATTTTAATACGTTTTAGACGTAAATATGTTTGTTAAAAATTAATCTACAGCCTTTAAACAGATAATGTATAAACTGAATACGTTCTGTTAGTCAATTCAACGTCGCCTTCACCAACGTAAAATAACTCTGTGAGGGAACAGGTAAAGCGGGAGAGGAAGAATGAGGTGCTAAATTAAATAAGTGGATTATAAACAGTAAACGAACAGGCATCAACGATGGAGTCATGCATTTAACATGAGGACCACACCGTTGTCTCATACAAAGAACTGTATCACTTTAGCAACCTCACTTATTAAATCATTGTTCAATGATATAGTGCCCCACACCCATCTTTTAAAAGATGACGATCCTGAGTACGAGATAAATGGGGGAATCCTATCTAAAACCTTAAACTGGCTAAACATACAAACTCACTATTTTTCACAACCTTTGAAATGTATTTCCTGCAGGATGAAGGGAGATAAGAAGAAAGAGGTATTTAACTAGATTATCTTCATAAATTAATTTTAAATCGTTTATTTATAATTTTTAGGATTTATTTTTATTTTGTCTTATATGAATTAAATATATGTGGATGTATATAAAGTACACATCTATTTTTATATTCGTCAATAAATTTTACAAAACACAGGTTTAACCAAACAAAAAAATATGAGAAATCTTTACCAGTGAGACCGAAACTTACTCGGTGATATTTGATTAGTTTAGTGTGTGAAAAAATGTTCACTCTATATGCAATCTTTATACAGTAGAACCTCACTAATTCGAATCTCGATAATTCAAAAACCTCGATAACTAGCAACTTTTGTCTTCTCCCTTCAGAACACCTCCAACATTCGAAAAATAATATACCGATGGTTCACAGTGTTTTTACGCGTAATGTAACCTGTAGAATTCGAATATGTTAATACTCCAGCCTCTAGTATTCGAACGTTGTTGCTTTAATTCAAAACGTTACCCCTAATATTCGAAGTCAACTTATACGGTACGAACTGTGATACCTTTAAGCCTCTGATATCAAAATCAGGTACCAAAAAACAAGCATTTTGAAACAAGTATATAATTCACATTAACCTCTATTGTTCAAACCCTCAATATTTCAAACTTCCTTTAGTTCGAAATAAAT
Organism: Allygus modestus; assembly: GCA_963675035.1. NCBI lineage: Eukaryota > Metazoa > Arthropoda > Insecta > Hemiptera > Cicadellidae > Allygus > Allygus modestus. The sequence goes on from OY776112.1 coordinate 314,107,761, forward strand.
TGGCTGTCCCTGTATTTCGACAAAGTGAGGTTCTGCGGTACAATGGACCTAAACACTGCTTTCAGGAAATAATTTGTTGATACTTTTGCTTTACCTTGTCTTAGTGCTACTTTGACAGTTTCTCACTTGTTAATTTATTCACAGCTGTAATAACTCTTTTGTTTTGATTTGAAACTCTATACGCAATAGGTTAAAATTTCCAATTTTAAAATGAGATTTTTAACAAAACATTTTTTTTGGATTGAGGTTTTTATCAATCGTATTTTTAGGTCAAAAAACCCTCATAAAAAAGTTTTAACAAAATCTTTCCGCTGTATTCCGAAATCAATTTTTCAAACATATAGACATACATTTTTCGTATTACAGAATATAATTATTAAACAGTCAAATTATTATAACATAACTTATTAATTGTTATTCATTCGTAACAACAGGATTGACAACGGAAAGGTATGTAAACCTGCTTTATTTCGAGAACATAATTGTTTTGCATCTTTAAACGAATCACGAATCAGCCTGATACCTTAGACCCTTTCTGGGGTACACAACGGCCAACCCAAACTTACTTTGTAAACACTCAACACTCCTCTCATCCTTTCAAGCAGCTGTCCCACTCTTTTTAACTATTTAACTTTTTAAAACTTTACCAAAAGTCGTTGACTTAAAAGGTTTTGTAAACTAAAAACAAACGTCTGACATAGAGAATATTATTTTTTTGATGTTATTTGTTTTGTAACTTGTATATTTTGTCTCCACACGCTACGAATGCAAATCAATTAAAATTCAATATAAATTCCTGGTCAAATACAAATTTATAACTGTGAATGTGATGAAATCTAAATTTTTGTATGCTTGTATTAGTACTTGTTTGGAATCAATTCAACTTTATGTTAGGTTTTCAAGTTTAAAAAACCGTGATTTAATATTATAAAAATGTTGTTTGTTTGTATGGAACTCTTTTTAAAACGTGGTATTTATTTTGAATCATATATAAAAAATATAACTGTATTTAGACAAATGATTACAGTTTTTTCGTTGGTCTGTAGTCTCAACTGTTATAAAAACCTTCAAAAACACTTAAGCACACATAATTTTAAGTAATACGTTATCCAAAGACAAAGAAGGTCCCGAGCATTCCAAGTAAGTTCTCAATAGAAATCCAAGCCTCTCGCTCAAAACGAGGCAGACCTCAGCCCCTCTTATCAACTAACTGCTCCATTTGGGAAGCTCGTCCATGGGCTAACCTCATTTAAACGGAACATTTATGTTTTTGTTCTGTTTATCTACCTACATTTGTGTTTCATCGAGTTATTTCTGTGTTTGATAGCCCATTGTTTCCTATCTTATTAGTGAATTTCCTTTGGAAAGTGAACTATTAGCATGACCCGCACGGTGAAACTTAAGCCCGGGACCACCATAGAAGTTCCTAACGTGACCCCCTGAACACGTTTTGGGGTTCGTTCAAAATTTTATATATGTATATATATGTGTATATATATATGTGTTTACACTCTAGCGGTCGCATTTTTTGTCCGATTTACTTAAAACTTGGTAGGGACGTTCCTTTTGGTAATCAGTTGGACAAGTTCGTTGGGCAAAACAATCGGAAAACTCTAAACCCCTTTTTTTGGGGATTAATCTTTCAAATTTCGAGTTTTTGGGCCCAAAAAGGGTCATAAAAGCCCCAGATGTAAAATTAATGCATGTAAAAAGATGGGAATTAGTGAGGCGAAAGTTTTAAGCCCACTCTCGTCATTCTAGCATAAATATTTACCGAGTTAATTAAGAAAATGTGTATCAACTAAAAACGGTACGTTGTCTTATGGGGGTTTTACACTAGAAAAGCCTGTTATTCCTTTGTTATAGTACTTTTATCATCCCCATCAACCTCACGCCTACTTTCAAGCCTGTCTGGACCTTCTCCTAACCTTTATAATGTGCAAAATTGTATTCCCAGCATTGCAAGTAAATGAAACCAGGAGTATCAGAACAGCCAAAAAATCAATGTTTTCAGATTTCAATAAAAATTGGACAAATGTATGTTTTTACACTTATTTTGAGTTTTACAAGTTTTTTTGTTGAAATTCACTTCCCTCACGTCAGCGTGCTGCGTGCGAACTCGTTTTTTCTTTCAAACTGTAGTATTTTACAATTCTATATATGTTAATCATCACTAAGGACTTGTTTATGTCCAGCTTCGATTGACCATGATTTTATCACGAAGTTTGACGAATAAAAACAAGCATTTAATGTGACATGACACGTATCGTTTCTCATTTCATTGTCTGCCAGTTTGTATCTTTTTTTAACAACAATAAACATAGTATATTAAAAATGCCCACATATTAAATTATGAAACTGTAAAAGTGATATAAATAGATTACAGATCCTTAACACTCCCTTACACCTTTTTTCATAAACGACTTATAAACTATCCCCTCCCTCCAATGTATTTAAATAAACCTTTACGGCTCTTTTTAATACACATATTTTACGTAACTCGGCAACCATGCAACTTTTACAATGCAATTTTGTATGACCCAAACTTTGATAACTAAGGACATTGACTAAACTCGATTAAAATTGTATGCCAAAATAGAAATGGACTAATCTTCATGAAATGTTCAGACCAGAACCTTCAAATTGACACGGTAAAATGGCATTCATACATTTTATAAAATTAATATATATAAATAAATATATAAATATATATATATATATATATATTTATACATATATTAAATAAAATATACAATTTAATAAAATAGCATGAACATACATAACAGACATCGAGAAGGTACCGAGTTTTCTGAACTCCAAAATTTGTAATTGGTAATACGCAACTGGCTAACCTACACCGTGTAGATCCTAAGGCTTTTATGGCTTAGAGTATAGGGATCATAGAATGGAGGCCTTTAGGCAGTTAGATATATAAAGTTGTCATGCCTATAGTGTTCATGTTAAAGTGAATTAACATGCAAAAATCACAAATCACGTTATTAAGAAAATCATAACTACGATGCAAGATTTATAGAAATTTCAGTTAGTCATAACCTCAGAAATTTTGAACAGATACTTTACATTATTTACTGTATAACTACTGTATTAATTACTGTACAAGACTCTGCGGCATACTTCCAAAATTATTTAATCCAGAAGATAAAGCATTGTTAAAATTTTGATGATTTACATATTACTAAACGAAGTGACTACGTACACGTCCAATGTAAGGGCAAATTAACTTCACTACCGCTTAGTTTAGGTTAGGTTAGGTTACGTAACGTTACGTTTCGTTAGGTTAGGTTAGGTTAAACTACGTTAGGTTAGGTTAGGAGGTTTTCTGGCTCTCAATTTGTTTTAAAAATCACAGGAAAAGTAACGTACGGTGCACAATTTGGAACGGACGTGAACAGTAGCGGCTCACGTCGGACGTGTACGTAGCCTCTGCCATTACTAAATGATATACAATCGGTAATAATTTCTACAAACAAATTAACATGACTACAATCTTTATTAAAAAAAATAATAAAATAAGTTGGTTCATTCTGCTGCTTTCGACAAACAGGAGAATATGTTAACCACACCTTTACCTGCGGTACAGTAGGTAGTACCAATAACCAAATTATACTTCACCTTTTGCTTACTGCTTAACTGATGTTCTTTTGCTCATCCTTATCATACGTGAATTCACAAAAAAATATTAAATTTGGTTTCTATTCCAGGTGTCTTATAGCTTAAAGGCCATCAGGAAATAGTTAAAAGATCCTAGTCTTACAATACGTTTGACAAATATATGATTGCTCTTTAAATGGTTTATAAAACATTGAAATCCCTGTTTGTCAGCTTTACTAAATTGCTATTATGTGACAATCATCTAATATTTAAGATTTTGAAGACCTTTCTTAGAAAAACACAAGGTAAAATTAACCAACTCTCACAATACTTTTCAGATCAGGACCTTAAACTATTCGCTGAATAATCTATTATATTTAAAAATGTAGTAAATAATTTCGTACTTAAGATAGAATTATATACAGATTGTCCCATTTTAAAAACTAGATTGAATTGCGATTTGTATTTCAATACAAATGGCTACTACAATATTAGAAATTATATTATACAATATGGTTGGTGTCTAAAAATATGCATGAAACCGAAATACAGAAGTTTTATGTGAGGAAATTCAAGTTCCAGATGCAGGGTTAAATAATCGCGAACTCAAATCTTATGGGGAAATCCGTAATGTGAAATGCGAAATCCTAAATCCTTGAATACGATCTTTCATAAAGGTTACTTGTCAGGGAGTTACACAGGTATAACCTCAAATTTATTTTATTTTTAACTTCATAGCCAGTGTGCTTTTCAATTGAAAGTTTCTTTCTGCGCTTGTATAAATAGTATCTCCCAGTCTACATGTATTAGCTATTCAATATAGTATATAATAAACATAAAATATGCGGTACGAAAATACCGACCACAGAAAAGCTCCCACATTTACATATAAACCAGGTATTCTATTATATAGCAACGGCCGATCATCTTTCCCATTTCTGAGAAACCTATTACATAAGAATTGTTTACACCCTTACCCTAAGGTAATTTTCTTCGAAAAAGGCTACCGGATATATGTAAGAAAATAATACCGCACGTATAGCTTATTATTTTCATTATAATATTTATTTTCATGTATTATTTCATCATTTTAATAAAAATCTTTGATAAAATAATTTTAATTTTAATTGGTTAACAGGTAAATATGAAACAATTACTATGCTTATATTCCATCTGTTATGTTAACTTTGAAATCATGTTTAACTTTGAACCCCTTTTTTACTTCCAACTTATTCTATACTTTGTCGTTGTTGTTTTCATTACTTTCTAGTTAAGTTTTAACTTTATCTGGTATATTTTACCTAATTTATATGCATTTTTAAGGATTATATTTTAATGTAAAATTATATTTGTTATAAATTTGCATATGTACTATAAACGGACAACTGGTTGTGTTGGGATTAGGTTGTAATTATGTTTGTTTGTTGTAGACAATTGTAACCCAAATACAAGATCTTATGGAAATAGTTTGTACTGTATAACAAATAACTATTATTTGTTGCTTATTATTGATTTTAAAGAATTTAAGTTTGACTACAGTATATAGATTTCATTAGTATGAAAATCTATGAGGTTGTTTTATTGCATTTTTATGTTAATTATTCTTCACACAAGAAACCATATTTGGTAAATAAATCACTTTTGTAAACTATTTAGACGATGATACTCAAATAATCACATTAGCTTGACTTATACGAACTTTCTTCCGTCTGAAAAATGCCAACGAATATAAAAAAGTCGAGAGGTTAGTTTAAAATAAACAGTACTAATGTTTAACGCGTTATTCTGCTATGGTTAAACCATTTCCAAAAGTAATTTTATTAATTTTTTCCCCCACGATTATTCATACTACTATTTATCATTAATAGCATTTGGTACCAAATGTAATATCATTTTAGCCTAGATCTCGAGGCATATAATTTCTAGCCTTAGGAAGTATGATACATTTAATAACGCACATAAAAAGCACCACCGCAATGTCTATAAAGTGACAAGAACAATTACTAAATCTAGTCTACATCAAATTTATTATTCCACAAGTTAGTTATTGAAGTCTATCCCCATTGAAAATTAAACGAGTTCACTCTTAAGCTAAGAAATGCAATGCATTCTTAATTAATATTTTACATCAAAGGCCAGACGGTCAAATCGACCCTATGAAGATATTAGCACAAAACAACAATAAAGAGAGGAAGTAGGGTAAGATGAATGAGGCGGTGAATTAGAGAGGCTCATTGATAAACCGACAACGACAGACAACAACGTGGCCATGGGGAACTTATTGTCTTATGTGAGGAGTTGAATCAATAAATTAAACTAAATAATCACTTCAAATATAGGAAACAAAACATGATTGATAAAATTGTAATGGACTTAATACAGCTTTAAATTGATAGGCCCACAAAAAAACTGTTATTAAAGTTGTATATTCACCTCTTAGTTTTTATAAAAAACAGTGAAGACATATTTTACTTTCATGTTTTTAAACATAGTTATACGGATTTACGGTAATTAAAAATAACAATTTGACCATTGTTCAAGGTAAGTGTGGATTAGGTAATCAAAATAATTACATTTTTTTACACAAATACTCTTCAATTACATTCTACTTAACAAGTATTATTTAAAGGGGAGGAAAATATATAAAAAAGTTAATATTTATTCTTGAAAATAATAATTTGTTTTTACCTATCTCACAACCCAGGAGACATGATATATGTTTGGCTCTCGGGATATATCATGAAGCTTATAACCGGCTGCCAAAGACACTCGTGGGGTATAACTTACTTTAGACGTTTACTGACATTTTAAAGTACAAACACAAAAGAGTGATTTTAATTGCGTAAGTCGCTTTAAAATACATCAACAGACTTTAGTAAAGCACATTTAAATTCTATGACTAAACAAACTATATTAAAACACCTTATGACACGTTTTCAGAAAACTAACTGAAAGGAAATGGTTTTTTTAACTGTTGATATACATAAAGAAAACAGTACATTGTTGCACCTACTAATTGTAACTTTTTTAGTCACTTTGATATAAAAATATATTTTTTTTGCGCTTGGATAAACTTTTACCAAAGGAAGTTTAAATTGCAATATTAAATAGCAATAATATAAAGAAACTGTCAATCAAAAACAAATATTTTGTTATGTACAACAACTTGTTTTAACTTTACTTTTAGAAAATACTATGTTAAAAAATAAAGTGTTGTATAACTAAACATATAAAATTACTGTGAATATTTTGAGTTAAAACAGTTAATTAATAATAAACTAAAACGACTCGTTACTTTTGGCACATTTTCAATCGCCATTCTATTTTTATAATTTTACTTTAATTTTAAACTAATAAAAGGAGAACTTTGTGCTATCACGGTTAAAGTTAACCTATTATAATCAACATATAATGTACAAAATACAATAATATTATAACTGTTGTTGAACCAAGTTTATATCACATTTGGACAGCCGTATGCTTAAGGGCAGGACAATTTTTGTTTCCCCTGGTAGACGTATTGGTTGTGTGGTCCATCCTAGCCGTTTGCAAGTTATTTATTCTTTACATAAGTCTATACAAATGTATGATATACAATTAAAATTTTTTTCTCTGATATAAGGTTAGGTGACTTCATATCTGTTTTTTTATAAAATATATTAACTTTAAATAGGGATAATTAAAGCTCTAGTAGTTGTTTTTACATTTTCTTTATATAAAAAAATCATTGAATTCATAGAATTTACCCATCTCAGAGTTAACCAGCTACATTGATACTAGTTTACAAGCAAAAGTGATAGCATGATTCATAGAAGCTGTATACATTCGAGAAGGAAAGAAGGTTGAGGAAATAAGTTAGACGAACAATTAATACAGGAAGTGGAAAAGTCGATAACGCTAATAAAAATTAGCTTTTAAATTAAAATATTAAACATTAATGAAATAAAAGGAGAGGTAATAAAAACGTAGCTGTAAAGAAGGTATACGTTTTGTGTTTCATAAGAACCTTTTGAAAGATTTCAGAGTTTAAGTAATTAAGATTGTGTTCTCTGAAGCCACTCAATCCCACTCCTAAGTGAAGGATCAACTCCCAATTTGAGTGAGAATTATAAAATAAACCCTTGAATAACTATAAAATTAGTTTCATGATATTGATGAAAAGGTGCTATTTCTACGACTGTTTTTGTCAAAACTTCAAATCAACCAAATTAGTTTAACATAATATTTATTAAATTAAATAAAGTTTCTTCTATATAAATCGTTACCAAATGATATAATAATTAATTAGAACTAATTTAATATAACTGACTTTTTGGATGTTTCTTCAGTGGTATTAGTTTTGTTAATCAGTAGTTTTTTATTTTAATCATTAGGTTATCTCAAAGCTGCAACATAGCCCTTTTTAAGTCTGATGATTAAATTTGCTGTTTAAATGGATTCGTTTACTAATTGTTTCTACACAACTTCCGATTACTTATTGTCTTATTGTTTTTTCACAAACTTGTGACTCGGATCTCAGTTAGTTGGGAAAGCAGCTGGCTGTGTCATATAATGTATCAACTTTCGTTTACTTACGTTTTGAAGTTTTGAAAAAATGTTGACTCGTGTATATGTTGAAAACATAGCTAGCTGTATCTTATGTTTCGACATTCGTTTAAACTATTTTGGTACAGTTTTCAGAAAATTGAATTGTGTTATACGTAATTTTAAATGCAATCATCGTAGCTCATAAGTATATATGATGATATCTGCTATATGTAAAATATGTTTATGACATACTATCTGAAAAAAAATTAAACAATTAAAAATATTATACTCAACTTGCAAACTCTAAAAGAAGATTATTTTAAATTTTCTCAGTGTTTATTTCAGAAGATATTCCATAGGCAGACGTAGAGAGGGAAAGAAATGCACGTGAGAAGGTTCTAAAGTGTGTTTACAATTTACATAAGGTCAGGTGCTATAGAATGTTCACTCAATCAACCCTTCAGTGAAGGGCGCCTTAGCCTGGGGATAATTTTGTGCCAACGCTCTTTCATTACAACTTAAATATTTATCATTATAAACAAACAATGTGTATAAATGAAGAATTCTGTTATTGTTATAACCTGGGTTTTATAGAGATATATTTTAGTTATAGCTGTTGTATTGAGAAGTAACATTTAGACGATCAAATGAATTATTAGTTACATTGAAGAATGTGTAAACGGTCTATATAAATTTGTTGTGATTTGTATGCAAATTAATAATCTAAATAACGTTACATGACTTAAAATATTACAATGAAATTTTACAGAGTCACCTTCTAAAAACATTTATCTCGCTGTTTAGTAAAATTTGTAATTAGTAACGTATTCATATATTTACCATTATCAGGTTTAAATAATAGATTTACTGTAAAGAATCCACAGTTTTCTTTTCAACAATTATTTTAAATGTATTTAAATTCATTAAAATATTAAATAATATACTTAAATCAGTAACGTAGTTTAAAATCAGTATGTTAAATAGTAATATTATTAGTATTACCATAAATTACATTTATAAAATGTTTCTTACTTTCATAAACTTTAAAATTCATTTAAACATATAAAATGTTACGCTATATAGTAGCAAAATATTATTTTCCAAAATATAATCATCAAGTGCCAAAGAGGTATTGGATGTCAAAGCATCTTCTTGTTGGATGACAAAGTGCAGCTTGACATATTTGGAAAGAGCCTCTGAAGTGTGTATGTAGAATAGGATACCGCCTTCTGCCTTCTTAACTTTTCTTAAGTTAAATACATTTTAGTTCGTCATCTTTGGCAATTTAGTTGAGTATTATTTTATATATGAAAATATTGCCAGTTAATATTTTTTATATTTAGTTTTATATACATTAAGCAATTGCAGAATTGTTCATTAAGCACTTTTTGTTCATGTTGACAGAAATACGGGTGGGTATTGAAAACCATCATTCAAGTCTGTATTCGCAGTTTTAAACGAAATACCTTTGTTGAGAAAGATTTCACGATATTTTCCTTCTCCTCTCATTAGTGCAATGTTAATTTGAAAGCTTTGCCTACGTTTATCAATTCCGTTGAGCAAATACGTTTTTAGGTAGCAACCACAGAGATCGCATTATTGTTCACTCACTTTTCAAGGCGGTTTAGTTTGCTCATCTATCATCGACGATTGATTCAACCAAAAGCACGAGCGCACGATTACTACTCTTGTTCAATTTCAGTGCCAAGTCTCGTCATAATGTGGACTTTCAGGTTGAGGTTATTGAGGTTTTGGAATGCTGGGTTTCCCGAAGTTTGTTGACACGGTAACAAAGTCCCAGGTGTGGTTTGGATTTTATTCGCCACATTATATATTTTTATTGGTTTTTCTTGTGCGAAAATGAAAAAAACTGTTTAGTTACATATAATTTAAAGCATAATGGAACTTACGTGAATCGTTTATCATTTTATAATTCGAGTCAAAGATATATAGCCTACATAAAATACACAAAAAGGTGTCTTAAGCTCAGCCGTCTCATAATATTATGCACAATAGACGGTAATCTACCATGGAAGTCTACACTTGTTTATTCTCTTTTAAAATAAACATTCGACTACTCAAAGTTCCTATGATGAAAGGTTACCTCGATAGCGAGGACCGGGGGTTTCTAAAATGTTTTGGATGTAAATTACATGTATACTTTATTCTGTAATTGTTTCAACTATCATTTGTAAACTTTTGATGGTATAAGCTGTACGGCCCGAAGTTTCGTATTCATAAGAAAAGAAAGATAAAATAATGAGTTATTTGGTAAAAAATATATCAGGAAATAATGTATTCATCCAACGATAACTTTTCAAGTGAAAAACTAAACTCTTGGTGATTTAATTCTCATGTTAGAGTTCAGTAAGGTTATGACAAGTATGACTGACAAAAGTAAACCCAACTCATGTTTAATCAGATTCTTGTTTTGCTTTGTCTAGCTTCACGTTTACATTATACTGTATTAAAAAAAGCTACACATGCAAGAATAACACTAGAAATGCAAAACTGCATTGTTTGCCTCACTGTCTTAAAATAATTAAATTGTAAATCTTCAAAGTAAATTTTAACTCTATATTGAAATGCCAATTCCTTTACAGTTTATGATCGTTCCGTTGCATTTTATGCGATGCACATCTTGTAAATAAATATTAACCGGACCTTGTAATTTAATTGAAAGCTTTGACTTAAATTTTTAAATGTCTATCCCTGTATACATGGTATAAAAAGGTACAATTAATAAGCATTAAATTTTCAAATTTGTGCCAACATTTTATAATTTAAACCAATTTAAATTATGTATAAGGTGCGTAGACGCCTTCTTGGTTTTATCTAACGAATACAAAGTGTTGCGACTAAAAAAAAATATGCGGGACAAAATTTAATTCATAACTCTTGATACCACAAAAATAAATTGTTTAAAAAATTGGCATCGCAGTTAAATAAAACTTCGTAAAACATAATTTTGTAACTTAAAGTTAACGCCCGTAATTGTGGATTATTGTTAAAAATATAAATGAAGCATCAATATGTGGATCAAAGCTACACATTTTCATGTTATACTATAACTTAAGCTTATCATAAGTTAGTCAACGGAATTAAAATTACATGTACTTATGTTTCCTAGTTCATTTTAATAAACAACCCATATTTTGGAACAATACAATTGTTATTTAAGAACGGATATTCTGATTTGCAATGGATAATAAATAACTTAAAGTCTTGGAATTTATGATTGGGAGATAGTTACACAATAGATCGGTCTTACAAAGCACAAAGCAGACTTGCCAATTAAGTTGGATGAAATCTCAACTCCCGAAGGAAGAAATTTATAAATTAACCATTATTTGGACTTTTGCATATTCTTCATTTGCTAATCTTATAATTTATGACAAAATATCACAATGATTATGTACTCTATAATGCTATGATTATTAAATAATAAATGCATTTAAACCATAGAAAGGGTAATCTATGGCTTTATCAAATCACAAATCATACCAACAACAAATCAATAAAACAACTACCTTAAAAACGTATTCTGATGTTTTAAATATTTATGTGTATTCAAATACTCCAATGGATAAATACTATTTACTTGTTGTAATTTTCATTCTTCTGGGTTAGAGTAATTTAAACAATAAATAAAATGTTTTTTTCAAGGAAAGGAAACACGATTCCTAAGTTTAAACTGAACCACGCCCCCGCACCCGCACCCAAGCGAACCAGAATTGAAAGCGTGCTCCCATGGACGCGGGGCGAGGGGCGGCTCACAGCCCTACCTAAATGTTAAAGGATGACCGTGGAGGAAATTCATTGAAACACACCATCTGAGAGGCACAAACTGTAATGACAAACATCAACAATAATACATGTGAGATCAATTCCTTTTTATCAAAACAACAATCCTTCCCACCTGCCTTCTAGCTTACAGTTCCTTTCCTTTTATAAGTTAAATGAATTTAAATCAGTTTCAAAAAATATATATAGTATTTAAAACATTCTTTTTTTTATATTTCAATTATTTACGGGAATTTTCCTTTTCAGTTCAAATTTACCAAGGTTTCGATTAAACGATATAAATAAAAAAAATCAACAATAAATAATTAATAAATAAATAAATGAATTAACTGATTAACGAATAAATAAATAACAATAAGACAGAATTACACACAAATACTTCAATCACAATCTAAATTAATTCTGTAGGGGCCCCCTTTAACAAGTAAATAACAATGAATAAATAACTGCGCCTAAAACTAAATAACAATAAATAAATTTTAAAGTCCATGGTGGCAACAGTCTTCCAACAGATAAATAAATAAATAAATGAATAAATAATATAACAACAATTAGTATTTAATTTGTAGACTTGCGGCAAGGCGGCGTAACAGGGCGGGTCAAGGTGGCCCACCGGAGGGGCGACGAAGCTGGGCGGAGAGGGGGCCAGAGTCCACAATTGGCAGCCAAGGAAGAGAAGTCCCTCTCCGCCAACGCTCATGGTGTGAAGGTGGACGCTCTCCTCCGGGACCCTGGGAAACATAACCCAGAAGCCCCAATAGTAACAGTTCAAAAAAAAATTCAAGATAGTTCTGCCACTTTCAAGTTTTTGCCAAATATTTTTCAACCACAATTGCTAATAATATAAAAATACAGTTTTACCCTAACCAAAATGTCAAATTTGCAATAACAAATGAATCACCGTATGAAAACAAGAACAAAATTTTTTGGCTCAGAAGTCCCCAAACTCCACTACTACTGTTCATAAATTATATTAAAAAAAATTAAAATTTCAAAAGTTGATTTTAACAATTTGCAATGATGAAAACAAAATAAATAAACTAAACACTGGTATTTTAAAATGAACCAAGGCACAGTGCAAGAATAAACAAGTTAATATTTTTAAATAAATTCACTGTCAGGTCAGGTGAGAAGTTAAAACCATTTAATATTCAACAATAGGGGAAAAACCCAAAACAATCTGGTCTGGAGTGGCAAAAGATACAATAAAACAATGAAACAATTACAGATAAATAATGAAAAAGACAAGAAAAAAGCAGTTTTAAAGAAAAATCAAAATTTTGGCCTAGAGGAGCAATCACATGTAATCTTGCTAATAACTTGAAATATTACAGACCGAATTTGCTCGGAATAGTCTTAAAAGCTGGGGGGAATATGCCCCCAGCTTTCCAAGCCTAAACCGAGCCTTAAAAACAGGCCTCAGGCCAGTTGGCCTAAAGAATACCCAAGGGTACCTGAGTACCAGAAAAGTAAAATTTAAAAAAAACTCATAACTAAGTTATTTATTAACAGAATAGGCTTAAACTTGTAGGAAACCTTCAAGAGCATGAATTACAACTAATTATAACCAAACTGCCCCTTGGGAAAAGCCTAAGGCCAACTTATACCACATAATCAGAAATGCCACAATGGCCTAGCTTTATCAGCTACAAAAACACATTTACACTAATCCAAAATGAACGATTGACCTCGGCAAGGTGTAGGCCAACACAAGAATACAAACAAAAATTATTTGGAGGCCTTAGGCCTAAAATTACACAAACAGAGAACAAAAGCAACTTGAGCTGGACCTCTCAAGTAGTGGTTTTTAAAGTCTTATATCTCGGGTTATATTTGCTCTAGGACCTCGGGAAAGGTCTTAAACTAAACACAGCAATGACGACTACAAAACAAAGAAATAACATTTGGTCTGACGCCCACCACGCCTGGGCCTAAGGCCGGTGAAAAGTGAGAAAAGGCTCAAGTTCAACTGGGCCAGAAACAGGGAAATACACATTAAATCCTGTTCAGTGCTTTATTTGAGGCACAGAATATTGTTAAACGTTTAACAGCACCCAAAGGACTTCCATAAATCCTACTGTGAGACTGGCCTAAGGCCGAGTGAAAATCCAAAGTTTTAACCTATAGATTTACAGAAATGAAAAGGTTACATACCCAACAGACGGTGACGGCTCGTTTAGGCGAACATAATGAAGACAACAATAACAGAAAACATTACACAAAAGTTACTTTACACAAAACTTAGTCACAGAATTTTTTCACAGATGCTCGTCGTTTGACAGCCACACGATCTATGAGAATTTTGCACGTTGTGCAACTGAAATTGGCCTCGGGGTTCTCAAGTCAACGCCCAAGGACTCTGCACACGAGGTGCACGGCCGTGCAAATGGGGACGTCAGACCACAGACACTACAATCAGTACTATATAAAACACTAAATGAGGCGTGACATTCGTCGGTGGAAAGTAGTCACGGCTCAACCTCCCCCCCCCCAAAAAGAGGACACTCCTCTCCAAAGGGACAAAACAAAGCCTCTCCCCATTTCTGAAAAAACAACGACACCCGTAGACCACTCAAGTGTCTGGAGTGGGGAACGCCGAGGGACTTCCAAACTGGGGGGAATACTCACCCCCAGGATTTGCTCTGGCCAGAGCTGGGGATTAAAAAGGGAAAATCATCAGCAGCGCACAAAGGACAGAAGAGGTGATCAATCTCTCTGGCCCAGTGCACTTACCACCCAGACACAAGAGTGACCTAGCTGTGGAGTGCTTCATGAAGAATAACCACCCGGCTAAACTGACTCCTCAGAAGTTCGGAGTCCATCGATGCCAACTTGCTCATGTTGTTCAGTCAGTGCCTCACCTACCCTACAACAAAAATACACCAGTAACACTACACATACTTACCCTCTTAAGATCCCTGGACTGAAATGCCTATCCGCCTGATGAGGTCCCAAAAGAAGAACCTGCCCATTCATACCGCCAATACCGCAGAAATTGAACAAAGATTCACACACACATACATACACAGATACATACACTAACAACAACACCTAACACTAGTCTGGTGGGGTTAGCACACAACAAGATTTAATTTTGAGTGTCGGCCATGCTTTAGAAAATTCTTGCCCCCTAAGTTCGGAAGCAAAACTTTAACCAGATTCCACCCGGTGCCTCGGCTAAGGGCGAGCTCCTAATTGAAAAAAAATTTGTCTCCCCCCACCAGAACAACAATTTTTTCCAGAGTCAGCTAGGACAAAAACACCCGAGAAAGCAATCCATCCACGGTCCTTCCAAAAAATTTCAGAACGTGGCCAATGATCGGGTCTCCCAGTCCCTCAGTCATGAACCGATAAGGTCCACAGCCAAGGGCCAGGACCACAACCACTAAACCACGCTCTGCTACCATCTGAACCACGCCCCCGCACCCGCACCCAAGCGAACCAGAATTGGAAGCGTGCTCCCATGGACGCGGGGCGAGGGGCGGCTCACAGCCCTACCTAAATGTGAAAGGATGACCGTGGAGGAAATTCATTGAAACACACCATCTGAGAGGCACAAACTGTAATGACAAACATCAACAATAATACATGTGAGATCAATTCCTTTTTATCAAAACAACAATCCTTCCCACCTGCCTTCTAGCTTACAGTTCCTTTCCTTTTATAAGTTAAATGAATTTAAATCAGTTTCAAAAAATATATATAGTATTTAAAACATTCTTTTTTTTTATATTTCAATTATTTACGGGAATTTTCCTTTTCAGTTCAAATTTACCAAGGTTTCGATTAAACGATATAAATAAAAAAATCAACAATAAATAATTAATAAATAAATAAATGAATTAACTGATTAACGAATAAATAAATAACAATAAGACAGAATTACACACAAATACTTCAATCACAATCTAAATTAATTCTGTAGGGGCCCCCTTTAACAAGTAAATAACAATGAATAAATAACTGCGCCTAAAACTAAATAACAATAAATAAATTTTAAAGTCCATGGTGGCAACAGTCTTCCAACAGATAAATAAATAAATAAATGAATAAATAATATAACAACAATTAGTATTTAATTTGTAGACTTGCGGCAAGGCGGCGTAACAGGGTGGGTCAAGGTGGCCCACCGGAGGGGCGACGAAGCTGGGCGGAGAGGGGGGCCAGAGTCCACAATTGGCAGCCAAGGAAGAGAAGTCCCTCTCCGCCAACGCTCATGGTGTGAAGGTGGAAGCTCTCCTCCGGGACCCTGGGAAACATAACCCAGAAGCCCCAATAGTAACAGTTCAAAAAAAAATTCAAGATAGTTCTGCCACTTTCAAGTTTTTGCCAAATATTTTTCAACCACAATTGCTAATAATATAAAAATACAGTTTTACCCTAACCAAAATGTCAAATTTGCAATAACAAATGAATCACCGTATGAAAATAAGAACAAAATTTTTTGGCTCAGAAGTCCCCAAACTCCACTACTACTGTTCAAAAATTATATTTAAAAAAATTAAAATTTCAAAAGTTGATTTTAACAATTTGCTTTGATGAAAACAAAATAAATAAACTAAACACTGGTATTTTAAAATGAACCAAGGCACAGTGCAAGAATAAACAAGTTAATATTTTTAAATAAATTCACTGTCAGGTCAGGTGAGAAGTTAAAACCATTTAATATACAACAATAGGGGGAAAACCCAAAACAATCTGGTCTAGAGTGGCAAAAGATACAATAAAACAATGAAACAATTACAGATAAATAATGAAAAAGACAAGAAAAAAGCAGTTTTAAAGAAAAATCAAAATTTTGGCCTAGAGGAGCAATCACATGTAATCTTGCTAATAACTTGAAATATTACAGACCGAATTTGCTCGGAATAGTCTTAAAAGCTGGGGGGAATATGCCCCCAGCTTTCCAAGCCTAAACCGAGCCTTAAAAACAGGCCTCAGGCCAGTTGGCCTAAAGAATACCCAAGGGTACCTGAGTACCAGAAAAGTAAAATTTAAAAAAAACTCATAACTAAGTTATTTATTAACAGAATAGGCTTAAACTTGTAGGAAACCTTCAAGAGCATGAATTACAACTAATTATAACCAAACTGCCCCTTGGGAAAAGCCTAAGGCCAACTTATACCACATAATCAGAAATGCCACAATGGCCTAGCTTTATCAGCTACAAAAACACATTTACACTAATCCAAAATGAACGATTGACCTCGGCAAGGTGTAGGCCAACACAAGAATACAAACAAAAATTATTTGGAGGCCTTAGGCCTAAAATTACACAAACAGAGAACAAAAAGCAACTTGAGCTGGACCTCTCAAGTAGTGGTTTTTAAAGTCTTATATCTCGGGTTATATTTGTTCTAGGACCTCGGGAAAGGTCTTAAACTAAACACAGCAATGACGACTACAAAACAAAGAAATAACATTTGGTCTGACGCCCACCACGCCTGGGCCTAAGGCCGGTGAAAAGTGAGAAAAGGCTCAAGTTCAACTGGGCCAGAAACAGGGAAATACACATTAAATCCTGTTCAGTGCTTTATTTGAGGCACAGAATATTGTTAAACGTTTAACAGCACCCAAAGGACTTCCATAAATCCTACTGTGAGACTGGCTTAAGGCCGAGTGAAAATCCAAAGTTTTAACCTATAGATTTACAGAAATGAAAAGGTTACATACCCATCAGACGGTGACGGCTCGTTTAGGCGAACATAATGAAGACAACAATAACAGAAAACATTACACAAAAGTTACTTTACACAAAACTTAGTCACAGAAATTTTTCACAGATGCTCGTCGTTTGACAGCCACACGATCTATGAGAATTTTGCACGTTGTGCAACGGAAATTGGCCTCGGGGTTCTCAAGTCAACGCCCAAGGACTCTGCACACGAGGTGCACGGCCGTGCAAATGGGGACGTCAGACCACAGACACTACAATCAGTACTATATAAAACACTAAATGAGGCGTGACATTCCTCGGTGGAAAGTAGTCACGGCTCAAAACTTAAATTGCAGTCATTTATGTTGTTTTCATATCTAAAAGGTTAAGCATTAAATTTGAGCCGGAAAAGTTATTATGCTGTGAATTTTTACTACAGTTATAGAGATCCACAATGAAATATAGGTACACAAGAAATATCTATAAATGTCCTATGTCTGTATATTTGATACAATTACCAATACAAATTTGATATTTCAGATTTTTTATTTTTTTATTGATAATTGTTTATTATAATAATTGTTCCCATCTATACTTTTGTAGTACAATAAATTGCACACTATTTTTATAGTCACGTAAATCTCACACTTTTTATAAGCATGCTTCTCGTTACTGCACAAATATTAAATTACGTGGTAGCGTAACACATCTCCCTGCGAGCAACAATCCCTGTGATATCAATTATTTACCTTGGCGATTAGTTAATGTCTTAGTACTGATGACTGAAATTCACGCACTGACATGTGTTCTGCATTCCACTTTAAGCATACCGCCCATTAACACGGTAAATACTTAATTATCACAGATGATGTTATTTACTATTCAATTTACATATATTTGATAGTTTTACATAGCAGTTTAGGAATAGTGGTTGTAAATTATAACCCCTAGAAGTACTTTCCATATAAAGTAGTTTAGTTCCTTAGTCCATCACGTGAACAGCGAACACACCTCATCATTCAGTTGTTTTTTTTTTTTTGCTGACCAATAGATCGAGAAACAGTCAATTATACGGTTTTCCTAATTCTAAACTACGGTAAAGCGGTATAACATGTCTTTCATTGGGAAAACTTAAGTATGATACCGGAAATAAATTGAAGGGATGAAGTAGGCAGGATTGGTAGAGGGAGTCCAATAGCCCTTTGACGGTCGCCCCATTCCTTTTGAGTCGAATGCTCAGCTACCCGTAGTTAGATTGAGGTCGTGATTCTACAAAATATCATCCAATAAATAACATAGAACTTTTAGTTAGTACACATTTTTCAAACTTTAGTCTTGAGACTTGACTCTTATGAAGAATAACCATGCATTGGTAGCACTAATTGCATTGCGTATGTAGCATACTGCAATGTGTTGTTGTAATGCGGTATGTCCAAGCAAAAACATGTCGCGCTGACATACGACCTGGGCCGGGTACGGTTGGTGCATACATCGTCACGGTTATGAATTATGTTAGGATAATTGCTATGCTGATAATCAATTCTAATAAATTATATAATTGTACAAGAAATACTGACGGCCTCCTTAATACTAGGTAAAGTACACCACTTGTAAATTAAAACTCGTACCTTCCTTTAAGTTGACAGAGGATGGATAAAACCCTAAAAATAATAAAAACTATTAAGTATAGTTTATGCTAGTTTCCAATTAATGTTACCTTAAACATCTCTAAAGAAATGTTAGTGGTACTTTTGAATCAATATTAATTTAGAGTCAAACAGTTTTGTATATTAGGATAATTTGTTTGGACTTATAATTTATAGTAACTTATAATTGGCTAAGACTATTGCTAAGTTTTTAAATGGTCAGCACTTCTAGGGTTAAAAAAGGGCGAAAGAAACGATGTCAAAGAACAGCATAGTAAGAAGTGTAGAGTGCAATAAACCCACTTCATACGAAGCGCAGGAGGAGGAGTAATGGGAAATTCTCTTTTATGACGGTAACCATTTATTGCTAAAGCAGATCTAGAATTACATTTTTAAATACGTTACATATATAGAGGATTTACAAAAGTGTTTCACATAAAACTGTCAAGACATAATATTCATTCATGTAAACATATTGGGTTTCTCAGCAAACGTTTACCGATCAGTCATAGTCCCTTTATCTTACAGTGAAGGACGTTCCTAATACATTAACAGGTGGCTCGTAAATCATGATCTCATCATCTATCAGCTCCTAGGACCATGCTAATTGCCTAATTAGCAAACTAATTAGTGTGAATTGTATCAAGCAAATACAGTGTCGAGTGAGGTCTGTTGTTTGAGAGGATTCTTAGCTGTGTTTCCTGTAATACAGGTACGGCCTACTTGCATTGTTTGTATCTGTAAATTATAATCAATTATAAAAAGGTTTTCACTCAAAGATTTGTTATTGTTATGAACTTACAGTATCTTGTACCTTGATTGCACATTTCTTTAATTTTATTTTGGAAACTTCTTATATTATTTCAATTATATTAAGATTTTACCTACAGTACTAAGGGAATAAACGAAAATGATTAATAATATAAACAATGTGCAAACGCCTACTTTACATTTGTATTTTTAATATAATATCTCGCATCATCCGATACCGAAAAATATATAATTGTACGCCTATCACTATCCAACAGAATCTCTGTAAAGTTTGGGAATAATTAAAATAATTACAGTATAAGAATTTCTATTTATCTTATAGTCATAAGACATCACTTATGCAATTTATCTTAGAATTAGTTCTTTATCATTAAATACAATTTAATTTAAACATTTTTTTCAATTATTAAAATATTCCTTTTAAAGTACATTATGGGGGATTAGGTCTGCAGTTTTTACTGGCTTTTCCAGTAAAGTTCAAGCGCACTCTGGACGTAATGGCTTCGAGTGGCGACATTAATAACTCGCCACTCCTATAATACGTTATAAAATCAAGGTCTAGCTTTTAGGGGTATATTCCCCTTTAAATTTGAATTCCCTTTTATTTAAGGATATATTAGTTACTAACGTTTAATTTACAGACGCATCATTTTTTTCAAGGAATTTAAGCAAAAATATATTGTGTCTATAGGTTAAATAAGATATCATATGTCATAGTGTTTAAACTAAGATACCTTCAACTTATAACTAACAAGTTTCTCTAAAGCACTCTGTAATATTATAAAGCGAAGTACTTAGTATATGCATTTATGATATCATAAGAAATTATAATCTTAATTTATTTTCACTTCTAACCTAATGAGAACAACCTTTCATAGTAATACATTTATAAATGCGAGAAATCTTTTTGAACACACAGAAAATAAAGTTATAAGGGACTGCCATTAGTTGAAACACCCTCAGTTTATTGTCGACCTGTTCTTCTAAAAAGATAACCCTCGACACAAACTGTTATTGAAGTAATCTTCCCGCGTTATGAGCGACGGCGCCTGCGATAAGCGGTAATTGTGCCCCCT
Organism: Allygus modestus; assembly: GCA_963675035.1. Lineage (NCBI taxonomy): Eukaryota > Metazoa > Arthropoda > Insecta > Hemiptera > Cicadellidae > Allygus > Allygus modestus. Next base: position 314,128,853 of record OY776112.1, read on the forward strand.
CCCCAGCTACGAGCAATAAGTATGTCACGTGTTGAAGCATTAACACGAGGATTACTTGCTTAATAACAAGGCTTCGCAGATATTACTAACAGACGAGATCAAAATTTAAACTCAAACACATTTTTGCGAATTTCCCCTATAGGGAAGAAGCTATTACCGTAGGTCTCATGGTAAGACTTAAGCCCGAGACCATGATAACTTTTCATTTTGAGGTCCCCAGATGCCAAAAACACCATTCGTTCAAATTTGTATATATGTATATATATATATATATATATATATATATATATATATATATATGTGTGTGTGTCCGTAAGCACGATAACTCTCGTAAAAAAGGTCCGATCGTAATGAAATTTGGTACAAATGTGTAAAGTACCATTTATTTGAACGAGTTCGAAAACCAGATGAATCGCACCATCCGAAGGGGGGTTTTTGGGGGGTTTTTTACCCCAAAAATGTGTTTTTTGGGGTTTTCACTTGTAATTTTAATTTAAATCAAATTTTAATTTACACCATTAAATTCAACTTAAAAAACAAACAATTTGGTATTTTGATCATTGCTCTACGTCAATTGGTTACCGAGATATTGAAAGTGCTAAACACAGTAGGTTGTCTAATGTTATTCTTATGGAGAAAAAGAATAATTGTATACCTCGCTTATTTATGAACATAAACTGGCGAAATTTGGTATATGGCTTGATCTGGTTGTGGTTTATTGTTGTTTGCACGAAAAAACAATTTTTCGCGTATGGTTCCTGTAGCAGCAAACCTAGGTACTTGTTCCCCATGTTATTCTTATGGAAAATACTTAAAATGTTATACATCGGTTATTTATGAATGTATATGGATGAAACTTGGTATGTGACTTTACTTAGATGAGTTCTAATGATATTTGCATAAAAACCCATTATTTTGTGTTCCTTGTTGCAGCAAACCTGCGTACTCATCCCCAATGTTATTCTTATGGAGAAAAATTAATATTTTCGATATCGCTTGTTTGTGAATATATTTCTTATGAATCCCGTTAAGTGTTAATGTGTTATGTTATATATCCATTGGAAATTCGCTGAGTATGCAGGTTTACTGCGACGGGGGTATATTTTCGTTTAGTGACAATTACAATTCTGTAAAAAATCAATTATTTTAAAATAAAATGTTAAAATACAATTTGTAGAGGTTACGATTTTTATACATTTTGTCATTGTAAGTAAACAGTTCAGGAAAGTGACGTTTGTTCGTATTTTAATAACGTCCTCACTTTGCTTCAGTCTAACTACTGTCAGATTTTGTACACTGATATTGAAATATCATCTGGTCCTCTTTAATAGCTACTACCTTGTATGATCACACAAATACTACTAGTCTCGGTATGCTATCAGGTGGTCAAGAAATAGCCCTTTTTTCAAGCATGTGCCAGTTTTCTTTGCAAAAGTCTTGCCTCACGCCCTACTATACTAGTAAACCTCAAAAATATATATCTGTAAAAGGCATAAATCTGTAAAAAAGCCTGCAGTTGTTATAATTCCTTAATGTTCCAAGCCTTAGCTAGTCCACCACGGATATATTTGTGCTACTTTAATAGGCCTTTCCACATACAAAGTTTCTACGATTCAAATTGTATTTTTATTTTATTTTTGTATGGAGGCCAAAATGGCATATTCCTTCATTTGTAAATTGGAATAACCATTTTAGATTTTTTTTAGGGTAAATCAGATGAGTGAATATCATGTACTATTATTTTGTAATTTTAGTGGTTGCTTCAAACAAAAAATAAAAAACGCACGTGTATATTTTAAATATCTAAGTCAACACAAAATAACTACATTCCTCTTCTACAAATACAGCAAATAATGAAGAAACATAAATATAATTTTCTGAATGTAAAACATTGCACTTTTTAAGTGTTTTCAGACCTAAAGATTTGTCATCAATGGATACATTGAACATTATTAAAATGTTTTCAGTTTCCGTGGCCTTATATTCAATACAGCAGTTCATGTTGCCAATCCATTCTAAACCCCACCCTAAACTAATACCGAAACTATTGTTATGTGAAAAGCACGTTGACCCGACGAACGCAAAAGTACTTGCTAAACAGATTCAAATATATATGGTGTAAGGTATGATAGGTAGGGATGTTGTGTTACCCATAATACCAAAAAGTAATACAAAAGGAAATAAATAATGAAATAACAAGCTATATAAATTTGGAAAAATGAGACTTTGTCCTTCTAAATAACCACCTAATTTCTCTGGAGGGAAGAAAGAGCTCATTTTTGGTAATTGCGAGTCTCTTTGTAGAAGAGATCCATTGTCTAGTTGTTAATAAATTCAGTGCCCGTGGAACCGTTGCTGCTTAAGGAGTTTGACGCGTACATCTGAGCGGGTTTATTATTAATACAAAAAAGGCTTAAATGTAAGATAAATAGGAGGGCTACTACTGAAATCTTTCAAAATGTCGTTTTACCACCAGAATACCTTTGTTTGTTTTCGTTGATTTTTTATCATGACATATTTGTTATGATAATGTCATGATGAGGACCAAAGGTGAAGCTTTTCAATGTGTGTTTTTAGAAACGATTTTAGGAAAATTTTCGAAAAGCCACTTTTGGGCCTAGTGATAAACTATATATTTCGTTAAACTGCAAACAATGCTATAATAACAATTTCACAAAGGCCTCAGGGGCTCAGGGGTTCCTTCCTGTTTATCTTCAAAAGTTTGCTTCCATCTTCATCTTGCTACTCTAAACAAACAGCTGTTACAGTGGTTTAGTTTGTGTTAGTAATAACTGATGACTGTCTGATCTACCACTTCGGACTGTGGATTGCCATACTTCGGACTAATCAATTAAGATATCTAATATCAAGTTTAATAATCAAACAGTTGAAAATATAAACATTATACATAATATCCGTGATACAACAAATAAACAAAACAGATAGTAATTAACAGTTGTTTTATCAATTATTTACATTCGTTAAATAATTCATTCAATTAAAACTTTTTATGCGAAGTAACAGCTGATGTCCTCGACCAAAATGTGTAATCTAACTGTGCGTTTTCTCGTACAGTAAAGAATATCATCATAACAATAATTTGTATGATGCAAATAAAAATAAAATCTTTAGCATGTGTTAAAATCAGCCATTTTTTACGCAGTTTAACGAAAGAAAAGTTATTTTTGTTTAATTTTAGACCATAATTCATGATACAAAAACGTTTGTATAGATAAGATATAGTAAAATGAAATAGGGGTGCTTTCTATGTAAACTTATATTAAAAATATAAACAAATATAAAGTAACTCTACTTAAACTAGTTACAACAATTACTATATTGTTCTTTTATTATTATGAATCAAACAGCCAAATAACAGAAGTGCATCTTCAGTAGTAGTTATCTATAAATACATAAGGATGTATTCAATATATAAACTAATCAACAGACACTATCTTTTTTCGATTGTCTTTCAGCAATGACAATAATTATTTTATTTAAAAAAATCCGCGTTAAAACAGATACCTACCTAATCATTATATGTTTTAATTATATGTCAGTAGTCCTATTTCAAGCTAAATTGTAGCTTTATGATATTTTTGTTGCAATAAAAAATTTGTTGTTTATGCATAGAAATTATATTTTAATAATTTTATTTAAATATTTTAAATAAATATTAAAACTAATATTGTAAACCGGCAATGGTATTAAACTGCAACAATTATTATACAAGACAGAATTCATTCAAAGAGGCCGGTCTCAAACGCCGTCTCAGGTGAGGATTCTTCATCATAAACTAATTATCAAAGAGAGGTATAATTTGTACTAGGACACATTTTATACAGTTTTATTGTGTTTAACATTTGAACTGAAAGTTTTAGTTAGAAGTCATTTAGTTATTAAACTATAACAAAATGTTTACACTGTGTTAAATGTAACTAAATAAATAACCAAAGGGCTTGAAACTGATACACTAAAATTATTGGTGTTTACTTCCTTATTTGATTGACGTAGGATGATACTGTTGCAAAGTGATAACGTTATCACACAACTCCGGAAACTTGTGAGAAGCCTAGGCATAGCTCATTATCCTTATGAGGGTTGGTCTTAATTCCACAGGCTGCAGTGGTACGGGTTTCACAACTGACATCAATTGTGACTTCACGTCAGTTTAAGCTATACCGAACAATGTTTTTGCGAGAAATTAGCTTTTACCGAAATTTAAGATCAATTTCGGTAAAGCATTTTTAATTCAATCTTCAATGAGAATCGTTGAGTATTAATATCACCCATAATGTATTTATAAAAGTAAGGTAACTCTACTAAATGTCAAAAATAATATTATATAATATACATATGTAAGATTTTGTTTCCAAAAACTTTTGATAAGCTTAAAAAAACGACTTTCAACTCTTAATACTAAGAAATATAAAATACTAAAACTGACTCTGAGTTAGTTTTGTATCTTAACAAGAAATATTAAAATATGACCCGAGGTGTGTAAGTAGCTACTATAATTTTATCCTACAATATCAAAGAGTTGTGTGGACTCAATGAATGAAAGCCTTTTTATAGGAACATCTAAACAAAATATGTTTGTAATTTTCTATCAAATTTTACCAATGTAATCTCTACAGTATAGAGCACGTAGACTGGATTGTCTTCAGCAATAATTATGTGTCATCAATAACTCATCACCCCCGAGTAGCACTTAAACGGATTACAAAAAATATATAACAAGTGAAATAAGGTGCCACCATTTTGTGCATATCAAATTAAACTTTTACCTACCGATTAAGTGAGCTAATGTGTACACACGATCCAAAGTTTTCTGTAAGATTCATTTTCGTAAAAGATAAACGGTACACATGTTTTAATTTACAGACTTCAGATTAAGGTATCAATAAATGTGATATTTAAAAAATATTTTATCATCACTATTATTGATGTAGCAAATGCGGATATTAAGATTGAATGATGTTAGCCTTTAATCCTCCAGGAAAGCATGACTAAAGATATTGTTGTGCAGTTTTTGTTTATTTTTTGTTCCATACTCAAACATTTCTTGATTGTCTGTACGCTTAAAATAATGTAATTTTATATTTTATTCAGACGAGGGTTGAAAGAATGTGCGAGTAATAAATCTAAAGGTAAATTCCCAAACGAACAAGGATCACCAGATTGATGGTAAGGCGAGACAACGGACCTCTTGGGGAACCACTAGATATCTCACATAAGGTCAAAGTTTGACTTTTCTCTTTATGTTAAATAGTGTATTAGATATAGGACTAATTAGATGTTTTGTATTAATAATTTGATGTTGAAACATCCAAAATTAACGTGTTAACTTCTCATTAAAAAAGTCACAACACTGTTGACCTTCACCGTTGTTTTATTTTATTTTATTTTAATACATAAATAACTTTTAATATATTATTCCTAAAGAACTTTCTTATTTGTTTACATTAAAATACGAGATGAAATCCGTGAATAGAATTAAAAAGTAATATAGACGGTACACTAGATTGTTTTGTATCACAATGTTCAAAGTAGATATACATTCTATAACGCTGCGACCTTTAATTATAGTTTGTCTTTTCATATGTTTAATATTATTTTTTCAGAATTTTTTTCGTACAAATTTGTGTAAAAGTCAATAGTTTACGTCAAATTGCACTTTTATCTCTATTATTTTTGGAATTATAATATTCAGTTAGCCTTAGATTGTTTAAAGTTGATATAACTTTCTAAACCTAAAAAATATAATAAAAGCTGTTGGATTTGTGATAATAATAATTATAACTATGTAAATGTAATCATGAACCAATTTTGTTTAGCACTTTATAATTGCTGTACCAATTTGATAAAGATAGTAATTTTTCGCTAAAAATATCAATACTGAAGGAGACTTGAGCATATCAAATAATAATATTAGACCATGCCCTCGACCATTCCGTCCGTGCAAATTGAGAATGAAAAGTAAACAAAGCCCTTCCCGAGACTGGTCATGGCGTTTTTTTTTCTTTTTTTTTTTACACGGTCTCAGAAACTTTCTTACGTGAATTACTCATAATGTTTATTGTTTATTTAATTTATTAAGGATGCTAGGAAATGTGTGTGCAACATATTTTAGAATGCACTTCTTGGTTTAGTTAAAATAAATTCTCACAATAATGTGTAAAACGTATTACATACATAATTGAAATTTAATTAATTAACAGTGCATAATTTACATAAAGGTTTGTGAATATGTTTTTTAGTTAAGGAATTTTTATCAGTGTTAAAAAATAGTCCAGTTGATCTTATAAGCTAATTGGTTCATTTGAATGTTAAATCTTAAACACAACTCAATAGGCCACGACACATACTTTCAGTGGAATAAGACGAGTTATTTTCGGAAATTAAGTACTGCCTATACAATTATGGGAATATTTTGTTCTGAGTAATTAAAAGGTAGTAAGACTAAACTCCGTTCGTTACGGCACAGTTATTACCCATCCGCTAACATGTTATGCGTTATATAATTTAAAATCACCACCTCTGGGAAAATTGTTTGGCAGCATGATTCGTTTTATGTTTTTTTTTTCATTTTTAAGTAATATACCACGAGAATTTACTTCACAAATATTCCTATTGTACGCCTAGGACAGTTTAACTTTATCTACCTTACAACTTATATTACCCTCTTGCTTAGTTTAGATGACTAAACTATTGGTCATAACTAAAGTAGTTAGAGCAAAATTATCACTAATATATTTTTAATTGATGCTTTTGATTTCAATCTATTAAGTTTACATAGCAGTGTAATATAACATAAAGACACTCGTAAATAAGATTTGTTATGAAAATCCAATTGGGTACAGGTGACTCGACTTGGTTTATCGTATTATAATTTTGAATTTGAATAAGATATTTAAGTTTAGTTTTATTTTAGTTCATTCAAATAATCATTACTATAGTTAAATCTATTAATTCATACCAACCTTTTATAATTTACAGTTAAATATATTGGACTAATAAAACATTCTATGTATAAAATTGATGTAAAGAGAATTCTTTTAGACTTCGGGGTGTTCTAAACCAATATAAAATAATAAAAAAGTGAGAAAACAGGTGAAGCAGGATAAAATTAATGAAGCGCTAAGTTATAAAACGCTATTATTTATCGTACACGAACAACGATAGGAGTCTTCCATGTTACATGAGGATCATGGTCTCATCTGACGAGCTTAGTAAAAGAATTATAAGTTTGGAAAATTCGTCAATATACAATCAGTTTTATTTATATAACCATATACTAATGTCCCACACTCCTTTCAAAGGGGTAATAAATCAACCGACGCATGAGATTAAAATGAAGCGTGGTGGAAGTGAAGGGGAAATATTTTTCCCAAGAATGATTGTTTCGAGAACGCTGAGATAACCCTGAATTAAAGATTTTAAAAATATTCCTTAATATATATAAATAATATTGAATTGGATGCTAAGACGTACATTGCAATGATAAGTATCATGTAGTGATGAATGTTGGTAATATTTAGCTTTTCTTGAGTGAAACCTATATGTTCAATACTTTCACTTTCACATATTTTAATTTGTTTGAAGATCAAGATAATCGTTATCTATTCAACAAGAAAGTGTGCCCATCACGAATCTTCTGTATTAGTAATATCTGGATCAAATATTATCTCCGTCATATGTAACGCATGTACCACGTTTGGATTCATATTGTATCCGCTGACAAACTAGCCATATTTATATAACCTGATATTCCTGCCAAAGTTTTGAAAAGTTTTTAGAATCAATAAACTGCATTTTCAGAAAAAATCCTAAGTAAAATACATGAATCTTTGTATAAAGAAGTGCGGACAGTTTTGGATTTAATTAATTGATGACTACTATGGCTAAATACTTGACAATAATTAGAAACTTGTTGAGAAAACTTGTTATTTGGTTAAATTTCTGATTAATTCATAATATAAATGCATTTTACTTAAATAAAACAGGTTGTTAGGCTAAGAAATATAATGTTTTCAAATTATATTTAATATAAAAATTAATAAGCCAACTACAATAACCAAGCCAATCATTCTAATGTATTTTATCCCACTCTAAACAGCAATAAAGTAAGGAAACAAGTGAAACAGGAGAAGATGAATGAGGCGCTAAATTAGAGAGGCGCATTGATAAACAGTAAACAAACAGGCAACAACGGCAGAGCCATGCATTATGCATGGGGAACTTATCACCACTCCGTTTAGAGAAATGCCTATCTCAATAGTGTGTTAAACGCTTATCGGTATTATATATTATTAAATAGATATAGTTTTTTTTTAAAGCAACAATTAGTAATGACTACCTGTTATTTTTGATATGACACCTCAGAACAAAAGGGTTTTCTTTCAAGTGTTTTATTTTGCCCAGAGAATGAAAGCGCCAGTGAAGAGCGGTCATATTGGGAACGGATAGAGTTACAAATGCTGTTTATTAGTGAATTTCCTTTGGAAAGTGAACTATTAGCATGACCCGCACGGTGAAACTTAAGCCCGGGACCACCATAGAAGTTCCTAACGTGACCCCCTGAACACGTTTTGGGGGGTCGTTCAAAATTGTATATATATATATATATATATATATATATATATATATAGACATATATATACAGACTTATATATATAGATAGATATATATATGTGTGTGTTTGCACTCTAGCGGCCGCAATTTTTGCCCGTTTTACTTCAAATTTGGTTGGGACGTTCCTTTCTGTAATCAGTTGGACAAGTTCGTTGGGCAAAACGATCGGAAAACTCTAAACCCCTTTTTTGGGGGATTAATCTTTCAAATTTCGAGTTTTTGGGCCCAAAAATGGTCATAAAAGCCCCAGATGTAAAATAAATGCATTTAAAAAGATGGGAATTAGAGAGGCGAAAGTTTTAAGTACTCTCTCGTCATTCTAGCATAAATATTTACCGAGTTATTAAAGAAAATGGGTATCGACTAAACACAGTACGTTGTCTTAAGGGGGTTTTACACGAGAAAAGCCTGTTATTCCTTTGTTAGAGTACTTTTATCATCCCCAGCAACCTCACGCCTACTTTCAAGCCTGTCTGGACCTTCTCCTAACCTTATATTGGGCAAAATTGTATTACCAACTTTGTAAGTAAATGAAACCAGGAGTATCAGAACAGCCAAAAAAATCAATGTTTTCAGATTTCAATAAAAATTTGACAAATGCATGTTTTTACACAGATTTTGGGTTTTAAAAGTTTTTATGAGGAAATTCACTTCCCACACTTCAGCGTGCTGCGTGCGAACTCGTTTATTTTTGGAACTCTATAATGTGAATTGGTTTAATTTTACGAACTGTGTGTCGACATTGAACTGTTTCATTGTTCTAACAGAACATGGTCATATTACTTACAATAAATAAGAACAAAGTATGGCTACTAACAAAACATTGCAAAGTACCGTGTTTAACTCCCCGACCATCTGACGTAATTTCAGGAATAATAAATTTGCTATTTAAAAATATTCTTTACAATGTCTATCAAAGATGTAAGTTAAAACCAATCGTGCAAGAAGTAAAATACATAAAACACCCTTTTTTACAAAATAAATCAACCACGCACTTATAATACTGCAAAAATATTATTGCCAGGTATTTTTGTTCTTGGAAACAATTGTTGTTCTAAATAAAGCAAAAAGAAAGCTATTTTATATGAAACATTTTTAACTTTAGCCGCATATCAAAGATTAAAGATTAAGCAATGTTTTAAAACCCAAATTGAAAGGGGTTTACTTATTCTTCCGAGAATTTTAATTATTGATTTATCTATAAAACAAATAAAGAAGCTATGGCCAATTTTAGTAAAGACAAAATCTTATTTTAGAGCGCAGATATCGAAACTGTAGATTGCTTACCCCCGTTTCGTTTCCCCAAAACTCCGCATTACTCTGATAATTTAACCTAATCTCTACCTCTAACAATCCCAATGGTGATCATGGTTGGGATATCATGTTCTGTTGATTAATGACAAAGTTATCACACGTCCCGGGGAACATTTGAAAATCTCATTGCTCGCTGCTTAGCTTCCTAAGAGGATTGCCGTCATCTCTCAGGCAATTACAATTAGCTTCAAACCTTTCTTTTGGGGCATTATTATTATTATTATTATTATTAGAGCTTATAATCAAAAATGACATATAAACAATTGGTATATTATATTGCTCTAAATCATATATCAGTCTATTTGTGTGTTTTTAGTATAAATGCATCACATTTTATGAATCAGTTGATATATAGATTTGAGACTTGGTGCAGTGATTATTCAGGATTCAGGCTGATTTGAAGTAGAGTTTTACTCTAACTAAATTGTAACTGACTTAATTATTATAACAAGCTCAAAATATTCGTACTAACACTCTGTTATAAAGAACTAAAGTTCTCACTCTCTATTTCTAAATTTGTTAGCAAAACGGAAGGCCACTTTGACAGTACGTGTTTTGGGATAACTTATGTGACTATACAAATTTAAAAAAATAGTAATTTTGGTGTTTTTTCCTCAAAACGAAAATTTAGGATAGCCTCTTGCTACGTCTTACCATCCTATACTGTGTGGTAATAGGGAAAATTTGGTAAAAATACAATAAATACTAATAGTCTCCTGCAAACAAATTTAAATCCTAGGTCAACTAAATAGATATTGGTAAACTACTGCAGGTATCATAGTTAGCTTTGGTTACCTTTTGTAAGTCGGATTAATCTTTACTTATAGAACTGGAAAACGACCTTCTTCTCTATAAATTGTGTATACCATTATTGTTAAGACACCATTGTTTTTCAGTTTAGAAGTGATATGGCAACTGTAAATATAAATGAACATATTCTTTTAGAACCTTAGAAATGTTTGTGGCATTAATACTACAGAATTAGTCATGATTTTTATCTTTTCATCGTGTTTTTTTAGGATGGCAAGTCATTGCACACATGCTTAAAAAAAAACAAATAAAAATACAGTAATTCGTCTTCATTCATAACGCTGCAGAACATTCCCAGAATGATGTTTCTACGTTAGTGTTTTATACTTAGTAATCGATTCTTAACTTTAGGTAGTTTCATGAAGAACTATACATATCCATTCAACTTTTAAATAAATCGATTAAAAATTGTGATAATTAGTTTAGTTGTTTTTTTAATAACAATAATTAATTAAGAGTACTGCACTGGCTGTAAGGAAATAAGGGTATACATTTTTTTTTGCACGAAAATTAATCTTAAATTGCATTGTTTTTTTCAGAAACAATTATTTATATATTTTAGGTTGGATCAATTGTTATTTCAAAAAGTGTCGGGTTTCATCTTAGAAGTTCTTCATTTTTACCAGTAGTCCAAACCGTAGAGGTAATAAATCATAAAGCTTATAACCGGCTGCCACTAGCACTCGCAGGGGATGACTTATACCAGACTTATACTAACATTTGAAGATAAAATAGCAAATACCATTGGTATTTTATGGAGACAACTTTATGGGAGCTGCTAATATGAAGACAAAAACATGTATTTACCACTTTTAGCGAATTTCCCCTATAGGGAAGAAGCTATTACCGTAGGTCTCATGGTAAGACTTAAGCCCAAGACCATGATAACTTTTCGTTTTGAGGTCCCCAGATGCCAAAAACACCATTCGTTCAAATTTTTATATATGTATATATATATATATTATATATATATATATATATATATATATATATATATATATATATATATATATGTATATATGTGTCCGTAAGCACGATAACTCTCGTAAAAGAGGTCCGATCTTAATGAAATTTGGTACAAACGTGTAAAGTACCATTTATTTGAACGAGTTCGAAAACCAGACAAATCGCACCATCCGAAGGGGGGTTTTGGGGGGTTTTGTACCCCAAAAATGGGTTTTTTGGAGTTTTCACATGCAATAATCATTTTAATCAAACTTTAATTTATACCATTGGATTCAGCTTAAAAAAACAAACAATTTGGTATTTTGATCATTGCTCTACGTCAATTGGTTACTGAGATATTGAAAGTGCTAAACACAGTACGTTGTCTAATGTTATTCTTATGGAGAAAAAGAACAATTTTATATCTCGGTTGTTTATGAACATAAACTGACGAAACTTGGTATATCGCTTCATCTGGTTGTGGTTTGTTGTTGTTTAAACAAAAAACTACTTTTTCGCCTATGGTTCCCGTAGCAGCAAACCTAGGTATTCGGTCCCCATGTTATTCTTATGGAGAATAATAAATATGTTATATATCGCTTATTTATGAATGTATATGGATGAAACTTGGTATGTGACTTCACTTAGATAAGTTCTATTGATATTTGCATAAAAACCCATTATTTTGTGTTCCTTGTTGCAGCAAACCTGCGTACCCATCCCTAATGTTTTCTAATGGAGAATGATGAATATTTTAAATATGGCTTATTTATGAATATATTTCTTATGAATTCTGGTAAGAGGAATAATGTGTTATTAAGACATATATATTCATTGGAAATTCGCTGAGTACGCAGGTTTGCTGCGACAGGGGTATTTTGTTATACATTATCTTTCAATACTTAAGTAGTATTTAAATATCGTTAAACGATATAAAAAAATATATATATCTACACGCTCAAACCTTCAAGTTGATGTTTATATGATGATTGAAAACAATGATTAAAATGGTTGTTAATGAACTAAATTTTTAGAACTGCTCGTTTTTTAGTATCTTTAACAATTAAGTATTTTCATATTTGTGTAGCAGCAGTAAGTATTTTTACCGTTTCATACCACTGTAAAACTTATGTGCAACATGACACAACTATGTGTATACTAACTGGTAAAAATATGTGATTTTAAAGGTTATCACAAAAAGGTTATGGTGAGTAAAAAGCATAGTTTTAAGAATATAAAGATTTTTATAAAAAAAAATAAAATTTAAATTGTTGAGTCCGGTAACTTTTGATTATCTAATTTTATATCTAAACGGTACAAAAGTTACTTAACTGAGATACTTGCTCAGTAAACTGTTTTAATTGTTTTTTTATGTTGGAAATTACCCTTTATTATGCAAACATTGATTATACATCACAGGCATTCATTGCTACTAAGCTATTGACATTGTGATAAGGCCCTGAGCGAAATATACTGACATTCGTCAGTAGGCCCTGAGCGAAATATACTGACATTCTTCAGTAGGCCCTGAGCGAAATATACTGACATTTGTCAGTAGGCCCTGAGCGAAATATACTGACATTCGCCAGTAGGCCCTGAGCGAAATATACTGAAATTCGTCAATAGGCCCTGAGCGAAATATACTGACATTCGTCAGTAGGCCCTGAGCGAAATATACTGACATTCGTCAGTAGGCCCTGAGCGAAATATACTGACATTCGTCAGTAGGCCCTGAGCGAAAATATAACTTTACAATACCTACCAGTTTTACCTCTTTCAGTTGTTTTATTATACCTTTGTTAACAATTTTGATCTTAAACACTCACTTAACGAGGATGATACAAATAATAGTTATTGGAACAAAAATATCAGTTGGTAAATTAAAATTAGAATGTTTACTGATAGTAATATTACTCGTAAAAATGCAAACACAAATAGTTTTAAATTATGAAGAGTAGCCAGTCCTTGAAATAATTCACAAACAACCTTCTGTTTGCAGACACATGTAAAAACAGTTATCTTACTAGGTAAATCCAAATAGAGATCAGTTTATTAATGATCACAGATAAAATCGGTTACACTTGGGAACAATGTTGAGATAAGTATCGATTTAAAGGCATCATCTAGATAATAAACATTTAGGCCTACTTGTAACCATGAGTGGGGTTTAGAGAATGTTTAATACAGCAATCACCAAACCATTGGCGACCTTTACAGTAGACTGAGATACATCTTGAGAGGTCTGACTTCTTTCTTAAAATTTATTGTCTGAATTGTCACGGCCCTGAGATCGGTTTGTAATGCGTGAAGTAAACCTGTTACTTACTCGGCAATACAACAGCAGAAAGACATCAATTTCGTAAACACCGATTTCGATACATAATATGATTGATACGTAAAATAACCAAAAGTAGAAGGTTCTGTATGATGCAATGTCAAATAATTGAAATTGTATTTACATACATTATTTTTTGTTGTTAGTGAATTTCCTTTGGAACGAGAACTATTAGCATGACCCGCACGGTGAAACTTAAGCCCGGGACCACCATAGAAGTTCCTAACGTGACCCCCTGAACATGTTTTGGGGGGTCGTTCAAAATTTTATATATATATATATATATATATTTATTTATTATTTTTAAAAGAAAATTACCAGAGTACCCTTCAAAATTCATTTTTAATTCACTGACACGTGTTTCGAGGTTTACCTCATGATCACAGTGCAGCTAATAACCTTAAAATTAAAATTAAATAATCTGTAAATAAACAAAACAGTATGATAATTTTGTTAACATATGCTAAATTATCTATCTATATATGATTAAATACTTTTGATTTTTTTGATTGTTTCAAAGATTGGATTTTTTTGTTGCGCCTGCATTATATTTACTATATTAGTTTTGTCTTCTGAATAATTCATGTAAATGTGAAGCTCTTCTTTTGCATTCATTTTGTCACCTTTCTTTTTCAATAGACAAAATGAATGCAAAAGAAGAGCTTCACATTTACATGAATTATTCAGAAGACAAAACTAATATACTAAATATAATGCAGGCGCAACAAAAAAATCCAATCTTTGAAACAATAAAAAAAATCAAAAGTAATTAATCATATATAGATAGATAATTTAGCATATATTAACAAAATTATCATACTGTTTTGTTTATTTACAGATTATTTAATTTTAATTTTAAGGTTATTAGCTGCACTGTGATCATGAGGTAAACCTCGAAACACGTGTCAGTGAATTAAAAATGAATTTTGAAGGGTACTCTGGTAATTTTCTTTTAAAAATAATAATTATAACAGTAGCCCTATGCAGTGAACTAAATAATATTATATATATATATATATAGACACATATATATATATATATATGTGTATGCAATCTAGCGGTCGCATTTTTTGTCCGATTTACTTCAAATTTGGTAAGGACGTTCCTTTCTATAATCTGTTGGACAAGTTCGTTGGGCAAAACAATCGGAAAACTCTAAACCCCATTTTTTGGGGATTAATCTTTCAAATTTCGAGGTTTTGGGCCCAAAAAGGGTCAGAAAATCCCCAGATGTAAAATTAATGCATGTAAAAAGATGGGAATTAGAAAGGCGAAAGTTTTAAGCCCTCTCTCGTCATTCTAGCATAAATATTTACCGAGTTATTAAAGAAAATGTGTATCGGCTAAACACAGTACGTTGTCTTATGGGGGTTTTTACTAGAAAAGCCTGTTATTCCTTTGTTATAGTACTTTTATTACCCCCAGCAACCTCACGCCTACTTTCAAGCCTGTCTGGACCTTCTCCTAACCTTATAGTAGATGTGAATTACCGGGGAGGCGCCACAATCGGCGCTTTTTCCCCATGTTATTCTTATGGGGATCAGTTTTTGGACCGACACCCGATCCCGCCTATACTAATAAGCCACAAGTTTCCTTGTTGGCCCATATTAATACCCAACCCTTGCCTATATTAAATATATTGTCCCCATCCCTCCTCTATACTTTTTAAAATTAATTTTCAAATTCAAGCTAAAAAACTATCTTTAGTGTTTATAGTCCGATTTGTCTGCAATTTGGATATGTTATTGTCCTAGGCAAGTGTTTTAATAAATTACACTTACATTTCCCAAATTCACTATAACGGTCAAATTAAAAAATATTTTTGAAAAATACTGCCAATTGCCACCTTCTTTATTAAATGTCCGATTTGTTTTCAATTTGGATATGCTATTGACCTAGGCAAGTGTTTTAATAAATTCCACTTACATATCCCAAATTCACTATTACGGTCAAATTAAAAAATATTTTTGAAAAATACTGCCAATTGCCAACTTGTTTATTTACTGCCCGATTTGTTTAAAATTTGGATACGTTATTGACCTAGGCAAGTGTTTTAATAAATTCCACTTACATATCCCAAATTCACTATTACGCTCAAATTAAAAAATATTTTTGAAAAATACTGCCAATTGCCAACTTCTTTATTTACTGTCCGATTTGTTTAAAATTTAGATATGTTATTGTCCTAGGCAAGTGTTTTAATAAATTCCACTTACATTTCCCAAATTCACTATTACGGTCAAATTAAAAAATATTTTTGAAAAATACTGCCAATTGCCAACTTCTTTATTTACTGTCCGATTTGTTTAAAATTTAGATATGTTATTGTTATAGGCAAGTGTTTTAATAAATTAGCCTTACATTTCCCAAATTCACTATTACAGTCAAATTAAAAAATATTTTTGAAAAATACTGCCAATTGCCAACTTCTTTATTTACTGTCCGATTTGTTTAAAATTTGGATATGTTATTGTTGTAGGCTAGTGTATATGCACCATCCACATTTTACAAATATTGCGGTTAAATTTTAAAAAATTTGGAAAAATACTGCCAATTGGAAACTTCTTTATTTATGGTCTGATTTGTTTAAAATTTATATATGTCATTATTCTAGGCTAGTGTATATGTACACACCATCCACATTTGACAAATTAACTATAATGGTCAAATTTAAAAAATATTTTGAAAAATATACTAACAATTTCAAACTTCTTTATTTACTGTCTGATTTATTTTCGGATATGTTATAGCTCTTATATAGGTAACAAGACCACACTACCACACGTTCCATTACCCCCTATAATACAGTATTTTGTCTTTTTTGTTTGTTTATTTTGCTGTAATCCCAAAACTGACTTTGCTGTTTATTGTCCGATTTGCCTACACTTTGGATATTGTCCTAAGCATTTATTGTCTGATTTATTTTTGGATATGTTATAGCCACCAACTATTATATCTAAAATTACAATATTATTTCCACCTATAATACAGTTGATGTGTTGTTTGTTTTGCCGCAACCTAAAAACTAATATTGGTATTTGTGTTTTTACAAAACTATATTTTGTAAATTACTACCAATAACTCCTTTATTTACTTTTCGACTTGTTATATCCCCTTATATCTAAATTTACCGTATATTTTTTCTCTTTTAGTGCTGTTTTGTCGTAACCAAACTTTGGATATGACTGCAATATATTACTGGCCATTGCATAAGTAAATACCCCATTTCCAAATTCACTATTACGGTTGGATTAAAAAAAATAAATACAAGCTTATTATATACATCCAGCTGATAAGTAATATATATCCACAATTATGGTCAGAACTGCCTAAATTTTGGATAGCCAATGCGATAGCAAAAAATAAATTTTTAAACCCCAAAACAACTAAACACAAAACACTAATCTTTCTTTGTGCTTGTTTGGAGTAGTCTTTATTTTATCCAACTTAATTTTAATTTTGCAGTTAAAATCAAACTTCCCACATTCTAGCTCCCTTTCCAGCCAGTGGTTGGAGACATAAAGGTTACGAATATTTTCAAACTGTACAATATATCTTTTTCTACCCCTATGTTGGACTTGTTTAATAGCGCCTATTAATAATTCCGCACCATATTCCAAATTCTCCAGTCTACTACATTCTTTAAATTTAACATTGCCTTTAATATCTTGCATCTCTATGTCTTCTTGTCCAACATCATCCCACTCATTGTTACGGAAACTTAGGTTTTCTATTTTTGGAAAGGAATTGCCATAAAATGTTGCGGTTCCGTTAGTGTTAAAGCTTGCAAGTGGCTCGTTGGTAGGTAGATAAATAATATCCAAATCACCACTGTATGGCAACACGCTATAACCTTGCCTATTCTTATTTATCTCTATAAATACAGTTTTACAGACACCTTTAACATAGTATACACCCCTCCCTCCATCCTTTTCTGCCAACACTCCCACAAACTTGTTGTTTACTACAAACGCATACACTATATAATGTCCATAATGCTCTAGATCCTCCCAACGTCGCAGGAAGTAATCTTTTAATTTATCCTCTCTTTCCCTTCTTTCTTGTTCTTTAGCCAACTGTGCTTTGTATTCCTCTGCAACAGTATTTTCCACATATTCCAATTTACGCTTATTACTGTCAATGTCTTCTAATTCCAATTTCCTCTTTTTGGAACACCTCTCTAAGAAAGGCTTGGAAAGTGGCTCTATTTCTTTAATAGTGTATGGGTACAGTTTATTGGTCCGGCTTCTTAAAACGCAGGGAGTAAGGTTAAGACTTTCCACTAAGCCTAATTCTTCTAAATTGATGTGTTTAGGTATAGTGGAGCAAGGTGTATTTGATTTTGTAAAACATGTGCCCCCAGATTTGATGTAACACTTATGCTTTACACTTATGGCATCAGGAAACTCCTCTATTACCTCCACATAGTTAGTTGGTAAACAGTTAAAGCTAAATGCAGATAGAGCATACTTTATTAACTTTTCCTTTTGTGTACTATCTTTTGGCAGTTTTAGTTGTACTCCAGTTATCTTCTTCGTATTACTATTACCCCAATATGCGTATTGTAATAAATCGTTAAACACTAAACAACAACTGTTTTGTAATTGATTGGCAACTTTCACCCACATCTTATGCAGAGGTACAGCATAGAATGGAGCATTTTGAAAGTACCGTTTGTTGTCTTCTATTAGACTTAAACAATCTCTTAAAGGTTCAAACCCTTTACCAAAACCTCTACAATAGTTATAGATTGTTGCCTCTAACCTTGTTATTCCATTCTCTCTAGCTAGTTTAGACGAGAACGTTTCTTTTAGTCTCGCATCTGGACAGTTTACAAAGTTTATTATATGGTTTCCTATACTTTTAATTACTCCAGGGCTTGTAATCTGGCATATAAATTTATTATATATTTTTACCCTGCTATTTACATTAAACCATGTTAAACAGTCTTTACTAACATTATCTACAATAACATTATATCCATTCTTGTACGCCCCTTGGTAGCAAAAGTTAAAGTTTTCTATAAGATATTGGCACATTTCCTCTTTATTAAATATTCCAGCCAAATCTAGTGTTATATCGAAATCCATAAGATAGTACATTTCTTTTTCCAGATCTTGCAGTATCTTTGGAAGATCTTCCAACAAATCCTTAATTTTAACATTTGCAAGCTCTATTTTATAGGGAATTGCTATAGGATCATCATACTTTTGTTTAATTTGGTCAATATCTTTCTTTATTATTTGTAACACACCCTCGCTTTGGACCCCAGAGGACCTCTCCAAGGAGAATGGTAGTTTGGCCACAACACCATGTCGAGCTAAAGAGAACTTTTTAAATATTCCTCGCAAGTAGCTATTAAACGAGCCACACATTTCCTTCTTAACTTTAAATTTATTCCGAACGTCCCCATCACAATCCGTAACATTGGTTATCTTAACTAACATTATGTTATCACAAAACGCATCCGTTATAGATGTTAAGTTATTTAATTTTGGTTCGCCCTCGCAATAGTTTATATTACCTATGTCTGTAAGAAGGTTATTATTACGTAGATTTTCTAATAAAAACCATATACCGAATCTTTCGTTAGTAGGTTTAATACAATTTCCCAATAAATGGCTAACAGAGTACATTTCTTTTATGCAAAAAAAGTAGCGGAAACATGTAAACAGGACAGATTACACTATAGACATATAGAGGTTGTAAATATATGGATATTGTATATAAACATAGGCGAGCGGTAAGTGTAACATGTAAGTGGACACCCATATGCAAATATGGAATACCCACTATTAATATAATTCCAAATTCGACTAAATAAGTTTATAGTCTCAATATAATTAACATATTAACATTAGTACCCAAATTGTCGAAATTCGATAAGTCTATTCTTAGTCCTTGTATTAGGTTTTGTACTATTAAACCCTACATTCTTATCCTGTGCAGTAGAGTAATATATGTATTTAATACAGATACGCACATTCTACAAGACCTGTACATCTGTTGTATAAGCAGCAGAATAGACGTCTCATTGTGTTGTTGTAAAACATAAATGTAAATTGTGCTGGATACAACCGGCCAGATATTAGACAGGAAATGTGTTGGAAGTGTATTGCCAAATAGTAAGACAAACACCACATAGTGCAGCATGTAATCAATCCATTACTATTTAGACAAATGTATAAGGTCAGTATTGGTACAACATCCGATATATTAGCGAAACCCACAATCAAACTTGGAAAACAAACAGTAAAAAATTAATATTATAGTAACAGAAATAGTAAGAGTATAAGGACATAGTAATATTTAAAGTTTATAAAACAACACAAATGCAGAGACACAATAACACACTCCAACACATTTGGACACAGGCACAGATATTGGTTTACAGCCATTTAACACAACTTTACAGGTTCTGTCAACTGACACAAAAAATAGTTTGTAAATTGTGTAAGAAATATATGTAATATAAACAAATTGTGTTAAATTTACATTATACATTTGTCTAAATAGTAATGGATTGATTACATGCTGCACTATGTGGTGTTTGCCTTACTATTTGGCAATACACTTCCAACACATTTCCTGTCTAATATCTGGCCGGTTGTATCCAGCACAATTTACATTTATGTTTTACAACAACACAATGAGACGTCTATTCTGCTGCTTATACAACAGATGTACAGGTCTTGTAGAATGTGCGTATCTGTATTAAATACATATATTACTCTACTGCACAGGATAAGAATGTAGGGTTTAATAGTACAAAACCTAATACAAGGACTAAGAATAGACTTATCGAATTTCGACAATTTGGGTACTAATGTTAATATGTTAATTATATTGAGACTATAAACTTATTTAGTCGAATTTGGAATTATATTAATAGTGGGTATTCCATATTTGCATATGGGTGTCCACTTACATGTTACACTTACCGCTCGCCTATGTTTATATACAATATCCATATATTTACAACCTCTATATGTCTAAAGTGTAATCTGTCCTGTTTACATGTTTCCGCTACTTTTTTTTTGCATAAAAGAAATGTACTCTGTTAGCCATTTATTGGGAAATTGTATTAAACCTACTAACGAAAGATTCGGTATATGGTTTTTATTAGAAAATCTACGTAATAATAACCTTCTTACAGACATAGGTAATATAAACTATTGCGAGGGCGAACCAAAATTAAATAACTTAACATCTATAACGGATGCGTTTTGTGATAACATAATGTTAGTTAAGATAACCAATGTTACGGATTGTGATGGGGACGTTCGGAATAAATTTAAAGTTAAGAAGGAAATGTGTGGCTCGTTTAATAGCTACTTGCGAGGAATATTTAAAAAGTTCTCTTTAGCTCGACATGGTGTTGTGGCCAAACTACCATTCTCCTTGGAGAGGTCCTCTGGGGTCCAAAGCGAGGGTGTGTTACAAATAATAAAGAAAGATATTGACCAAATTAAACAAAAGTATGATGATCCTATAGCAGTTCCCTATAAAATAGAGCTTGCAAATGTTAAAATTAAGGATTTGTTGGAAGATCTTCCAAAGATACTGCAAGATCTGGAAAAAGAAATGTACTATCTTATGGATTTCGATATAACACTAGATTTGGCTGGAATATTTAATAAAGAGGAAATGTGCCAATATCTTATAGAAAACTTTAACTTTTGCTACCAAGGGGCGTACAAGAATGGATATAATGTTATTGTAGATAATGTTAGTAAATACTGTTTAACATGGTTTAATGTAAATAGCAGGGTAAAAATATATAATAAATTTATATGCCAGATTACAAGCCCTGGAGTAATTAAAAGTATAGGAAACCATATAATAAACTTTGTAAACTGTCCAGATGCGAGACTAAAAGAAACGTTCTCGTCTAAACTAGCTAGAGAGAATGGAATAACAAGGTTAGAGGCAACAATCTATAACTATTGTAGAGGTTTTGGTAAAGGGTTTGAACCTTTAAGAGATTGTTTAAGTCTAATAGAAGACAACAAACGGTACTTTCAAAATGCTCCATTCTATGCTGTACCTCTGCATAAGATGTGGGTGAAAGTTGCCAATCAATTACAAAACAGTTGTTGTTTAGTGTTTAACGATTTATTACAATACGCATATTGGGGTAATAGTAATACGAAGAAGATAACTGGAGTACAACTAAAACTGCCAAAAGATAGTACACAAAGGGAAAAGTTAATAAAGTATGCTCTATCTGCATTTAGCTTTAACTGTTTACCAACTAACTATGTGGAGGTAATAGAGGAGTTTCCTGATGCCATAAGTGTAAAGCATAAGTGTTACATCAAATCTGGGGGCACATGTTTTACAAAATCAAATACACCTTGCTCCACTATACCTAAACACATCAATTTAGAAGAATTAGGCTTAGTGGAAAGTCTTAACCTTACTCCCTGCGTTTTAAGAAGCCGGACCAATAAACTGTACCCATACACTATTAAAGAAATAGAGCCACTTTCCAAGCCTTTCTTAGAGAGGTGTTCCAAAAAGAGGAAATTGGAATTAGAAGACATTGACAGTAATAAGCGTAAATTGGAATATGTGGAAAATACTGTTGCAGAGGAATACAAAGCACAGTTGGCTAAAGAACAAGAAAGAAGGGAAAGAGAGGATAAATTAAAAGATTACTTCCTGCGACGTTGGGAGGGTCTAGAGCATTATGGACATTATATAGTGTATGCGTTTGTAGTAAACAACAAGTTTGTGGGAGTGTTGGCAGAAAAGGATGGAGGGAGGGGTGTATACTATGTTAAAGGTGTCTGTAAAACTGTATTTATAGAGATAAATAAGAATAGGCAAGGTTATAGCGTGTTGCCATACAGTGGTGATTTGGATATTATTTATCTACCTACCAACGAGCCACTTGCAAGCTTTAACACTAACGGAACCGCAACATTTTATGGCAATTCCTTTCCAAAAATAGAAAACCTAAGTTTCCGTAACAATGAGTGGGATGATGTTGGACAAGAAGACATAGAGATGCAAGATATTAAAGGCAATGTTAAATTTAAAGAATGTAGTAGACTGGAGAATTTGGAATATGGTGCGGAATTATTAATAGGCGCTATTAAACAAGTCCAACATAGGGGTAGAAAAAGATATATTGTACAGTTTGAAAATATTCGTAACCTTTATGTCTCCAACCACTGGCTGGAAAGGGAGCTAGAATGTGGGAAGTTTGATTTTAACTGCAAAATTAAAATTAAGTTGGATAAAATAAAGACTACTCCAAACAAGCACAAAGAAAGATTAGTGTTTTGTGTTTAGTTGTTTTGGGGTTTAAAAATTTATTTTTTGCTATCGCATTGGCTATCCAAAATTTAGGCAGTTCTGACCATAATTGTGGATATATATTACTTATCAGCTGGATGTATATAATAAGCTTGTATTTATTTTTTTTAATCCAACCGTAATAGTGAATTTGGAAATGGGGTATTTACTTATGCAATGGCCAGTAATATATTGCAGTCATATCCAAAGTTTGGTTACGACAAAACAGCACTAAAAGAGAAAAAATATACGGTAAATTTAGATATAAGGGGATATAACAAGTCGAAAAGTAAATAAAGGAGTTATTCGTAGTAATTTACAAAATATAGTTTTGTAAAAACACAAATACCAATATTAGTTTTTAGGTTGCGGCAAAACAAACAACACATCAACTGTATTATAGGTGGAAATAATATTGTAATTTTAGATATAATAGTTGGTGGCTATAACATATCCAAAAATAAATCAGACAATAAATGCTTAGGACAATATCCAAAGTGTAGGCAAATCGGACAATAAACAGCAAAGTCAGTTTTGGGATTACAGCAAAATAAACAAACAAAAAAGACAAAATACTGTATTATAGGGGGTAATGGAACGTGTGGTAGTGTGGTCTTGTTACCTATATAAGAGCTATAACATATCCGAAAATAAATCAGACAGTAAATAAAGAAGTTTGAAATTGTTAGTATATTTTTCAAAATATTTTTTAAATTTGACCATTATAGTTAATTTGTCAAATGTGGATGGTGTTTACATATACACTAGCCTAGAATAATGACATATATAAATTTTAAACAAATCAGACCATAAATAAAGAAGTTTCCAATTGGCAGTATTTTTCCAAATTTTTTAAAATTTAACCGCAATATTTGTAAAATGTGGATGGTGCATATACACTAGCCTACAACAATAACATATCCAAATTTTAAACAAATCGGACAGTAAATAAAGAAGTTGGCAATTGGCAGTATTTTTCAAAAATATTTTTTAATTTGACTGTAATAGTGAATTTGGGAAATGTAAGGCTAATTTATTAAAACACTTGCCTATAACAATAACATATCTAAATTTTAAACAAATCGGACAGTAAATAAAGAAGTTGGCAATTGGCAGTATTTTTCAAAAATATTTTTTAATTTGACCGTAATAGTGAATTTGGGAAATGTAAGTGGAATTTATTAAAACACTTGCCTAGGACAATAACATATCTAAATTTTAAACAAATCGGACAGTAAATAAAGAAGTTGGCAATTGGCAGTATTTTTCAAAAATATTTTTTAATTTGAGCGTAATAGTGAATTTGGGATATGTAAGTGGAATTTATTAAAACACTTGCCTAGGTCAATAACGTATCCAAATTTTAAACAAATCGGGCAGTAAATAAACAAGTTGGCAATTGGCAGTATTTTTCAAAGATATTTTTTAATTTGACCGTAATAGTGAATTTGGGATATGTAAGTGGAATTTATTAAAACACTTGCCTAGGTCAATAGCATATCCAAATTGAAAACAAATCGGACATTTAATAAAGAAGGTGGCAATTGGCAGTATTTTTCAAAAATATTTTTTAATTTGACCGTTATAGTGAATTTGGGAAATGTAAGTGTAATTTATTAAAACACTTGCCTAGGACAATAACATATCCAAATTGCAGACAAATCGGACTATAAACACTAAAGATAGTTTTTTAGCTTGAATTTGAAAATTAATTTTAAAAAGTATAGAGGAGGGATGGGGACAATATATTTAATATAGGCAAGGGTTGGGTATTAATATGGGCCAACAAGGAAACTTGTGGCTTATTAGTATAGGCGGGATCGGGTGTCGGTCCAAAAACTGATCCCCATAAGAATAACATGGGGAAAAAGCGCCGATTGTGGCGCCTCCCCGGTAATTCACATCTACTCCTTATAATGCGCAAAATTGTATTCCCAGCTTTGCAAGTAAATGAAACCAGGAGTATCAGAACAGCCAAAAATCAATGTTTTCAGATTTCAATCAAAATTGGACAAATGTATGTTTTTACTCTGATTTTGAGTTTTAAAAGTTTTTATGTGGAAATTCACTTCCCTCACGTCAGCGTGCTGCGTGCGAACCCGTTTTTTTTTTAAGAGTTATCGAAATTATGTAATATAAATCATTTGTACCTATAAGAGATTATGAAAATATAGGTATTACCTGAGTATTTTTAATGGTTTTCCTATAAATTATAATCCAAAGAGTGTGTTATTCGTTGCAATTAGATTGTTTTCATAGTACTGTAATAGTTTTTTTGCAATCTTTGTATAATTCAAATACCCATCGAGATAGGTATTACGTAGTGTGTACCTATTGTGATTGATCTTGTAAGTTACAAATGTACCATTCATTTTAAAATTGATTCTATAAGTTAATTATGTTTTTTTATAATAAAGCAGTTAAGCGTTTTGATTGTGTTGAGATGGTACAGGATGACCATAGACAAAGAAACAACATTTTAAACTGTCTAATGTTAAACTTTGATAACATAAAACGTTTTCCCGAAAGTATTTCACTTAATTTTTAACATTGATAAGGGAAACGACCGCCGGTAGTTCTGCATTGCGTGTTGGCCTACCTCAGGAGTTTTGTACAGTTCCTTCAGCATTACTTTGACTTGCTAACCCCCGGCTCTGTTCAAAACGTTCTTTATTACTCTGATTTACTTTACATGGTGCTGATTAATATTTTTACATTTTTACAACTTCACCAATCCATTGAACCTTAAAGTAATACAATTTGCATTACAAGTTAAAACTGTTCATGATATTTTTGGATTAACCAATGTATGCAAATTGTAATATTATAATGCACATATATAAAGTATATTTTACTTTATTATATTACATTTGTATATAGACAAGGTTTTACATACTGACAACCCTAAACAAGTGAACGGATATTTTACTTTAGACGTACCTCTTACAGACAGTTTCATAATATCATATTTCATTGTAAAATGTTCAATACAAATAATCGTTCAGATTAACACTATCTAACTAAAGCGATGTTTTTATACACTGCAATAAATGTCAAATAAGAACAACACTTACCGTCATAATAAGTAGTATTTTATTAAATAAATATTATTTATTTAATTAAACCTCTTAATAACACAGAGAAAACCTGTCCGTAATTTGTATTAAGTTATATTAAACGTGCTTCAGGCACATTGCAGGGTAAAGATAATTAGGATTATTAACCTTGTGTTTACTGACAAATTTTATATCCACCATTAATTCAGGGATCAAACCCTTGAATTGGAAAAGAGAAAAAAATACTATTAACTATCAATTTATCGAGTTAAAGGAAAGTTTGTTTTATTCTTTAACTGTTTTTCATTGGCATTGTACTACTACTAAACTACATTTGAATATTTATGATTGTAAACGTGAAATTTCCTTCTTTAAAATCTCTTCATGCAGCTATGTAGTGAATATTTTCTCCAATTGTGTAAAAAGGAGTTTGGCTAAATAATCGATGTCTGATATTTTAAATTTAATTTTAATAGAATCAATCAATAATTTATGCATACAGAATAGTTTAAAGATGTCATGATAAAAAGGCTGATATTCTTAACATTTATTTTAAATGCTATTTTCATGGGTTAGGGATATAACTATAGTAGTAATATTTAAACTTAAAAAAATTTAACTATAAACAATAAAACATAACAAATGGCCACAAATAGTAATGCCATCTCAAAAAGTACAGCAGTCTTTTTATTTTTTATTGTGAAATATCTGGAATACGAATGGTAAGGTTAAGTAATTGACTGCTACATCAGAGCCTGACTTGTAAATTTTCAACAAATCGTGTTTACAGCGGTTTACATATCAGTTGTGATTTCGACAAAAGGTAAATTATTTAAACAAATAAGTTAGAAATGTATTTAGTCAGTAATAGTTGTAAAGTTTTAGCGAATTTCCCCTATAGGGAAGAAGCTATTACCGTAGGTCTCATGGTAAGACTTAAGCCTGAGACCATGATAACTTTTTGTTTTGAGGTCCCCAGATGCCAAAAACACTATTCGTTCAAATTTATATATATGTATATATATATATATATATATATGTATATATATATATATATATATATATATATATATATATATATATATATGTGTGTCCGTTAACACGATAACTTGAGTAAAAAACGTCCTATTTTGATGAAATTTGGCTCAAATGTGTAAAATGACATTCATGGCTTTAAGTTCGAAAACCAGAAAAATCAGACCATGGGAAGGGGGGTTTATGGGGGTTTTAAATTTTCCAAAAATCAGTTTTTTGCATTTTTCACCCTACAATTAAAAAAAAATTAATTTTGGTTTTGACCATGTTATAGAGCTTAAAAAAACAAATAATTTTGTATTTTGAATTATTAACCTAGGTTAAGTGGTTGCGGAGAAAATAAAAAAAAAACCTGCTCATAAAATCTCCCATGTTAATCTTATGGGAAAAAGGTTTTTGGCTTTTCCTCAGTTTATTTTAATGTAAACTTCACATTTGCTTTTACCAATCTGTTCAGTTCCTTAAAACAATCGTTTTGGTGTTTAAATTGTGATTCTACGCCCAACAGTTGCAGAGATATTCGAAGTGGTAAACACAGTACGTTGTCCAATGTTATCCTTATGGAGAATAAATAAAATGTGATATCTTAATTATTTATTAATGTATGTTGATGAAACTTGGTATGTGGCTTCAAGTAGTGCTGGTATATTGATATTTGCACAAAAAATTGATTTTTTGTTGATTATTCCCGTAGCAGCAAACCTGCGTACTCAGCCCCCATGTTATTCTTATGGAGAATAAGTAAAATGTACTGGCTCCCTTAATTATGAACATAAATTAATAAAACTTGGTATGTAGCTTCACTTGGTTGAGTTATATTGATAATTATATAAAAACCCATTTTTCTGTTCCTTGTTGCAGCAAACCTGCTTTCTCAGCCCCCATGTTATTCTTATAGAGAATAACTAGAATGTCATGTATCGCTTATTTATGATTGAATATCGATGAAACTTAGTATGTGGCTTCACCTAGTTAAATTCTATTTATATTTGCATAAAAACCAATTGTTTCTGTTCCTTGTTTCAGCAAACCTACATACTCATTACCAATGTTATTCTTATGGAGAATAATTAAAATCGCTTATATGTGAATATATTTTTATGAAACTTGGTTTGCGGCTTTATGTGGAATTCAGACAAATATTATGCATTGGAAATTCGCTGATTCCGCAGGTTTGCTGCGACGGGGGTATTTTTTATTATACTAGTTTGTTTTTGATAACTGTTACAGACACATATTTTGTGTTTCAAGCAAAAATATTACGATTATTATATATTTTTTTAATTTGAAATTAACCCCCTAAATGGAAAACCAGGCCATCATTTCGTTCATTATAACTGTCACGTAATATTACTAAGGTTCGTACTGACAAACAGGCCAAGAACCATCAACGTTAACGCATCAATATAGCATCCTCCTAAAAAAAATTGTATGATCTAATTAAAATGTCATAAATATTGTCTGAGGGGAACATGTTGTGGAGAATTATTCCCCCTATGCCTTATCAATTAAAGCGTATATTTATCTGAGTAGATAAATATCCTTTAGTTGATTTTCTTTATTTCTGATGTGATAAATCTAAAATAATTTAAAACACATTCTCCAAGTACAATTATTGCATACAAATAACTATCCCAAGTGCTTTTGATTTTGAGGTCGTAAACTTAAATAAAATAAAGTAGTATGTAATTAATAATGCATTTTGCTAAATAATATCAATGACTTATTAAAATATAACTTCACATAAAAATACTTCAGGTTTGATCAAGTAAACAACAGATCCTGATCAGGTTTATTGGAAATTGCCTCTAAATCTTTTTTAATTCAACCACAACAGACTTTATAAATAACCGAGTAGAATTTATTGATAACTTAAAAGTCCAAATTCCAGGACAGTTCTTTAATACAAAGTTTTAAAACGAGCAGATATCAAGCAACATATTAAGTAACGTTGGCGTATTTATAGTAACCAGTCATTGTAATGAGTTTTGACACAATTTTATCAACTCAATCAGGCATGATCAGGCCATTTTTCCAGATTTAATCAGCTTGAATAAAACATTTCAGTTTGGGACATTTACATAACTACTTATTTAATTTAGCAATTATTTTTATAAAAAACATACTGTTTTTATAAAAACCCTAAGACTTGTTGATTTATTCATGTTTTTTCACTTGTTATTAGGCAACGTCGCAGAGCTATTTTTTACTAGGATTGTAGTATATCATTAGCAAAATGCAAACATAACCTATTATGTCATACGGCTGTATAAATAACTCATGATAATCATAAAGCGAATGCATACGTTATAGTTCTCAGAATCTGCTTATATGCAAATTAAATAAAAATTAATTATAATTTAAAGTAAATTACAGTAATACATCAAACTAACATCAAATTGTTAGTAATTAAAAGTTCAGTTCTCTACGATCAAATGTATTTTTCTTTTACGAAAACCCTATAAACGTGAGTTGAAGAACGAAAGATTCACTAATTATTTAAATAACATGTTTTGGTATATATATTTTATTAATGTTGTTTGATTATATAAACCAGTGTTTAATTCCAGGAAATGCACTTACCACACGTACCATCTAACAATCGATTTCCTTGTAATCATTATTCGGTGTTTAAAACCCTTAGCTAGCATACTGTTCTTATACTTAGAAATATTTCAAAGTGCGACCCACATAGCAAAAGGTTTGTTTGTTTATTGTCCACATACCCAGAGAATGTACAACCCCGCAGTGTATAGGACGGCCGCCAACTGTGCCGCTCGGAGCTGGGAAACCTGCATATGACTACAACTAGCAACTCACATGGCGGGAAGGTTTGTTTGTTTATTGTCCACACACCAAGAGAATGTACAACCCCGCAGTGTATAGGACGGCCGCCAACTGTGCCGCTCGGAGCTGGGAAACCTGCATATGACTACAACTAGCAACTCACATGGCGGGAAGGTTTGTTTGTTTATTGTCCACACACCAAGAGAATGTACAACCCCGCAGTGTATAGGACGGCCGCCAACTGTGCCGCTCGGAGCTGGGAAACCTGCATATGACTAGAACTAGCAACTCACATGGCGGGAAGGTTTGTTTGTTTATTGTCCACACACCAAGAGAATGTACGATCCCGCAGTGTATAGGACGGCCACCAACTGAGCCGTTCGGAGCTGGGAAACCTGCATATGACTGCAACTAGCAACTCACATGGCGGGAAAGTTTGTTTGTTTATTGTCCACACACCCAGAGAATGTACAACCCCGCAGTGTATAGGACGGCCGCCAACTGAGCCGCTCGGAGCTGGGAAACCTGAATATGACTACAACTAGAAACTCACATGGCGGGAAGGTTTGTTTGTTTATTGTCCACACACCCAGAGAATGTACAACCCCGCAGTGTATAGGACGGCCGCCAACTGTGCCGCTCGAAGCTGGGAAACCTGCATATGACTACAACTAGCAACTCACATGGCGGGAAGGTTTGTTTGTTTATTGTCCACACACCCAGAAATGTACAACCCCGCAGTGTATAGGACGACCGCCAACTGAGCCGCTCGGAGCTGGGAAACCTGCATATGACTGCAACTAGCAACTCACATGGCGGGAAGGTTTGTTTGTTTATTGTCCACACACCCAGAGAATGTACAGCCCCGCAGTGTATAGGATGGCCGCCAACTGAGCCGCTCGGAGCTGGGAAACCTGCATATGACTACAGCTAGTGACTTTAACTGTAATGTTAAAGGGTTTTAAGAACTATCATAAAATGTATTCCTAGTATTTTGAAAAGAATCCTTCAATATATTTATGAAAACTAATAACACGTATATCCGTCTAAAATACGAAAATCGGATGGAAATATTCTCTAAGCTGCTGAGTATAGAGTTTTGGAAACCAATAAATGAAGCTTGTCAACATTATTTAGTTTAGCTAGTTCTGTGAAAATATCCACTTTACATAATGTTAGCCAAAGTGTAATCGATTAATATATTCTCCTCTTATAATAGGGTAGTAGATACTGTGAAAACACACAACTCTCAAAGTTCTAATTGGGTTCGTCTATCCCTAAAGTTTATAGCTGACAGAGCTTTCCCTGCACTTGTTTGGTTAGTGTTTAGTAGTAGTTGTATTTGTGTCGTCAATCTCAGTACGAAAACCTAATAATAATACTAACTAAATAGCTAATAACTAAATAGTAATCAACATTTAAAAACTTTCCAATTATGCCACAGTTGGAGTGTTTTCCGTGCGGCGTATTTATTTAAAATATATTTAAGTTTTTAAAGGCATTTATTAATTTTTTTAAAAAGGAAATCTTTTCTAAGGACTCCTCTACCATCGTCAACAACTCTAACCCTTGGACTATCGAGGTGCCCAAAATCGTCCTTTTGTCCTTATAATTCTTGGTAGTGTTATAACTATCATAAAAATACCTATTACCTATTATACCTATTATAAAAATAGCTCTATTGCCCATTGTTGAATACCTGCTGAGCATTATTTTTTACTTAAATTGATTCACCATATATTAATAAATATTATTGACTGTGTCAAAGACCGCATGAAAGCGTCTATACAATATTTATCCTACGAGAACCAAGCCTAAAACGTACATCTTCAATTTTAATTTAAAAGTTTATGTTTATTTTAATTTCTGAGACTAATATATTTTCTTATCAATAGGTTGAGTTATCTAAATAACCGTTGAAGTGTTGTTCTCACGCGTTGCTGGTTTTGGGCGACCAGCTCCAACCCAGCTGAACGGTCACTAAAGAGCTAGTTGTAAAAATGTCACTCCAAAGTGTAAAAACATCTAACTACATATAAACAAATGAACGTATGTATACCGACAGCAGTCTTATCACAAAAATAAGCTTACACCTTTAATAGATATCTATAGTATGTCATTAATTGTTCATCATGTTTATTGACGATATAACAAATCGAATCATTAATACCAATTATTTCCAATATTTTTAACTTATTTAAGTGGTTAACATCATCCAACCGCCAGTTTCATCTTAAAACTGAAATGCAAGAGAGGATATTGGATAATAATGATTGTAAATGAATTGTTGGCAAGCCATATACAATTACCGAACGCGGTAGCTCAGAAGTAAAGTGCCTGACTAGCAAGTCAGAAGTGGCTGGTTCGATCCCGGTCTCGGCCGACTCCTGTGAGATCATGAGCGGTAACCTATGGCTTGCTTACGGGACTAATGCCGTAACAGTACCTCGCTGTCTTTAGTTCACCACACAGGTTAATAGCCTATGGTGACGGGCAGTTGAGGTTTTTAAACAAAAACAAAAATACCTGGATTTAATGGACTTATTTATGTTGTAAATCCATAAATAATATGTTTTAAAGTCCTTTATTAACATTACAAATAACATTCTTTTTGATATATGTTATTCATTTAGTGAGATATCATTATTTTATAAGATAGGTTATAAATTAAAGTTGAACTAAACGTAATACATTAATTCATAACGTCTAACAATCTATTATTTATACAATATTTACTTAGATAAAAAAACCTTCACTAACTACAGATTTATTTTTTCAATGCTCTCAACCCAAAATTATTTAAACATGCGACCCACATAGCAAAAGATTTTTTTGTTTATTGTCCACACACCCAGAGAATGTACAACCCCGCAGTGTATAGGACGGCCGCCAACTGTGCCGCTCGGAGCTGGGAAACCTGCATATGACTACAACTAGCTACTCACATGGCGGAAGGTTTGTTTGTTTATTGTCCACACACCCAGAGAATGTACAACCCCGCAGTGTATAGGGCGGCCGCCAACTGAGCCGCTCGGAGCTTGGAAACCTGCATTTGACTAGAACTAGCAACTCACATGGCGGGAAGGTTTGTTTGTTTATTGTCCACACACCCAGAGAATGTACAACCCCGCAGTGTATAGGACGGCCGCCAACTGTGCCGCTCGGAGCTGGGAAACCTGCATATGACTACAGCTAGCAACTCACATGGCGGGAAGGTTTGTTTGTTTATTGTCCACACACCCAGAGAATGTACAGCCCCGCAGTGTATAGGATGGCCGCCAACTGAGCCGCTCGAAGCTGGGAAACCTGCATATGACTGCAACTAGCAACTCACATGGCGGGAAGGTTTGTTTGTTTATTGTCCACACACCCAGAGAATGTACAGCCCCGCAGTGTATAGGATGGCCGCCAACTGAGCCGCTCGAAGCTGGGAAACCTGCATATGACTGCAACTAGCAACTCACATGGCGGGAAGGTTTTTTTTGTTTATTGTCCACACACCAAGAGAATGTACAACCCCGCAGTGTATAGGACGGCCGCCAACTGTGCCGCTCGGAGCTGGGAATCCTGCATGTGACTACAACTAGCAACTCACATGGCGGGAAGGTTTGTTTGTTTATTGTCCACACACCAAGAGAATGTACAACCCCGCAGTGTATAGGACGGCCGCCAACTGAGCCGCTCGGAGCTGGGAAACCTGCATATGACTAGAACTAGCAACTCACATGGCGGGAAGGTTTGTTTGTTTATTGTCCACACACCAAGAGAATGTACAACCCCGCAGTGTATAGGACGGCCGCCAACTGTGCCGCTCGGAGCTGGGAAACCTGCATATGACTAGAACTAGCAACTCACATGGCGGGAAGGTTTGTTTGTTTATTGTCCACACACCAAGAGAATGTACGATCCCGCAGTGTATAGGACGGCCGCCAACTGATCCGCTCGGAGCTGGGAAACCTGCATATGACTGCAACTAGCAACTCACATGGCGGGAAGGTTTGTTTGTTTATTGTCCACACACCCAGAGAATGTACAACCCCGCAGTGTATAGGACGGCCGCCAACTGAGCCGCTCGGAGCTGGGAAACCTGCATATGACTACAACTAGCAACTCACATGGCGGGAAGGTTTGTTTGTTTATTGTCCACACACCCAGAGAATGTACAACCCCGCAGTGTATAGGACGGCCACCAACTGTGCCGCTCGAAGCTGGGAAACCTTCATATGACTACAACTAGCAACTCACATGGCGGGAAGGTTTGTTTGTTTATTGTCCACACACCCGGAAATGTACAACCCCGCAGTGTATAGGACGGCCGCCAACTGAGCCGCTCGGAGCTGGGAAACCTGCATATGACTGCAACTAGCAACTTACATGGCGGGAAGGTTTGTTTGTTTATTGTCCACACACCCAGAGAATGTACAGCCCCGCAGTGTATAGGATGGCCGCCAACTGAGCCGCCCGGAGCTGGGAAACCTGCATATGACTACAGCTAGCGACTTTAACTGTAATGTTAAAGGGTTTTAAGAACTATCATAAAATGTATTCCTAGTATTTTGAAAAGAATCCTTCAATATATTTATGAAAACTAATAACACGTATATCCGTCTAAAATACGAAAATCGGATGGAAATATTCTCTAAGCTGCTGAGTATAGAGTTTTTGATACCAATAAATGAAGCTTGTCATCATTATTTAGTTTAGCTAGTTCTGTGAAAATATCCACTTTACATAATGTTAGCCAAAGTGTAATCGATTAATATATTCTCCTCTTATAATAGGGTAGTAGATACTGTGAAAACACACAACTCTCAAAGTTCTAATTGGGTTCGTCTATCCCTAAAGTTTATAGCTGACAGAGCTTTCCCTGCACTTGTTTGGTTAGTGTTTAGTAGTAGTTGTATTTGTGTCGTCAATCTCAGTACGAAAACCTAATAATAATACTAACTAAATAGCTAATAACTAAATAGTAATCAACATTTAAAAACTTTCCAATTATGCCACAGTTGGAGTGTTTTCCGTGCGGCGTATTTATTTAAAATATATTTAAGTTTTTAAAGGCATTTATTAATTTTTTTAAAAAGGAAATCTTTTCTAAGGACTCCTCTACCATCGTCAACAACTCTAACCCTTGGACTATCGAGGTGCCCAAAATCGTCCTTTTGTCCTTATAATTCTTGGTAGTGTTATAACTATCATAAAAATACCTATTACCTATTATACCTATTATAAAAATAGCTCTATTGCCCATTGTTGAATACCTGCTGAGCATTATTTTTTACTTAAATTGATTCACCATATATTAATAAATATTATTGACTGTGTCAAAGACCGCATGAAAGCGTCTATACAATATTTATCCTACGAGAACCAAGCCTAAAACGTACATCTTCAATTTTAATTTAAAAGTTTATGTTTATTTTAATTTCTGAGACTAATATATTTTCTTATCAATAGGTTGAGTTATCTAAATAACCGTTGAAGTGTTGTTCTCACGCGTTGCTGGTTTTGGGCGACCAGCTCCAACCCAGCTGAACGGTCACTAAAGAGCTAGTTGTAAAAATGTCACTCCAAAGTGTAAAAACATCTAACTACATATAAACAAATGAACGTATGTATACCGACAGCAGTCTTATCACAAAAATAAGCTTACACCTTTAATAGATATCTATAGTATGTCATTAATTGTTCATCATGTTTATTGACGATATAACAAATCGAATCATTAATACCAATTATTTCCAATATTTTTAACTTATTTAAGTGGTTAACATCATCCAACCGCCAGTTTCATCTTAAAACTGAAATGCAAGAGAGGATATTGGATAATAATGATTGTAAATGAATTGTTGGCAAGCCATATACAATTACCGAACGCGGTAGCTCAGAAGTAAAGTGCCTGACTAGCAAGTCAGAAGTGGCTGGTTCGATCCCGGTCTCGGCCGACTCCTGTGAGATCATGAGCGGTAACCTATGGCTTGCTTACGGGACTAATGCCGTAACAGTACCTCGCTGTCTTTAGTTCACCACACAGGTTAATAGCCTATGGTGACGGGCAGTTGAGGTTTTTAAACAAAAACAAAAATACCTGGATTTAATGGACTTATTTATGTTGTAAATCCATAAATAATATGTTTTAAAGTCCTTTATTAACATTACAAATAACATTCTTTTTGATATATGTTATTCATTTAGTGAGATATCATTATTTTATAAGATAGGTTATAAATTAAAGTTGAACTAAACGTAATACATTAATTCATAACGTCTAACAATCTATTATTTATACAATATTTACTTAGATAAAAAAACCTTCACTAACTACAGATTTATTTTTTCAATGCTCTCAACCCAAAATTATTTAAACATGCGACCCACATAGCAAAAGATTTTTTTGTTTATTGTCCACACACCCAGAGAATGTACAACCCCGCAGTGTATAGGACGGCCGCCAACTGTGCCGCTCGGAGCTGGGAAACCTGCATATGACTACAACTAGCTACTCACATGGCGGAAGGTTTGTTTGTTTATTGTCCACACACCCAGAGAATGTACAACCCCGCAGTGTATAGGGCGGCCGCCAACTGAGCCGCTCGGAGCTTGGAAACCTGCATTTGACTAGAACTAGCAACTCACATGGCGGGAAGGTTTGTTTGTTTATTGTCCACACACCCAGAGAATGTACAGCCCCGCAGTGTATAGGATGGCCGCCAACTGAGCCGCTCGAAGCTGGGAAACCTGCATATGACTGCAACTAGCAACTCACATGGCGGGAAGGTTTGTTTGTTTATTGTCCACACACCCAGAGAATGTACAGCCCCGCAGTGTATAGGATGGCCGCCAACTGAGCCGCTCGAAGCTGGGAAACCTGCATATGACTGCAACTAGCAACTCACATGGCGGGAAGGTTTTTTTTGTTTATTGTCCACACACCAAGAGAATGTACAACCCCGCAGTGTATAGGACGGCCGCCAACTGTGCCGCTCGGAGCTGGGAATCCTGCATGTGACTACAACTAGCAACTCACATGGCGGGAAGGTTTGATTGTTTATTGTCCACACACCAAGAGAATGTACAACCCCGCAGTGTATAGGACGGCCGCCAACTGAGCCGCTCGGAGCTGGGAAACCTGCATATGACTAGAACTAGCAACTCACATGGCGGGAAGGTTTGTTTGTTTATTGTCCACACACCAAGAGAATGTACAACCCCGCAGTGTATAGGACGGCCGCCAACTGTGCCGCTCGGAGCTGGGAAACCTGCATATGACTAGAACTAGCAACTCACATGGCGGGAAGGTTTGTTTGTTTATTGTCCACACACCAAGAGAATGTACGATCCCGCAGTGTATAGGACGGCCGCCAACTGATCCGCTCGGAGCTGGGAAACCTGCATATGACTGCAACTAGCAACTCACATGGCGGGAAGGTTTGTTTGTTTATTGTCCACACACCCAGAGAATGTACAACCCCGCAGTGTATAGGACGGCCGCCAACTGAGCCGCTCGGAGCTGGGAAACCTGCATATGACTACAACTAGCAACTCACATGGCGGGAAGGTTTGTTTGTTTATTGTCCACACACCCAGAGAATGTACAACCCCGCAGTGTATAGGACGGCCACCAACTGTGCCGCTCGAAGCTGGGAAACCTTCATATGACTACAACTAGCAACTCACATGGCGGGAAGGTTTGTTTGTTTATTGTCCACACACCCGGAAATGTACAACCCCGCAGTGTATAGGACGGCCGCCAACTGAGCCGCTCGGAGCTGGGAAACCTGCATATGACTGCAACTAGCAACTTACATGGCGGGAAGGTTTGTTTGTTTATTGTCCACACACCCAGAGAATGTACAGCCCCGCAGTGTATAGGATGGCCGCCAACTGAGCCGCCCGGAGCTGGGAAACCTGCATATGACTACAGCTAGCGACTTTAACTGTAATGTTAAAGGGTTTTAAGAACTATCATAAAATGTATTCCTAGTATTTTGAAAAGAATCCTTCAATATATTTATGAAAACTAATAACACGTATATCCGTCTAAAATACGAAAATCGGATGGAAATATTCTCTAAGCTGCTGAGTATAGAGTTTTTGATACCAATAAATGAAGCTTGTCATCATTATTTAGTTTAGCTAGTTCTGTGAAAATATCCACTTTACATAATGTTAGCCAAAGTGTAATCGATTAATATATTCTCCTCTTATAATAGGGTAGTAGATACTGTGAAAACACACAACTCTCAAAGTTCTAATTGGGTTCGTCTATCCCTAAAGTTTATAGCTGACAGAGCTTTCCCTGCACTTGTTTGGTTAGTGTTTAGTAGTAGTTGTATTTGTGTCGTCAATCTCAGTACGAAAACCTAATAATAATACTAACTAAATAGCTAATAACTAAATAGTAATCAACATTTAAAAACTTTCCAATTATGCCACAGTTGGAGTGTGTTCCGTGCGGCGTATTTATTTAAAATATATTTAAGTTTTTAAAGGCATTTATTAATTATTTTAAAAAGGAAATCTTTTCTAAGGACTCCTCTACCATCGTCAACAACTCTAACCCTTGGACTATCGAGGTGCCCAAAATCGTCCTTTTGTCCTTATAATTCTTGGTAGTGTTATAACTATCATAAAAATACCTATTACCTATTATACCTATTATAAAAATAACTCTATTGCCCATTGTTGAATACCTGCTGAGCATTATTTTTTACTTAAATTGATTCACCATATATTAATAAATATTATTGACTGTGTCAAAGACTGCATGAAAGCGTCTATACAATATTTATCCTACGAGAACCAAGCCTAAAACGTACATCTTCAATTTTAATTTAAAAGTTTATGTTTATTTTAATTTCTGAGACTAATATATTTTCTTATCAATAGGTTGAGTTATCTAAATAACCGTTGAAGTGTTGTTCTCACGCGTTGCTGGTTTTGGGCGACCAGCTCCAACCCAGCTGAACGGTCACTAAAGAGCTAGGTGTAAAAATGTCACTCCAAAGTGTAAAAACATCTAACTACATATAAGCAAATGAACGTATGTATACCGACAGCAGTCTTATCACAAAAATAAGCTTACACCTTTAATAGATATATATAGTATGCCATTAATTGTTCATCATGTTTATTGACGATATAACAAATCGAATCATTAATACCAATTATTTCCAATATTTTTAACTTATTTAAGTGGTTAACATCATCCAACCGCCAGTTTCATCTTAAAACTGAAATGCAAGAGAGGATATTGGATAATAATGATTGTAAATGAATTGTTGGCAAGCCATATACAATTACCGAACGCGGTAGCTCAGAAGTAAAGTGCCTGACTAGCAAGTCAGAAGTGGCTGGTTCGATCCCGGTCTCGGCCGACTCCTGTAAGATCATGAGCGGTAACCTATGGCTTGCTTACGGGACTAATGCCGTAACAGTACTTCGCTGTCTTTAGTTCACCACACAGGTTAATAGCCTATGGTGACGGGCAGTTAAGGTTTTTAAACAAAAACAAAAATACCTGGATTTAATGGACTTATTTATGTTGTAAATCCGTAAATAATATGTTTTAAAGTCCTTTATTAACATTACAAATAACATTATTTTTGATATATGCTATTCATTTAGTGAGATATCATTATTTTATAAGATAGGTTATAAATTAAAGTTGAACTAAACGTAATACATTAATTCATAAAGTCTAACAATCTATTATTTATACAATATTTACTTAGATAAAAAAAAACCTTCACTAACTACAGATTTATTTTTTCAATGCTCTCAACCCAAAATTATTTAAACATGCGACCCACATAGCAAAAGGTTTTTTTGTTGATTGTCCACACACCCAGAGAATGTACAACCCCGCAGTGTATAGGACGGCCGCCAACTGTGCCGCTCGGAGCTGGGAAACCTGCATATGACTACAACTAGCTACTCACATGGCGGAAGGTTTGTTTGTTTATTGTCCATACACCCAGAGAATGTACAACCCCGCAATGTATAGGACGGCCGCCAACTGAGCCGCTCGGAGCTTGGAAACCTGCATTTGACTAGAACTAGCAACTCACATGGCGGGAAGGTTTGTTTGTTTATTGTCCACACACCCAGAGAATGTACAACCCCGCAGTGTATAGGACGGCCGCCAACTGTGCCGCTCGAAGCTGGGAAACCTGCATATGACTACAGCTAGCAACTAACATGGCGGGAAGGTTTGTTTTTTTATTGTCCACACACCCAGAGAATGTACAGCCCTACAGTGTATAGGATGGCCACCAACTGAGCCGCTCGAAGCTGAGAAACCTGCATATGACTGCAACTAGCAACTCACATGGCGGGAAGGTTTGTTTGTTTATTGTCCACACACCCAGAGAATGTACAGCCCCGCAGTGTATAGGATGGCCGCCAACTGAGCCGCTCGAAGCTGGGAAACCTGCATATGACTGCAACTAGCAACTCACATGGCGGGAAGGTTTTTTGTGTTTATTGTCCACACACCCAAAGAATGTACAACCCCGCAGTGTATAGGACGGCCGCCAACTGTGCCGCTCGGAGCTGGGAAACCTGCATATGACTACAACTAGCAACTCACATGGCGGGAAGGTTTGTTTGTTTATTGTCCACACACCCAGAGAATGTACAACCCCGCAGTGTATAGGACGGCCGCCAACTGTGCCGCTCGAAGCTGGGAAACCTGCATATGACTGCAACTAGCAACTCACATGGCGGAAAGGTTTTTTTTTGTTTATTGTCCACACACCCAGAGAATGTACAACCCCGCAGTGTATAGGACGGCCGCCAACTGTGCCGCTCGGAGCTGGGAAACCTGCATATGACTACAACTAGCAACTCACATGGCGGGAAGGTTTGTTTGTTTATTGTCCACATACCCAGAGAATGTACAACCTCGCAGTGTATAGGACGGCCGCCAACTGTGCCGCTCGGAGCTGGGAAACCTGCATATGACTACAACTAGCTACTCACATGGCGGAAGGTTTGTTTGTTTATTGTCCACACACCCAGAGAATGTACAACCCCGCAGTGTATAGGACGGCCGCCAACTAAGCCGCTCGGAGCTTGGAAACCTGCATTTGACTAGAACTAGCAACTCACATGGCGGGAAGGTTTGTTTGTTTATTGTCCACACACCCAGAGAATGTACAACCCCGCAGTGTATAGGACGGCCGCCAACTGTGCCGCTCGGAGCTGGGAAACCTGCATATGACTACAACTAGCAACTCACATGGCGGGAAAGTTTGTTGTTTATTGTCCACACACCCAGAGAATGTACAACCCCGCAGTGTATAGGACGGCCGCCAACTGTGCCGCTCGAAGCTGGGAAACCTGCATATGACTGCAACTAGCAACTCACATGGCGGGAAGGATTGTTTGTTTATTGTCCACACACCCAGAGAATGTACAACCGCGCAGTGTATAGGACGGCCACCAACTGTGCCACTCGGAGCTGGGAAACCTGCATATGACTACAACTAGCAACTCACATGGCGGGAAGGTTTGTTTGTTTATTGTCCACACACCCAGAGAATGTACAACCCCGCAGTGTATAGGACGGCCGCCAACTGTGCCGCTCGGAGCTGGGAAACCTGCATATGACTACAACTAGCAACTCACATGGCAGGAAGGTTTGTTTGTTTATTGTCCACACACCCAGAGAATGTACAGCCCCGCAGTGTATAGGATGGCCGCCAACTGAGCCCCTCGAAGCTGGGAAACCTGCATATGACTGCAACTAGCAACTCACATGGCGGGAAGGTTTGTTTGTTTATTGTCCACACACCCAGAGAATGTACAACCCCGCAGTGTTTAGGACGGCCGCCAACTGTGCCGCTCGGAGCTGGGAAACCTGCATATGACTGCAACTAGCAACTCACATGGTGGGAAGGTTTTTTTGTTTATTGTCCACACACCCAGAGAATGTACAACTCCGCAGTGTATAGTATGGCCGCCAACTGTGCCGCTCGGAGCTGGGAAACCTGCATATGACTACAACTAGCAACTCACATGGCGGGAAGGTTTGTTTGTTTATTGTCCACACACCCAGAGAATGTACAACCCCGCAGTGTATAGGACGGCCGCCAACTGAGCCGCTAGGTGCTGGGAAATCTGCATATGACTACAACTAGCAACTCACATGGCGGGAAGGTTTGTTTGTTTATTGTC
Source organism: Allygus modestus (assembly GCA_963675035.1). Classification (NCBI taxonomy): domain Eukaryota; kingdom Metazoa; phylum Arthropoda; class Insecta; order Hemiptera; family Cicadellidae; genus Allygus; species Allygus modestus. Next base: position 314,171,252 of record OY776112.1, read on the forward strand.
CACATACCCAGAGAATGTACAACCCCGCAGTGTATAGGACGGCCGCCAACTGTGCCGGTCAAAGCTGGGAAACCTGCATTTGACTGCAACTAGCAACTCACATGCCGGGAAGGATTGTTTGTTTATTGTCCACACACCCAGAGAATGTACAACCGCGCAGTGTATAGGACGGCCACCAACTGTGCCGCTCGGAGCTGGGAAACCTGCATATGACTACAACTAGCAACTCACATGGCGGGAAGGTTTGTTTGTTTATTGTCCACACACCCAGAGAATGTACAACCCCGCAGTGTATAGGACGGCCGCCAACTGTGCCGCTCGGAGCTGGGAAACCTGCATATGACTACAGCTAGCAACTAACATGGCGGGAAGGTTTGTTTTTTTATTGTCCACACACCCAGAGAATGTACAGCCCCGCAGTGTATAGGATGGCCACCAACTGAGCCGCTCGAAGCTGAGAAACCTGCATATGACTGCAACTAGCAACTCACATGGCGGGAAGGTTTGTTTGTTTATTGTCCACACACCCAGAGAATGTACAGCCCCGCAGTGTATAGGATGGCCGCCAACTGAGCCGCTCGAAGCTGGGAAACCTGCATATGACTGCAACTAGCAACTCACATGGCGTAAAGGTTTTTTGTGTTTATTGTCCACACACCCAGAGAATGTACAACCCCGCAGTGTATAGGACGGCCGCCAACTGTGCCGCTCGGAGCTGGGAAACCTGCATATGACTACAACTAGCAACTCACATGGCGGGAAGGTTTGTTTGTTTATTGTCCACACACCCAGAGAATGTAAAACCCCGCAGTGTATAGGACGGCCGCCAACTGTGCCGCTCGAAGCTGGGAAACCTGCATATGACTGCAACTAGCAACTCACATGGCGGGAAGGTTTTTTTTGTTTATTGTCCACACACCCAGAGAATGTACAACCTTGCAGTGTATAGGACGGCCGCCAACTGTGCCGCTCGGAGCTGGGAAACCTGCATATGACTACAACTAGCAACTCACATGGCGGGAAGGTTTGTTTGTTTATTGTCCACATACCCAGAGAATGTACAACCGCGCAGTGTATAGGACGGCCACCAACTGTGCCGCTCGGAGCTGGGAAACCTGCATATGACTACAACTAGCTACTCACATGGCGGAAGGTTTGTTTGTTTATTGTCTACACACCCAGAGAATGTACAACCCCGCAGTGTATAGGACGGCCGCCAACTGAGCCGCTCGGAGCTTGGAAACCTGCATTTGACTAGAACTAGCAACTCACATGGCGGGAAGGTTTGTTTGTTTATTGTCCACACACCCAGAGAATGCACAACCCCGCAGTGTATAGGACGGCCGCCAACTGTGCCGCTCGGAGCTGGGAAACCTGCATATGACTACAACTAGCAACTCACATGGCGGGAAGGTTTGTTGTTTATTGTCCACACACCCAGAGAATGTACAACCCCGCAGTGTATAGGACGGCCGCCAACTGTGCCGCTCGAAGCTGGGAAACCTGCATATGACTGCAATTAGCAACTCACATGGCGGGAAGGATTGTTTGTTTATTGTCCACACACCCAGAGAATGTACAACCGCGCAGTGTATAGGACGGCCACCAACTGTGCCGCTCGGAGCTGGGAAACCTGCATATGACTACAACTAGCAACTCACATGGCGGGAAGGTTTGTTTGTTTATTGTCCACACACCCAGAGAATGTACAACCCCGCAGTGTATAGGACGGCCGCCAACTGTGCCGCTCGGAGCTGGGAAACCTGCATATGACTACAACTAGCAACTCACATGGCAGGAAGGTTTGTTTGTTTATTGTCCACACACCCAGAGAATGTACAGCCCCGCAGTGTATAGGATGGCCGCCGACTGAGCCGCTCGAAGCTGGGAAACCTGCATATGACTGCAACTAGCAACTCACATGGCGGGAAGGTTTGTTTGTTTATTGTCCACACACCCAGAGAATGTACAACCCCACAGTGTATAGGACGGCCGCCAACTGTGCCGCTCGGAGCTGGGAAACCTGCATATGACTGCAACTAGCAACTCACATGGTGGGAAGGTTTTTTTGTTTATTGTCCACACACCCAGAGAATGTACAACCGCGCAGTGTATAGGACGGCCACCAACTGTGCCGCTCGGAGCTGGGAAACCTGCATATGACTACAACTAGCAACTCACATGGCGGGAAGGTTTGTTTGTTTATTGTCCACACACCCAGAGAATGTACAGCCCCGCAGTGTATAGGATGGCCGCCAACTGAGCCGCTCGGAGCTGGGAAACCTGCATATGACTACAGCTAGTGACTTTAACTGTAATGTTAAAGGGTTTTAAGAACTATCATAAAATGTATTCCTAGTATTTTGAAAAGAATCCTTCAATATATTTATGAAAACTAATAACACGTATATCCGTCTAAAATACGAAAATCGGATGGAAATATTCTCTAAGCTGCTGAGTATAGAGTTTTGGAAACCAATAAATGAAGCTTGTCAACATTATTTAGTTTAGCTAGTTCTGTGAAAATATCCACTTTACATAATGTTAGCCAAAGTGTAATCGATTAATATATTCTCCTCTTATAATAGGGTAGTAGATACTGTGAAAACACACAACTCTCAAAGTTCTAATTGGGTTCGTCTATCCCTAAAGTTTATAGCTGACAGAGCTTTCCCTGCACTTGTTTGGTTAGTGTTTAGTAGTAGTTGTATTTGTGTCGTCAATCTCAGTACGAAAACCTAATAATAATACTAACTAAATAGCTAATAACTAAATAGTAATCAACATTTAAAAACTTTCCAATTATGCCACAGTTGGAGTGTTTTCCGTGCGGCGTATTTATTTAAAATATATTTAAGTTTTTAAAGGCATTTATTAATTTTTTTAAAAAGGAAATCTTTTCTAAGGACTCCTCTACCATCGTCAACAACTCTAACCCTTGGACTATCGAGGTGCCCAAAATCGTCCTTTTGTCCTTATAATTCTTGGTAGTGTTATAACTATCATAAAAATACCTATTACCTATTATACCTATTATAAAAATAGCTCTATTGCCCATTGTTGAATACCTGCTGAGCATTATTTTTTACTTAAATTGATTCACCATATATTAATAAATATTATTGACTGTGTCAAAGACCGCATGAAAGCGTCTATACAATATTTATCCTACGAGAACCAAGCCTAAAACGTACATCTTCAATTTTAATTTAAAAGTTTATGTTTATTTTAATTTCTGAGACTAATATATTTTCTTATCAATAGGTTGAGTTATCTAAATAACCGTTGAAGTGTTGTTCTCACGCGTTGCTGGTTTTGGGCGACCAGCTCCAACCCAGCTGAACGGTCACTAAAGAGCTAGTTGTAAAAATGTCACTCCAAAGTGTAAAAACATCTAACTACATATAAACAAATGAACGTATGTATACCGACAGCAGTCTTATCACAAAAATAAGCTTACACCTTTAATAGATATCTATAGTATGTCATTAATTGTTCATCATGTTTATTGACGATATAACAAATCGAATCATTAATACCAATTATTTCCAATATTTTTAACTTATTTAAGTGGTTAACATCATCCAACCGCCAGTTTCATCTTAAAACTGAAATGCAAGAGAGGATATTGGATAATAATGATTGTAAATGAATTGTTGGCAAGCCATATACAATTACCGAACGCGGTAGCTCAGAAGTAAAGTGCCTGACTAGCAAGTCAGAAGTGGCTGGTTCGATCCCGGTCTCGGCCGACTCCTGTGAGATCATGAGCGGTAACCTATGGCTTGCTTACGGGACTAATGCCGTAACAGTACCTCGCTGTCTTTAGTTCACCACACAGGTTAATAGCCTATGGTGACGGGCAGTTGAGGTTTTTAAACAAAAACAAAAATACCTGGATTTAATGGACTTATTTATGTTGTAAATCCATAAATAATATGTTTTAAAGTCCTTTATTAACATTACAAATAACATTCTTTTTGATATATGTTATTCATTTAGTGAGATATCATTATTTTATAAGATAGGTTATAAATTAAAGTTGAACTAAACGTAATACATTAATTCATAACGTCTAACAATCTATTATTTATACAATATTTACTTAGATAAAAAAACCTTCACTAACTACAGATTTATTTTTTCAATGCTCTCAACCCAAAATTATTTAAACATGCGACCCACATAGCAAAAGATTTTTTTGTTTATTGTCCACACACCCAGAGAATGTACAACCCCGCAGTGTATAGGACGGCCGCCAACTGTGCCGCTCGGAGCTGGGAAACCTGCATATGACTACAACTAGCTACTCACATGGCGGAAGGTTTGTTTGTTTATTGTCCACACACCCAGAGAATGTACAACCCCGCAGTGTATAGGGCGGCCGCCAACTGAGCCGCTCGGAGCTTGGAAACCTGCATTTGACTAGAACTAGCAACTCACATGGCGGGAAGGTTTGTTTGTTTATTGTCCACACACCCAGAGAATGTACAACCCCGCAGTGTATAGGACGGCCGCCAACTGTGCCGCTCGGAGCTGGGAAACCTGCATATGACTACAGCTAGCAACTCACATGGCGGGAAGGTTTGTTTGTTTATTGTCCACACACCCAGAGAATGTACAGCCCCGCAGTGTATAGGATGGCCGCCAACTGAGCCGCTCGAAGCTGGGAAACCTGCATATGACTGCAACTAGCAACTCACATGGCGGGAAGGTTTGTTTGTTTATTGTCCACACACCCAGAGAATGTACAGCCCCGCAGTGTATAGGATGGCCGCCAACTGAGCCGCTCGAAGCTGGGAAACCTGCATATGACTGCAACTAGCAACTCACATGGCGGGAAGGTTTTTTTTGTTTATTGTCCACACACCAAGAGAATGTACAACCCCGCAGTGTATAGGACGGCCGCCAACTGTGCCGCTCGGAGCTGGGAATCCTGCATGTGACTACAACTAGCAACTCACATGGCGGGAAGGTTTGTTTGTTTATTGTCCACACACCAAGAGAATGTACAACCCCGCAGTGTATAGGACGGCCGCCAACTGAGCCGCTCGGAGCTGGGAAACCTGCATATGACTAGAACTAGCAACTCACATGGCGGGAAGGTTTGTTTGTTTATTGTCCACACACCAAGAGAATGTACGATCCCGCAGTGTATAGGACGGCCGCCAACTGATCCGCTCGGAGCTGGGAAACCTGCATATGACTGCAACTAGCAACTCACATGGCGGGAAGGTTTGTTTGTTTATTGTCCACACACCCAGAGAATGTACAACCCCGCAGTGTATAGGACGGCCGCCAACTGAGCCGCTCGGAGCTGGGAAACCTGCATATGACTACAACTAGCAACTCACATGGCGGGAAGGTTTGTTTGCTTATTGTCCACACACCCAGAGAATGTACAACCCCGCAGTGTATAGGACGGCCACCAACTGTGCCGCTCGAAGCTGGGAAACCTTCATATGACTACAACTAGCAACTCACATGGCGGGAAGGTTTGTTTGTTTATTGTCCACACACCCGGAAATGTACAACCCCGCAGTGTATAGGACGGCCGCCAACTGAGCCGCTCGGAGCTGGGAAACCTGCATATGACTGCAACTAGCAACTTACATGGCGGGAAGGTTTGTTTGTTTATTGTCCACACACCCAGAGAATGTACAGCCCCGCAGTGTATAGGATGGCCGCCAACTGAGCCGCCCGGAGCTGGGAAACCTGCATATGACTACAGCTAGCGACTTTAACTGTAATGTTAAAGGGTTTTAAGAACTATCATAAAATGTATTCCTAGTATTTTGAAAAGAATCCTTCAATATATTTATGAAAACTAATAACACGTATATCCGTCTAAAATACGAAAATCGGATGGAAATATTCTCTAAGCTGCTGAGTATAGAGTTTTTGATACCAATAAATGAAGCTTGTCATCATTATTTAGTTTAGCTAGTTCTGTGAAAATATCCACTTTACATAATGTTAGCCAAAGTGTAATCGATTAATATATTCTCCTCTTATAATAGGGTAGTAGATACTGTGAAAACACACAACTCTCAAAGTTCTAATTGGGTTCGTCTATCCCTAAAGTTTATAGCTGACAGAGCTTTCCCTGCACTTGTTTGGTTAGTGTTTAGTAGTAGTTGTATTTGTGTCGTCAATCTCAGTACGAAAACCTAATAATAATACTAACTAAATAGCTAATAACTAAATAGTAATCAACATTTAAAAACTTTCCAATTATGCCACAGTTGGAGTGTGTTCCGTGCGGCGTATTTATTTAAAATATATTTAAGTTTTTAAAGGCATTTATTAATTATTTTAAAAAGGAAATCTTTTCTAAGGACTCCTCTACCATCGTCAACAACTCTAACCCTTGGACTATCGAGGTGCCCAAAATCGTCCTTTTGTCCTTATAATTCTTGGTAGTGTTATAACTATCATAAAAATACCTATTACCTATTATACCTATTATAAAAATAACTCTATTGCCCATTGTTGAATACCTGCTGAGCATTATTTTTTACTTAAATTGATTCACCATATATTAATAAATATTATTGACTGTGTCAAAGACTGCATGAAAGCGTCTATACAATATTTATCCTACGAGAACCAAGCCTAAAACGTACATCTTCAATTTTAATTTAAAAGTTTATGTTTATTTTAATTTCTGAGACTAATATATTTTCTTATCAATAGGTTGAGTTATCTAAATAACCGTTGAAGTGTTGTTCTCACGCGTTGCTGGTTTTGGGCGACCAGCTCCAACCCAGCTGAACGGTCACTAAAGAGCTAGGTGTAAAAATGTCACTCCAAAGTGTAAAAACATCTAACTACATATAAGCAAATGAACGTATGTATACCGACAGCAGTCTTATCACAAAAATAAGCTTACACCTTTAATAGATATATATAGTATGCCATTAATTGTTCATCATGTTTATTGACGATATAACAAATCGAATCATTAATACCAATTATTTCCAATATTTTTAACTTATTTAAGTGGTTAACATCATCCAACCGCCAGTTTCATCTTAAAACTGAAATGCAAGAGAGGATATTGGATAATAATGATTGTAAATGAATTGTTGGCAAGCCATATACAATTACCGAACGCGGTAGCTCAGAAGTAAAGTGCCTGACTAGCAAGTCAGAAGTGGCTGGTTCGATCCCGGTCTCGGCCGACTCCTGTAAGATCATGAGCGGTAACCTATGGCTTGCTTACGGGACTAATGCCGTAACAGTACTTCGCTGTCTTTAGTTCACCACACAGGTTAATAGCCTATGGTGACGGGCAGTTAAGGTTTTTAAACAAAAACAAAAATACCTGGATTTAATGGACTTATTTATGTTGTAAATCCGTAAATAATATGTTTTAAAGTCCTTTATTAACATTACAAATAACATTATTTTTGATATATGCTATTCATTTAGTGAGATATCATTATTTTATAAGATAGGTTATAAATTAAAGTTGAACTAAACGTAATACATTAATTCATAAAGTCTAACAATCTATTATTTATACAATATTTACTTAGATAAAAAAAAACCTTCACTAACTACAGATTTATTTTTTCAATGCTCTCAACCCAAAATTATTTAAACATGCGACCCACATAGCAAAAGGTTTTTTTGTTGATTGTCCACACACCCAGAGAATGTACAACCCCGCAGTGTATAGGACGGCCGCCAACTGTGCCGCTCGGAGCTGGGAAACCTGCATATGACTACAACTAGCTACTCACATGGCGGAAGGTTTGTTTGTTTATTGTCCATACACCCAGAGAATGTACAACCCCGCAATGTATAGGACGGCCGCCAACTGAGCCGCTCGGAGCTTGGAAACCTGCATTTGACTAGAACTAGCAACTCACATGGCGGGAAGGTTTGTTTGTTTATTGTCCACACACCCAGAGAATGTACAACCCCGCAGTGTATAGGACGGCCGCCAACTGTGCCGCTCGAAGCTGGGAAACCTGCATATGACTACAGCTAGCAACTAACATGGCGGGAAGGTTTGTTTTTTTATTGTCCACACACCCAGAGAATGTACAGCCCTACAGTGTATAGGATGGCCACCAACTGAGCCGCTCGAAGCTGAGAAACCTGCATATGACTGCAACTAGCAACTCACATGGCGGGAAGGTTTGTTTGTTTATTGTCCACACACCCAGAGAATGTACAGCCCCGCAGTGTATAGGATGGCCGCCAACTGAGCCGCTCGAAGCTGGGAAACCTGCATATGACTGCAACTAGCAACTCACATGGCGGGAAGGTTTTTTGTGTTTATTGTCCACACACCCAAAGAATGTACAACCCCGCAGTGTATAGGACGGCCGCCAACTGTGCCGCTCGGAGCTGGGAAACCTGCATATGACTACAACTAGCAACTCACATGGCGGGAAGGTTTGTTTGTTTATTGTCCACACACCCAGAGAATGTACAACCCCGCAGTGTATAGGACGGCCGCCAACTGTGCCGCTCGAAGCTGGGAAACCTGCATATGACTGCAACTAACAACTCACATGGCGGAAAGGTTTTTTTTGTTTATTGTCCACACACCCAGAGAATGTACAACCCCGCAGTGTATAGGACGGCCGCCAACTGTGCCGCTCGGAGCTGGGAAACCTGCATATGACTACAACTAGCAACTCACATGGCGGGAAGGTTTGTTTGTTTATTGTCCACATACCCAGAGAATGTACAACCTCGCAGTGTATAGGACGGCCGCCAACTGTGCCGCTCGGAGCTGGGAAACCTGCATATGACTACAACTAGCTACTCACATGGCGGAAGGTTTGTTTGTTTATTGTCCACACACCCAGAGAATGTACAACCCCGCAGTGTATAGGACGGCCGCCAACTGAGCCGCTCGGAGCTTGGAAACCTGCATTTGACTAGAACTAGCAACTCACATGGCGGGAAGGTTTGTTTGTTTATTGTCCACACACCCAGAGAATGTACAACCCCGCAGTGTATAGGACGGCCGCCAACTGTGCCGCTCGGAGCTGGGAAACCTGCATATGACTACAACTAGCAACTCACATGGCGGGAAAGTTTGTTGTTTATTGTCCACACACCCAGAGAATGTACAACCCCGCAGTGTATAGGACGGCCGCCAACTGTGCCGCTCGAAGCTGGGAAACCTGCATATGACTGCAACTAGCAACTCACATGGCCGGAAGGATTGTTTGTTTATTGTCCACACACCCAGAGAATGTACAACCGCGCAGTGTATAGGACGGCCACCAACTGTGCCACTCGGAGCTGGGAAACCTGCATATGACTACAACTAGCAACTCACATGGCGGGAAGGTTTGTTTGTTTATTGTCCACACACCCAGAGAATGTACAACCCCGCAGTGTATAGGACGGCCGCCAACTGTGCCGCTCGGAGCTGGGAAACCTGCATATGACTACAACTAGCAACTCACATGGCAGGAAGGTTTGTTTGTTTATTGTCCACACACCCAGAGAATGTACAGCCCCGCAGTGTATAGGATGGCCGCCAACTGAGCCCCTCGAAGCTGGGAAACCTGCATATGACTGCAACTAGCAACTCACATGGCGGGAAGGTTTGTTTGTTTATTGTCCACACACCCAGAGAATGTACAACCCCGCAGTGTTTAGGACGGCCGCCAACTGTGCCGCTCGGAGCTGGGAAACCTGCATATGACTGCAACTAGCAACTCACATGGTGGGAAGGTTTTTTTGTTTATTGTCCACACACCCAGAGAATGTACAACTCCGCAGTGTATAGTATGGCCGCCAACTGTGCCGCTCGGAGCTGGGAAACCTGCATATGACTACAACTAGCAACTCACATGGCGGGAAGGTTTGTTTGTTTATTGTCCACACACCCAGAGAATGTACAACCCCGCAGTGTATAGGACGGCCGCCAACTGAGCCGCTAGGTGCTGGGAAATCTGCATATGACTACAACTAGCAACTCACATGGCGGGAAGGTTTGTTTGTTTATTGTCCACATACCCAGAGAATGTACAACCCCGCAGTGTATAGGACGGCCGCCAACTGTGCCGGTCAAAGCTGGGAAACCTGCATATGACTGCAACTAGCAACTCACATGGCGGGAAGGATTGTTTGTTTATTGTCCACACACCCAGAGAATGTACAACCGCGCAGTGTATAGGACGGCCACCAACTGTGCCGCTCGGAGCTGGGAAACCTGCATATGACTACAACTAGCAACTCACATGGCGGGAAGGTTTGTTTGTTTATTGTCCACACACCCAGAGAATGTACAACCCCGCAGTGTATAGGACGGCCGCCAACTGTGCCGCTCGGAGCTGGGAAACCTGCATATGACTACAGCTAGCAACTAACATGGCGGGAAGGTTTGTTTTTTTATTGTCCACACACCCAGAGAATGTACAGCCCCGCAGTGTATAGGATGGCCACCAACTGAGCCGCTCGAAGCTGAGAAACCTGCATATGACTGCAACTAGCAACTCACATGGCGGGAAGGTTTGTTTGTTTATTGTCCACACACCCAGAGAATGTACAGCCCCGCAGTGTATAGGATGGCCGCCAACTGAGCCGCTCGAAGCTGGGAAACCTGCATATGACTGCAACTAGCAACTCACATGGCGTAAAGGTTTTTTGTGTTTATTGTCCACACACCCAGAGAATGTACAACCCCGCAGTGTATAGGACGGCCGCCAACTGTGCCGCTCGGAGCTGGGAAACCTGCATATGACTACAACTAGCAACTCACATGGCGGGAAGGTTTGTTTGTTTATTGTCCACACACCCAGAGAATGTAAAACCCCGCAGTGTATAGGACGGCCGCCAACTGTGCCGCTCGAAGCTGGGAAACCTGCATATGACTGCAACTAGCAACTCACATGGCGGGAAGGTTTTTTTTGTTTATTGTCCACACACCCAGAGAATGTACAACCTTGCAGTGTATAGGACGGCCGCCAACTGTGCCGCTCGGAGCTGGGAAACCTGCATATGACTACAACTAGCAACTCACATGGCGGGAAGGTTTGTTTGTTTATTGTCCACATACCCAGAGAATGTACAACCCCGCAGTGTATAGGACGGCCACCAACTGTGCCGCTCGGAGCTGGGAAACCTGCATATGACTACAACTAGCTACTCACATGGCGGAAGGTTTGTTTGTTTATTGTCCACACACCCAGAGAACGTACAACCCCGCAGTGTATAGGACGGCCGCCAACTGAGCCGCTCGGAGCTTGGAAACCTGCATTTGACTAGAACTAGCAACTCACATGGCGGGAAGGTTTGTTTGTTTATTGTCCACACACCCAGAGAATGCACAACCCCGCAGTGTATAGGACGGCCGCCAACTGTGCCGCTCGGAGCTGGGAAACCTGCATATGACTACAACTAGCAACTCACATGGCGGGAAGGTTTGTTGTTTATTGTCCACACACCCAGAGAATGTACAACCCCGCAGTGTATAGGACGGCCGCCAACTGTGCCGCTCGAAGCTGGGAAACCTGCATATGACTGCAATTAGCAACTCACATGGCGGGAAGGATTGTTTGTTTATTGTCCACACACCCAGAGAATGTACAACCGCGCAGTGTATAGGACGGCCACCAACTGTGCCGCTCGGAGCTGGGAAACCTGCATATGACTACAACTAGCAACTCACATGGCGGGAAGGTTTGTTTGTTTATTGTCCACACACCCAGAGAATGTACAACCCCGCAGTGTATAGGACGGCCGCCAACTGTGCCGCTCGGAGCTGGGAAACCTGCATATGACTACAACTAGCAACTCACATGGCAGGAAGGTTTGTTTGTTTATTGTCCACACACCCAGAGAATGTACAGCCCCGCAGTGTATAGGATGGCCGCCGACTGAGCCGCTCGAAGCTGGGAAACCTGCATATGACTGCAACTAGCAACTCACATGGCGGGAAGGTTTGTTTGTTTATTGTCCACACACCCAGAGAATGTACAACCCCGCAGTGTATAGGACGGCCGCCAACTGTGCCGCTCGGAGCTGGGAAACCTGCATATGACTGCAACTAGCAACTCACATGGTGGGAAGGTTTTTTTGTTTATTGTCCACACACCCAGAGAATGTACAACTCCGCAGTGTATAGTATGGCCGCCAACTGTGCCGCTCGGAGCTGGGAAACCTGCATATGACTACAACTAGCAACTCACATGGCGGGAAGGTTTGTTTGTTTATTGTCCACACACCCAGAGAATGTACAACCACGCAGTGTATAGGACGGCCGCCAACTGAGCCGCTAGGTGCTGGGAAATCTGCATATGACTACAACTAGCATCTCACATGGCGGGAAGGTTTGTTTGTTTATTGTCCACATACCCAGAGAATGTACAACCCCGCAGTGTATAGGACGGCCGCCAACTCTGCCGCTCAAAGCTGGGAAACCTGCATATGACTGCAACTAGCAACTCACATGGCGGTAAGGATTGTTTGTTTATTGTCCACACACCCAGAGAATGTACAACCGCGCAGTGTATAGGACGGCCACCAACTGTGCCGCTCGGAGCTGGGAAACCTGCATATGACTACAACTAGCAACTCACATGGCGGGAAGGTTTGTTTGTTTATTGTCCACACACCCAGAGAATGTACAACCCCGCAGTGTATAGGACGGCCGCCAACTGAGCCGCTAGGTGCTGGGAAATCTGCATATGACTACAACTAGCAACTCACATGGCGGGAAGGTTTGTTTGTTTATTGTCCACATACCCAGAGAATGTACAACCCCGCAGTGTATAGGACGGCCGCCAACTGTGCCGCTCAAAGCTGGGAAACCTGCATATGACTGCAACTAGCAACTCACATGGCGGGAAGGATTGTTTGTTTATTGTCCACACACCCAGAGAATGTACAACCGCGCAGTGTATAGGACGGCCACCAACTGTGCCGCTCGGAGCTGGGAAACCTGCATATGACTACAACTAGCAACTCACATGGCGGGAAGGTTTCTTTGTTTATTGTCCACACACCCAGAGAATGTACAACCCCGCAGTGTATAGGACGGCCGCCAACTGTGCCGCTCGGAGCTGGGAAACCTGCATATGACTACAACTAGCAACTCACATGGCAGGAAGGTTTATTTGTTTATTGTCCACACACCCAGAGAATGTACAGCCCCGCAGTGTATAGGACGGCCGCCAACTGTGCCGCTCGGAGCTGGGAAACCTGCATATGACTACAACTAGCAACTCACATGGCGGGAAGGTTTGTTTGTTTATTGTCCACACACCCAGAGAATGTACAACCCCGCAGTGTATAGGACGGCCACCAACTGAGCCGCTAGGAGCTGGGAAATCTGCATATGACTACAACTAGCAACTCACATGGCGGGAAGGTTTGTTTGTTTATTGTCCACACACCCAGAGAATGTACAACCCCGCAGTGTATAGGACGGCCGCCAACTGTGCCGCTCGGAGCTGGGAAACCTGCATATGACTACAACTAACAACTTACATGGCGGGAAGGTTTGTTTGTTTATTGTCCACACACCCAGAGAATGTACAACCCCGCAGTGTATAGGACGGCCGCCAACTGTGCCGCTCGGAGCTGGGAAACCTGCATGAGACTACAACTGATGATTCCAAACATCCTGGAGAAACGCCATTTTCTTTTAGTAACTGTTTGTATTACAGCAGGTTGTTTAACAGATATTGTGTACTATGTTTCAAAAATATTTAAGTTGAATAACTAAAACTCTAAATTTACTACGTATAGGTTGAAAGATGTTAAAGTTAACTAACGCTAGGTTTTCTGCAGGTATAATTAAAATAATCAAAATATTTGTTTCTTCATATTACCGTCACAAAATTTGTCCAAAGTCGACAAGATGTGAGGTAGCCATGTCTGTATGGCTCCAAAGTGTATACGGCTTTCAACATCAGAATAATCAATTCCTGCAATATATTTGGACATTAAACTATTAAATGAGAAATTTAAAAATAATTATAAATTGGCTGTAGTTTGTTACTTGGCTAAGCAAAATGTATTTAACATATTTTACCATCAATTAATTTCAAATTAACCTTTTATACATGGTTTCCTTAAGATCTATACGAAATTGGTTTCCATGGGTTTTAAAATAACAGCATTCATCTAAAATAAAATATTAAAACACGATATCCAACATTTCACTTTAATTCAATGAAGTTTAAATTTTCGGACTTTAGCTTATAAAAATAACTCTTTGTAAAGGTAGTTGGTAACTTTGTAAGGTTTATTTATTGCTGCAGAAAAAGTGTGTGCTGTAAATTTTCCAGCCATAGCATCCGCAGCCACTTTTAAGTCCGGGATTTGTTTTACGTAAAAGATAAATTATTACTCTTAGCGTGAAACAAATAAGCCGGTTCAACTTTAAATTGTATAAGATAGAACTAATAAGCTTCATGATATATATTTATTTTGCCTTAATCATTAGGTCACATCTTGTATCATTACTACATATTTCGAAATTTCAATTAGTATGCTGTTTATTGTATTTTTTAAAAATATTGCTATTTATTGATTTTTTATGTCTGAGCTTATTAGCAAATAAAATATTTACCACAATTCAAATTATTAAAATAATAATAATAATAAATAACCAAATCAAAACAAACCCAACAACATACGAAAATTACAGAAAATATACACTAAATCAACATCAACAACCAAACATCAACAGGTTCACCAAACTCTTAGCTATACAAAACCGAGTATTTTTTAGGGGTATTATCATATTGAAAAGTTTTTTGTTATTTTAATATTAATAGCTGAAAATATTCTAAAAGTAATCAGTTTTATTGAGATTTAATCGTAGTACTTTTTTAGTTTTATACTGCGGAAGCTATTATATCTGAGTTTAGAACTTGTAATGTATGGATGTTCTCATGTTTACTTGTATTATACTTAATTAATCAACTATGTAAAAATATCTATAATGAATGTTAATTTGCCAAACCGTTACTAAATATAGAATGCCATAATATGATGTATTGTTTATAATAATATTTGAAAGTAGTATACATTTTAATTCTTAATTTCTAATATTACCCTTGCATTCCAGTACGCATATGTAAAACCTATCGGAAAAATCCAACATACGTCTTTTTGCAATTATATCAATAAAATGTACACTTTTAATATCTCTTAAAAAAGAATTTCACCTTATTACCTATTTGTGTTAAGAACACTTTTTTTGAAATATAAATGGATGACGAATAATATTTTATTTCTCTAACAGATGTGTAACATATTACCTGTGTTTGGTCTTTAAGCGTTACTTGAAGATTAAATAAAATCTTGAAGATAAAAATTGTTATATAACTTACACATATGTAACAAATAACAACAAGAAAAATATTAAGTCATAAAGAAGTCGCATAATAAAGTGATTTTGTAATATTGTGCAATATTAAAAAGAAATACTTATTTCATCGCTGTCCACCCATACTTTCTGGAAGATAATGCTAACACTTTCTGGAAAAAGGCTAACATAAAATATTAATATATATATTAGTAATATCGTTGCAACACAATTGAATTTCTTAAATAATTAAGTTTAAAAATGCAACAATTAATTTGTAAATCCTAACACTTAGTCTCTCGGCAAGGAATAATATTTTCTCTTTAACCCAACAAATCCCGGTCTTAAAAACGGCAGCGGACGCTATAACTGGAAAATTTACTGCGCAGAGTTTGCGGCGGCAGTAAATAAACTTTACCAAACAACTTTTATCAGAGAGTTCTTTGAATAACCTATAAACTCCGATAAATTCAACTTTACGTTTTGTCAAATTTGAATGGCATAAAACTTTGATTTGCCAAAACAATAATTTGTAGTCTATATTACGAGGGGAATAATTCAAAAGATAGTTTTAGCATTACTAGTCTTGATACATAAAATGAATAATCCGACAATCTGTAAATTTAACTAGGAAATATAATGCTAATGACAATTACTTACTTGATTGTACCCAGGGCAATTGATTATAGCGTATTGCAACACACATGAATGTCACAGTCACCGTTACTAATGCCCTAACTAATCAGCCAGCAAACTAATTGATGTCAGAGTCATAGGTGAATCTACTAAGCTGCCTCCTAAGATTCGGGTGGTGGATAACGTCACCCCGAGCTAGTTTGTGAGCTAGTATTCGATAAGGGGTATGAGTGGTGGGGGGGGGGGGTTAAGTGGCACTCTACATATTGAGAGTAGTTAACTCAGGAAAAAAGTTGTCTGATTAAAGATAATACTCACAAGTATGCAGGATGTAAATTCAAGTTTCTTTATACATAGTATTATGCACTTTTATACGAAATATGCATAATATATTAGACCTACGAAGATAATAAATCAACTTAATATTCTTTAAGAAAATTAAATGTATTACGAAATGCGAAATATTGTATAGGTTTTAATGCGTAAGAGTATAACAAATAATCATACGTATACTTTTATGATTCATCATCAACGCTTTCCTTTTAGAACCATTGGCCTAAACTAAGGGCAAATGAAGCACAATTAAGGGCAATTAGAGGCCTAACACATGTAATAGACAGTTCCCAGGTTAGAGTCCAAAATAGTAGAGGAGGATTCTTAGCGGGTAAATGTCTGGTGGGAGTCCAGCACTACAGGACCTGTGTGTTTATAGAATTTTTGCTTCTATCCTTACAAAATAATTATTCCCTCTTCATTTTATTGGTAAAAAAAAATTGTGACCAAGTGTTATCAACGTGGTTCAGCATCTCAATTTTGATTCAATGACCAATGAACATAAACTGGATGAACTGAAAATTTAGCAGTTGCCACTAAATATGTCGTTAACTAAACAAACAAGAGGTTTTGACAAATGAAAAACTTATGATTGTTGAGAAATATGTGTATTCTAATGTCCTTTTAATGAAAACAATAACGCTAAGAAGATCCAGTATAACGTTTAAAAGGCAGAACAATGTTTGACACTTGCCTTTTAAACGATGGTCTGTTGTAAAACAAAATATAGCGTTAGAGTTCGTGCATGGATCAACTGATGTCTTTCTCTTGCGCTATCCCTTGTTTTAGTGTCGAACCACATTGTACTAGAAACACTTATGTCTGAATTCTGCCAATAACACCAGACTGTCTGGTATTTGTGTATTCAATGAATGTATTACATTGTACATTACATTTTAGAGAAGTAGAGAAATTTTTACGCTAAATGTTTATGCTACATGGACAATTTTACCTATTGAAAATTATGTACCAACTAAAATTATTTAAATTAAAAATACATTTTAGAAACTCACTTTGGACTTTAGCTTTAGCTCGACCTCACCTTGGTTTTCATCTTTAAGACTTCAAAGGTGTATTATAGATATTTAAGTATCTCTACTTTCATTCAGAATTATTAGTTTTACTTTTTTATGTCAGTATATTAGGGTGAGGTTGAGCTAAATGAAACGTATCCAATTATATAAGTTAGTATATTGAGGAAAATATCCTTGGCCAATTTAAATTTTCATAAATAAAAGTCCTCTTACAGGTGAACAAAGGTAAAGAAAGCCAGCTAACTCTATGGGGCGGTGCCAACGAGACCGGAAAGTTTCCTTCACATTTAAGGTTCAGTGCTTTGAACATTAGATTTTATTTGATCCCACTTTCATACTTACAACTTTACCAAAAAATAACTTGGGTTAGTGTTACTCCATGATTTTATCATTTATTAAAATACATTTTTATGCCATTATGTAATTATTTTCTTGCAATATGGTGTTATATCGATAAGTATATATTATATGGACCATATGTCTTGTAAAAAAACACATTTTAATAGGACTCCATTTTAATTTATTTTTTAATAGGATTTCCATTTTTTTAATAGTAACATAACTTTACAAAATTTGCCCGTGTTACTAATTAGAGGCTGGTTCTGACTATATGAAGAATATGCATACATTACGCTTTGGAAAGCCCAAGATTTATAAAACGTGATGCCTTAAAACTACGTTTCGCGATTAAACTTGCGATTTGTGACAATGGATATCGTTATTGACAAATACAGCAATACGTTTGTCACATCTACAATGTTAAAACATTTCATTGTCTTAAGAAATGTTTTCAGACAGTATAAACTAAATTGTACATACATAGTCTTTAAGTTAAAAGACACACAGTTTATTTACGGTTAGATAAATACAATATAATAAACTATAATAGATAACAATATTTATTATAAAATTGCAAATAATTATCTATCAGTAGGTATTTGTGATTTCAATTCTTTACGTTTTAGACTCCGTAGAGTTACGACACCATTGCTCAGATTGTTTGGATATTGAACGATCGGCAGCATAAACAAGTTTAAGTAAGTTTTAAACCACGCATAAGACCAGCAAGTTAGCTAATTGTATTATTATTGAATGAATGCTACTTAAAGCTCAACACGCAATGCGAAATTCTCTGTTGGACAATAACAATTCAAACTTTAGCAAAAATCCCAATGTTTCGCTCTAGAAGTTTGATATGCTATTTTGTTATTCTCAAAGTTTGTTTTAACACTCGCGGAAGATTTAAAAGTTCGTTAAAAGTTATTAAAGAACAAAGTGTTGCATAACGAAAAGTGGGAAATTGAAAATGTAGCTAATGTATGCATAATTACTCATACAGTATTTCCTAAAAATAAAAATCTATCAACATTACACACCCTAAACATAAGGTTTATTTAAATTATGGCTCATTTTAACCATAGCTGATTGCGGTACGTAAACTTATTGATAAAATAAAATAAAATTATTACAGAAATCGTTATATTCATAATTATATTCGATCGTTTGGTAGTTGTCTGTTAATATTTTTAATTGATATAATTTTAAATTTTAGATAATTAATATTCTGTGAAGTTGTTTAGGCATTTAAAAACGCCTTTCTTAAGTACAAGATTATAAAAGATAAATTCGCTGAAGGAGTATATGTTTAAAATAACAAACGTTATTAACTGAAACACATTACACTAGTTTTACGATAAGGTTTCAAAAATGTAGTGAAAATATTAACATATATATTTTATTTCCATTCATATTTAAAGTATCCAATACCTTAATATTATTTAAAGATGCATTTGAACATTTCGACGTTCTAAATGATGATATAGTTACATTAGAAACCCATTATTTAGAACAACGAATGCTTACCAACCGATAAACAATCTGAAATAAAAACCTGTACATTTTTACAGATACAAACAGATATAAAAATTGCCTACTTGTTTACATTCAATGTTGGGTGAATTTTCTGGACCACGTTCAACCCTAAGAGCGTATTGGCAGCGGGCTTTGAGCTCTGTGATTTATCTCTTACTTAAAATTAAAGATAACTGAAACACTGTTCCATCTAATGCTCCTCTGGGAGGACTGTTTATAAGAATGGCTATGAACTAATTTACTTTAATCAGTTTTTCGTGAGCATCAGTGATAACAATAAGGCCATTATATTAAACATTTCATTGCAATAAAGTGTAATAATATTATATAGAATTTACCAACCAAATATTAAATCGAGTTCGCACGCAGCACGCTGACGTGAGGAAAGTGAATTTCCACATAATAAACTTTTAAAACTCAAAATCAGCGTAAAACCATAAATTGATTCCCATTTTTATTTAAATATGAAAAATTTATTTTTTTGTTGTTATGATGCTCATGGTTTCATTTACCTGCAATGCTGGGAATACAATTTTGCTCCATAAAAGGTTAAGAGAAGGTCCAGTCAGGCTTGAAAATAGGCGTGAGGTTGCTTGGGACGATAAAATTCCCCCAAAAATGTATAAAAGGCTTTTTCAATGTAAACCCCCGTAAGACAACGTACTGTGTTTGGTCGATACACATTTTCTTTAATAACTTGGTAAATATTTATGCTTAAAAGTTTAGCCTGAAACAAACCTTTTAAAAACACGAAACCCCATACTAATGACCAACATACTAATGATGGTTTTACTAATGACCATCTTTTTATATGCCTAAAACCTCAAAATTTTAAAGATTAATCCTAAAAGAATGAATGGGTTTAGAGTTTTCCGATTACTTTGCCCAACGAACTTCCAGCTGATTATAGAAAGGATCGTCCTTACCAAATTTTAAGTAAATCGGACACAAAATGTGACTGCTAGAGTTTTAACTATATATATATGCTATTAGCATGACTCGCACGGTGAAACTTAAGCCCGGGACCACCATAGAAGTTCCTAACGTGAACCCCTGAATACGTTTTTGGGTGGTCGTTAAAAATTATATATATGTGAACTTCTATGGTGGTCCCGGGCTTAAGTTTCACCGTGCGGGTCATACTAATAGTTCACTTAACCCACTTTCCTAAAAAAATGCAGTTTCCACTGTTTTATAACTGTAGCACAGCAGTGAACGCAATAGTACTGTGCACACAAAGACTCGAGTAAAATAACAAGTTTTGTTTAACTACTTATGAACTATAGTACTCAGAACGAATCGTAAATTTGTATTAAGTTTTTATCAAGTGTTAAAAACAAGCTTTGTTCTTTGTGAATACTATTTAGTCAAGTTTGGGGAGTAAAAATAGCATAAATAAAAATTACATTCAATTGTTTTTTTACCTTTATATAGTAAGGATTATATGAAAAAGATCAATATTTCTATATGTGCTTATGCGTTAACAAAATACCAATTCTAGGTATCAAGAACTGCTATAAATATATTGCAGCTGAAGTGAAAGAGGCATAGAGGCAAAGCCGATTAAACGAAATTCGCACATGAACGTGGTTTCCAAATAGAGCGGTTAACTGATAAGCGATTGCGGGTCCAGTCCCATTATATTTAACGACTTGGACTTGGACTGGCCGAAGCGATCAAAGCTACCATGAGAGCCTTTATATTCGGGTTGCCATAGAAACTAAACACTGAAACCAATGGGAAACTGTTATAAGTCATTCATATATTTGCCTCCTTGTAAATCCCTTTGAATTGAATTCAATATAAAACTTGTTTATATAATTTAACAAACTGAACATTTACGTTCTAATACGTTTCGAAACTGAGTAATATCAATGAATGGACCAATATGTTATCTAGGTTTATGTCTCAGTAAATTTGCAAGGCAACTTGTGTCCACCCACAGCTGTTGCGGTCGTAAACTATTCCGTAATACTATTGAATTGACTAACCTACGCATCAAAACGAGCTTCCTATTGCGTATAGAAACATTGTTGAACGTGTTATGTTTCGTTTGCGCAAGGGTTCGCTAAGTAAATATAACATCTTAAAACATGTTTTAATATAAATACATTTTAGCATCAATCATACTGTAACCAAATAGATGAAACGTAGCGAGAATAAATATGTTGTCATTAACGTAGGAGACATAATTTGTAACTCTGAACAGCAGTATCCAATAGTGGTGTAACACCAGCAAACAAATTTAAAACGGTAAATAACAACCTTAACATAAGACTCCTTCGTTTCATCAACTTAGCTGCTTTAACATTACTTCAAAATAAATTTTTAATGCTACTTTTATTTTAATAATAATTGTGTTTCAGGAATACAAAGTGCGTAATTTGAAGACGAATAAAACGTCACAAAAATTACTGCAATCGAACTAAACATGGCTGGGCTATTAACTGTTGTTTTTAAGCCATATAATTACATTACAGAGCCGTAAAGGTTTGAAAACATACCATTAAATAGTTTACTTCTTTCACATATTAATAGTGATACTCGTATATTAATAACTCAGTAATGTTTTGGGCGACTTCATCAGTCCAGGTTTTATTTGATTTATAACTACATTTCACACTTTTTATCTCTGGATAACACGTTTTGTTTTTAATGCGGTTTTATGAAATTTTGAAATGGGTGCCATCTTAAAACTGTTAACTAAATAAACGAATTTCCGTATCCTTATTTATATGGTGAGAAGGTGAATGGAAACCTTGGTAAAAAAAGGATGATTTACTAAAATGACTTACTTGCACTTTAAAGGGACTTAGTTCAAAGATCTCATAAAGGGAAAGTATGATTTGCCCACTTGGTATTTGATTTCTGGTAAGGAAGCGATCTTGGCAGTTTAAATAACAAAATAAATACATTTTTGGCTGGCCGTAACATTAGATTAAATAAACATAGAGAGGTATAGTTTGCGAAATTCATTTTATTTATTTTTCCTTCTTACAATGATATGCAACTTGTTAGGGGTTGCTATTTAAAAAATAGCAACTACCCCCAGCAATCCCTATTTAGGGGTAACGGTTGAAACTCTTA
This sequence comes from Allygus modestus, assembly GCA_963675035.1. Lineage (NCBI taxonomy): Eukaryota > Metazoa > Arthropoda > Insecta > Hemiptera > Cicadellidae > Allygus > Allygus modestus. Next base: position 314,193,509 of record OY776112.1, read on the forward strand.
AAAAGCTAAAAAAAAATTGACTTATGCTAGTACCATTTACCAAAGATAGTTCGAAAGTTTACATGGACTCCCAGTAAATAACAACCATAAAGTTGCAATACCCCCGTCACAGTAAACCTGCGTATTTAGCGAATTTCCAAAGTCTTAATACCACATAAAGCCGAATACCAAGTTTCATCAAAATATATTCACAAATAAGCGATAAATACAATTTTAATTATTCTCTATAAGAATAACATTAGGGATGAGTACGCAGGTTTGCTGCAACGAGGAACAAAAAATAATGGGTTTTAATGCAAATATCAATAGAACTCATCTAAGTAGTCATATACCAAGTTTCATTCATTAACATTTATAAATAAGCGATATATAACATTTTAATTATTCTCCATAAGAATAACATGGGGACCGAGTACCTAGGTTTGCTACTACGGGAACCATAAGTGAAAATTTTGTTTTTTTGTGCAAACAAAAACAAACCACAAACAGATGAAGCCATATACCAAGTTTTGTCAGTTTATATTCATAAACAAGCCAGACATAACATTTATTTTTTCCATAAGAATAGCATTAGACAACGTACCAAACAACGTACTGTATTTAGCACTCGCTATATCTCAGTAACCAATTGGCGTAGAGCAATGATCGAAATATCAAATTTTTTGTTTTTTAAAGCTGAATTGGTATACCTAAATATTTGATTTAAATAAAAATTAGATGTGAAAACCCCCAAAAACCCATTTTTGGGGTACAAACCCCCTTCGGATGGTGCTATTCGTCTGGTTTTCGAACTCGTTCAAATGAATGCTACTTTACACGTCTGTACCAAATTTCATCAAGATTTGTTACCTTTTTACTTTCTCCCCCTATACATAGTATATGGAGAAAGTATTGTTTTCGTAAAAATTTTCGAATTTGAGTTGTCAGTGGAAATATTCGTTTTGGTGCTCCCTGAACCCAAAAAAGTGGTTTTTACGTGATGTCTGTCTGTGTGTGTGTGTGTGTGTCCGTGTGTGTGTGTGTGTGTGTGTGTGTGTGTGTCTGTGTGGATGTGTACAGAGCTAGAGCCCTAACCTATGGGCCGATTTTTATGAAATTTGGCGTGTAGGTACTAATCCACGATATCTCCAGGCATTTTTTTCATTTTTTTGAATTTTTGATTTTTAAGGGTAATTATCCCCCAAAAACCGCCAAAAAACATGAAAAATCCAAATTTCTCAAAAACGGCTCTTACGATTTTGATTAAACTTTCGTGGTTTGTAGAACTTTAGGTTTCCAACAAAATGACACCACCCGCATTTCTGGAAAAATGCGGGTTCAGAAATTACAGGACTTAAAACATCAAAAATTCAGTTTTTTGGATTTTTCATAAAAAATCATAAATGTTAAAAAAGATTACTATTCACCATTAAAAAGAGCTCAAAAAACTAAATAAATTAGTATTTTAAATTACTATTCTACGATTGCTAGTTGCGGAGAAAATTGAAATTTTCATTTAGCGGTAAACACAGTACGTTGTCCAATGTTATTCTTATGGGGAATACAAAAATAACTATTTCTCTCTTATTTACTGATCAATTTCATTTGATATGCAGGTCAAGTTAGCATTGACCAACAGATGATGTTCGAAATGTGTTGCTATTTAACCCTGGGGGGGCAAGGGGGCATTTCCCCTCTCAAAACTACTGTGTGTAGCAACGGACTCTATAGTGCCTCCAAAAAAGCAATTTGGGTGGATATTTCTGAAAACAACTATTTTAGACAATTTTCTGTACATTTATCTATACTTCATATTCTATATTTAGTAAATAACAAATATTTTTGTCATTAAAGTTTGGCTAAAAGGGAGAAAGTATGTGTCAGTTTCCTGATACCGTTTATTTACGAGAGTTATCGTGCTTACGGATACATAAACAAATATATATACATAAATACCGAATTTAAACGAATGGTGTTTTTGGCATCTGTGGGCCTCAAAATTAAAAGTTATCATGGTCTCGGGCTTAAGTGTTACCATGCAACCTAGGGAAATAGCTTCTTCCCTATAGCGGAAATTTGCTAAAAAATTTGAAAAAAAAAAAACGCAAACAGACCATCAGACAAATTGGTTGTAAGTATAAGCAGTTTTGCCTTGACCCGAGGAGCAAATTTACAAAAGGGACCCTCCCTTGCCATTATACCCCCTTACACTGTATTCAAATACTGCATGAGAATCTTCCCTTTTTGAACCAATGATGATTGTTGAGACTAGTCAAAATCACTTGCCTTGTACCATGTCTTATTTATATTACGGTATTGTATATGAATGCAGTATAAGTTTGAATGTGTATTGAAGTGATATAAGACTTTTTTATTAAAACAAAACTTACTGTGCTAATAAACTGGTGTTAAAAGGAAAAAGTTTTAGCTAATACTTATATTATTTTTTATTTATAAAATGTTTATTAAAACTAAAACATTTTATTTGGCTAACAATAGCCGAAACATTAATATAGTTGTGTTACGAAAACCCAAAACTTATTCATTTTATTGTTGTTATATCATTACTAGTGTTAAGCTTAATATTTCTGTTGGATTTTTACAACTGCAACGTTCTGATATGCCAAAACACTCATACAATAATCCCTAAATTAATGTCTTAAGATCAAAATAACTTGAATTTTCCATGGACAATAACATAATGGGTTTGCAATACTCATGTGATGTCTCACGAGCAACGCAGTTTCAGCCACAAACCGAGAACGGGTTTTGTCATTCTATTACTTGTACATTACGCTTTATTGACATTTGAATTGTGTGCGTCAACAATAACTATATTGAGCTCGTATATTTATTTTGTAATCATATTTTTCTCTATTTAAAATGATAGAAATTTTCTGGAAAACACTGTTTTTGTGAGTAAAAATATCTTGATTATTCGGTGGTATTTTACAATAAATAATAATTTGTTTTTAGTTCTAAGGTACTTTTTGAAAGGTATGTAGACACTCTCTTTTCCTAGTTTCTAAGATACTGCTCAACATATAGTGATAGGGTTTTCATATATTATTTGTTATGATGTATGGTATTTTAGAAAACAAGCTCTAAAAAGGCTCATAATATTATTAATAAATTTACAAACTTATAGATTTTTTATTATTTAATAAAATCCTAAAATATACTAATTACAAATTAAATAAATAAGTCTTAAGAATAGGGTATTTAAAAAAAACACATTTTGATATAGGGTATTGTATAGTTTCTTAAAAGATGCATAAACTTAAGACCAATCCAAACCCCTTTAGTAAAGAATACAAACGAATTTATAAGACTTGATGGATAAGAAGGGCATCATTTCTAACTAAATAATGTAAGTGTAAGGAGAAAATAAACTTTCACAATTTCCCAATGAGTGGCTGTTAAATTGTAATAAGTTTAGGGTTTTCTAAGAGTTTTTGCAATAAGACAACACCTCTAACATAAAACCCATGCAGAATAGATCTTGGTGGGGAAGTGATGCTGCAAAACATTCATTTTCAGAAATATTTACCCAACAATTCATGTTAGGTGTATAAAGTTATTTTTGTGGCGAAGGGCAATTAAGATGAATCGTTGTTAAGATAATTTTTGACTACATACGTATATTTATTTATTTTTGATTCCATTGTTATTAGGCTTTATATGTCTCATTTTACACATATTTCTTGCTCTTTCGCGTATTCAAATTCTCCGCAACTTTAGGCATTATTTTAATTTACCAGGCATTCTTATTCCGTACAGTTGCAAATGTATAATTTCTAACTTTCTTTAAGACATTTTTCTTTAGTTTCAATATTTTGTTATTAGTAGTATTTTGAATAAATAAATTTGTGTTTTTTTAGTAAGATACGATTTTCCGGCCGCTCTAAAAAGACAATGAATAAGATTTAAGCTTTATGCGAACAACCGAAAACCCAATTTCGGCACCGGATTTGTGATTGTATCTGGAAATTGTGATTTTGTTTACAGACAGCTGGGAAAAAAATGTGACAACTTGGTGTAGAATTCAGTAGTATGGATTTTATATCTCATTTGATTTAAATTGAAATGCAAAATAATACTTCCATATTATTTTTATAGCTACGTATATAACTTCTGTGAAACCAGATCACGCATGTTGATAGTAAGGTGATAGTAGCAGCATTGTTGTTACAGTTCTTAGCTTCCTCTTACAGAGTAAATGTTTTACTTTTATAAAATTAATGGCGGTGATGAGTTATGCCTTATGATTATTAGCAATGGTGAACGCAATAAATAAATAATTTTGTAAGAATATTCTTATTTCGTTGTTTACAACTAATGCTTTTAGTTGAGGAATTAAAACATTTACAACGTATACGAATAATTTCAAAACTTCACCTTCAACAGAGGAGATTAACAATTCCAAGAACCCCCTGCGTTGATGTGGAGATTACCTGTGCGTTGGGAATTCTCTAACCATTAAATCAAACGGATTTAAAAGCCATCACACTATGGCAAGGTATGTAGTAGAGAATTCCTTACAAAACTCTTTTTCATCAAGCTGCTCCAAAGGTTTCTATGTTTGATGTATACCGACATGAAAACTGCTGATTCCAGTTACGTTTTAAAAGTGTTTAAAAATTATAAAGTGTTGATACCATTTTTTTACCCTTATAAGCTGAGATTTTAAATAAATTAAACTAACAATAAACGTATTATTGACTTTCTTGTGTAATTTCACAGGATGATGAAAAGTATAGTTCATTACTCGTCCCAATAGACAAGGAATTTTTTTTCAGTGCTGATGAAGTTATTCCCGTATGAGGCAAACGTAATCCGCCCCACTTTACCCCTGTATTTTGGTCCAGAAAACCACTTTCGGTATCTATAATGACAATACTATTATGTATGTCCATGTCTATAATACGCTAATGAAATTGTATTTAACAAAACTCCTTCTACACCTATTGACTGATTGTTTTGATTGAGAATTATTTTAAATAGCCCCGATTGGTATTTTTGCAAAGTGGTTTCAATTCGGAACACTTCTTTTCTGCAGGGCCTGTGCTGTTCTCAAAGTTAGTTTCTCGTCTCTAAATATACACTGGAGATTCATAATTTTAATTTCATTCCATTTTGTTTTGAAACAATAAACACAGTTTAACAGTACAGACATACATTATGAGCTGAATATAATATACAAACTACTTTTGTGACAACATGAGTTGGGTATTGCTTATGACCAAAATTCCTTGGTTTCGAGCCAAGAGCCACTAGTGTAATTTGTTTTGTCGTTTTGTGTGTATATCTAAGCCAGTGGCATTTTTACTTTCTCCCCCTATACATAGTATATGGAGAAAGTATTGTTTTCGTAAAAATTTTCGAATTTGAGTTGTCAGTGGAAATATTCGTTTTGGTGCTCCCTGAACCCAAAAAAGTGGTTTTTACGCGATGTCTGTCTGTGTGTGTGTGTGTGTGTGTGTCCGTGTGTGTGTGTGTGTGTGTGTGTCTGTGTGGATGTGTACAGAGCTAGAGCCCTAACCTATGGGCCGATTTTTATGAAATTTGGCGTGTCGGTACTAATCCACGATATCTCCAGGCGTTTTTTTCATTTTTTTGAATTTTTGATTTTTAAGGGTAATTATCCCCCAAAAACCGCCAAAAAACATGAAAAATCCAAATTTCTCAAAAACGGCTCTAACGATTTTGATTAAACTTTCGTGGTTTGTAGAACTTTAGGTTTCCAACAAAATGACACCACCCGCATTTCTGGAAAAATGCGGGTTCAGAAATTACAGGACTTAAAACATCAAAAATTCAGTTTTTTGGATTTTTCATAAAAAATCATAAATGTTAAAAAAGATTACTATTCACCATTAAAAAGAGCTCAAAAAACTAAATAAATTAGTATTTTAAATTACTATTCTACGATTGCTAGTTGCGGAGAAAATTGAAATTTTCATTTAGCGGTAAACACAGTACGTTGTCCAATGTTATTCTTATGGGGAATACAAAAATAACTATTTCTCTCTTATTTACTGATCAATTTCATTTGATATGCAGGTCAAGTTAGCATTGACCAACAGATGATGTTCGAAATGTGTTGCTATTTAACCCTGGGGGGGCAAGGGGGCATTTCCCCTCTCAAAACTACTGTGTGTAGCAACGGACTCTATAGTGCCTCCAAAAAAGCAATTTGGGTGGATATTTCTGAAAACAACTATTTTAGACAATTTTCTGTACATTTATCTATACTTCATATTCTATATTTAGTAAATAACAAATATTTTTGTCATTAAAGTTTGGCTAAAAGGGAGAAAGTATGTGTCAGTTTCCTGATACCGTTTATTTTAGATTTTGATAGGGAACGGTCCAAACCCTGGTCTTGTAGCTATCTAAGGTCGACCTGTTCTTAGAAAGCATCATTAATTAATATCCCAGTGGTGAATGTCAGCTAGGTACAGTTTTTTAAGGTTTATTAATTTAGTTAGTAAAGTTTTATAATTTAGGTTCATTATCAAAGGTTTACTTATTCTCCATAATAATAATATTAGGGCAGAGTATACAAGATTGCTGCTACGCGGACAGTAAAAAAACATTGTTTATGTACAAATAATACTAGACGACCACCAGGTAAAGCCACACACAAATATTTATCAATTTGCAATCATAAACAATCAAAATATCAAATTTTATTTGTTCCCCAAAGCAATGCTCTTGGATAACATTCTGTGTTTAGTACAAAAAATTACATTTGTGTTTTCCAAATCAACACATATAAAAATTGCAAGAAATAGTGTTTAGTGCAGTTACATATTACCACGTGATTTCACCACGTGATTTCCTCAACTCGTGTTTGGGGGTCGCTAAAAATTATAATTTAATTTAGGGTGTCCCGTAAATTATTTCTCCACCGGGGATCCAGTGGCAGCTATTTACATAGTTGTAATAAAATTTACCAAAATTTGGCTGATTAATTCAAAAGTGTCAAGAATATTTTTGGTTGGAAGTTTTATTTGTCAAGCAACACGAATTTCAAATACCCCCGTCGCAGCAAACCTTCGTACTCAGCAAATTTCCAATGCACATATATGTGACTCACTACTACATAGAGCTACTTACCAAGTTTCACAAAAAAACATTGATAAATAAGTGATATATAGCATTCGATTTATTCTCAACAACAAAGAATAAAATATAAAGAGTAAAATATTTATATACTGGGTCTTGAACGGTGTTTTGTAGTACAGTAATGAATAACATTAGGGTTTAGGACGCAGGTTTGCTGCAACGAGGAAGATAAGTAATGTTTTTTTTTTTGCAATTATCAATGTAACGGAACCAGGTGAAGCTACATACCAAGTTCTCTTTAGGTTCATAATTAAGGGAGATATACAACTTTACTTTTTCTCCATATGAATAACATGGGGGCCGAGTATGCAGGTTTGCTGCTACGGAGACTATAATAAAAATTTGATTTTTGTGCTAATATCAATATACCACAACTAGTTGAAGCCATATACCAAGTTTCATCAATATACATTCATAAATAATCGAGATATAGAATTTTATTTATCCTACATAAGGATAACATTGGACAACGTACTGTGTATAGCACTTTGAATATCTCTGCAACGGTTGGACGTAGAACAACGATTAAAACACCAAAATGTTTGTTTTGTTGAGCTAAACATATTAATAAACAGAAATGTGAAGTAAAACTATCTGAGAAAAATCTAAAAACCTTTTTCCCATAAGATTAACATGGGACACTTTTTTTGGATTTTCTTCGCAACCACTTAACCTAGGTTAATCATTTAAAGTACTAAATTTTTTTAAGTTATATACAATGGCTATAACCAAAATTGAGTGTTTTTTTAACATTTTGGGGTCAAATTTGCAAAAGACAGATTTTTGGAAAATTGTAAACCCCCTTCCCATAGTGCGATCGATCTGGTTTTCGAACTTAAAGTCATAAATGCTACTCTCCACATATGTGCAAAATTTCATCAAAATCGGGAGTTTCTTTCAAAAGTTATCGCGGTAACGGACACACATATATATACATATATTATAAATTTTAACGAATAGTGTTTTTGGCATCTGGGGACCTCAAAACGAAAAGTTATCATGGCCTCGGGCTTAAGTCTTACCATGCCACCTACGGTAATATTATGTAGTACAGTAATGAAGCACAATACTGTACATAAATCTTTCTAAATGCAGTGTAGTAAAATTAATAGTGCAATTAAGAAAACCATCAGAAATTTAAACATTGTATGCTATGGTTGCAAGCAATCAAAATGATCGTATGCTATTTTTTGTTTTTTTTTGTGTTTTTTGAACAGAATAACTAGATGTGGAGTTTCACAGAAACTACTCGATTTCCAAATACCTGCCAGTGTCTTTAAGGCAATATCTCTACATGGTGTTGGGTTACACTCGAGTCCTCGGTTTCATATTACTCGCCATGCGCCCAATGGGGGGGGGGCGGCAAGACGCAACCTGACACCTGAGTATCGAGGAGTAAGATTTCTATGTTCTGGATTTTCTTATTCGTCCAATTTTTAACTTTTAACGGACATTTCAAATGTAAGCTGATCACTCAGTCCTGCTCTGACACCAGAAGGGTACGGACGTGTCTACAGTCGTTATTGTTGCAACTTTTGCGAATTTGATAGTATTCTTTTGCTATTTCTGCGTTACTAACTGTCTAGTGTCGCATCTTTTACGATGGAAAGAGTGGCGAGTGATCGTGGTCATTTGTATGTGCGACAGGGTTTTATTTATAGGACTAATAAAGTAGTGAATGCGGTTCGGTATGTCGCATGCAACGTGATAGAGAGAACCCTATTAGAGAGAACCACACTCACCAGCGCACACTTGCGCGGTCATTTTTATTCTGTGCTCGCTGCTGCAGAGTGAAGTTGCAAAATTGAAGATCCAATCGCCTTTCTGCCATTAACCCTTTGCACTCCGACGGCCGATATATCGGACGTTCGCAACATGTATTATATGTATAATCTTTTATTGTTTACTTCTAAAAAATACCTTAAGTTCTACTGCGCCCAACCATAAATAAAAATAACAAATATTTATGCATTAAACTCTACGTCATCTGTAGAAGTCTAAGAACAAGTAAGATGCCTAAATAAACAATTTATTTTACTAGTTACCCAAGCTAAAAAATAGTTACAAAACGTATTTGAAATCTGCAACACTGAACTATGCTATGCGAAGATATAATGAGGAATGAGGCTGACAGCCAAGGTCAACGATTCGAAAAATGAAAATGTCGTGCCACATTTTTACAAAATAAAATACTTGACGTATGAGCTTCCATTTGCACGCGATTTAATTTGTGTTTCCTCTTATTTCATTAGATATAATTCGAGGCACTTTTTGCTTCTAGCCTAGCCACTGGCTATTTATTGCCTAGCAACGGATTACACGGTTTTACACAAAAATCAAACCTAACCTGTAAACAAAACACAGCTGACAGCAAGCGACGCGACGGTAGGCGGGCGAAATCCAGTAAAAATAACCACCGAATACAATGGTAGCAACCTTTGCTATGCGTGGCTAAAATATACCTCCAAGACCATGTTGAAAACACTGCATTTTTGGTCTGCAAAAAAACTTCGTGATACTTGGGAATATCCATGTTTTTGTAAGACACTTTTACGTGAAAGACGTGGGTCTAACTAATGTGTTATAAACTAAAATGGAAGTTTAAAATTTCACCTGTCTAATGGTATATATTTTATTCCATTATCGAACGTTTAGGTGCATTACTGTGGTTTGAATTTTAATGTAACAATTTAGACGGGAGCGGCAAAATTTGACTATCGGAACCGAAAAACGGGGTTTCGGGAAGCTTTTGCTCCTTACATTTTCATTCGGATTTATTAAATAATTGTTTTCAACGAATAACTAATAGACCTTGTGCGGATCTTCGTGAAACCTGGGTGTTATTGGTTAAAGTGGTTTAAACCTGTTTTTTAGGGTGGGGGTGAGCGATTGACATCTGTTCTTAGTCTGCTGACTAAAATCGCTTGTGATAATCATGTTTTACGCACCAAACCAAAAACATTGCAACCGTGAAGTGATTGTTATTCAGATCTCTAAGGTTAAGACTGTCCCACACATCTCGCGAACAGGCCTGAACATTTGGCCGAACATTCTCCCGAATATTCACTGAACATTCCGTCCCGTATTCTTGCTAACAGTACACTATGGCCTAACAAAGGCAAACTATGGCGAGCACGATTGTGTACTCAATGTGCTCGTGTATGTTCGGGATAGTTTGCCTGGCCATCATTTTTGTTCGCCGTGCTCCGCTTTTGTCGGGTTTTTGGCACGAATCAAAAGAGACGAACGTAAGCGAATGGCGAGCATGGTATTGCATGGTATTGGGCGAGCGTGTAGGCCTACTTGGTTAGTTCGGTGTTCACATTCGGTTGATTTGGTGGTCGCAACTCGTTCCGAACATTCGGCGGGACATTCGAGTGAATCATTTGGTGACAGTGTACGTCTACCAACAAGTTCATGCAGCTCCCACACTTCTCGCGTCTACTCCGAACATTCGGAGTTCGGTCGAGCGTTCGGGCGTACTCGCGAGAAGTGTGGTACAGGCCGTTATTGATTAGGCCTAACACAAATTATTTTGATTTGCATTCAGCCTAGTGACTTTGTTGCGCCCATATATTTAAACATTACTTTTATAGGTAAAAATATTGAAATTACACTAAACAATCAGTAAAAGCAAATACAGTTTTTTAATAGTAAAAAACTGCTGATCGAACTTCTATCTAAAAAACGGTAACAACGATTTCCTTCAAATGTTGGAAATAAATAATTTCTGGGATAAAAATAAGTTCTAGACAGTTCTCATCCCCCGGAAAAACCAAATAATGTTAAAAAAACCGAAAATGAAAAGTTAAAAAAAATAACATTGGGCTTATGGAGTTTAAAATCAAAACAACAGAATTGTAACAGCTGTTTATAATCAAGCTGTTTATAATTTTTTATCATCACGTCCTCTTTACTACTCCACAAAGGTATAAACACAAAGGTCTAAACCTTTTAAAATAATGGCACGGCAGTGAAACATTGGGTGCGGAGCACATAAGCCCTTGCAACATGGTATTTAAAGCTCAGTTTGTCTCGGTAGTCATTGTAATTATAATACTGAATATTTTATGTGATTTAAGTCCACCATCAATAAGTCCAACAAACTACAAGGGTTGTTGAGCAGTTATTTGAAAGATGCTGGGTCCATAAACAAAAAGAGTTTAACCTTATTCCCGTTCCAATGAGGCTCGGCTCTAATGACCTTCAGCATTTCTATGTTAATCCTGTACTTCCTACATTGATAGAGCAAATAATTGACAGCAGGCAATGCACTATTATCAGAAAAATGTCTATAAAATCCGTCCCGCATGTCCTTTGGGACTTATCGCTCCGTCGGCCTTTAAAACTGTAAATTAATCAACACTGACGTTAGTAGTTAACTGGACCGATTGATCATACTTTTGTCAGAAGGATAGTTAGTATATCAGAATCAAACCTTTGCCTTCTTAAAATATAATATGCTTTACAAAATATGCTTTACTTCATGGCTCTCCGAATGTTGGAGCCATCGAATTTAAGGGTTATTTAATGTGGCTAATCACATTGAATAATATTGTTTTGTATAGAAAATTATTCTAAAAACTAACATTGGGGTTATGGTTAATATTTGTAAATAAAAACAAAAGAATCTTAACAGCTGTTAAAAATCAATAATTCAATCGTAAAAATAACACTTACTTGGTAAAGTGCATGTCATTTGGTTGTGAGAATAGTGGTTAGACCTAATATGTACACTGAACTAAATATACATGATTATAGGTTATTTATAGATTATAGAGAACCATTCAATCTGAATAAAGCGACATGTCCAAAATGGAAGTAATCGATCAAATAAGCAAAACAAATCAATATGCTCGCCTTGGAGTGGAACAGAGTGTATAAGAACTCCAGGCATTTTTAACGAACTGACTGGCTTCTCGAGCAAAGCTCTGTCCCCCAGGTGTTTAACAAATGTTAACTAACTTCTCAAAAATTAAATCGTTATCGCGAGCTAAGCCGCGACGGGCTACTAGTTACCTTTTATCAGAATATTTGGGATTATCACAACCTTAATTTGTGATCTGTGCCTAATGTAAAATAATGTATATTTGGTTTCTGAAAATAGTTAAATTTGCTTGGCCGTTTGTGAAGCCATTCAATGGAATTCATCAATCCAAATAATAAGAATCTAGGAAATGGACGCGCGAATTACCTTCATACAGTGATATTACGTGATACGTAAATACTAGGGAAATATTATACTTGTAACTGCAACAAAAAGTTATTTATGATGAACTAGCAATTGCTTTATATAAAATAAACTAATAGTATCACATTCATCGTCACCAGCTTAAACACACTGGTAACAGCTCAGATAGCAGCTTACCAGCTATCTGAGCTGTTACCAGTGTGTTTAAGCTGGAGAGACACTTTACAGGGGCGTGCAGGGGCGAGCGGGACTTATTCAGTCTCTCAGCTGGCATCCTGATTGGCATTCAATACGCGTTGCCAGCAGTACCAACATCACGCCGTTACAGTGCCCCGTCTTCTGAACTGTAGGTTTTAATAATTAACATTTTTGTAAACAAAGGTTTAATTTTGACGAACCTTGCGGCTTTTAGCCTCAAGGAAGGATTACAGTTTTACACATTCTTCTTTCATAAATTAGCCAAAGCGTTATCACGAGGCCTAAGCATTAAACAGTCCCATGACTCATGTTAGTTTTGAAATCCGGCAGTTATTGCACATTAAAACAACTAAACTACAGCTATTCAAAAACAACCATTTCCTAAGGTAACACTCACTTGGTAAAGTATAATTGCTTAGATTTTTTGTGAGATTAGTGATTTGAGTTTAATATTGCTATTATAGGTATATAACAAGGGGGAAAACATGATGTGCCCGCCTCAGATTTTGGCGCCCCCTTCGATCGTTACTGTTACAGTTCACTCCTTTATTTTATTTTGAAAAATACAGTTTATCAAAAATAAGTTACGACAGTATAGGATATCAGAATTTTGTATTAACGAAACAAAAAAACATGTTTACTCCCATCTTGAGATTTTAGAGTCACTGGTATTAAACTAAAGTGATCCAAACACTTTTAGATGGCAATATTCAATATTAAAAGAGAATCAACATTTTAGTGGCACGGAACATAAGCGTAATTTCTGTATTTTGATTGGACAAGTCTCTGAGCTGAATGTGTTCCATAGCTCGTCATTTTAGATGATCAGTATCTCACGATACCAGAACCAACGCAAACGCAAAAGCAAGGGAGCGAGGCGCGAATGTGTCATTCTTATCTCAGAGCTATTGGAGACGATTTTGGATGATGAGGAGTGGTCGGGGGGCCGCCAGCGCCGTTCTTAGCCCTCGCCGACCCCCCCCCCCCCAAATTCTACCGTACATCGCCTACCGGTCATAAAGTGTTGCCTCTTCACTACTGTATTATACATTAAGTTATGAACAAAATACTCAATCCTTAGGCTCAGCTCATAAGGGTGATTTTCACCGGCGAGATCGCTGCGATCTCGCACGAGCGCGATGAAGCAGCCAGGAAACAAACGGTGTGATTGAAGGGAGTTCGCGGCGAGATCACCGCAAGTCGCCGGAGCTCACCAGGGCTGCTATGTCACCACGACCTCGCAGCGGGATGAAGCAGCCAGGAAACAAATGGTGTGATTGAAGGGAGTTCGCGGCGAGATCACCGCGAATCGCCGGAGCTCGCCAGGGCTGCTATGTCACCACGACCTCGCAGCGGGATGAAGCAGCCAGGAAACAAATGGTGTGATTGAAGGGAGTTCGCGGCGAGATCACCGCGAATCGCCGGAGCTCGCCAGGGCTGCTATGTCACCACGACCTCGTAGCGGGATGAAGCAATACTGTAGTATAGAAATTCGGAGTTCACACGCCTTTACACTATTTTTCCTACCAGTATATGGATTGATAAGTATTTTCCTACCAGAAATTGCTATACAACCACTGTAATATCTTTGATTTAATAAACTTCAAAGACTTTATGATGCCATGTTTTTTTGGCAACCAAAATTTAATAAAAAATACATTAACGGAGAACAAGGTTATTTTAATATAATATATGGGTTTTAAGGGTGGTTGGCAATAGGGTTGGAGGTAATAGACACACATGAAAATGTCTCACTTTTTTCAAAACTTCGAATTTTGCGGGTATATCTGTTTCGATAGAGGTAATTAGTGTTAGGGGTATTCGTTTTATATAAATAAATCTAGAACTCCACCAGATAAATTTGTGTACTGAACCCCTTACTGGAAACCATATTAATCATGTAGGTATTAACCATATTAAATAACTGTGAAAGTCTGAAATATTTGATCATTTGCGGGAGAAAACGTAAAATATTACATTATAATAAAAACTTTAAAAACTTGATAACAAAAAATCAATTTGTTCCAATAAAACCTTTCCCTTGATTTACCAGTTACGAATACTAATGCAATGCAACTGTCTAAGCTGTAGATAAGTAACAATTGGGAATTTGTCGAAATGTCTAAGCAATCCGCGATCTCGCCGAGAATAGATCGCTCGTGAGATCGTGGCGATCCTCTCACTCGTGTGAACCGAGCCTTACTCGACTAAGTATAGACTACTAGACAAAAATAATACTAGTACTAGTAATTGTAATTGTAATTCAACAATCATAAAGACATTGGAACCTTATTTTTCATTTTCGGAATTTGTTTAATTTTTAATCGCCAATAGCCTACAAGTTTCCTCCCTGCCATGTCCATGACGCCTCTAGCTTCCCCGTTAAAATCAAAATCTCTCAAGCGCTGGGCCTTCGTAGGCGCGATGCCCTGTGGCTGTATCTGGTGCATCGCCCTAAGGACACTATGGGTGAGGGGGGGCGGCAAGCTTGGTATTTGCACGGGTGCTGCAAAACTGACGGGCCGCCCCTGACAACAACAAAAACTCATGTGGATTTTTTTCCCCATATGCCTTCATTTATTGCAATATTAGTTTTGAGCTCATCCCCAAATGGCAATAACGATTACCATGCTATAATTCGTCTTATCAATGATTGCGTACGATCGATGTTAAAGGCGGTCCCACACTTCTCGCGAACAGGCCTAAACATTCGGCCGAACATTCTCCCGAATGTTCACTGAACATTCCGTCCCGTATGTTCCCGCATATATTCAAATGTTCGTGTAGCTCCCACCTTTCTCGCGAATACTCCGAACATTCTGGCATGTTCGCGAGAAGTGTGGGACCGCCTTAAGTATTTACTGAACAAATTAAGCCTCCATTTTAAACAGTAAAATACAATATTAGTATTTTATTATTATTGGACTTAGTAAAACCAACGGCCGTAGAATGTATAATCAATGGAAAAAGAGTAATGTGGATCCGGAAGCTTCGTAAAAAGGACACAACAACTATAGTAACGACAGAGAACTTGAAGCACCACCTTCTTTTGGGTTCGACTCATAGTATAGTAGGCAGTACTATAATCTATAATTCATTTAGGACCGCTTTCCACACAGTAAAGTTTAACTTTAGCTTGGGTTTAAACTTATGTTTATGACAAATAATGCTTTCCCAATGTGTTATGGGTAGTTTAAATACTACTTATGTTACACCTATAGAGAGAACCCTATTTAACGATTTTATGCTATGCTAACATTACCAAAAATCCTTTATAATAATATTTGTTTACAATTTAACTAGAAGCTAAACAAGCAAACAAAATCTTATGAAACATGTTGCCAGCTTTATATTTTGTGGAAGTAAACTAGCTAGATAAAATGTTGGGGAAAAGGAACTGTGCCTTAAACCCAAGTTAAAAATAATCTCAGGTTCAGATAAAACTTTAAAATAGAGAAAGCGGCCCTTAGTCTACTACTACTAGTAGTAGTAGTAGTAGTAGACTAGTAGTAGGCACGTACGTACTGATTAGGCCTACCGGCCTGCATTCGGATTCGCATTCAGGGTGGCAGGAATGGGAGATTCCATTACAAATCAGTGGGGTGTGCTACTTTAGAGGAGAGCTCGCATGATTGTTTTCTAATTATGATTTTAAATTCCCCATTACATCTACTGTAATTACATGCCTCTTATTCTGCCCTGCCCTGCCAAATACCGATGTGGAAATTGAAATCTTTTTTAGGGGAACTGACTTTTTAATAGGCCGACGACGGCGGTGTTGACGTTACAATAAGGTTACAACAAATATTGAATATTTAGGCTGCTTGACACTTTAAACTACCGCATTTTACAGCATAAATATTGTGGAAGTTCGACAAGAACGGAGAAGTAAACACAATCAAATTAACATTTTATTCATTACCTGAATTTGTAGCTGCATAACACTAGACCTTACATACATCAACAACATAAACACCATAGGCAACATAGACCTAATAAGTTTGTAATTAGTTCCTTTGAATATTATATAAATATATCTTTAATAGCGATACAGATTTATTTTATTTCACTTGAGTTCATAATGTTTTGTTTTGGAACATTAACATGCAACACTGCATGTTTAAGACTTCATAAATACAGATTGTGGGTTAAAGTATTTCATAGATATATTTTAAAGTTAATCACATAAAACATATACTAAATAATATTGCATTAAACCTCAGACAAAGGAATCTATATTCGTTTCTCTGCGATTAAACTAAGCTTAACAAAGGCTGAATAAAACGAAATGTAAGATAATCATTAACAAGTTAAAGGCATTATTTTCCTCCTTCACGTACGTAACACACACACACACACACACACACACACACACACACACACACACACACACACACACACACACACACACACACACACACACACACGCACGCACGCACGCACGCACGCACGCACGCACGCACGCACACGCACGCACGCATACGTACAAGCACACGCACACGCCCAGGTTAGATGCAACGGCCAATCAAGAGCCACCGTGTGTGCCGAAGGAGTAAAGGGCTGCGCTAGTGCAACTGGCACCGCCTCCCAGTCATTCATACGCACCTGCCGGGAACAGCCAATTACGCGCCAGCGTGTAGCGGCGTAGTATCGCGGTGGCGCGGCGGCGCCGGTGCTCATTCATTCGGGGCTGAGAGACGAATCTCTTCGTGGCTGTGCGATGGTTACAGTTTAAAATCCCACAGACACGATCATTTACAACAATCTTCCCACAACCTCGAAGAATGCGTGTATCGTCTCACAACCCAGAAAGGTTTCGGGTCTGTGGGAACAACAAGCTTTCGCCTTTGTGGAACTAAAACACTAATCGAGGTTGAGGGATTCGAGACTGTGGGACCCCACGAACTTAACTATAAACGTCTTCTAAAGGTCCAAATAAAGCAGAGCGAGGACCTTTATCGAGTCTCAAATAACTGGTCAAGTACGGTTAGATACAGCTAAAAAACAAGAGTATTTAACAAAACTAACTGAACCGTTTTTTTTTCTCAGACGACTGTGTTAGTTACTGCAGTACATCACATTACTTTTCAGATTGCAGAGAGTATTTCTGTACTCCATTATCAGATTAGGTGCTGAATAGAACTCTATGATTAGAAGAACTATGTTACCAGTTGCCAAAGGAGGTATGAAACATTTCGTTAGTGTTGTGTGCTTCTGTTATTGACTTTTCGTGCCATTCAGGTGGCAGGTGTAAATGCAACACCCTCAAAAATACAACTTTAGTTTTTTACACTCCCTAAAGTAAAAATTGCTGTAACGACATTAGAAAATTTGTCTAAAGATCGCGACTTTAAAAGAGAGACTTCTGGGAAAAATTACACACATTTTTCCCAGAAGTCTCTCTTACTAATCAATCGAGAAAGGGTTCACAATAATCATAATATAAAAATTGCCAACCTAAATATTTATAATTTACCTTCCATTTTATTATACATTTTAACACACTCTAACTTAATTTAACTGTTCAGACAAAAATTAACTTAATATTATGTTTAAACAAACAATTCGCATGATGCATCATGTTTGCTTTTAACCAGCATAAAATGTATGTCCTAGCTCGATTTTAATGAATCGTTATAAAGTTTAAACACTATAATGAGTCAAGAAATACAATAAAAATGTTATGTAATAGAGCAAACACGAAAAAGGTTACAAACTTTGACTATATCTTCTCTTAACATTGATTAAGCAGTGTTTATTACAATTATAACTAAACAACATTTGCCAGAGTATATTGATTATTGTATCTTATCTATTAATACGCTAAGCCGATTTGTGAAACTCCTCCGTTATTTCTGAACCGATTTTCACCGTATTATTCGTAGTTGTGCATAAAGATTTTCATTTTTTGATATTTTAAATCTGAAGGGCACGAGCTGCCCTCAAAGTTAGATTTTTAGTCAGCTAATAATATTTTATCATAGAACGGAGGAACACGGAAGAGGAAACACGTCTGCTTTACTACACCTACAAAGGTATACTAAACCATACAAAATAACGGCACGGCAGTGAATCATTGCAACAGAACACGTAAGCCCTTACAACATGGTATTTGAAGCTCAGTTTGTTTGGTAGCCATTGTAATTAAACACATATTATTTAATATGTTTTTAAGTGTATTACCTTCAATACCTCCAAAAAACTACAGGAGTTATTGAACAGATATTTAGAAGAAGGTGGCTCCAGTTACGGGATTATTCCCGTTCGAATGAGGCTTGGCCCTAACGGCCTTCAAAATTTCCATGTTAATTATATACTTACTAGACCGATTGAGCAAATGTTTAGTTACAAGACAACAGACAATGCACTATAATCAGAAACAGGCCGATATTTTTCATCCTGTATGCCCTTTGGGAATTATCTGCGCCGTCGGCTTTTAAAATTGTAATTTATTCATCACTGACATTAGTAGTTAACTGAACCGATTAAGCATACATTTATTAGGAGGATAGTTAATACATCGGAATAAAACCTTTGCCTACTCCTGCTCCGAAAATGCTTTACCAAAAAATGCATGTAAAATGCGTGTAAAATTATTATGGTCATGGGTCCAAGTCCTACCGTGCTGACTACAGTATAGCATATTTTTTTCAGAGCAATTCGAAAGAAATCTGATTTTTTTAGTATTAACACTTGAACAAACAGATTAAGAAATATTTAACGATCTTGATATTAACGGTGAATGTTAAATAGATTATGTTTTTTAAAATGACACCTTAAATGTCAAAATCAAGCAACAGGTAAAGGAGTTACAAACGTTTAAAGCAAACCCTGTATAGTTTCCGATCCGCCATCTTGATGACGTCAACACAGGGGGTTAGGCAGCTCTGAGAGAGTGTCTCCTGGTGGATTTTAAAAGTTAATTAGATGAAGAAACAACGAGCAAAATTTGGTACCGGTACAACCGGTAGCCAGAAGTGAAATATTTTCGGCCTATAACGCCTCGGACTAGGCTGAGGCCGGCCCGCGTCACTACATCGCACCGAGCGCTGCCATCCAGCAGTTCTGCACCTCTTATATTTGCATGTATGGATTTTAAATCCCCTTATGTTATATATTATTGTAAAGCTTATAATATTTTTTATCTTTTATATGATTAGTGTATTTCAACTGAAATGTACAGGTTAGGAGATATTCCGGATTAAAGCAATTAATGCCCTGTAATTCTTACATATTTTATTAAATAAACAGAAAACCAAGCCATACATAGATAATATTGTCAGAACACTTTATTTGTAAAATAAAACTATCTATTCAACAAAAAGAGAGTTGGCAAATTTGGATAAAGAACAACCGAGATGTGACTAATTTATTAAAAAAGTAAATTCGCCATCTTTGAATGACCGCCATCTTGTTAAACTCCAGTTTACAAGTTTATAATATGCATTTTTGTCATCCTTTGGGACATCTAATTCAGCTGTATAAGTTTCAGGCCGGCAAGAAAATTATACATTTTTGGGTCCTATCACTTTGACTAATAGTATTCTATAGAAATATTCGAAAAATATTGAATTGGAGTTATGGTTAGGATTTATGAATAAAAACAAAACAATCATAACAGCTGTTCAAAATAAACCATTCAATTGTAAAAATCCTGCTCAATTGGTAAAGTATCATGTGATTTTTTTGAGAATAGTGATTGAAACCAATCTATACACAACTCTAAATATTCATGATTAGGTTATGGATAAATTTTAAGAACAATTAAAACTGAACACTTAATATAAAGCGGACATGTCCAAAATGAAAAGAAACAAGCAAATAAGCAAAGCAAATCTGGAAAAGAATCGTGAATATAAGTACTCTAGGCATTTTTAACAAACTGACTGGTTTTTCGAGCAAAGCTTGGTCCCTCAGGTGCTTTAACAAATTTAACTAACTTCTCAAACATAACATTGTACTGTGCTCGCGAGCAAAGGCGCGGCGGGCTACTAGTTGTTTAAAATATACTACAATGTAGTAAGCCAAACAGGTCCCCAACAGTGTTTTATTTCTTACTACGCTGTAATAATGTTTATAATTTTTTGATACATCGATATCTTCGTTTAATTATCACACTGATATCAACATAACTACCTCAACATTATGCGGGATGATTCACAGGTACATTCGTACACAATGATGAAGTACACAGTCCGGTAGGAATGTCTGGCACTCACAACCGAGCCTTCCTATTGGTTGTGGAATGCCACAACAGTCGACTGCGCCATTCTCTCTAGCAGGCTATATGGAGTATTTTACTAATGTTTATATATTGTTAGTTTGCTTGTTGAAAATTAAAGTTGTGCTAGACACATTACTACTGTATAAAGAAACCAGTTTTATTCAAAGACCTTATTTGTTAACAATTTCTCAAGCAAATTTGTCCTTAGGTAAACTACGTTGTTTGTTTTTTTTATCCTCCTTTTAGCGACTTTCCCCTATACGGAAGAAGCTATTACTGTAGCGGAACGGTGAGACCTAGGCCCGGGACTATGATAACTTTTTGTTTTGAGGAACCCAGATGCCAGAAAAACCATTTGTTCAAATTCATATATATGTATATAGCTTAACAAAACAAACAATTTGGTATTTTGATCATCGCTCAACGTCAATTGGTTACCGAGACATTAAAAGTGCTTATCACAGTACGTTGTCCAAAGTTAGTTTTATAGAGAATAAATACAATTTTATATCTCGCTTATTAATTAGCATATATTAATTACACTTGGTATGTAGATTCATATGTTTGAGGTTTACTGGTATTTGCATGCAAAACCCATTTTTTGGACCCCAGGGCAGCAAACCTACGTACTCTGCAGCTATAGTGTTATTCTTATGGAGAATAAGACAAATGTGATATATTTCTTGTTTATGAACATCAATTGATTAAACTTGGTATGTTTCTTCATCTGGTGGAGATCTATTGGTATTTGTATAAAAACCAAATTTTTGTGGTCCTTGATGCAGCAAACCTGCAAACTCAGTCATAATGTTTCTCTTATGCTGAATAAGTAACATGTCATATCTCGCAGGTTTATGAATATGCTTTAATGAAAGTTGGTTTCATTTTAATGAAAAGAGGCTTCATTGCTTAGTGAAGTACCATTTGAAATTCGCTGAGTATGCAGGTTTGCTGCAAACGGAGGTATTTTGGTTTATTACGGTAGTAACCTGTTTTAAACTAATATTTTGTGTCTAATATTTACATAAATATGTTATCGTCTGTATGTTAGTTATTACGTCACTTTTTTCAACTACCCTTAAAATAAAATTAATATTTCTGGTATAAAAAACTATTTATTTACAAAAAAATTTGATATTTTTCTTCATCTGGTACTTGTATAAAAACCCGACTTTTGTGGTCCTTGATGCTGCAAACCTGCATACTCCAGTCATAATGGTTTTCTTAAGGAGAATAAATAAAATGTCGTATCTCGCAGGTTATCAATATGCTTTGATAAAAGTTGGTAATTGGCTTCATTACTTAGTGAAGTAACATCTGAAATTCGCTGAGTATGCAGGTTTGCTGCAACGGGGGTACTTAGGTTTATGACAGGAGTGACCTGTTTTGAGCTAATATTTTGTTTCTAATATTTACATTAAATATTTTATCGTCTGTATGTTAGTTGTTACGTCAGATTTTTTGTTTTTTTTTCAATTACCTTTAAAAGAAAATTAAAATTAACGTTACTGGTATAAACAATGACTTATTTACAAACAAAAATGAAACAAATAAACAAATTTAATAGGCTTCCAGGATATAGCTTTCTGGTACTGTACATAAAAAAGAACATATAAGGAGTACGATTTCAATAGATCAATTACAATGGTTGTTCCTGACAGTACTGTAACGTCCACAAATTGTCTGTGGGGGTAAATTTTCTTTTGAATTGGCAGTTGGCAATCAGGCTGTTTAGGAACCATGCCCGCGGTCCGGTGTGGAGGCAGAGGTCACTCGCGGAGCGACTAAAGGTGGTCCCACACTTCTCGCGAATAGGTCTGAATATTCTGCCGAACATTCTCCCGAATGTTCACTGAACATTCCGTCCCGTATGTTCCCGTAGTATTCAAAAGTTCGTGCTGCTCCCACACCTCCCGCGAATACTCCGAACATTCGGAGTTCGGCCGAATGTTCGGGCGTGTTTGCGAGAAGAGTGGCATCTTCGCACTCTCGCCGCTGGAGTTCGCTCACCACGGAGTAACAAAACCGCAGCCCGCGATCCCTCTCGCTCACGTTGTCCTGCGCTACAGGACGGGTTGAGAAGGGTAGCATCTTCGCACTCTCGCCGCTGGAGTTCGCTCGCCACGGAGTAACAAAACCGCGGCCCGCGATCCCTCTCGCTCACGTTGTCCTGCGCTACAGGACGGGTTGAGAAGGGTAGCATCTTCGGACTCTCGCCGCTGGAGTTCGCTCACCACGGAGTAACAAAACCGCGGCCGGCGATCCCTCTCGCTCACGTTGTCCTGCGCTACAGGACGGGTCGAGAAGGGTAGCATCTTCGGACTCTCGCCGCTGGAGTTCGCTCACCACGGAGTAACAAAACCGCGGCCCGCGATCCCTCTCGCTCACGTTGTCCTGCGCTACAGGACGGGTCGAGAAGGGTAGCATCTTCGCACTCTCGCCGCTGGAGTTCGCTGGCCACGGAGTAACAAAACCACGGCCCGCGATCCCTCTCGCTCACGTTGTCCTGCGCTACAGGACGGGTCGAGAAGGGTAGCATCTTCGGACTCTCGCCGCTGGAGTTCGCTCACCACGGAGTAACAAAACCGCGGCCCGCGATCCCTCTCGCTCACGTTGTCCTGCGCTACAGGACGGGTCGAGAAGGGTAGCATCTTCGCACTCTCGCCGCTGGAGTTCGCTGGCCACGGAGTAACAAAACCACGGCCCGCGATCCCTTTCGCTCACGTTGTCCTGCGCTACAGGACGGGTCGAGAAGTAAGCAAAGACCAAAGAATACGCCTAGCACGGCGTAAGCAATATATTTAGCGTTTGTTTAAATACCGGCGAAAACCCTGACACATCGTTTGTAGAATATTTATAGTTTGTTTAAAGACCGATGAATGAGCATGGCGCGTTGTTAACAATTTATTATTTATTTAGTTAAAGACAACATCATTATTAATATTTATAAACATTATTAATATATTTATATTTGTAAACGTTTCTTTAAAGACCGGCGAATATGCTTAGCACATAAATGGTGTTATGCCATTATTTTATTCAAAGACCAGTGAATTAGCCTAGCGAGTTTGACTTAATCAGTCGACTACGGTTATGAATACTCTATTGGTTCTGAAAGAGTTATTGAACATTTTAGATGAAGACCGGCGAATGAGCGTGGCATTCATGGATTAACTCTTACCATGGTTGTAATCCACAAATTTATCCACGCTCCACAAATTTGTCTCTGTGGTCTAGTTATGTGGTTTCGGTGGTTCTCTGTGATTTGTTGGTGGTTTCATTGTGTTTAGTCATCTGAGCATCATGTGGCATGGGGCGGCCTGGAGTAGCCAGGAACAGGTATACCCTCAGGGGCATCACCCCTACCCCAGTTCACTGAGAAACCATAAACAACAACAAAACAATGCCTAGCCTCCGTTTTCTCGGCATTCGTAAGCATTGGTAACGTATACCGGTTCCTAAGGAAGTATATGACTCTTTAGAGTTTGCTACAAAACGCAGACATTTTACGAAGTTGCACTTATAATACCGATTATTTTAATACTTCACAAATACAATATAAATATAAACTTATAACTATATTAACTGTAACCTTTTAATTTGTCTGTAATTTAGGATTTATATACAGATAAATTTTAATTAAGTTAAGGAAAACATTTATTAGAATTCCCATAATTATACAAAGTTTATCAAGATCTTTAAAATAAATATAACACGTTTGGGAATAATTAAAACATTACACAAACATATTTACTTCTCAATTTCCTTTTATTTTAACAGGAGTAAAACGATTTCAGTTCTTAAATATCACAAATACAATCATCGCATAAATTGTTAACATTAAACAATGGAATACTTTTATTTATGAGTTTAATTAAATTCAAATGAGAATGCTGCTTAGTTGAATTGATAATTACTGTTAAGTTTTACAAATGTACGAGGTTTTATTTACAAATTATTTAAATGGTCCACCTAATAGCATAAAGAAACTATTTTACTTTAAGAAATATAATTAAAAAAAATGAATAACACTATTTATTTAAATACTCTTAATTCACATCAATGGTAATTTTAGGTGAGATTAATTGTTTAAGAAAAGGATACAGAGTACTATACACGGTAGATGATGACCAGAATACAAGGTATGGTAATGTATGCAAACATTCCAATTTGGAAAATTGAGCTGGATACCCAATTTGGGCTGGTCATCAGAATCGTCATTGGAAGCCCCCAGCAATCCTGTTGATTAGACTCTTTCAATTAAAATGTTGATAAATCTCATAACTCATAATACCAATTTATTTTTAAGAAAATTAGTATAATTTATAAAAATTCAAATATTCATAATAATTTTAAGCTTAGTTGATAACTACTGGTGTGTATGTGTGGGGAAAACAAAGCGGAATTTAACACAATTTTTAAGATGATTTGTTAATCAACTACAATCAGTTGAAATACCATTTTAATCCGTACATTTTTATGGCAGTAGCAAACGCCGTTGGAATATATAACTTTACCTTGGGTGGCTTAGCTGTCCACCCATGCCACTGGAATATGTATATTTTAACCTGCGTATTTGTATTAAATCGTGGTAGTTTTAACATTGGTGTATATATAGCTTAACACCTGCGTGACTGTTGTAATTGTCATTTGAATATGTATCTTTATAGCCAAGCAGGGGCGAGGTATAAGATAATGTCATTGGAGTTGTAAATATACTATAAATACAAAATTAAAATGTGAGATAAATGTATTAAAAGATGTACTTTCAATTTGCTAAAATAAGTATACCATGATATTTTAATATTTTCTTTCGTGTACTAGCACAGTCTGTGAAAAAAATTTAAACAGAATAAGATATCGGAACATTGAACAACGATGTCTGTTAACGGCTGTTTCTCTCGCAATGTTTTTGTTTTCAGATACAACAACGACAACCCATGACAGCTGGCCGTTAGATTTTTGAAGTGGAAATTCCTGTTATCCCTTATAGATGAATTTTCAATTCCTGTTATTCGTGGACGGCAACACTTCCTGTCAAACCTTGTAAATAATTATTGTTTTAAATTTTAACTAGCATACTTTAGTATTTATTAATAGTTAAAGTGGATCAATAAACTTAGCAATAAATAATAAAAGGTTTTGAGCATATACACCAAAATCTTAAGATGTATTGTCTCGTCTCTAGAATTATGTAAAGTTTTAATCTCCTAAAATCCCAATGGGCATCTGCAGCCTTAGTTGTCTCCGATTTAATCTGCTGTTCGAAGATTCCATTTTAAACCATCGTTAACTCTCTATTATTTATTAGTTTAAGCATTCGAATTACATTATTATTGATTTACCTGTAAGGTTTCTCGTCTAACTGGTTACAGTTTCCTTTTTGAGTGGTGGTTTAATGTTTTCTTTGACACTAATACTATGATTATGCAGTGATATAAGAATACAGAACAACGCAATAAATGGGGATTTTAAAGCCTTTGCTACAGCGTACGAGTTGTATAAGTCCAATCCTTATAATATACCTGTAAGCGAAATGTTTAGGTCAAAATGGTGGGAGTTTGGAAAATTGCAGAATGATGGGACACTACTTAAATTATTAATGGTCTTGATCTCAATGTCTCGGAAAAAATTCATAAAATGTTCCCATAAACGGTAGAAAACGTAAACCATCCCCCATAAGAAAATCATGGGGATTTAAAAACATCTACTTTTTTTATTAAAACGTGTGATTATATTACATACTTTTTTTAAGAACCGAGATGCGTTCCTACTTATATTGTTTTATTTTCCTCAGCATGTAAAGAGTAAAGAGAGGCAGAGAGACAGAGTATTGGAGTAATAAAGGGGAGGGGATTTGGCTCCTTCAAGCCAATAGTTTGTTTATAAAAAAGTAAAAATTTACTAGACTTTATGACAAACATCTAACTTGTACGCATATATTGCGGGTATACTGTTCGCTCATCTTGAGTTCAGCATAAAAGAGTTTCCCCCTTAAACTTTCGACATAAAGTAAATTTATAAAATAAATCACGATACAAATTTCAAAGCCGTTCTAAGGCGGGCTTCTAGAGACCGGACTTTACCATGAGATCATTCAGTTTATATTTTAATTGATCTAACTTCAAATAACTTTGCACATGAAATAGGGCTTTCCTAGGGGCAGGGCTTGTCTATTTGACATATTTTAACTGAGATTTTAATTTGTTAAGACAAATTATATTCGATTGTTCGTGCCGAGTTTGAATTAAGGGTTGAAACTAACCAAGCAAGCAAGCCCTTCTTATATTAGTCTACATACTATATCAACTACTATATTATCTGCCATGTGATGTACAATCAAGTTTCAAGAGAACTGATATATATTTCATATTTTACCTTATTTAGGTAATATAAATCAAGGCGCAGTTTGGTTAATATCAGTTTGACAGTTTGAGTTAGTGCTGCTCCCAAAACATCTGGTGCTCTGTTGAGAACCTCTTCACGGGTTATCCCTCTTGATACATTTTAATGGTATTCACAGGTAATAGGTGACAATAACCGTAATTAAAATTGTCTTACTTTTAACTATGAATATAAACTATAAATATGACATTAAATAACAGTTATTAATGAAGTATTAAGTGTAAACTATCCAACATTGGAAATTAACTGGCTAAGATTAGGACGAACTGAATACCTTTATTAGTAGTTTTAACTAAAATTGAATGTCGTAAAATAGTTTGAATGTGGTGTTAAGTTATATTTTTAATATGTGGGTAATACCGAATTAAAGATTTATATGTTAAATTACAGGTAAATATATATTTAGACTACGATTATATTTAAAATGGTTCATACATCATAATGTGGGGAAAACAAAACCTGATTTTCCTTCTTTGTTAGCGTAGTTCGTTTTGTTATAACTACGGTTATTAAGTGTGTCGTGCTTAATTTTGGTTCCTCTTACTTGAAACCTGCAAATAGTCTTCTTGGGAAGGTTGGATGGCAGGGCTCTCTCTGTTTCTGACTCTGTCGAGGTTCTGGGCGTCAACATTGATTCTCAGTTGAATTTTCGCTCACTTGTTAGTTATATTTGTCAGAAAGTTTTAAATAAGTTAAGAATGTTATATCGACTGAAGTTTGTGCTGACTGAAACTGCTAAGCTGGAGTTGATAAGATCTATGGTCTTCCCAATAATTCATTATGCCCTTCCATCCTTTGGCGAATGTCTGACCCTGGATAGTAGAGTGCTTCTGATGAGGTTGCAGAATAGAGCCCTAAGGTTTGTTTATAATCTTAGGAAGTTTGATCATATATCTGCATATCGTGGACAGGCTAAGGTTCTCTCCTTGGGGAAGCAGTCTTTCCTTCAGACTGTGTCAGTTGTACATAAGGTACTGTCTTCAAATGTACCTCCTTATCTGAAGAGGAAGCTTGTACCTCGTGCATTGGTTAGGAAATGCTGTACCAGGCAGGATGCCTTGCTTGAAATGCCAAGAGTGCGGCTTGAGTTAGGGAAGAAAGGGTTCTCGTACTTTGGACCCCAAGCATACAATACCCTTCCTCCAAGCATGAAATCGTTAAATTATAACTCGTTCAAGGCCAGGTTGAAGTCATGGGTTAGGAGCATTTTGTTTATTTTTAGCGAATTTCCCCTATAGGGAAGTTAGCGAATTTCCCCTATAGGGAAGAAGCTATTACCGTAGGTCTCATAGTAAGACTTAAGTCCGAGACCATGATAATTTTTTGTTTTGAGGTCCCCAGATGACAAAAACACTATTCGTTCAAATTTATATATATGTATATATATATATGTGTGTCCGTGAATGCCATAACTTGAGTAAAAAACTTCCGATTTCGATGAAATTTGGCTCAAATATGTAAAATGACATTCATGACTTTAAGTTCGAAAACCAGAAAAATCGGACCATGGGGAGGGGGGTTTATGGGAGTTTTAAATTTTCCAAAAATCAGTTTTTTGCATTTTTCACCCTAAAATTTTTTAAAAAATTAATTTTGTTTTTGACCATGTTATAGAGCTTAAAAAAAACAAATAATATAGTATTTTGAATTATAAACCTAGGTTAAGTGGTTGCGGAGAAAATCCAAAAAAAACCTACTCATAAAATCTCCCATGTTAATCTTATGGGAAAAAGGTTTTTGGCATTTCCTCAGTTTATTTTAATTTAAACGTCACATTTGCTTTTAGAAATCTGTTCAGTTCCACAAAACAATCATTTTGGTGTATAAATTGTGATTCTACGCCCAACCGTTGCTGAGATATTCAAAGTGCTAAACACAGTACATTGTCCAATGTTATCCTTATGGAGAATAAATAAAATTTGATATCTCGATTATTTATGAGTGTATGTTGATGAAACTTGGTATGTGGCTTCACGTAGTACTGGTATATTGATATTTGCACAAAAAATTGGTTTTTGAATGGTTATTCCCGTAGCAGCAAACCTGCATACTCAGCCCCCATGTTATTCTTATGGAGAATAAGTAAAATGTAATGACTCCCTTAATTTTGAACATAAATTAATAATACCCCCCGTCGCAGCAAACCTGCGTACTCAGCGAATTTCCAATGCATTGATATGTTTCTCACTAGTACATAAAGCCACTCACCAAGTTTGACAAAAATACATTCATAAATAAGTGATTTATTACATTTTATTTATTCCCCATAAGAATAACATTAGGACTGAGTACGCAGGTTTGCTGCAACGAGGAAGATAAGAAATGAGTTTTTATGCAATTATTAATATAACTGAACCAGGTGAAGCTACTTACCATGTTTTATTAATTTATGTTCATAATTAAGGGAGATATAAAACGTTACTTATTCTCCATAAGAATAACATTAGGGCTAAGTATGCAGGTTAGCTGCCACGGGGACAATCAACAAAACATTTATTTTTTGTGCAATTATCAATATACCAGTACAACATGAAGCCACATACCAAATTTCATCAATATACATTCATAAATAATCAAGATATCAAATTTTATTTATTCTCCGTAAGGATAACATTGGACAACGTACTGTGTTTAGCACTTTGAATATCTCTGCAACGGTTTGACGTAGAATCACAATTTAAACACCAAAATGATTGTTTTGTGGAGCTGAAGTGATTGGTAAAAGAAAATGTGAAGTTTAAAGTAAAATTAACTGAGGAAAAGCCAAAAACCTTTTTCCTATAAGATTAACATGGGAGATTTTATGAGCATGTTTTTTTTGGATTTTTTCCGCAACCACTTAACCTAGGTTAATAATTCAAAATAACATATTATTTGTTTTTTTAAGCTCTATAACATGGTCTAAACCTAAATTAAGTGTTTTAAAAATTTTAGGGTAAAAAATACAAAAAACTGATTTTTGGAAAATTTAAAACCCCCCTTCCAATAGTCCGATTTTTCTGGTTTTCGAACTTAAAGTCATAAATGTCAGTTTACACATTTGAGCCAAATTTCATCGAAATCGGACGTTTTTTACTCAAGTTATCGCATTCACGGACACATATATAGATATATATATATATAGATATATATATATATATATATATATATATATATATATATATATATATATATATACATATATATAAATTTGAACGAATAGTGTTTTGGACATCTGGGGACCTCAAAACAAAAAGTTATCATGGTCTCGGGCTTAAGTCTTACCATGAGACCTACGGTAATAGCTTCTTCCCTATAGGGGAAATTCGCTAAAACTTGGTATGTAGCTTCACTTGGTTGAGTTATATTCATAATTGCATAAAAACCCATTTTTTGTTCCTTGTTGCAGCAAACCTGCTTACTCAGCCCCCCATGTTATACTTATGGAGAATAACTAAAATGTTAAATAGAGCTTATTTATGATTGAATATTGATGAAACTTGGTATGTGGCTTCGCCTAGTTAAATTATATTTATATTAGCATAAAAATCTATTGTTTGTGTTCCTTGTTTCAGCAAACCTACGTACTCATTACCAATGCTATTCTTATGGAGAATAATTAAAATCGCTTATATGTGAATATATTTTTATGAAACTTGGTACGCGGCTTTATGTGGAATTCAGACAAATATTATGCATTGGAAATTTGCTGAGTACGCAGGTTTGCTGCGACGGTAATTTGACCTGTATTTTTTTTATTTTTTTGCTTGTAATGTCTGTTTTATTTTTCTCTTGTGTTGTGTTGACTTGAGTTGTCTTGAAAAACAGTTTGTACTGAAGAACACTTGTAAATAAAGGCATTATTTATTTATTTATTTATTTACGGGAATTTATTTGCTTACTGAACCAGATGATCACCAGCGTGATTGGATGAAATCTATAGCCTTGTACCATATTTTATATATATTTACGGTCGATTAGAACAAGTTTGTAGTGCCTTGTTAAACTCATAGCAACACGTAAACAAAAATGTAGATACTTTTAGGGCCATGCACAGAGATTGGGTAGCTTGTAATAGGAAATAGATGTATGTAGGTATAGATGAGTTCCGTTTTCGTTTTAGTTTAGTTACTAATATTATATTTCAAATATGGTTTTCTATTGAATTTAAAAAACTGATAGGACTCAAGTGATTCAAACGTGAACACACTGCATTGGAACACACCTGTAGGTATTCCATACACTTAGGACCTCTTCCCGGTTCAACCCACAGTTGATCCCACAGTTTCGGGTTGAGTGGCTCCCTCTGTCGGGGGTTGGAGCTTACCGCGCTTAATTGGGGCTTTACCCCTCACACTCGGTCGCATCTGGTGTAGGATCACTTAGGCGGTACTGATCAAGCCCGGGGGGTAACGAATGTATAAACCGAGTAATCGATCATGTTTACAATCAAGTTACATGTATTATCAACGATCTTTATTATTTTACACAGTTTTTGGTTTTATTAAAAACAAACAGAAAGTTTACTTCATTTTCTTGGTTGTAATATTTAAAATTGTAATTTAAAACGTATAAGGCTTATTTAGCAATTAAGAAAAAAACATAGTTTTGGCTAGTAGTAACATGGCCCACTCATTGCTTTGCTTAAAATAATCCACGTAAATAGCCTATGTGTATGGATAAAACAAGATAAAAAAGAAAATTAATCTCACTCGGTACACTGTCTAGTCAAGGAATTAGTTTTACCATTTTACTCAGAAAAGGGCGACACGTTTTTATGAAATATATTCCAATAACTTCCTTCTTGAGATACTGTTCCTTTGATAATTCTTTAACTTCTTTTAAATAAAAATAAGTATATAGATTGTCTAAAACTTCGATGACCAAACTTCACAGGCTTGTTATTAGACTATTTCCAACGAAGAAGTACAAATTTGTTTTTATCACATTCTTCATAGTTTACGAGCTCTTGACGTTTTTAATATTATATATAATGTGTGTAGACTTTTCCTGAAACTAGCCATTTATTTTAAGTAACACAAAAAAGTAATTAAAATTAAAATTGCGTTATTTATATTTTATTTTATAAAAATCCTTAAAACTGCATTTATTTATAATTACTGTTTATTTGAATACGCTGTACAAATTTTATGGCCGTAGGTACATGCATATTTTTTGTCTAGAAATTATTCATGAGATTGCAAGCAACAGATAATCACAAATATTAAAAACGTCAATAGGTCGTAAATTATGAAAAATATGATAGAGAAATCTACAAATCAGGAATTGTTTAGAGTAAACCCTTAAAATGGCATTTATACTTCACCCTTAATGTAACGTAGCTATTAATTCAATGTATAAGCTACTTATGTAAAATGTATTATGTAAATCATAATTTAAACAAATTTAATTGTAGTTACACATGTACTAATCCGTAAGGTTGTACTGTTTGTTTTAAAGAAATTGATAGTACTAGAGCATTTTGTTTTCTACTGGCACTATATTATATGATGTGTATGCCTTATATTTTCACTCCTTTTAGTTTGAAGTATTATTAGACCCCCGCGGAGTTTATTACGTTCCACCACTTGGTTAAATATTGATGGACATAATGCTTCTATCGCTTGATCTTGATTTAAAATGTTAATGCGAACCCGCTATAGGGTATGCATAGCTCTCATTACTATTCATATACGTATTACACTGATACTGCGGTGGAAATATTTTCTATAGGATTAGCATAAGCTCCTTACAACATTAATATTATAAATAAGGCCATAACACGTGTAATCCTTATCTACGTTATTTA
Source organism: Allygus modestus (assembly GCA_963675035.1). Taxonomy (NCBI): domain Eukaryota; kingdom Metazoa; phylum Arthropoda; class Insecta; order Hemiptera; family Cicadellidae; genus Allygus; species Allygus modestus. The sequence continues at coordinate 314,226,425 of OY776112.1, forward strand.
AATTGTTCTAAACTGGAAATTAAATATACCATGTGTGTTAAAAATTTAAACTCGTGGTATATTTAATGGCATTTTATATTTGGTATAGTATTTACACAATGCAATGATTATATTTTCAATTTAAATATTTAGGGGGTCTTAGATAGGATATAGTTTTCTTATTTTAACAAATTCAACGTGACAGCACAATAAAGTCAGTAACATTTTAAAATAAAAAATATTTTCCTATTCTTTTACTATTCTAGTTCTTTTTGACTACTAGTTAAGTGCGTTTTTAAATCTTCACAGGATTGGTGGGAGAGATAAGAGCTATAAAATATTTACATATACAGGGCACCTAACGTAAGGTGTGTAAAACGGATTGCTGACAAACCAATTGACCTAGAAGGATGAAATAAAATTATTTCCCACTAAATCGACCCCAAGGAATAACGTAAAAATATTTGTAGGTTGTTAAAAATACAGAGTGTTCCAAAACCGGAGGGTCACTAGTTCGAATCTCGGTATTTTCAAATATAAACATATGTCAAGTTATTCATAATTTTAAAGCTTTACTCTCGACTAACGTTTTGGCAAAAACAGAAATAATTTATCTTAATCCGTTTCAAAATGCTGGCCATGTTTTTAAATATTTAAATTTACGGATTACGATGTATCTACTAACCTACAATACCTACCTAACTGGTTAAAAGTTCTTACCGGTTTTAAAATCAGCGTTACCCTGATATTCTACATGACAGTATTTAAAAAGAAATACAAACATAAATGAACAATTGATTAAGATAAATGAATTCTGTTTTTGCCAAAATGTTAGTCGAGTCTAAAGCTTTAAAATTATGAATAACTTGACATATGTTTATATTTGAAAATACCGATATTCAAGCTAGTGACCCTGCATTTTTGGAACATTCTGTATTTGTAACAAACTAAATATATTTTTACGTTATTCCTTGGTGTGAAAATAGTGGGAAATAATTCTATTTCCTCCTTCTAGGTCACTTGGTTTGTCAGCAATCTGTTTAAATCTCCTTACGTGAGACACTCTGTATAGCTAACAATATATTTTATTTTATAATCTATTGTTAAATTATGGCATATTGGATTTTAAAATAAACATTACTACAAAACACAATTTCTTCCTTCGTCATCTCACGGTTGGTTGAGTAATGTTTCACATATATAATATAACAAGTTGACACTCACAATACAGCCTAAGTTTCTGTGAGTCGCACCTCGCACCTCAAGCGAGGTAAGAACAATGCGACAGTTGAAGCCAAGCGAGTCCCCAGATACGGCCTTCTATTGTTCTGTTGTAAACTGGAGAGCGACGTTAATTGTAGGCAAACAATTTACATTTCCTCTACTTTTATGTTGTGGGTGTGGTAAGTTGTTGAGTATTATAAAGTGTACATGTACTTCTAACGTGATAACTTTGCAAATATTTTAACCTAACAACGGTCCATTATTTGAATTTTGTTGTTGTTTCTGTTACCTGCATTCCGATTTCTACTGCCTGTTTCAACGGAGATTTGTGATTGGTTAACGCTTACAGTAATATTATTCGGTTCAGAATTTTTTTGCACAAAATCATCTGCTCAGAACTACGTCATAAGCTTTTAAAACTCGTTGTGACATTAAAACAATATCATAATGTTCCACCAATGTATGTAGAAATGTGTCTTGTGACGATTTTTCATGTTTTTTAACTAATTAAAAGATGTAATTAGGGATCAACTAAATAAAATTTCCTAGTAAAGAAGTCACTATTTGTTTTTTAATGTATTTGATGTTAATCGTATTACAACACTGCATGACATAATAAATTAACTGCTTACTGAAGATCACATTATCTCCCAATTTTATTTAAAACACAAACCAAAATGGAAAACGTTAAAAATATAGTTTAGAGAAGTTCTAGAATCAAAGGTTAATTGTTTTCTCTCACATAAGAGTATAACTGGTTTAAGTTTCAAAAAACCTAATTTTACTAAGCACACCTACCTTTAGGTTTCAGGTATACGTTTTAATGTTTTGTGAGTTTTTAATTTAATGACAAGAGGATGTGTTATTTCAACTTTTCTTTATTTAAGGGCTAACAACGCATAACCTAAAAGTAGGTAGTGCACAAAAAGATTAAGTGTTATAAACAAAAAACCTCACCTAAACATGTTTTAAAAGGATGTAGCCGGTATATGGTCAGAACTAGTGAGGATTTTGTTAGATAATCTACGTATTTACAAACACGTGCTAAAAGCCGAGAATGGTATCGTAGGCAGAATGGTATCCGCAATTGTTTACTCCTCATGGAATGACTGCCATGACACCAAGCATTCCATCTGGACTGTGTGTTTCAGTAGCACGTAGGATATATATGTGTTATTCGTAAGCTGAATTCATGGTGACCTGATCCACTGAGTATTTTTCGTCAGTATTTCAACAGCTAAGTAAAATATACACTAAGGTAAAGAAAACTGTGAGGTTAAGTAAACCTTGTTAATAATCTAGCGAAATGGTACAGTACTTCAATAGATCAACAATACTACAATATCACGTTAACTATTTTACATTTGAAAATTCTGGAAGCTAGAATGCGAATAACCGGTTACTAAATAGTGCTGAAATGGTTACCTCAAATTTATGTCACTTAGCTCCTATTATATAGACGAAAATAATCTCAATCTCCTGGCAGAGATTCGTTTTACACAGTATGGAAAAATAACAATAAATGATTTTGTATAATTTGTCCAATTCTTTATGATAAATATTTGATAAATTATTAATTAGGCTTAAAGAAAAAAAACTTTAAAAATTGTAGAAAAGATCTATAAATAATTGCTTAAAATTTTAGCAAAATTCATAGAAAACCATATTGTTTGTATCCATCAGAATATACATTGATTTTTTATATTTTATTGTATTACTTGATGAACCCCATTTTATAGAGGCCAATAAAATTATTCAAACTAGTAGCAATTAATAATGTATATATGCATTTCAATTTTCTGTGGTGTATGAATCAGCGTAGTTATTATGTTAGTATTCGAAGACCTTTATTTTAAATTAATGTTACAACAATTTTTACTGTAATTTACTGTAATTTCTGGAAACTCATCATCTAGATTTTCTCGGTCTAACGGATGAAGTTAAATTCCTGTATCTTTGAAGTCTTATAAAGGTGTAACACGGAAGGGATATGACTATGGATTCCCTTTAGATTGTGTTGTTATCAAGTCAATTAATTGTAAGAGTCCAAAAAAGTCATCTTCCTTAAGTCCAGTACCTGACTACAACAAAATTGCTTCTAGGGGTAAAGGCAGCGGTTCTTAAAAATACGGTAACAATATGTTCATCAAAATAAACTTTACAAACGTAACCAGAGGTAGCAGTAAATATATGACAAATCTAACAGTGTTTATGTAAATATAAGTGTTAGCAGGTATTCTATAAAATTATAAAGTTACTTTAGGATATTGAAGATAGTGACATTCGATCCAGAAAGGAACAGGCTCAAAGACAGATTTGTTCAATTTTTTAAATGCAAACAAATTTTTAGACAGCTTTAAACTATTTTAAACATCGTCTGTCTATGAAAATTTTAAAGCATATATACACACACACACATTTTACTAATAGTATGTTATAGAATGTCTATGTATATAATTACAACAACGATTTTTGAATGTGTTTAGAGTGTGTTGAAGAATTTAGGGTTGTTTGATTATTACAAAAGCAGCTTCTAAACAATTCAAGTAAAGTTAAGTCAAAACCATTTTGAGAAAATAAAACAGCGGTAAAACGGATTCGGAAACGTGGATTGATCTAAATCTGTTAAAACACCGCAGTGCCGGAATAGAGCTTTGCGCTTGAAGGAGCTAATTTCTCTCCGGATATTCTTTTGATAATTTACTCCTTTAATATCATAGCTTAGTACCCAATTCTCTCTGTCTGACCGAAAATGTGGTTAGCATATTTCAAATAAAAAACTTGTTAAACTAGTTAAATTTAACTTAGGCATTGAAGACATTTTTATGATATAGTTTATAGCTAAAAATCTTGCAAATTATGTGCTTATATTCAATTATAAGGGCACGATGGTTTATATATCAGCCTAACTGATTATGCAACTCCTTATATTATCATCCCTAAGGACACAATTTCCTGAATCTTATCAGGAATACTAATATATAAAATTTCTTAAACACCAACAATATTTTATTTTAAGGCTAGTTTTATCCTTTCGATAATTGTAGAGACAGTATTAGTTATTATTCTAATACTGTTTGACCCATACGTGTTCCCGCCATCAATTTATGATAAATATATGGATTAATTTTAAACTTTGAGCAGCACCATTACACTTAAAACACTGTTAATATGATACTATAACTTTTCTTTTACAAAAACTGCTTAATAATAAAGATTCTTGGAATATATGGTTTCCTTAGCATTAATTAAACAAAGCCAACATGCACAAAGTCATGTTTCCAATGACGGGAATGTTTTACTTCGTTGACGAGTTGTTGGTAGTACTATAAAGGAGCTCATACAAAATAGTCGAGTTTGCATTAAAAAAGTGAAAGCTCTTATATAAAATAAATGAGAACTTGCCTTAGACAACGATGTACTGTTGTTGCTTTTTAACCTGGATTGATTGACTACCAGAACTACCCAACATTTCAGCAGGTATTCACAGGGCAAAGATGTCTTCACATCCGTTACAAAGATATTGAAAGTGCTAAACACAGTACGTTGTCCAATGTTATTCTTATGGAGGAAAGGAACAATTTTATATCTCGCCTATTTATGAATGTATAATGATGAAACTTGGTATAAGGCTTCATCTGGTTGTGGTCTATTGATATTTTCTCAAAAATAAATTTTTTGCAAAAAGCTCCGATAGCAGCAAACCTGCGTACTCAGCCCCCATGTTATTCTTATGGAGAATAATTAAATGCTATGTTTCGCTTAACTATGAACATAAATTAATAAAAATGGTATACGACTTCACCTTGTTGAGGTATATTAATATTAGCATAAAAGCCCATTTTTTGTATTCCTTGTTGCAGCAAGCTTGCGTACTCAGCCCCAATTTTATTCTTGAGGAGAATAATTAAAATTGTTTATACCGCTTATTTGTGAATATATTTTTTATGGAACTTGGTCAGTGGCTTTATTTAGTATTAAGACATTTATATCTCCATTGGATATTCGCTGAGTATGCAGGTTTGCTGCGACGGGGGTATTTATTTATCAATTCAAAATCACCAAGGGCAAAGAATATTTAACTTATTTTGTTAAGTCGGACACATTAAACTAACTTTCTTAAATAAATAATTAAGCTACTATATTTCCACAATAGTAGGCCCCAACAGACATTTATGGTGTTATGAAAATAAAATTAAAATGAATCAAATGTTTTTAAATATTATTTTCTTATTTTGAGATATGTATAAATGACGTTATCTATTAATATAGTCAACTAATCTTTAAAGATTTAGCAACGGTAAAAGTAATTTTATACTTAACGTATGCTTGTTTTACATTGAAATAAACAGTACGTAGTGTATAACTTATTTGAAAAATTATACGTCAGACCTTTTAATAAAACATTTGTACACACTGATGCTAACACTTTCAATACCTTTAATACTTTGTATTAACTAATCTTTATTTGATGTGATTATAAAAGTCTCACATTTCCTTTTCTTCATCACAAATATCGTACGAAATCACTTTTTTAATAATATAACTTTTGAACTTCTACCTTTCCCCATAATTTTAAGTGATAAGTCGGTTTCCGTGTAAGCCATAAATATTCGTTATACCGTACATATCATCGCTTCGAAATTTTGTTTCAAATAGCTTTACTGTCTTCCTCTGAAAAAATAAGAATGCACTAATTGTAATGCGAAACAATTATTAAGGAGTCGAATTTAGATTCACAATGTAATCTCGTTTGGGGAACTGTGATAAACCGATAATTGATATAATTGTTGTCAGTTATTGAATAGTTTGATTGAAATATAGGACATTTTATCATAGAGATAATTTGCGTAGTGTTCCCAGGACATAATGAGGACACAGTGATAGAGGCAGACAGTCACTGGGTGTTGTTTTAGAGTCTTTATAATGATGAGTCTTTACAACCTCTTCAGTAAAGATCATCGAGAGACGAGTGTTTACCTTTTAATGAGTTTTCTTAACGAAGATGTTTCTCTTTTACTAAAAATTTTTAGTACATCATTATTTAATTTAAATTGTTCATTTTACTACCTTAATTAATTATTTCTTATGTTATCTTAATTTATTTTTACATTTAGTACTTACACTGTGGCATAACAATTTACTTTAATTTTAGTAAAATATCAATTTTAATTAATTATCTCCAAAATATTTCATTGTATATTCAGCCACACAAAAAATTATATATTCTTCCCCCAAGTGTAGATGGTTACATTATACTATTCATTGTAAGATTCATTATTCATTGTAATTATAAACAGTCAAAGTTTACTGAGCTATTTTGTCTGCCTGATTTCATTCACCGCGTCTGATTGTAAGATGTAGCTTATTAAAACTGATTTGAATAAACGTTTGTAGATAAAGTAACGTTTACTTTATTAAGCGTAAATGTAATTTTGAAAAATGCTTATTTAATAATTTTACTCATTTTTATAAAAATCTACTATGTATTACTGCCTTAGCTGGAAAAGTAATGTTTTATATTTGTTGACGTTCCTCAAAGTGTGATTTTCTCGGGATACAGTATAATGTATAATGTACACAGTATTTTACAGTATAATGTACACTACATGGCGAAATTATAAAATCTGTATTAAAAACCATTGGTAAACAATGAAGCTTATAATAATAATAAAAATGATCCCTACAAATGTAATATGAGCAAAAAATTTTTCAGCTGGCTAACATTAAGTTTAACTACTTCAGAACACACTTAGAACTTCAAGTTTAAAGCATACTTTAACCACGTAAGTTGTTTTATATGTTACATATTTAATTTTTTTATGTTACAAGTTACAAATAAAGTCAATGGAAACAATGTTCAGGATTAATAACGCACTTACATTGAATTGCTTCTTTAACATATCAAGTTAAGCTGGTCTCACCAGAGTAAAATATTAACTAGTTTCCGATTGCAGGCATAAAAGATACCAGGTTTATAAAGTAACTATGGATCCGCGATCACTTTTGTTGGTTGGATAGTGGTTAAAACTAGTTTATTTCAACTTTCGTATCAGAGTTCATCACTGTTCTCATTTTAATTCAGTATTAGCCAAAATGTACACAACCCTGTAACTCAAATTTTCCCTATTTTACTTCGATTGATCAAGGTTAACTCCTTTGCGAAGTTTGGTATTTTACTAGTCGTTTAAACAGTAAAATGGCTTCATCTTACGAACTATAATTTTTGTTCTATTGAACATTTTACTACAGACAATAAACGTTTACTACACTCCTTTAACAACTAATAGTTATTAAAAATCGAGAATTTTAAGTAAGGAAGCTGATCCGGCACTCTTAAAACGTTCTTAGTCAAAACCGCGAAAGTTGAATGGGAATTATCCATGACGCGGAATAAATCCTTTGCCCAGCTTGAAGCAGAGTTTTTAATCTATTTGTTGGCTAACATTTAAACCACTCTAATATATTTATTAAATTAATAAACAGAATAAAGTTCCAACCCTCCGGATTTGTTAGACAACTTGTCTGTATGCACGAGTATAACATGATAAAAAATAAAAATATTCCAGCAGTCCTTATACTGTGGCAGTGGCGGATCCAAGGGAGGCGAGGGGGGCGATCGTGCAGTTGTGTAATTTGCATCTGGTTAAATGTGTTGCGATTAATTCTTTGTCGCCAATCCAATTTATGCGTTATAGGTTATTTTTCTAAAAGGTCTGTATGCATACTAAAGTTGTGTAACTAAGCGTAAACAGTTAGTGGGAGTGATAATTTCGTTCTGATGACGCCTGACAGTTGGGAGCACTGACGCAACGACGCGACTGTCCTTAACGCCCTGCCTCCTGTTTTACCCGCGAAACCAGCGTCGCGTACTTGGGTGTGGGTGCCGACAAACGTCAACATTAACGTTGTGTAGTTATCAGAATTCAGAATATCTCAGATGCAACAGCGGTAACTCGAGTGAGCGGAGCGGCAAGGTGCAGGCAAAGTGGTGCGTACGTTACGTTACCATGGCAACGGCAGTTTGACCACGCATCCACTGTGATACGTGGCTACGTGATATTATTAGTCATCACAACCTTACAGTGCGCATGCACGCTGTTCTGCCTTTTTCTGTCTTAGTTAACTTCACTTTAGTGCATGTTGGGTTTATCTGTTATTTTTAGTAATTGATTACTATTAAAATTACTATACGTAACAAAAAAATCGGAGGGGGGTACTCCACCAATAAATTAGCCCCCTGACTCTAAAGCTGGATGCGCCACTGTACTGTGGTAGATAATAATTACTCATTTGCCTAAGAGGAATCAAATCTAAGTTGATTAAGATAAAAAATTTTAAAGCATACTTGTTTTACTTTATAGACTATACTGTTATATTACTAAGAGTATCCCCCTCCCACCGTTCCATGCCACCCCTCAAACCCCTCCTTCGCCCCCCTCTCCACCCCTCTCTATTCTCTCTTTTTTATGTGAATATGAGAAGAAAAGGCCGTATTATATGCACATACGCATAGTTATAAATTTGTATAAGGGACTAAAAGTAATGAAGATTCATTGTCAATCAAACTCATTATATTGTGCCCGTTGGAGTTGAGAACTTCAATGTGCTTGAACACAATACTCTAAAGCTGGATGCGCCACTGTACTGTCGTAGATAATAATTTACTCATTTGTGTAAGAGGAATCAAATCTAAGTTCGTCAAGATTTAAAACATGTTAAAGCATACTTGTTTTACTTTATAGACTATACTGTTATATTACTAAGAGTACCCCCCTCCCGCCGTTCCATGCCACCCCTCAAACCCCTCCTTCGCCCCCCTCTCCACCCCTCTCTATTCTCTCTTTTTTATGTGAATATAAGAAGAAAAGGCCGTATTATATGTACATACGCATAGTTATAAATTTGTATAAGGGACTAAAAGTAATGAAGATTCATTGTCAATCAAACTCATTATATTGTGCCCGTTGGAGTTGAGAACTTCAATGTGCTTGAACACAATACACTTAACTATTACGTCGAAAATTCCTCTTTCATAAACTTACCTTATATTTGTTATTTTTACCTACAACCCTATTATTTATAACAAAGTTTATTTTTCCTCCTTTAATTAGTAAAAATAACTTAACTAAAAGTGACTTAACGCAATCACCTATATCAATCTCCAGACAGGAAATTTCATTTTATGCTGATTTTTTAGTTTTCCAACAAGTTAAATTGTATGTAATGTATTTTTATGAGTACATTATTAAACTAATCATTTACCTGTTAAAAAACATTACAATTTAAAACTGGGGTCTAAACACTTAAAAGACAGTCTATAACTCACTGACATTTTTATTGATGGTCAATTGATAGTATAGACTAGTGGTTTATAAATAACCGTTGTGGTATCCAAAAGTATAACAACTAAGAATATGCGAATTAGGCTAAATGCCTAGCGCCCTAAAGCCCATTAAATGGACACTGTTATTAAAAACCACAGAACTGTACAGTAATTGCACGTAATACATTTCCTTGACATAAAATTTGAACTCAATGGTGGCTCATTCATGTTTTAGGTTATAAATAGTCTTCAAGGTGTTTGACTTGGATATGTAGAGCGTTTTTGTTACTGTAATTTAAATTACTGTAAATATAGTTCAAATTAATAATAGTTTTTTTTTTCAATACTTACATTTTGCTGATTTACTTTATGAAAAAACACATTAAAACATATCCCTTTGTAATATGTTTTATAATAGTATTTACAATATAAAAACGCAATAATTAAAATTATGCGTCATAATATGTTTGATTATATTCTGCTATTATATAAACCCATATTACCTATAAGAATTATTCAAATTTCTTCCATTAATAATATCAGATAAAGTGTCGTTGTTATAAATTCATTATCATTATCACTTTTTAATAAACAAATAGGTTTTAACAACATTTTCTCACCTTCGTTATAGCTACACTCAGTTTTGCTGTAAAGTACAGTTATTTAAATATAATACACAGGAATGATGCTCTTCACTTGCAATAAAGCATAGTGACCCAGATTTTGTGAATGTTTTGGTGGTGGAATGCTGACTCGCACGACATTGTCTGTTGCTCCCTGTGGAATGCTTCCATTCTCTTTGGAATATTTCATCTCTTCCACTGGTCTGTATATCCTATAGCATTAGCATATTAAAGAAAATTTGTGCAAGTTGATCCCTTTAAATTTAACTCTCTTAAGCTTCATCACATATTCAAGAACTTGAAAAACTAAAAGACCTGTAACAATATACCGATCGAAGCACTTAGATCGAAGGTTTGAGTCCGGCTCAGTTGGTGGTATATATGTCCAACTGTCCAGGCTGTGTACTGCTTATATGCTGCTCATACTCATGCTGCTTATATGTTCACCTGCCTGGGAAATTTGAAAGGGAGGACAGCTTATGCGAACTATGGACGGCATGGCTCCAAGCATATATGTACCGCCGTGTACATGGGTAGATTATATTTTAGTTAATTTTACAATAATTAAGTACGTTTAAACTAAAGATGTTGTTGAGACTCCTTGATTTATTCTGAGAATTATGTTATAACTTTTACCATTAGTCACTTATTATGGATCATGTAATTTTTTTTGGATATAATAGTTTGTTTTGTTATTTACTCGTACATTTTAAAATTCATTTTAAACTTTGCCATACTACGAATATAATGGAGCTTATTTAGAGTAATGAAACGTTTACTAAATTATATACCAATAAAATTATAAATTAGAATTGTTCCATCATAATATTATTTTCAGTTACAATTCAAACCACCTCAGTGGACAACCCAGATTCTATTACTGTCCTTGCCACGTTGAGAAACGACTTTATTGACATCTGAAAATCTCTGCAGTTTACGTTTCTTTTGATAAATTGTCACAATTTTTTGTAAAATTTCAATATCAAACCTTACCCTGACCTTTCAGATATTGCATCAAAGTGTGCTCTTTCAGATATTTGCATTTACTTGCAACTGAATAATTATATCGACGTGATCGTTTTTGCAAAGAGAATATCACTGTCACTCTCATATGAGCTTAAATATGATTTGAATTTAGCATGTCTTTATAAACAAAACACGGGTTAAAAACTCTAAAAAATAACAAATTTATTGAATTTGGTACAATCCTACCAATATTATAAATGTGAAAGTTTGGATGTAAGTATGGATATTTGGAGTTCCATCACGGATAAACTACTGGAACGATTAAGCTAACATTTTGCATGAACATAGCTTACATATCACATTAACATATAGATTTGATAATGACCGCATCAAACCTAGGGCTCCTCCCCACGGATCCTGTAAGTTATAATGCAAATAATAAGGGAGGATATCATATATGAAATTACTAGCTATAGTTGTTTGTCGATTAGGGAAAACGAAGTCAAATGGTAAAACTAAACAAAGATTTGATAGTGCTGGTCAGATTATTATTTTTAATGTGTTTTAATTTGTCGCGAGCAAAGATGCGGATAAAAGCTAGTTATTCATGATTGGTTTTATAATAACAATTGTTTTAAATTCCAGCCTTAACATGCTGGAAATATTATTGTTGTTTAAACTATCATTATTGAATTATTTATGGCTCGTTATTAATATTCAGTTAAATATGAAATGATAAAATTATTCAACTTGCAAGCAATAAAACCTGTTTACAGATGTCTGTTTAGGGTACCAGAATCAAGATAGAAGCAAACTTTTACAGGTAATCAAGTAAACACAATTTTTGTGAAATGTAATCTTAATATCGATTGCGTATGACGAAAAATATAGTTCATCATTAGGACCAAAAGTGGTTTGTCAATTGTCGCTAATTTTAAATTTGACCTCGTACCAAAGATTTCCACTTTTGGTCCTACTGAAGAAACATAAATGTATTTATTTCATCTGTGAAATATTGTTGTAAAAAGGGGTTTCCATCAAATAATTAAATCGAAATGTGTATAGATTTCACGCGGTTTATAGCTGAGATGATGTAATAATCAAACATCCAATACTTCTAAATATATTAAGTGCAATACATAGAAACGCCCAGAAATAAGGTGTTTACCCGGGAATACTCAACTGCAAAATTCAATTGTATACATTTCAAAGCAACTTTTCTTACTATAAGTTTGAATAAGGAGTAAGAAATGCTATTTTCGGGATTATTAAAACAAAGGGTGAGTCAAGAATACTTCATTACCAATTGTAGCAACAATAAGAACAGTGATTATAAAAATAAGAGTGAGAGGAATCTGAGAGGAGGAAGAGTTGCGGCTTATGGAGTAGTCCCATCGTAAGCCGATTATAATGAGGCTGAGCTCTCCCGGTCAGCTTGGAGTTCCTTACTGATTCAACAGGGTTTGGGCAGCCCGGTCATGTGGCTCATGAAATAAACGAGTCCACACGCAATAAACTGACGTGAGGGAAGTGAATTTCCACAAAAAAAGTTAAAATATAAATAAATATTAAAACATACATTGTTTCATATGTTTATCGAAATCTGAATATATGTTTTTTTTTTGCTGATCTCATGCCCCTATTTACCTGCAATACTGGGGATACAATGTTGCGCATTGTAAGGTTAGAAGGTCCAGTCAGGAATGAAAGTAGGCGTGAGGAGACTGGGGATGATAAAAATACACCTACATTTGAATAACAGGCTTTTATTTTATAAAAACCCCATAAAACAATGTCTTGTATTTAGTCGATATAGATATTCTTATATAACTCGTTAGCTATTTGTGCTAGATTGACGTGAGAGGGCTTAACACTTTTGCTTCACTAAACTTCATATTTTCATATGAAGTATTATTACATTCAGGGCTTTTATAACCCTTTTTGGGTCTGGCCTCTTCAGGGACGTTTTTAGTGAATGTCCCACATTTAATACTTGTACTCAAATGAGTACTCAATTAGTACTTGTACTCAATTAGGGATCGTGTTTTTATTTGGTAAAATATTTAGTAATAGTTATTATTTCAAAATATACAGTTTAAGTAAATATGACCCTAACCTTATTTTTTATATTATATGTAAAAATTGAAAAAGCAGACGCTTAAATAACATGACGAAAAGTATTCCAAGAATGTGTTTCTTAAAAGGGTAGTTTGTCCTTATTTAATGAAAAATCTAACAAAATAAACAGACCACACAGGGAGATAAAAAAATACATTAAATAAACTTGAATCTCTAGATCTCGAAATGTTACACTCAGTAGGTCGACAACTGAAATTATTAGATTATGTGTAGTAAATAATTACTACAAAACCGCCATCCCAGACCAGCCCAGCCCCCCAGATACCCAGCAACTGCAGATAACAACTAGTGCAGCAACTGCTGTAGATACCAGCTACTTAATATATATATATATATATATATATATATATATATATATATATATATATATATATATATATATATATAAAACCAAGACCAGCCCGCTGGAGCCCACAGATTCTGTTACTGGCCCGGACACATCGACAAACGGCTTTATTGTCATTTGACAATTGCGGCCGTTGACGTGCTTTAGATACAAGACCTCTTACTTTACACCATGTTTGTATTTCTCGGTTGCTGTCCGTGACGTTGTAGAAAAACATTTTAAATTAATTTTCTCACTTTGCCATTATATATGTTTTTCTTTCGCAATATAAATGTGACAAAAAATTAATTGTTTTTGTATAACGTGTCTCATGAAACAAATTTAAAAATACAAATTTGTGATGTGTGAAAGGAATTTATACATTGCTTTGTTTGTAGTAAAATCGCTTACACGATGATTATTTCTCTAATAATCAACAACTTCAAATGTACAAGAAATTTAATAATAACTAGTAGGTACCCGTCAAAATTCGACGGATACAATATTAAGTTTTAGTAATAGTCCGACGGTACCCTATAGGAACTTCACCAACAACGAAATACCTGCAGTTCTGCATATTTACCTAGTGAAAATATTATAAATTATAAAAATGCATCTTTATATGTGGCACAATACAGTTAAAAAATCACAAAACTAAAAATTAACACTTAATAAGTAGGTTACTTTTTAGTTTACATTTTATATTAACGAAGATGTTTACTACAGATAAATTAATCAAAATTACATTTTTCTGGTTCTGCAGTCTAAAAGCTTTAAAATTACACATAGATTGTCCAAATCGGTTGAAAAATAACGACGTAGTGGGCTGAAAACGAAGCTCCTTAACTAATTATTATACAATATTTTCCCTTTCAAAATGATTTTTTTTATCTTTAATTTTTGTCATATCTGTGTTTGATAATTTGTTAAAATTACTTGTATAACTATAAACAAATATCCTATAGTTCAATATTAATATTTATATACGATATATGTTTACAGCATACTGTATAGCTTTCTATGCTGTAAGATAGTGGACAAAAGTGTTTATTTTGGACAATATAGTAAACATATGTGATATAGTAGTTTAAATTGTATACTGTAGAAACAAAGAGTTAAAAAATAATTCATTAGCAAATAGCAACAACAAGAGAGTAGTGGTTATAAATAAAAGAAAGATGAATCGTAAAGAAGAAACTGGTGTGGTGTTTAGAGGCAGTTCCATCATAAGCTGATTATTGTCGGGCTAAGCTTTGCTGTTCAAGCACAGAATTGCTTAATGATTCAACAGCATATTGGTAGCACAATCAAAGTTTATTATTGAGCAAGAGCTTTTCCCTTGGTCGGTTAAGAGATAGAAAATCCCTGTCTGTATATATAAGTATGTACATCGATTATTGTTTATTATAGGATTGTGTATAGTATAAACGAATCCATCTATTGCTTTACTAAGTATATTATGAGTTTCGTCTAAAGCTATTATAACAAAAGAAAGAAATAATAATAAGTGTGATGGAATTATGTGATTTGAATATTAATGCAAACTATATTAGCTAAGTAAATCTACAGAAAAACAAAACATCTGCAAAACACTTACATTTCGTAATTTAAAAAATTATAGTATGAAAGTACTAATTTAGTAGTGCCAAAACTAATAATCCATTTAAATATGTTACGATTATGCCCACTAGAATTAAATATAAGAAGTACTGTATCGTAAATTTAATAAATATAAACTGCGATAAACTTCGATTAGCAACTAAGAGCCTTCATGCTACCTAAAAGATATCAACAAAGAAACTCCATTTTTCTTGTCTTTCAGTTGCTGCAGAGTGAGCGTGAGAGGTAGGAAACACTTTCACAAACAACTTGTACTTGAGTGAGAAACCATTCACTCTCTGCTCTCGTTTTGAATGAAAGGATTCAGTAAATATAACAAAAAAAATAAAATAGTTCTTACATGGTGTTCCACGAAAGATGTCCCAAGCAGAAACACATTAAATTTCCACTAAAGGAATAACGTAAACATGATTTCAACTTTTTTAAACGAGTGTTACAAAAGAAGATCTTTCAAGTACAGCGAATCCAGCTTTACAATACAGACGTGGTGAATCACAAGTTCGATCCTAGCGGAAAACATTCGTCTTGGGACCAAAAATGGACATTTTGGTCCATCGCTAAGACAGCTTATATTTGGGTACATGCATATATTACACTCTTGATACTAAATTCTACATTAAGATAACTTTTCACCAGTACGGTAGAGAGATATTCTTTCGCTATTATCTATCTAGTTTTACAATGTCTTCAATAATTTAAGTCATAAACGTTTCTTAAATAAATATATTGTCTGATAAAAAGATAAGTATAGATGAATCAAATTTAACGTGACAGCGAAGAAGAACAAATTACAGATATTATAAATTAATATTATTTCTAACAAAACAATTTGACCCTGTTCTTACCATATTGTGTTCACAGTGGAATGCAGACTCGCGCGCTGTCTGATGTTCTCTGTGGAATGTTTCTCCCTCACTCAATGGTATGTTTCATCCCTTCCACTGTTATAAAAAATGGGGTACGCAAATCTAAGCATCAGCTATTTGAAAGAAAAAATTGCATGCCTGTTTATTTGTAAGGAGAAAGTTATTTAATTACAAATGAATTAAGATTAATCTTAAATATTTATATAAATGAAAATATTTATGTTCTGAGAATATGTTTTAATTAAAGAATTCGTGATTAAGAGCGCTCCTTTAACTGTATCATTAAATAACTTCAGCTGCAGACAATTTCGTTGAAACATTGTTTTACTCAGTACTAAATTACTTCTATTAATTGTTCTACGATTTATAAAAACTATTTCTTTCAAAATTCTTTTTATATCGGCTACTCTATGTAAAATTTAGAAGTAAAATGTAGGTAAGAAATTAAATAAATCAAAAGTTGTTCATAAATTTCACATAATAAATATATGTTTGGTATTCTGACGCTTAGCGATATTTGTTAATTTTACTTATAAATACAATCGTATGCTTATTATCAATTGGGACTTTTGCAAAGTTGGTATCGTGATATCCTTGGATTTGCTAGAACTACAATGAAATATAATAACATTTACGTTAGTAATCGACAATTTGAAAATAGTTTGATTTAACCACAATGCATATACAATTAATTGTCATAGTAATTTTATTGCTCTTTAAATGAATGTAAACCTCTTATCACATTCTCTATTGGTAAATTATTGAAATTTTAATATACCCAAATATTTTACTCTATGACATTTCAAAGAGCCCCTGGACTCTGTTAATAAGTCGGCTGTCCATTTATCAATGGGTAAGTGCTAAGAACCTATAGAATAATAATTACAGTTTTGAATTTTCTTTATCCATGTTTTCCGTTAACCTTGGCTACGCCGTGGACATACTCTACATCCATAGATATATGTCAGACTCCCTAAGAGAAGTCTAATGCCATAAGACATCTTAATTTATGTGCTCTTTAGAAATCATCTAATCGATATTAAAGGACCGATCGGGTGTAATATTTTCTTATACGTAGATATCAAATAAGATATCACTACAGAATGACATCAATCCAATTTTATAAGGATACATAAGGATGCACAATTTTCATCAAACTAATATATTACGGTAATTATAATTTTACCGTTGTATACATATTCGGTCAACAACAACAAAACTATCGTTGAGCGATTTCTGATCATAAACAACTTAGGCTGCCTTAAATAACTGCGTCACAGCAAAATGAGAAAAAGAATAACACTCCTTTACGTGGCTATCTTTAGAATTTAGGGGCTTTCGGATAGATCGAGTGTTGCAACTAACCCCACATCTTTCAATGAACGTTTAATCATGTAAGGTAAGGGCTAAGGCCCTAAGGCCAGGTAAGGGGGTGTAAGGGCTTATATATTAAGTATATATTGTTTTGGTAAACCATTATAATTGTTAGATGTTTGATTTGGGCTGAATAATAGCATGTCTAGGTTTCAACAGTAGTCTGTCTATAGTATATGGACTAGAGAGCAACTAAAACACTTCAACGGCTGCTCAGCTAAAAGACAGACGGCCCGGGTTCTGATGTTAGAGCTTTCTAATAGGAGAGGACGAGAGTTATAGACAACAAGCCTTTGTGATATCAAAGAACGCATTAACTTTCATTCATGCACTTTCACTGCAATGCTTCTCATAAATTCCCAGTTTCAAGATACATCAATTTAACATTGTCTGCCAAATAGTTTATCGAGTAATAACTAAGCGCAAGTGTAAAATAAATAACTCACCTGTGTTAAGATATGTATTATAAATTTGTACAACTATTTTCCCATCTTTACTCCCGTTTCTGAACGAAAGATACGAACATAAAACTTTATATGTGTAGCTTGAATTGGGTGAAATCCTTTTAGCTGCATCACATTCCAGTCATAACATATCTTGGTTGATTTTGTCATGCAAATTTTCCCAAACGTCAAATCGTATCATCCTAGACTATGACAGTTTTAAACACAGAAAAAGATTAAAAAATGTTAAAAGACAAAAATTAAAATGTGTATACAAATAGAGTATACACATTTCAACCTTAACTTAAACTTAACCTTAAACTTAAACCTCATTAAAGATATACTGCTTAATATGGACAGTTATATTTTTAATATTTTTTTAAAGTACCGTTTTTACACGAATCCTAACAGCTCAGTTAAGTTGATGAGATTATGACTCATCTATGTCCAAGTAATCATTTTATGATAGTTTTGCAGGTCATTTATTATAGTTCAAAAGAAAAATAACTATTTGTTTATAATAGACATAAAAAACTTAGATCTTGTTGGAAATAGTTTTGAAATATCTAACAGCTATATTCTTTAAAGTAATTTATACGTAATGCAAAACATGCACTTTATTAACAAGACTCCATCCCTTGACCGACAATAACATAATGCTATAGAATTCTACAGCTTAGTAGTACAGTTTGATTTTGCTCCAATAACATTTTAAATTGTTAATATTACCGCGCTTGAGCTAGAACTCACCCCGACCACAATCCGCTTACGATGGAGCTGACTGTAAACACCGCAACCCTTTCTAATATTTTATTTATCTCGCTTTAATTTTATATTATCTGTTAGCGAATTTCCCCTATAGGGAAGAAGCTATTACCGTAGTCGGCATGGTAAGACCTAGGCCCGGGACCATGATAACTTTTCGTTTTGAGGTCCCCAGACCCCAAAAATACCATTCGTTCGAAACTGTATATATATATATATATATATATATATATATATATATATGTGTCCGTGAGCACGATAACTCTCGTAAAAATTATCCGATTTTGACGAAATTTGGTATAAACGTGTAAAGCAACATTTATGACTTTAAGTTCGAAAACCAGCCAGATCGCTCTATCCGAAGGGGTATTTTGGGGGGGTTTTGTACCCCAAAAATGGGTTTTTTGAATTTTTTACATATAATTTTGGAAATAGTCAGATTTTATTTTTTCCCATTGGATTCAGCTTAAAAAAACACACAATTTAGTATTTTGATCATTTCTCTACGTCAATTGGTTACCGAGATATTGAAAGTGCTAAACACAGTACGTTGTCTAATGTTATTCTTATGGACGAAAATAAAAATTTTATATCTCGCTTATTTATGAACATATACTGACGAAACTTGGTATACGGCTTTATCTGGTTGTGGACCATTGGTATTTCCTCAAAAAAACTATTTTTTGGCAAAGGCTCCCATAGCAGCAAACCTGCGTACTCAGCCCCATGTTATCCTTATGGAGAATAAGTAACGTGTTATCTCCCTTAATTATGAAAATAAATTAATGAAATTTGGTAAGTGACTTCACCTAGTTGAGTTATATTGATATAAGCATAAAACCCCATTTTTTGTGTTCCTTGCTTCAGCAAACCTGCATACTCAGCCGCCATGTTATTCTTATGGAGAATAATTAAAATGTCATAAATTGTTTATTTATGAATGTATATTGATGAAACTTGGTATGTAGCTTCATGTGGCATTAAGATAAATATATATGCATTGGAAATTCGCTAAGTATGCAGGTTTGCTGCTACGGGGGTATTTTATTGTTTATTCTCTTTAATATATAATTCCTTCCTAGTGATTTATCTTAACATTATTCAAAACATTACATTCCTGATTTCATGTAAATACTTTTATATATTTAAATGCTATAAATGCATGAAAACGATCAATTGTTTAAATCTTTACTTAGTTCAATTTTTATATCAATGAAGCTCGCCTTATCTAATCTGCAAGATCTGAGTAAAATCTGAACTATTTATGAATGTTCCGATACTGAACCCAGCTGCTACTTATCGTTAGGCCATTAATAAAGGATGCTTCTAATATCAGGTCGATCTTTTATAGTAAGGTCAGGTTAAAATATTTAGAAAGTGTTAACGACGTATATGCATAGCAAATAATATTTCCGCAATGTAACGAAAAAATGGTATCTGATTTATTGTTGTCGTTTTCGAACCTACAGTATCAGTTTTTATAGCAAATTATTTTAACTATTAATCTATAAGCTCAACATAACTTTAAATTAAGTTAACAACAATTTAAATTACCTCGTTGGTGGTCGGCTTCCGACTACGTGGTAGGCCCCTCCCTGACGTTTAAGTGTTGCAAGACTTATAAAACTACACCTCAAAACCTATTTTAAAAATTATAAAGAATTCCTAATACGTATCAATTTCTGTTATAGGCGCGTACTTAAACTAATGAAACAACTTTTGGCCATGTAACTATTGAGATACCTAACATATTTGTAATAGTATACGTTTTTAGTGCCTTGTTAAACTCATAGAAACATGTAAACAAACATGTAGAAACCTTTAGGGCCATGCACAAAGATTGGATAGCTTTTTATAGAAAATGGATGTATGTAGGTATAGATGAAAATAAGATTTTCTATTGAAATTTATAAACTAACAGGTCTTATAAGAGATTCAAACGTGAACACATTGTATTGGACCACTTGAGGGTATTCCATACACTAAGGACCTCTTCCCAGTTCAATCCACAGTTGATCCCACAGTTTCGGGTTGAGTGGCTCCCTCTGTCGGGGGTTGGAGCTTACCACGCTTAATTGGGGCTTTACCCCTCACACTCGGTCGCATCTGGTGTAGGATCACTTAGGCGGTACTGATCAAGCCCGGGGGGTAACGAATGTATAAACCGAGTAATCGATCATGTTTACAATCGAATAACATGTGTTACAAACTATCTTTATTATTGTATACTTTTGTTTACTAAAAACAAAAAGTAGGTTTACTTTATTTTCTTGGTCGTAATATTTGAAATTGGAATTTCAAACTTAACAGGCTTGTTTAGCATTTAAGAAACAATATATTTCTGGCAAGAAGTGACATGGCCCACTAATTGCTTTGCTTAAAATAATCCACGTAAATAGCCTATGTGTATGGATAAAAAAGATAAATAAAAAGGAATCTGACTGGGTAAATTGTCTAGTCTAGGTATTAGTTTCACCATTTTACTGAGAAAAGGACGTTTCGTTTTTATGAAATATATTCCTATAATTCGCTTCCTGAAATACTGGTCCTTTTATAGTAACTTATTTGTTTTGTTTAACTTCTTTTAAAAAATAGTCAGTATTTAAGTATTTTTATTTATTCATCTATAAACGGCCTTATTATATCTTGACTAGATAAGGCGCGATTGTTTATCACAGGTAGGTACGAATCGGGAATGTTTTCGAGTCAACCGTTAAAATGCCGTTTATACTTTACCCTTATTGTAACGTAGCAGTAATATTAATTTATATTATTTAGAGTTTACTTTAAAATTATGATGACATGAAATTTTATCCCTCCGTTAGTTCAATATAAGCTACTTATGTAAAATATATTACGTAAATAATTTTTTAAACTAATATATTTAATTGCAGTCATACATGTGCTAATCCGCAAGGTTGCTCTGTTCGTTTTACAAACAAGTAATAATACTAGAGATTATGAGGCTGACATTGGGTATAGCAAATAAAATTGTCATTACATATGGTAATTGTTTTGGCTGTCCATTAAGGTTCACGTCCCTTTCACCTTTGGTCCCTCCATTTGCAGGGGCTAGGGACAGAATTTCCGGGTTTGGTCCCCAACCTGCCAACCTGAGAATGGATGGTCCCTGGCTGTTGTACATGGATACCCTGTCAGTTGAGTTGACCAGTTTGAGGGCAGAATACGGGTCCCCTGTTTAAGAGCCTCATCCCAGCTGTCACAGAGGCACGGGAGTTGGCCCTCTGAAGGATCGATTTGGCTGCCGTCCCATCCCACCCTTTCCTTTCCTGCTATATCCTATCTTTCCGGTAACCTGTGCAATATTCCCGCAGGAGTGTGATAATACTAGAGCTTTTCGTTATATACTAACACTATATATGCTGTATATGCCTTATATTTTCACTCCTCTTACTTTGTAGTATTATTGGACCCCCGCGGAGTTTATTACGTTCTACCACTTGGTTAAATATTGATGGACATAATGCTTGAATCGCTTGATCTTGATTTAAAATGTTAATGCGAACCCGCTATAGGGTATGCATAGCTCTCATTACTATTCATATACGTATTACACTGATACTGCGGTGGAAATATTTTCTATAGGATTAGTATAAGCTCCTTACAACATTAATATTATAAATAATGCCATAACACGTGTAATCCTTATCCACGTTATTTAAATTGTTCTAAACAGGACATTAGATATGCCATGTGTTTTTAATAATTAAAAACATGTTTATCTAATGGCGCGGTATTTTTTATCCACACAATGCAATTTTGTTTTTCATTTATGTATTCAGGGGGTTTTAGATAGGATTTTATTTTATTTTTTTAAATAGCTCAACGTAACAACACAATAAAGTCATTCAGATTTATAAACTACAAATATTTTCCTGTTTTTTTATTATTATAGAGGTGTTTGATTATACGTTAAGGACTATTTAAATATCACAGGATTGGTGATAGATATTAGAGCTAGGTAAGTATAAACATTAAATATTGACATTAAATATTTTCATATACAACTAACAACATATTTTATTTCATAATCTATAATTAAAATCTGATATACTGGATTTTAACACAGCACATTTCCTTCCTTCGTCATCTCACGGTGGGTTGAGTAATGTTTCACATATTTCATATAACAAGTTGACACTCACAATACAGCCTAAGTTTCTGTGAGTCGTACCTCGCACCTCAAGCGAGGTGAGAACAATGCGACAGTTGAAGCCAAGCGAGTCCCCAGATACGGCCTTCTATTGTTCAGTTGTAAACTGGAGAGAGACGTTAACTGTAGGCAAACAATTTACATTTCCTCTACTTTTATGTTGTTGGTGTAGTGAATGTTATAGTGTACATGTCATGTTATGTATTTTTTATTTACATTAGTGTAAGTCATGTAAGGATTTTTTAAATATTCCAACCTTTCAACGATCCATTATTTGTGGTATTTATTTGTGGTGTCGCTACCTGTTCCAACTTCTACTGCCTCTTTCAACAGAGATTTGTTATTGATTAACGCTCACAGTAATATTATTTGGTTTAGAATTTTGTTGCACAAAAACATCTGCTCAGAACTACATCATAAGCTTTAAAATTCGTTTTTACATTATAACAATATCAGAATGTTACACGAATGTAAGTAGAATTGTTACTTGCAACTATTTGCCATGATTGTTGTTAAAGATGTTAAATATGTATTAAAGAATGTACTAAATACAATTTCCTAGTAAAACCGTTGCTATTTATTTTTTTAAATGTGCGTGATGTTAATCGTATGACAACACTGTATAACATAGTAAATTAACTGTTTATTGAAGATTACGTTATTCCCTAATTATTGTACTTCAAACCCAAACCAATATCAAAAAACTTAAAAAAAATATTTGTTTGCTTATAAATTTAGTTTAGATAAGTTCTGAAATCAAACTTGTTTTCTCTCATATAGGAGTATAACTATTTTTGTTTCTAAAAAACCTAATTTTATTGGGTACTACCCAACTTCAGGTTGCAGGTTCCCGTGTTAATGTTTTGTGAGTTTTCAATTTAATGAACAGAGGATGTGTTCTTTCAAATGGTGACCATTCATAAGCTAACGCCGCATAAGCTAAAAGTGTTTAATTCCCCCAAAAATAAGGTATTTAAAACAAAGAATCCCGCCTAAAACATGTTTTCAAATGATGTAGCTGGCTTAGGGTCAGAATTGGTGATCACATTTTGTTAGTCTATCTATGTATTTTCAAACACGTGCTTAAATAAGAGAATGGTATCGTAGGCTGAATGGTATCCGTAATGGTTTACCCCTCATGGAATGAGAACCACTTAGGCGCCAAGCATTCCATCTGGACTGTGTGCTTCAATAACACGTAGGATGTAACCGTCTCTTGAGACCTGAACCTTCTGTTGCCTGTTGTGACGGATTCAATGGATATTTTTCGTCGAATTATGAACATGTAAGTAACATATACAGTTAGGTAAATAAAACGCCAGTTAGATTTTGATCAAAATCACAACATATTGAGAAGTTCGAAACTGGAACTAGCTACATTTGTCATTGGGCTATTAATTAATGATGATTTCTAAGAACAGGACCTTAGATATTAACAAAACCAGGGTTTGGACCTTTCCCTATCAAAACGTAAGAAAAAGGCCACTGGTGTAGTTAGACACAAAGTGAAAATAATAATTGTGGTTGCTTGGTAAAACTAATGTTGATGATCTAGTGAAAAAAACGTTTAATGCAATAATAGAATTGCAAATATTAACTGTTTTACACCTGGATAACCTGGAAACTAAAATTCAAATATAGTAACCTGTTATCCGGTATTCATTTAGATGTCAATTTACTTGGGCCGCCTCAAATTAATGTCACTTAGATCGCAGTATTTAGACGAAAATAATCTCAATATCTCTTGGCAGGGATTCGTTTTACTTGGTATGGAAAAAGAAAAATAAATTATTTTGCATAATCTGTCTGATTTTGTACGGTATTTATTTTATTAACTAGTAATTAGGCTTTAAGGTAAAATTTATAAGATTGTAGAAACGATCTATAGATGATTGTTGGAGACTGTAGTAAAATTCTTAGGAAAACATAATGTTTGTCCTTACCACAGTGTACTTTGATTTTTATAATTTACTGTATTGCCTAATGAACCCCATTTTATAGATAACAGGTAAATAATATTATAAAAAAGATAGTCATTACAGCAATTACTAATGGATAATTGAATAAATCATTGATTGAAACTCATTTTATAACTTGTTTATAGTAATTTACAGTCTGTCGCCCTAATTGGAACCAATGAGATGCCTTTCATATATTATAAAACAAAATACAGTATACAAACATGAAATATTAGTTACAAAAAAAAACAAAAAGATCTTATAACATGAATTTTTAAATTTACTGAAATAATATTAATCGTCATATCAGAGAGAGTTCTACGATTTAAGTGTCAAATGATCTTTTGCCGTAATTAGGATACATTATTTTTGACTTTACGTCAACACAATTGAATTACATTGCATTCAACTTTGTATCGTAGGTGATACTAGGAGTACTAACCTTATCAAAGCCCATTTTCAGTCTGCATTACCTTTTGAGACTTATGGATAAACGCCGTTTTAAAAGGTTTAATACCAATTACTAAGAATTAAACAACACATTGTTCAAGATTTTCAAAAATTATCTGATTTATGCTATAATTTATTTTACAGGATTTTAAAAAAGTAAACCGGAAACACACTCTGTTTACTCACACTTTAATAATGAATTATAGAATTTATTCATATTTCTTACATCGAAATAGTGTAGAGTTTTATCCTGTTTTAGGGCTTGTAAGCTCGCTGCGTGTACGGCTGGCTGGGTCCTAGGCAGGAGTTAATCATCCAGAACTGACGGTTTGGCCTTGCTTGATCACTCAGGTAGGATGGGCAGCTAACGGAGGTAATCTTGTGGTCTAACGTTTGAGCTCAAACGGACTCTAAAAAACTTGTGACGGAATTCTGGAAAATCATCATCTGGACTTTCTCGGTCCAACGGATAAACTCCAGTAGATTACATCTTACATGATCCTCTTCTCCGCAGTCTTCAAGACCGGGGTGTCGTCATTGCGGTGTTTTTTCTTGGCTTCCCTCCTGAGGGGTGGGAAGCTGTGTCTTTGGGTATGTTGGGTTGGGTTTTCTTCTTTTTTTTATCGTTATGGCTTACAGAGAGTGTGCTCTTCATAGAACTCGGTTAGATTATAGTATGGCTTTTTTAATATATATGATTTTAAATTTCTTGTGAATAATTTATTGCTGCTGTTTAGTTTTAAGCTTTCAGGAAGCATATTGAATAATTTTGCTCCCATTTAAGATGGGGTTTTACTATTTTTAGCGAATTTACCCTATAGGGAAGAACCTATTACCGTAGTCGGCATGGTAAGACCTAGGCCCGGGACCATGATAACTTTTCGTTTTGAGGTCCCCAGACCCCAAAAACATCATTCGTTCGAAATTGTATCTATATATATATATATATATATATATATATATATATTTATTTATTTATATATATATATATTATATATATATGTGTGTGTGTGTGACCGTGAGTGCGATAACTCTCGTAAAATGATCCGATTTTGAATAAATTTGGTACAAACGTGTAAAGCAGCATTTATGACTTTAAGTTCGAAAACCAGATAGTTCGCCTCGTCCGAACTATTTGGGGGGGTTTTTTACCCCATCCAAAAATGGGGTTTTGAAGTTTTTACATGTAATATTTTAAAAAGTCTAATTTTAGTTTTCACATTATATTCAACTTAAGACACACACAACTTGGTGTTTTGATCATTTCTCTACGTCAAATGGTTACAGATATATTGAAAGTGCTAAACACAGTACGTTTTCTAATGCTATTCTTATGGAGGAAAAGAAAGATTTTATATCTCGCTTATTTATGAACGTATGCTGACGTAACTTCATCTCGTTGAGGTCTATTGATATTTGCTCAAAGTAACAATTTTTTGCCATAGGCTCGCTGCAAACCTGCGTACTCAGCTCTCATGTTATTCTTATAGAGAATAATTAAATGCTCTGTCTCCCTTAATTATGAACATAAATGAATAACAACTGGTATACGACTTCACCTAGTTGAGTTATATTGATATTTGCATAAAAAAAATATAATATATATATATATATATATATATTCAATATATATATATATATATATATATATATATATATATATATATTCAATTTACTAACAGTATCTTATGACATTTGAATGCACATAATTAATTACTAAAACGTTTCTTGAATATTTGTATAGTGTGTTGAAGAATTTGGAATAGTTTGATTATTACAAAAGCAGTTTGTAACTATTTCGAGAAAATAAACAGCGGTAAAACGGATTCGGAAACGTGGTTTTATCTAAATCTGTTAAAACGCCGCAGTGTCGGAATAGTGCTTCACGCTTCGAGGAGCTAATTTCTCTCTGGGTATTCTTTTGAGAATTTACTCCTTTAATATCATAGCTTAGTACCCAATTCTCTCTGTCTGACCAAAAATGTGGTTCGTATATTTCATATAATAAACTGCTAAATTTAACGTTGGCATTGAAGATATATTTATAATATAGTTCATCCATAAACATCTTTCGATTTATGTACTTATGTTATAAGGGCACGATAATTTATATTGTAACCTAAATTTTAATGAAACGGCTGAAATTATCCCTAAGAACACAATTTCACTATTATGAGTCTTACAATCAGAATACTAAAATTTCAAATTCCATTATCACCAACAATATGTTATTTAAGGACTAGTTAATTTTCCATACGATAGTTGTAGGGACAGTTTGTGTTATTGTTATAATACTCGTACGTGTTCCCGTCAACATTTTATGGTGGATAAAGTCCCTATAAACAACATTACTAGGCTTATTTATAGATTAATTTTAACCTTTTCGCGGCACCATTACTTTAAACCACTGTTAATATGATACTATAATTTTGTAATAACAAAAACTACTTAATTCTAAGAATTCTTGGAAATGTAATTTATAATTTCCTTACCATTACTAAAAAAAGCAAACATGCACATGGTCATGTTTCCAATGTCGGAAATGTTTGACTACGATAACAAGTTATTAGTAGTACAATAAACAAGTACATAAAAAATAGTTGAGTATCCAATAAAAAAGTGTAAATTTGAAATCTGTATTATTAAATAAATTAGAACTTGCCATAAACAACGATCTGCCGTTGTTTCTTTTTACCTGGATTGATTGACTACGGTACCAGAACCACCCAACATTTCAGCAGGTCTCCACAGGTCAACGCAATTTTTGCTTGTGCCTCGTCAAAAGTACTGGATTATTCATTTGGAAATTCAATTGGAATTCTCCTTCCATAATATAGTGACCTTAATACGTAACGCTTAATATGTCGTGACTTATACAGTTAAATACCTTTCAAAATTATTAAATGACATTTTTTTTTAGTTACTTCCTACATGAAATCGCTTATCAAGAGTAAATTATTATATATATATTTTTCTAATTCAAAAGCAACAAGGACACTTACGTATAACATTTAACCTTTTTTACTGGTCGGACACTTTGAACTAACTTTCTTAAAAATAATAACTAAGCTTCTCAGGCTGTTTTTATAATAAATTAAAACAATTATTAAATATGTTTAAATGCAATTTCGTTATTTTGAGTTTATACACATACATATGATTTTGTCGTTTATTATTGTCAACTAATCTTTAAAAAATCATCAACGGTTCCACCAAAATAGTCTTCACCATTCTTGTTGTTTGATTAGTAAAGAAAAAGGTCACTATGTTCAATGATAAATAATTGTAATCTTTAATTAAGGGTTTATAATTTGAACGTATACTTGTTGTAACAAAAAATTAAATGGTTAAACTTATTTTACAAATAAATGTTATAACTTATTTGAAAAATCATTTCTTGACGTTCTTAAAGAAACATGTTTACACAATGTTCATATACTTCGAATTAACTCATCTTTATTTAATGCGATGGTAATAGGAGTGTCAAATATTCGTTCCTTCATCTGAAATACCATTCGTAATTAATTATTTGAATAATAACATTTTTCACCTTATACCGTCACCCATAATTTATATTGATAAGATGGGTTTCTTTTAAGCTAAAAATATTTGTTATAGATATCAGCGCTTCTTGATTATTTGTCAAATACGTTTACTGTTTTTCTCATTTCACAAAAAAATAAGACTCCTTAACTGTAATGTGTGACAATTATTAAGTAATAAAATATAAATTGGCAATAAAACCTAGTTTTGGGTACTGTGGAAATCGGGATTTGATGTAATTGCTATACATTATTAACTGTTTGATTGAAATATTGGACATTTTATCATAGAGATAATTTGCGTAGTGTTTCCAGTACATAATGAGGACCCAGGAATAGAGGCAGAGAGTCACTGGGTGTTGTTTTAGAGTCTTTATAATGATGATGGAACAACCACTTCAGTAAAGATCATCGAGACACGAGTGTTTATCCCTTAACGAGTATTGTTAACGAAGATTTGGCTCTTTTACTAAAACTATTTGGTACAAAATTATTTAATTGCAATTGTTCATTTTACTAACGTAATTAATTATTCCTTAGGTTCTCTAAATTTCTTTTTATCATTAAATTTTGTACTTTCTGTGTGACGGTAAAAATATGCTATAATTTTAACATAATATAAATTCTAAAGGGATCTTCTAATACAAATTCTCTAAATGACGTCATTTTAAAATGATACAACAAATTATATATTCCTCCCCCAAGTATTGGTGGTTCCAGTATACTAGTCATGTAACATGCGTTGTTTCTTGTGATTTAATCACAACCAATGTTGACTGAGAACATATTTTGTCAGCCTGTGATCATAACTAGAGCAGTCTCGTAACGTTTACTAGAGGAGTCAAGTGTAAATGTAACTTTGAGAAATGCTTGTTTAGTGATATTACTCGTCATTATATAAATCGACTATGTATTATTGCCTTAGCTGGAAATGTAAAGCTTATATTAGCTGACGTTGTTTTGACCAGTGATTTAGGGTGGTGTGTTACGGGTTTGAGAGGGAAGAGTTTGAGAGGACACGATCATTTACACAACCTATCACCCCAAATTTCGCTGTTTTACTTTGATTGATCATGATTAAGACCTTTGCGGGGTTTGGTATTTTTCTAATGTCTTTTAAATTGTATAATGGCTTCATCTTACGAATTTTAATTTTCGTTCTATTGAATATTTTACCACAAACAATAAATGTTTACTACCGTACACTTCCATTAACAGCTAACAGATATTACACATTTTTACTTTAAACTAAGAAAGCTGATCCGGAATTCCTAAGATGTTCTTAGTAAAAACCAGAAGGTTGAATGGGAATTATCCATGACGCGTAAGAAATCCTTTGCCCAGCTTGAAGCAGATCTTTTAAACTATTTTTTGACTAACATTTATTTTGGATGCCTCTAAGATTACAACCAATCTAATATATTTATTAAATTGGTAAAAATAATAAACTTTCAGCCTTCATCCAACCCTCCGGATTTGTCTTACAATTTCTGTGTATGCACGAGTATAACAAGATAAACCATTAAAATATTCCGGCAATCTTAATACTGTGGTAGATAATAATTGGCTCATTTGCGTGAGAGTAATCAAATCTAAGTTCGCCTGGATTTCAAAAACTTTAAAGCATACTTGTTTTACTTGATTAAACTATACTGTTATATTACTAAGAATACCCCCCTCCCCCCGTTCCACTACACTCCTCAAACCCCTTCCTTACCCCCCTCTACAGCACTCCCTACTCTCTCTTTTTTACGTGAATATGAGAATAAAAGGCCGTATTATATGTACATACGCATTGTTATAAATTTTGTATAAGGGACTAAAATTAATGAAGATTCATTGTCAATAAAACTCATTATGTTGTGCCCGTTGGAGTTGAGAACTTCAATGTGCTTGAACACAATACCCTTAACGTCACAGCTATTGCGTCAAAAATTCCCCTTTCATAAACTTACGCCTTATACCTGTTATTTTTACCTACAACACTATTATTTATAACAAAGATTATTTTTCCTCCTTTAATTAGTAAAAATAACTTAACTAAATGTAACTTATATACTTTAATACTTCCTTTGTAATATGTTCTATGATAGTATTTACAATTTAAAACGCCATAATTAAAATTGTGCGGCGTAATTTTTTTGATCATATTCTTGCTATTATATAAACCCATATGACCCATATGACAAACATTATTTAAAGTTCTTTCATTCATTATCATTATCACGTTTTAATATTCAGAAAAGGTTTTTAAAAATCTTTTCTCACCTTCATTAAAGATACACTGTAGTTTATTGTAAAGTACAGTTACTTAAGTATAATCCACAGAAATTATGCATTTCAGTTGCAATAAAGCATAGTGATCCTGTTCTTGTGAATGTTTTGGTAATGGAATGCTGACTCGCACGACATTGTCTGTTGCTCCCTGTGGAATGCTTCCATTTTCTTCGGAATGTTTCATCTCTTACACTGGTATGTATATCCTATAGCATTAGCATATGAATGAAAATTTCTGTGCCAGTTGATCCCGTTAAGTTTAATCCCTTAAGCGTCAACACACATTCAAGAACTTGAATAACTAAAAAAAGCTGTAACAATGTACCGATGTACACAGGGACTAATAATAATTCAACAATCCTAATAATAGACTGCAAATTTAATTATATTTTTAGTTTTGCCAACTACAGGCTTTGAATTTAAGCTTTAAGCAACTGTAAATTTAATTTATTTTAGTCTATTTTATATTTTTCAGATTCACGAAAAATAAAGTTAAAATTATAAATATTCATGCATTCTGTATTATTGCAAACCTAAACTTTAATTGCACGGACACACTATTAGGCCTACCATTAAGATCTCGTCACTATTTAGTTATAAGCAACATTAATAGCTTCTTAATGAAAAAACATTCATAATTCACTTAAGAATACGTTAAGTAACTAAAGAAGTTTATATTTCGTTAAAAGGATAATCATCTGTCATAGGCATGGTACATCTTTTATAGAATTTCCCTTTCTCATTTTACTAACCCATTGGGACATCTTATGGTCCTCAACTTGTTTGGATACCACTCTCAAAAGTCAAATATAATAATACGCTACACAACTGTGCATGATAGTAAACTACGGTCTTAATGAGGTAAGTAAGACTGATCCACAAAAAATATATTTTAGATCTTAACCAAATTGGCTTTCAATTCGTCTAGTTTTAAAATTGTATTTTAATAAGATTTCTCTATAAACAAACTTTTTAATGTGCTGTTGAGCAGTGGCCTATCCTTTCTTTCCATTACACAATATAGACAGTTTTCGCCAGTTCCTAATGTTATTTCTTACATATACAAGGTGTACATAAAGTCCCGAACGGGTTTAATATTTTCTGAACGATAACAGATAAATCAATAAGATTTGGTACATCAACACAACACCTAAAAATCTACTTTTTGAAGGAACTATCAGTTTTCTGTCATATCATGGGGACGTCCCGCAAGGAGTCAGAAAGAAATCTTAAATAGGAGCATAGGTCAATATGCACATCACTTTAAAGGGCTTATCTAGCAGAGTTGAATGCCGCAAACCACACTAAAAAAGGTTGATCCAGTAAAAAATGGCGGCTATTCAAAGGTTTTATTAAAAAATATAAGATATTTCTAATTGTTACTGTTACCAGTTTTTCCCCGTTATCAATAGATTTTGACCAAATTTGGAACCCTTGAGGATAACTAACGTCATAATTCACTTCTGTATTGACAGGCATAATGTAGTATTTAGCTGCAGTATTCATTTAGTTGCAGTTATGCTTTAATGGGATTGTGGCTACTAATAAAATGTAACCAAGTAAAACATTTGAACAGCCTCCAATTTTTACTGGATCAACCTTTTTTAGTGCGGTTTGCGGCATTAAACTCTGCTAGATAAGCCCTTTAAAGTGGTGTGCATATTGACCTATGCTCCTATTTAAAATTTCCTTCTGACTCCTTGCGGGACGTCCCCATGATATGACAGAAAACTGATAGTTCCTTCAAAAAGTAGATTTTTAGGTGTAGTGTTGAGGTACCAAATCTTATTGATTTATCTCTTATCATTCAAAAAATATTAAACCCGTCTGGGACTTTATGTACACCTTGTATATATACTTTTAATGCAAATATTATCAGTTTATTGTTGGTCTATCTACCAGTAGATTAAAAATCTGCATGCTTATCCATTCAAGATGTTTCCACAACGACGAATTTGCTGTACCCCATGTTACTTTGAATGAAAAACGTATTTAAAAGCTAATGATTTGTAAAAGATCGTGAAAGTGAATAAAGGACTAAGGCTGGCCGAAATAACTTGCGTAACAACCGTTGGATAGGACGTCTCTATCCTGATTGGCTGATACAAAATGACGTAATTAATCCATAATTGTACACATTAGAGAGTCAGTTACAGATATTCACATTTGGATCCCGAATACGTGTCAGTATTATAGTTCTATACCGAATTTAATTAGTGAGTTTAAACATGTTAATTTTTATGTTGTGTTACTTTTATATCTATTTAATTATAAAATAACTAAATGCAAATAAAGGAGGAAAATAAAATATCACTATAAGGATAGTAAGACACTTTAACATTAGATTGGGCAAATGGCAGAGGAAAGTCCCAGCTCTGTTGTTGTACAAGCTCGTTAATGATGAGTGGGTAAGAGCCATGGAGAAGAAGTCTTTGTGATACTAAAGAACACATTAACTATCATTCTTATGCTTTTCTACTGAAATTCATTTAACTGATTTGCAAGATTTAGAAACTTTAAACTGAATCTTTTAAAACTCAATTTTGTTAACCTCATTAAATAAACGTAAGATGTGCATTAGTTTAAATACAATCGCTTATAATTTAAACATTTTGTTTTAACTGAAAAAAACTACATTATTTTTCATTCAATGAACATTTATACTGCTAGTGTATCTTGAAACGCTACTATTTTGGATTGGCATTTGTTTTACCTTCAACTTAAAATGCGTTATTTTTTCCTCATATTCGTCTGTGAAGTAAGAGGTAAATTTGGTAAGAACTAACTAATGTTTAATATCAAATCACTATTGATTATAACTTACCGATTATGTGCTTAAATCGTACATAATGGATCATATTTTATTTTCCAAGTTCAATAATGCAATCAATAAAATTCATTGTATGCCATTAATGATTTTGCAATCAAGAAAATTTATGGCTTTAAAAATCGTTTGTAAATTTTTAAAATTATAAAAAAAATCGTTAAGTAACTCATTAAACAATTTGACATGAAGTGCAAAATGATTCTTTTTAAATAAAATACTGACAAGAATAATAAGTTCACCTGCAATAACCAAACAAGCCTCAAGTGCCTATGGATCTGCAATTGACTCTGCAATCTACAAACATGATCAATCACGTCATAAGAAATCGCACTGCTAGAAGCCCTGTATACAGTTTTGGTCTGACATGTTGTGTAACCTGGTAGGCAGAACGGGAACTAATTCATCTAGAGCGTATGCTGCAATATCACCCTGTCATGTAATTGCAATATGTGTACTGACTCAGCGGCAATAGTGGTGTTATGACGGCAGGGAGTTATGATAAGTGTCTCATTTGTTAAAGCTCATATTCTTTTCAATAGAATCCAGAAACAAGACTCAACAATCCATATTACAGAAGGTTTAATTTTTAAATAAGAGTAAAATATATTTGATTACAAGAAAATTGGCCTAAACATATAACAAACATCCATCAGACATGAATAAGTCCAATGCATTAAGTTTTAAGTACATTTTACGATATCATTTTAAAATTTGACATACTAAGAATATAATGGAGCTTATTTCGAAAAATTAAACGTTTACTAAATAATATACCAGTAAAATTATAAAGTAGAATTGTTCCATCTTAATATTATTTTCAGCTAAAACTCAAACCTCCTCAGTGGAGAATCCAGATTCTATTGCTGTCCTTGCCACAATGACAAACGGCTTTATTGGCAACTAAAAATCTCTGCAGTTCAGGTTGATTTTGATATATTGTCACATTTCTCTGTTTAAGTTCAATATCCAACATGACCCTGCCCTCTCTATTAAATATCGTTCATTGTTTAACTGGAGGTAAACTGTTACAGAGAGTAAAATATCTAGTTGTGTTTTTGTTTGAAAATGATTTGCTGTAGAAAATCTTATTATCGTGGGATATTTTTCTTTTTATTGGTAATGGTAGGGTCAAGCTTTACACTACATCTTTTCTAACACATGATCTTTCAAATATTTCCAATTACTTGCAACTGAATAATTTTATTGAGGTGATCGTTTTTGTAAAGAAAATAACACTTTCACCCTCATATGAGTTTCAATATTATTTGAATTTAACATGTATCTATAAACAAAACACGATTTAAAAATGTAAATAATTACAAAATTATTGAATTTGGCACAATGCTACTATTATAAATTATAAAGTTTGGATGTATGTATGGCTATTTGTAGTTCGATCACGGATAAACTACTGGACCGATTAAGCTAAAATTTTGCATGAACTTAGCTTACATATGACATTTACATATAGACTTGATAATTACCTCATCAATCCTTAGGGCTCCTCCCCACGGTCCTTTAAGTTCTAATGCAAATATTATGGGAGGATATCATTTATAAAATTACCAGCTGTAGTTGTTTGTCGGTTAGGGCAAAAGAAGTCATATGGTAAAACTAAACAATGAATTTATAGTGCTGATCCGGTTATTATTTGTAATGTGTTTTAATTTGTCACGAGCGAAGCCGTGGGTAACAGCTAGTAATTCATAATTGGTTTTATAATGATAATTATTGGTTAAACTTTTGCCTTAACATGCCGGAAATATTATTGTTGTTTAAACTATCATTATTGAATAATTTAGGGCTCGTTATTAATATTCAGTTAAATATGAAATTATAAATCTATTCAACTTGCAATCAATGAAAACCTGTGTATTTGTTTAGAGTAGCAGGATCAAGATAGTAGCAAACTTTTAAAGATAATCAAGTAAACAACATTTTTCTGAAATGTAATCTTAATTACGTTTGCGTATAACGAAAAATATAGTTCATCATTAGGACCAAAAGTGGTTTGTCAATTCACGATAATTTTAAACTTGACCTCGTACCAAAAATTTAACTTTTGGTCATATTGCTGAAACATAAATGTATTTATTTCATCTGATTTGAAATCTTGTTGTACAAAGGTGTTTCCATCAAATAATTAAATCGATATTTGTATAGATTTCACGCGGTTGATAGCTGAGATGATGTAATAATCACACATCCAAAACTTCTAAATATATATTAAGTGCAATAAATATAAGCGCACGGAAATAAGGTGTTTACCCGGGAATACTCAACTGGAAAATTCAATTGTATCAATTTAAAAAAAAACCTTTGCTTACTACAAATTTAATAACATTTTCAGGAGTAAGAAAGGCTATTTTCTGCATTATTAAAACAAAAGGTGAGTCAAGAATATTTCATTACCAATTGTAGCAACAATAAGAACAGTGATTATAAAAATAAGAGTGAGAGGAATCTGAGAGGAGGAAGAGTTGCTGCTTATGGAGTAGTTCGTAAGCCGATTATAATGAGGCTGAGCTCTCCCGGTCAGCTTGGAGTTCCTTACTGATTCAACAGGGTTTGGGCAGCCCGGTCAATTAATCAAGTGGCTTATGAAATACATGAGTTCGTACGCAACACGCTGACGTGAGGGAAGTGAATTTTTACATAACAACTTTTTAAATAAAAAACAGTGTTAAACATTTATTCAAATGTTTATCGAAATCTGAAAACATATTTTTTTGCTGTTCTGATACCCCTGGCTCTATTTACCTACAATACTGGGTATATATATATATATCATTGTGAACGACTCCCCAAAACGTGTTCAGGGGGTCACATTAAGAACTTCTATGGTGGTCCCGGGTTTAATTTTCACCAAGCGAGTAGTGCTAATAATTCACTTGTCCATAGGAAATTCACTAATAAAATTAGGATTTTGACGCAATACGTTATTTTCTGGTGAGGGAATAGTCCATCACCATATTACCAAAGCTAGATCTTGGTTATAATTATACTGTAATTTAGTATTTATTTCAAACATCTTCTTCCGTGATAATTTTTGTAAATCAAAAAAGTCTTTTCCCATACTCCAAACTCTTTAGACTACAATAGATTGAAATGGTAAATTGGGCTTCAATGTATTTTCCACCTTAGCTTGTTTTTATGCTAAAATTGTGTTAAAAATATAAATCAACAGAAAAAAGTACTTTAAAACATTAACTTATACTTTTGCACACTACTGCACAAAACTTTATTTTCTACCTGTATTTTGATATTTAATAAAAAATTTATCTAACACTTAAGAAAAAAAGTAATTTGATAAAAACTTGTCTGATACAAGATGACCGGAAATTATGTTAAAGTAGTTTTACAGCAAAAAGATTTACATTATTTTAATAAATTTTCAGCTGAAGTGTTATCGATCAACGTATAAATACCACGAGAGCTAGGAGCTTCATCTTTCATGTCATTTAAGCAACAGAGAGAAAATGGAGCAACGGAGAGTGAAAATGGCGAAAATCTCTTTCACTAATACGTAAACAAATGAGAACCCTTTCACTTTCACCCTTTCGATATTTTTATATTTAAAGAATTTAATTTACCTGGTAAAACTTCACCCAAGCCTTTGTATTTGAGACTAGATAATTATATTATTGCATATTAGTTTTTTGATACGGTTTTACCATTTCATACTTTTCCAAAACTTTATTTTAAACTTATAATCCTGCCCCGCAAATTTTATAAATGCAACTATCTGATTTATTCTAGCAATAACATAGTGTACAAATTAAATGAGCTAACACAATTTAACACACAATCCATGAACTCCAATTTAATCACTGACGGAAGTCTATAGACTGATTGTTATTTACAGAAAAAAATAAGTACATTATCAGTCCTTACTTTCTTTCATAAGAATTACACACTTACTTCACATTCACTTTACATTTAACATTTACTCTTAATTTAATAAATTACTTTCATTTAATTAAAAACCAGTACTGTCAATTGGCTTACACCTATATAAAAATAACACAAAGAAATAATAAATGGAGTTTGAGCTTTCGGGTAGTGAATTTATTAAAATTATAATATAATGTTAACGATAATGAAATAAATAGTCCATCTGCAATCTATTTATTTTGTTTTAACAAATAGCGAGTTTTACAATCGGATTAGAAGTAAAGACGTGAAAAATATAATTGTAAGTAAGTACATACATGTTTAATGATCAGTGTAGGTTTAGTAAATACAGCGATAAATATAAATTAATAAAAATTTTGAAAGCAATCAAAATTTTCACATGAAATTTAAGAAGTATTTCACCTCAGAATTTAATGAAATGTTTTTTTTCAATTAAAAACAAGTTGGTAAGCGACTTGTTGTAATCTTAAATTCGTTTAATAGTGACAAGATAAAAGGCTTTCTTCATCAAGAGCGTTCAATTCTTATTTTAATAAAGGCAGCCATCGTAAGCTTGAAACTGTTTCTTTTTTTCCTAAAAATAGCTTTATAATAGTAATTATTTATAACACTATTAATAAGTTCCTTTTTACATTTGATTTATTCCTATGAATTGAAAGTTATGTAACCCTGGTATATAGGGGCTGCAGAACCTAACCTTTTATTTTAAATAATTTATAAATCACTTGACGAAATGCTACATGCTTGGTTTTCTTAAAACCGTAGTTTGTCTTTCTTTAAATAAAAAATTAACAAAATAAACAGATGATACAGAGACATTAAAAAATACGTTGAATAAACTCGCATCCCTGGATTACTAGATCTCTCGATGAAAACGCAGAAAGCCAAGCACTCAAATTATTAGATTATGTGTAGTAAATAATTGCACCAATAAAACACAATAGCGACGCATGGTTTTCATCTACTTAATACACATTTATAAATCCCAAACCAGCCGGGTGGAGCCCACAGATTCTATTACTGGCCCGGACACATTGACAAACGGCTTTATTGGCATTTGACAATCGCGACCGTTTACGTGCTTTAGATACATGATCGCTTACCGTACACCACGTTTGTATTGTTCAGTTTCTGTCCGTGACGTTGAACAAACACATTTTAAATCAATTTTATTATTTTTCCATTATATATGTTTTTCGTTCGCAATATAAATGTGACAATCAAAATTGTATTTTGTATTATGTGTATCATGATACAAATTTTAAAAATACAAATTTGTGACATGATAAAGTATTTTATACTTTGCTTTGTTTACAGTAAAATCACTTATCTATGCCTATTTCTCTATTAATTAATAACTTCAAATGTACAAGAAATATAATATTAATTTAGCTTTTCAAAATTATATTTTAAAAATATTTAGTTATTTATATCTCTGTTTAATATTTTATTAAAATTACATGATTAACTATAATCATATAGCCTATAGGCTACTATAGTTCAATATCAATATACGATATATATTAACAGGATACAGCTTTTAATGCTGTAAAGGTAGTGGGCAAATGGGTATATTTTGGACAATATAGTGAACAGATATGTATATAGTGGAAATTATATACAATTTATATTGTAGAAACAAATATTTAGTAAAATAACTTGAGAACAAAGAGCAACAACAAAAGATTAGTGGTTATAAATAAAAGAAAGATGAATCGTAAAGAAGAAACTAGTGCGGTGTTTAGAGGCAGTTCCATCATAAGCTGATTATTGTCGGGCTAAGCTTTACCGCTCAAGTACAGAACTGTTTAATGATTGAACACCATATTGGTAGCACAATCAAAGCTTAAGCAAAGCATAAGCAAAGCTTATTACCGAGCTTGAGCTCTTCCGGTAAAAGGTTAAGTGATAGAAAATCCCTGTTTGTATATAAGTATATATAACAAATATTGTTTATTATAGTCTTGTGTATATTATAAACGAATCTATCAATTTATTTACAAAATATGTTATTATTTTTGTCTGAAGCTATCTTCCATTAACAAATTAAACAAATATAAAAAATGTCGAAATTAATAAGTGTGATAGAATTATGTGAAATGAAAATTCATGCCAACTATTTTAGCTCACCACATTTTAATATACTGTATGCTTATAAAAAACAAAACATCTTTAAAAATACTTACTTATTATAGATAAATAAATAAATGATAATAATAACCTGCCAATTTAGTAGTACAAAAACTAAATAATCACTTTAAGATTTACGATTAACTCCACTAGAAATAAATATTTAAGGAGTACTGTATCGTAAGATTAATAAATATACACTGCGATAAACATCGATTAGCAACTAAGAGCGTTTCATACTACCTAAAAAATATCAACAAAAAAGCTCCATTTTTCTTGTCTTTCAGTTGCTGCAGAGTGAGCGTGAGCGGTAGGAAACACTTTCACAAACAACTGAGAAACCATTCACTCTCTGCTCTCGTTTTGAATGAAAGGATTCAGTAAATATAAAAAAAATAAAATAAAAAAGTTCTTATACATGGTGTTCCACGAAAGATGTCTCAAACAGATTACAACCACTCAACCTAGAATGAATTTAAACACATTAAATTTCCACTAAAGGAATAACGTAAACATTTTTTCAACTTTTTTAAAATAGTGTTCCTAGTCAAGAGTTTTCAACTGCAGTGTATACAATTTTACAGTCACGACGTAGTCGATCAAAGGTTCAAACCTGGCGGAAATCTTTCGCCTTTGGACCAATGCAAGGACATTTTGGTCCATGACAAAGACCGCTTATTTTTAGAAACATGCGTATGCTACACTCTTTATATTCAAACAAGATTTGCCAAAGATAACTTTTCATCCATTCGGGAGAAATATATTCTTTCGTTATTATCTAGTAATACAATATCTTCAATAATTTAAGTCATAAACATTTTTAAATAAATAAATTGTTTGATAAAAAGATAAGTATAGATAAATAAAAAAATAACTTCACGAAGTAAGACAAATTACAAGCATTATAATATAAATTTCAATATTATTTCTAATAAAACGTTTTGACCCTTGCCTTACCATATTGTCTACACAGGGGAATGCAGATTCGCGCGTTATGTGCTGTTTTCTGAGATATGTCTCTCCCTCACTCAACGGTATGTTCATCCTATCCACTGTTATGAAAAAGGAGTACGTAGATCTTAGTATTAGCAAGAAGAAATATAAAATTCCATGCATGTTTAAATTAAGAGAGAGTTCTTTAATGAAAAAATAAACAAGATTAATCTTAAATTTTAATATACTTGTAAGAAATGATGTCCCAAGAATCCGTTTTAATTAAAGAATTCGTGACTAAGAGCGTTCCTTTAACTGTATCATTAAGTAACGTCAGCTGCGCACTATAATTTCGTTACTTTTTAACGCAGTACTAAATTAGGTACTTCAATTAAATGTTTTAGAAAAAACTATGTCGCTCACCTTGGCAACCCCGTGGATATATATCGATTGATATCCGTCAGACTTCCTACCAGAATTATCATTTAGTAAAATATCTTATTTTAAGTGCTGTAATCACCATTCAAACTATATCAAAGCGCCGATCCAATAGTATGTACTTATACGAAGATACCAAATAAGATCACACTATCACATCATCATTCATTTGTGTGTTTTATAAATAAAAGTACACAATACTCACCAAACGACTATATTAGGTTGAACGGTTATGATACACTGAAAAAATATTATTGTTATATTAACCAGAATATGGTATGTGGAACAATAAATTATTGTAAATATGGTCCCAGCAATGTGTTTGGTAGCAGCTACAATCCTGTTATTGTCAATATTTTATTGTAGCGTGCAACATAAATTATTGCAAATATTACAATAATGAAATTGGAGCCCAAGCAATACATCTTGCTGTCAGAGCAATAATTATTGTCAATACAGTAATACTGTACATTATGAGAATCGTTACTAGAGTTTATAGTATTTATAACAATAACTCTTATTTTTACTTTTACAATAAGTTATTGCTGCAGCTATAAGTTCGGTTGACTCTCCTCTCAGAATGTATAGTAGCTATGGCAATACCTTTTTTTATTTCTATAATAAGTTGTTTTTGTGGTTACTACAGTGGAGTGGTTACGTACAACCCTACAGTTTAACGAACATAACCTGAAAACTAACCAAAATCAGTTACATAAAATTGCTTACATGAAAGCTGCAGAAGCGTATGGGGTCAATAGACCACCTTTCGCTTGGCTTTAATCATATTTTTTATTATTGTGATTATTTAAGGCTTAGTAACTTAATCTCAGCCTCTTTGTTACTTTTACCTTGTTAATATCCAACCTAGGCTATTGAAAGCCTAAATAATATTCTGAATTCTTGTTGAAACTGCTGGATTTTACTTGATAATACTTTACTGGATAATACTATATCTCTTCAATATACTTTTTGAGGTTATGCCATTGCATGTTTTGTGGCTACAGCCACATCTTCAGTTAATCCTCAGGTTGATTCTTCATATTATTAAAACATTACTGAGACAGTGAGACACTTAACACATACATATTGCAGTATAACACATTCCGATACCGATCACACGATAAACTATAACATTGCTTGTCTCGGTGCATTCACGCTTCAGGGCAGGCCGGTGATAACTCATTTCCACTTTGAGACATTGTTGTGTAATCAAATACAGAATCTGGTATAATATAACAGAATATTCTCGTTAAGCATTTCTACTTACTATACTACTATCGTTATGATGTATTAGCAACAATAATATGTTGATGCAATTACCAGCCTCA
The DNA here is from genome assembly GCA_963675035.1 of Allygus modestus. Taxonomy (NCBI): domain Eukaryota; kingdom Metazoa; phylum Arthropoda; class Insecta; order Hemiptera; family Cicadellidae; genus Allygus; species Allygus modestus. The sequence continues at coordinate 314,269,047 of OY776112.1, forward strand.
TTGCAAATAATTTAGCGAGAATATTATTGTAGTTTTGACAGACGCGATGGTAGAAAATTACCATAACTATTGTGTAAATTAATATAAATCTTGTAAAAACTACCAGAATTGCATTTACTATGCAATATTGTTTGGATTACTATAATATTTCTTTCAGTGTACTTATACCGTTGTATACGTATTCCGTCAACAATAAAAAACTATACTTGTGCGATTTCTTATTATAAACGACTTAGGCTACCTTAAATAAATGCGTCACAGCAACAATTGAGAGAAAGAATAACACTCCATTATTTATTTACCTTTAGAATGTAGGGACTTTTGGATAGATCGAGTGTTGCTACTAATCCCACATCTTTCAAATAACGTAGAGTCATGTAAGTTCATAAATATGTTTAGTATATATTGTATTGGGAAATCATAATAATTGTAAGCTGAATGATGTGGGCTAAATAGTAGTATTCTTAGGTTTTAACAGTAGTCTGTCTGTAGTGAATAGCAATTGCCAAAGTAAACCAGCGCTGGAGAGCAGCTAACACACTTCACCAGCTGCTTGACTAAGAGGCAGACGGTCCGAGCTCTGATGTTGGAGCTCTCTAATGAGGAGAGGGCGAGAGTTGAGAGTTGTAGACAACAAGCCTTTGTGATATCAAAGAATGCATTAACTTTCAATCATGATCTTTCACTGCAATGCTTCTTATAATTCCCAGTTTCAAGATACATCAATTTAGCATTATCTGCCAAATAGTTAGCGAGTAATAACTAAACGCAAGCGTAAAATAAATAACTCACCCGAGTTATCATATTTATTGTACATTTGTAAAATTATTTTACCATCTTTACTCCCGTTTCTGAAAGAAGGATACGGACATGAAGCTTTATATGTGTATCTTGAATTGGGTGAAACCCTTGTAGATGCATCACTTTTTAAGTGACAATATATCTTGGTTGATTTTGTGATGAGAATTTTCTCAAACGTAAAATCGGTTGACAGTTGTTTAACTAAAAATATTAAATGACAACCATTAATATACAAATTATATTACAAAAATTTGTTTACAAATTATAACCATATTAAAAATATTCTGCTTTATAAGAACAATTATATTTTTAGTATATTTTGACATGAGTTTTAGTTCAGTTCAGTTACAGCTCAGTTTATTTGATGAGGTAGTTGACGACTTATCTGTGTACAGGTAATCATTTTATGATAATAAATTATTTTGCTTATACATTATCTTTATAGATTTTGATTTAAAAAATAAATAACTATTTGTTGATAATGGAGTTCACAAACATTATGTAGATCCAAAAATATTTGACAATTCTATTTTTCTAAGTACAGTAATTTATACGTAATGCAAACATGCACAGGATTAATAAGACTCTATTGCTTGACCGACAATAACATAATGTAATAGAATTCTACAGCTTAGTAGTACAGTTTGATTTTGCTCCAATACCATTTTAAATCGTTAAATATTACCGCGCTTGAGCTAGACCTCACTCCGACAATAATCCGCTTACGATGGAACTGTCTGGAAACATTGTAACCTTTATTATATTTTATTTATCTTGCTTTAATTTTATAGAATCTGTTTTATTGTTTATTCACTTTAATGTATAATTCCTTCATCATGATTTATCTCAATATTATTAAAAACATTACATTCCTGGTTTCATGTATATACTTTTATATATTAAAATGCTATTTAAATGCATGAAAATGATAAATTGTTTTAATCCTTACTTATTTCAATGATTATATCAATAAAGCTCGTCTTATCCTAGACCGATCTGAGTAAAATCTGAACATTTTATGAATGTTCCAAAACTGAACCCGGCTGCCATTTTTCGTTAGGCTATTAATAAATGGTGCTTTCTAATATCGGGTCGATATTTTATAGTAAGGTCAGGTTAAAATCTTTAGAAAGTGTTAACGACATATATGCATAGCAAATAATATTTCCGCAATGTAACGAAAAAATGGTATCTGATTTAATGTTGTCGTTTTCGGACCTATTAGTTTTTATAGCAAATTATTTTAACTATTAATCTATAAGCTCAACATAACTTTAAATTAAGTTAACATCAATTTAAATTACCTCATTGGTGGTCGGCTTCCGACTACACGGTAGGCCCCTCCCTGGCTTTTCTAGAGGAGGGCATGCCACTATGGGATACCCTAGCCAAACTGTGAGCTCACAGTACCAGAGCTAAGGCTTTCTTCTACCCTTTAGGTCTTAGATTGCAGTCTTTTTTACTGGGCTAATTTTTCCCACCGTTTTTTACTTTTACCCCATCTGGGTGTCTTTCACTATTCTCTTATCCGGATGGCATTTCTTTTACGCTTCCTGGGAGTGCTACTTAAGCAGTCCGGTTTGTCACTGGCTGGCTAATGTCAGGGGTCCAAGGTCCAGGTGAAGACGTTTGTTTATGACCACAGTCCAGTCCGTGCTTATGTTAGGGGCTGAGGTGTGGGCAGACGATCTAAATAAAGATAATGGTTGGATGTGGCTCGCAAAGGAAGGCGGCTTATCAGAAACAAGTCGAATTGGTAAGGACGCTGCCAGGTTTAAAGAGCGCTTCCGCATCTGTTAACATGACAACATAGCTTGGAACAAGAGACCTGGGTATGATGGACAGCAAGAGAGACTCGTCAAGCAAGTCCAGCCGTGGGAGGAAGCACGGCAAGGTGGATTATTACCTAATTTCTATCAGGTCACAGCTTTTTCAAGTCGTACTTGCACTTGGTGAGGAGAGTCAGTTCACCCGATTGTATCTACGGCCCAAGAGTTCACTACGATCCAAAAACACTTTCTGGGAGACTTTTAGGCAGACACGGTCTGTGGGAAGATGATGGGGGGCGAAACAACTATAACTGTTGTTCACGATTTATCCAGGGCATCCACCGCCTAAAAAATAGTGATCCAGACCGGGAAGCGGACTAGATCAAATTACCAGACGGCTGGGCAGGGGTTGAGCATTGGAGGCGTAGGCCAAACTTTGGCCTGGCCTGAAGTGATATGACAAATGTAAGAGACTTTAAATTTTCCTAAAATCATTTCCCTTAGAATTTCTAACCAAACTAATGAATCTTTACTTCCTCGGACATTAAACCTTTCTATGAACAAATTCCTTTCTCAGACAATAGAGCCAGTAAACCTATCCCTTTTGACCCTGAACCCTATCATGTAAGATAGTCCGCTTAGGTTGAACAAAAATTTAATATTTAAAGCAAAATTATAAAATTGAGATCACTTGGCAATAGTGAGAGGTTACTACTGATCACTTGATTGGAGAGTTTAGGATCAGAAATAATTTAATGCTACGTTTCTGATCAATAACAAGTATAATATAAATCAAAATATAAAGTTACAATAATTTGATAATTATTAACTCCTGTGAATGTTTTCAGAGATTATTTGATTGGTATTAGTATATTAAAATATCTTTTCTTTATCAATGAATGAACTATAACAATTATTTTGTATACATATGAATAAAAGTTGAATTAATCTTTAAAGTAAACTGTCTAATTAAAATGCAAATTAATGAATGTTTGCTTTTGAAACCTTATTTTTATAATTATAAGTTGTATTACACTTCTGTGATTTTAATATTACTTGAACAAACTATACAAAATTAAATGCAAATCTAATATAGTTGTTTCATATTTTCTTCATTGAGCTAAATCATGTGATTAATTTAAAAGGTTAAAAACATAATGTTATTACAAAATTCACCAGTTCATTGTTAGAGAATGCGTTTAAATAAATTTAGAAGAGTTACTTGTATCTTTGGGTTAATCCAGATTTTTCACTGCACAGACACTTCACTTAAATTCGAACTGCCCATTTTTGGCACAAGGCCATCACTCCCGCACTACTAGTCACTGAAATTTTCTAATACATTCTTCTAGGATGATGTTGGCAGACTAAATTAATTTTCTTTATCTTCCTTCAATCCCCTTCCACCCCAAAGCTGTGGATCGTTGTCATTGGCTGTCTAAGTATAATTTTTAATGGAGAAGAAGAAGGCTATTGGTTCAATATGATATGGGGAGGTCTTTAGTTGGAGTTAGTATTGTATCAGCATTTCTCACGGGTAATGTGGATGGATCTCATGGTGATAGGGTTCAGGTTCAAAAGGGATAGGTTTACTGGCTCTATTGTCTGAGAAAGGAATTTGTTCTTAGAAAGGTTTAATGTCCGAGGAAGGAAAGATTCATTAGTTTGGTTATAAATTGTAAGGGAAATGATTTTAGGAAAATTTAAAGTCTCTTACACAAAGAATCCTACAGATTGGAGAGGATTTTTAGTGGGTAGTCTCATTCGTTTTAGTAAGAGTCCCACTATAGGTTGGCCGCATGTGTGCGAAAATTAATTTTCTTTTCCGCCCTAAAAAATGGATTTTCTTCATCGTAAAAAAACTTTCAATCAAATAATTATAAATTATAAATGTTCAATCAAAATGAATACCAGAATAAAATTAAATAATGAATACCAGGAAAACTGATTCAACAATAACAAATATTAATTCACATATACATTATTATTATTAAAATTATTGTTTGTGAAGATTTATTGTAATGCAATAATGAATAAAGACATTTAAAATCTTAATAAAGAAAAAAACACTTTTGATATGTATATGTTTCTATAAAGATAGCTTTGAAACCAATATGGTAGTGAGAGATATCTTGTTGCAAAAGCTGTCATGTGAAAGGGTATTGTTTGAAAACAATTAAGTTCCGAATCGCTAACGGGCATGATATAATGAGTTTTATTCATAATGGAGTCTTATGTTTTATTTGTTTTAGGACTTTAATCAATATTTTGACATCTATTATATCGTACATGTAGTATTTTGATTACAAACGTTTACAAAAAATCCAGTCACTGTTATTTTAGCTGATCTATAATGTGATGATAGACAATACCTTTTATATTGCACTGCAAAACTGGAATACACTGTATTTCTTTACCGGTACCGGACAAAAGGAAGCCATGTTCCGGGAACTGGGGCCAGAGCTGAGTCCCCGACAGTATTTCCGTTTATGGTTATTTCAAGCAACCCCTTGCCGCAAGATCAGTTGGAAAAACAAAGCGTGGTTTCCAAAAAGCGTAAAAACACGAAACAACAGAATACAGCACAAAATTATTAACAAACTTATTATTATTAAATTTTTTTATTTCTGCTGTTTATCTTCTCATTGTGTTTCAATTATAATTTATATTACTAGTTGTACTGTTGCTCGATTCCAAGCAAGTTTGTACCCAAGAAATGTATCTTCAGTTAGTGGTAAACAAACATAACAAAACATCTGATGTTAAAACGGATGATAACACCTGAGAATAATTCGGATGACGTATTTTCAATCAACACGTCGTTTAGACTTCCACCGTCAGATAGACGTTCCAAAAATTCAGCCCTTTACAGTATTTAAGTGATGCCCTTCCTTAAAATTGTAAAACCTATTGGAACATGAACATAAAAATACCTTTAATTTGACAACCCAAACGTTAATAGTCGTCCAGCTTTTAACATGTTATGACTGTGAAGAAAGAACCGCTAACGTACAAATATATAGGATTACATTTTAGGGTATGTGTACTGTAACGCCAGATATAGGAATTACTGAAGCAAAGATTATCTGGGATATCAATAATCTTCCGGTTGCGTCATTTGAATACCGGATACAACATTCCACGTAACAGTGTTGGGGTATTACATGTCAATAATACACTTATTTCTTTGACATTAGTAACAAATTTTAACTATATTCCAATAAATTTTTGAAATAAATATGTTCAATAGTAGTATTTTTGTGCTTTGTAAATTTCAAATGTAACAAAGCATTTTTTTATGTTTGTCTACCATTTGGTACAGCTTACACTCGTATCACATTATTCCATAATGTACTCGTATCGTACATTTGTATTATTCCTGTGGTTTACCACGTCTTGTCAAGTTTTAAGTATATCTAAGACTAGTTAGTTTACTCTAAATCAATAAAGGAGCAGTCCTACCCACTTATAAAAGGTTATAGATAAAATTCAAACCAGCTTAGTGGAGCACACAAATTCTGTTACTATCTGGGACACATTGACAAACTGCTTTAATTGTATCTACCAATCGCGACCGTTTACGTGCTTTAGATACATTATCGCTTACCGTTCACCATGTTTGCAATGTTGAACTACTATTGTATGCTGCATTCAGCAGTAACTATGGGCCTACGTCCGCCTACTCTATTTTTTAATTAAAATTGATCATGTAAACATGAAATATTCTGTATTTTTAATTTATGATTGCTAGACGAGCTGGTGCAAGTGTGATAAATTATATTTTGTTAAATTGTGTGTTTATATTTCACTCAAAAACAAAATAAATCAAGTTATTGCCTAATTGTTATAGGTGGTTTCGGTGTGTATTTTCACTCTTAAATCTCTCCAATAGTTATGAATACAAATGACATTCATGCCAAAAGGTTTACCACAAAACTTAATTATTATATAGTTACACATATCAATACAATTTTTCCCCTTCGTTTCCTCCGGAACAGTTAAGTCCATGCATGAGTCTTTCAAACCCACATTACCAGCAAATCATAACAAATTTTAAAATATTCGTCAAAACTAGAAAATTTATTTAACATGAAACTTAAATTCAGTTGTTCTATTAAAAATATAAGTTCATTATATTCTACCAGTCTACGTTACTAACTTATCTGTTTAAGAAACATACCCTCTTCAAGTATCGGTTTTTGATATGATATCATCAATCATTATCATACTGGATTAAACGTTATTTTCAATTTGTATCCAGAATTTCAAACATATATTTCCTTAACTTTTTAAACTCAAACACACTTTTAGTTTACCTAAAATTTTATTAAACAAATGTATTCAATTTTAAACTTCTCTATTTCAATACTAATTAGTATGTAGAGTTCAATAGCCGTTATTGATTACATTAAAGTGTGCTTTTATTTAAATACACACAAATATTTTAATAAATTATAACTTGTCCTAACCCGATGAATGTTGATTTTTCCGGTTAGCTTCATAACTGAACAAATTTGGCCATATCAATATAAATGTAAAAAAAAACAGTTTAAATTTGTTTACTATGGACTCTTAGCAAAAGTTTAATTTGTGCTTTCTTAATGTTAAATAAATTGACTTAAAAAATAAGGTTACATACCTTGTCGTCATCAATCCACTAGTTTAATAAATTACTCTGGTTTCGGGAAAAATGTTGTCCCATTATTAAATATTGATGTATCACATAAAAAATACTGTCGTCTTGTGTTTAAAAACATTTCACACTAACCACAAACTTGTACTGACACAAAGAAACATTAAACATTTAAACATTTTAAAAACATCGTAATGAGTGTGCACATTATTTAAATTGCATGAAAAACTAATCAAATGTTGATTCAGAGTAAATAAAATCAACAAACCAGGTAAATATTTTTTACAGTTATAAAAATAAATATTTAGGATATATTTTTATAGTAATATATATTAAACAATAAAAACAAGATGAATCAGAAAGAATAAACGGTTGAGCTGTTTAGACGCATTTCCATCATAAGCTGATTATTGTCGGACTGAGCTTTCCCACTCAAGCACAGAACTGTTTAATGATTCATCTGGGCATGATTGGTAGCACAATCAAAGCTTATTAGTGGTTTTTAGAATTGTTTTGAAGTAATTATTGTTTGAATGGTAGAACTGTTCCTACTTTACGCTCAAATTATTAATAAATTATAGTGTTAATCAACTATATTTATTGGTTTACTCTTTATTTATGCAGATAATCTGATAATAAAATTAAATAAAAACTACGTTATTGTATTTTGGAAGAGGTTTCATACGTTAAACATTTTCCTGTAAACAGCAATTATAACAATTATAACTAAAACCTGGATAGATGACAAGTTATCAATCTCTGGGTAAGTTTGTCGTTATCTTAAATAAGTCCACACATATCAAAACGCTACACACACTACGGGCACAAATAATACCTGTCATAAAACTGATTATTCCGACCGACCGTGCGCTCTGGACCTCAAACTGTTTGTTTACATCTTTTATTTGAAATGATACCAGAGTCTAACAAAATTATTTAATTTAGTTTTGAATTAGGATAAATGAGCTGTTAGCTTCTTAGGAGAAATTTCCTTGCAACGGTCATGCACTAGCGTTGTACCGATGCTAATTCTAATGGGTGATTGTTGACAATTTATTCCACATTCTTACTAAATCATTTTGTTATTTAGGAAATTGTGTAGACATTTTCTATCACTGATTATTAAAACGAAGTTTCACGACGGAATTAGATTCCAGATCCGGTCTTCAGATGAAAGAATCTGAAGACGGATCCATATTATTTCAATACTACACGTTAAATATTATAAAATTTGATAATGGATGTTTCGTGGATCTATATTGTAATCTATCTTTTCGTGAAAATTTAATTTGTTTGGTGTATTTATTTATTGTCTTGGTAATTTTCACTTAAAAATGTTAGTTAGCTAATACGTACAGGTAACTCAAGTCATAAATATTATATTTTTCATAACATATTTAGTGCTTAAACTCTCTGGCACAAGTTACACAATAGGATAAAGCGAGCTCTAAATGTATATATTTCTGTAGAGGAGGGCATTCATCTAATGGATGGGTTTTGTTGGGATGACAAAGGGAGAGTGGGTTAAAGAAGCTCCCCTCAATCATTGCTTCAAGGTAAGTGGCGACCTACATATTGTGTTGCGATTTCTAACGGAAGGTCCAACAGGTATAATTGCTCCCCTTTCGATATGTAAACGTCTCCATAAATTTGTTTTAGGTACCACAGTGGACGGAAAACATAAAACCAATGTTAACACAAAAATAGAGGGTTAGTCGTAAAAGTATGTTATTTAAAATTTAGTAGTACGTATTATTAACTACTTCTAATGGAGGTTCTAAACATTTAAATTAAATTTATTTTACTGGGGAAGCGGAAATATTCAAGTATTTTTGACTTGGCATGTAATTTCACCAGTTAATACCTTCAATTCTAACTCTACTTGAAATAAATAAATACTTGACTGATTGTCTACTAGTATTTAACAATAAAATTGGCTCAGTATTTCCAAACCATTACCCTGTAGATTAGAATTATTCATAATCAAAACAAACTGTATGATCGGAATAACTAAACTTAGATATTGCCTGCAACTCCTGAATGGTTTTATTGCAATGCATACTGTAATTTTCTTTTAAAGAACTATTGAAGTTGAAATTGAATGCAGTAAATTATCCTTTACTCTAAACATTTGAGTAAGATTAAGATTTTAGATTTGAGTAAGATTTGAGTAACATTTGAGTAATATGAGTAAGGTTTGCTTGTATGCTTGCTTGCTTGCTTGCGACACTGATCTCAAAAACGGCTCCAACGATTTCCTTCAAATGTTCGAAATAACTAATTTCTGGGATAGAAATAAGTTCTAGACAGGCCTCATCCCCAGAAAAATCTAATAATGTAAAAAAACTATAATGAAAAGTTAAAAAATTAACATTGGGCTTATGGAGTTTCAAATCAAAACAAAAGAATTGTAACAGCTGTTCATAATCAACCAGGGAACTGTCAAAGTAACTCATGTTGTTTACGATTATTAAAATGTGGTTTCCTGAGAGCAGTGTTTAAATTATTAGAGTGAAGATTATATATATAGAGTAGTCAAATAAATCAAAGGGATATTGAGCTGTAAATAATAACTGGAGTGACCTTAAAAATGTAGAAAAGAGGCAAATGAGTTAAACAAATATGATTATCAGTAGGGGGAAGTGGTGAGATATTTCTCCAAGTCATCTAAACAAACTGACTAGCCTTCCCGCTAGCAAAACTCGGCCCCCAAGGTACTTATCTTTAAATACTGCATTTTTACGCGAATCCCAAACCCATATGATACACAACTATCCATTGGTAATCTTTAACTGTTCAAGAACAAACGTACGTATACTAATTTGAGGTTTTAGGTCTCCAGAACATTGCCATGACATAATGTAGGATTTAGTTGTATATAATTCTGTTGCATTTCAATATTTATTTAAAACCAATTATTTCAAATCTATATTTCATTATAAATAAGGACAAATCAGGTCAAGGAGCTTCCTAAACAAATACAAGATCAATCGAAAAAAAGACTCTATAGTAACCCAACATTTGGTTTCTTGTATAACAAGTGTATAAGTATAGTTTGTATACACAGTTTCTAATATTCTTAGGCAATACTAAGCAATTTTGAATGATTTGTGGAGAGTTTATATTATTAATATTATTTTTAGAAAACATTTCACCTACTTTGACTCTATTTTGTATAAATAATTTAAGGAAAACTGATGTGAATAAACTGTTGACGTAAAAATCAGTGTATTGTGATGCCGGATATAGGAACCACTGAAGCGGAAGTGATCCGGGATATCAATAACCTTCCGGTTACGTCAAGTGAATACTGAATACGTCACGCTGGGTGATTTACTGTGCATGTTATAAAGGGGGCTAACTCTACTACAATACAAACACAATGTTTAGCTGATAATTATTATTTGTATAGTATGGCTTTATTTTTAAACATAAATATACATCTAAAATATAAAATATTTAAAAAAAACAGTTCCTGGAATTAGTTTACTATTTGTTTGAAAATAATTTTTACGTAATTTTAGCACTTTAAATAGTAACCTACAAAATAAATAAACACATAATTGATTGTAAATTGCCTATTGCACTACTCTTCTGAACTGCCACTGCTTCAAACATCTCTGATTAAAGCAAATCTATGTTACAAAAAATATATATTCGTCTTCTAACAATTTTAACTATTTCAAGATTGGGGATATTTTGATAATTTTTCATAAAAATACATTCTTAAACCGCTGTTTAACCTCAATCCCATGTTTTCAATATTTACTTATTCAATAGTTATGAGACTTTTTCAATATATTATGCTGCAGTATTTCCTTTCACAGCCAAAGACTGAACTTATAGTCTACTCTTCTCAAAGGTGGGATTTTTATTCATTTTATCTAAAGATAATTGTATTTACAGCAATAAATTATGCTAAACAACAAACCAAGTTACTTATTGGATTACTTCTCTCGAATACATTAAAACCTAAACTAACTTTACTTTAGGTGGACTATTTAATAGAAAAGCAGCCGCGGCTGTTTTTTATGATATATTTTTTAAGAACTTTCAAATATTTGTTTAATTTTCAAGCTGTCATGTAATAGAAACACAATTTACAGCTGCAAAACATGGCAAACACCTGTTTGCATTAACCTTTCCTTTTATCAAATGTTAAAAATAGCTTAACAACGGTCTAAATACACTAAACATTAAAGTTGCAGAACATATGGGAAACAAATACCACAAAATCAAACATAATAGTTAGTTAAGTACACCAATTGTGGGGAAGATGTAGAGTTTTTAAAAGGAAAAACAATATACGAACAATATTACAACTGTGCGGATGACCAATTAATTCTCAAATATAAACGAGGGGTTTATCCTTATTAAAATAACTATCACAAAAATCACAGGTAGGGGCACCGTCATCATGCTATAAGTATTAAACTATATACACATAAAATTACAAACTGTATTTTTAACTCTAGATATATTTATTACCTCCTAATTAATAAATCCACTGAATTATTTCAAAGAATCTTAACTGAAGAAATTATTTATATTTCCTTTACTAAATACAGTCCTTCACTAACTACAGTCTTTTGTCCACTGTGCTTTTGTCGATAATCTTTTCTCAGAAACCTATTCATTCAATAATCTTTCATCGAAATCCTAGTTCCTCTCTTTATGTTTGTGTTTTTTCTCACTTAATATTTTCCACGCTAATTACGTATCTCAATACTAATTAAAAAGGTTGATTAATTAAATCCTAGTCTCAGCTTTATGTTTGGAAACTCCAAATCAATATAAAACGGTATTTTTTATTATTTTAACAGGATGGTAAACTATTTCATATAAATGGGTGAATATTTTTTTTTATTTTACTATCTACCACATATGTTTAGCTCAATCAAATTAAGGATAGAGTTTACTTTCAAGTAAATTTTATATTACCTAAATTTTGTCAATAGTTTGCCATATAGATTTAACTTATATTTCTGTAAAATCATATTCTGAGTAGTATAAAAACACTTGGTAATCATAATAAATTTACATGTATCCATATAGAAACACACAAAGCTCTTAAAAATTTACTAATGCAAATCTGCCGACGGCAACTTTAATAGCCAAATATTATAAATTCTCAGGGTTTCAAATGACAAATCTTTTTTATTCAAATTCATCTTAGAGTTTTTGTTAATGTATTGGAAAAAGAACTATTATAATAGTGTTTTGATACTTTTATGTAAATACAAATTTGTACTGGTATACAAAATTAAAATAACTATCTCTTACGAACAAGGTGAAGGAAATGAAAATGCTTAGTAATAAGTATTATAGTGAGAATTTTCGTTAAAGAAATTAGAGACTTTGCAAAACTCCTTTTCCTCTAGGTAGACTCTAAAACCATGCCTAAATCTTCGAAAACCTTATTCAACTCCCAATAAACTAGGAAGGGATCTGAACAGGTGGATGCACTTGGAAAAGGTTTGGTTTCTGTTTGGTTCTGTTGTCATAGATCTAGGATTTGCCAGATTGCTTTTGTATCTCAGATTGCAATTTTGAACTGGTAAACTATGAGTAAAAAATAAATGTGGGTATTTTTTATAATCATAAAGATTCTAAAATGTAGATGGATGGGAAAGTCAACATATTGTTGTCACGGAAGACAGATCTGCAAGTCTCCTCATGATTGGGACCAAAGATGATCCGAATGGCTCTTTTCTGGAGTTTAAATAACCTATTCGTTTTGCAGTTTTCACTACCCCATATTGGTACACAGTAGGTCAAATAAGGTCAAGAAATAACCCAGAGACTTGTAGCTTATCAACGAGAAAGTTGGATATTTCTGTTATCAGACTGTAAGTGGCATTTAGTGTTGAGTACCCTGGACTATACTTTTTACTTACACTTTATTTTATAAAAATATATTTTGGATTAGGTTAGAGGGAGCAATAAGAACTCCTTAAATTTAAATCTTAAATAATAACCATTTTATTTAAGTAAATTTAATTTATTTGAGTCAAATCAGGCTTAAATTCTTTAAAATTTTGAAATTATAATGGTTATATTTACCCAGCAAAGGGGTATAAAACTAGTTTCTTAACCTGCAGAAAAGTATAAGCTTAACACCTAAGAGAAATCTTGTTAATAGATAACAAAAACTTTCAGACCATACCTTTTAATATTTTGTAAAACTTTAGTAAAATATGATAGAGCCACTGAAATATGATTTTAAAATTGAATAGATTTGTACCCTAAAATTGCTATATTCAATAGATTATCTCGAAATTAACTAAAAATGATAAAAGGAAATTGTTTTTAACAGTCACGTGATTGCTGGGATCTGAAAAACACTAGACAGATATCTGAGTATTTGTTGTCTGAATCATCACCATGCTTAAAGAGTAAAAGTCCTTAACACACGATTAATAATGAGTGTTGGACCAGTTACATTTTAGTATAGTTAACAAATAATAACCATAGATATTTCAATTATTTTTACCTTATAAAATGTAATTAAAAATCATGATAGGACAATAATATCGGATATAGTTAGTTTTCAGACCTTTATATTCTATCTGCCAGTATTGCTGCATAAACCTGGTATAAACAATTTTACTTTAGTTCAAAATCCACCATGTGCTGCTTTACTAGAACTTGAAATTGAATTTGAGATCCTGAGAAAGCAGATGCGCGCTTTTGGTGACCAAGTTCCTCCAACTGTCAAACTGAGATTATTCTGTCCCTAACTTGACATCAGTTATATCAAAACTTCTGGAACTCCCACTTGTACAAACATCACAATTTCATACCCCGTAAGCAATATGTGTACATCTTCCAAATGTCGGTCTTCCATTAGTATTATAATTTTCTCTCATCATGTCTTAATGGAGTAAATTATGTTAATTATTTAACAGTGTATCAATTTAGTTTAAATAATGGATATTGTATTAACTGGGTAATTTTTGAATAATCTGACTGTACAAAATAATGAGTTTGATTATAACGTATCCAGGGGTCCAGACCAGGGATCCTGTAGCTGCATTTAGTGGGACAGACGGGCACAGATATATTTTTTCAAATAGGAGGAAATCTCTTATTCCAGCTTGATATCATGGTCCCTGTTGTTCAAACTCGTACAATCAGAACCAGAAACAAACATATGGGTCAGATGTGTAATACCTTGTGATGACGAGAAGGAATGATTTATAGAGTCAACGTTTTAGGAGGAATTTAGAATTGCAAGGACAGTTAAACATTTTTGCTTTTGAACTGAAATGTCATCGGATTCTCAAAATGAGCCTTTGTTGAACTAAGTCCTAACCTATACCTAACTAAAAATGCTGCTAGAATCACCTTATAGTCACAAAGACCGACCAGATTGACAGACTATTCAACTAATCGTATTACTGATCATATCACCTGCATAACAATGCATTTAATATCTCCGTGTTAGCACATATTCTATGTCCAATCATAAGTTTTGTCTAAATACTCGGTTTTTCTACCAGTATTAACTTTAATTTTCAGGAGCGAACTAGTAATGATTTATAATTAATTTATAGTATGGTTGGAATTTTGGTTTTTAAAAAATTACCGTCGACCCTCAAACCTCAAACAACAATAGGAATCAAACAAGTTACCTTCTTTATTACGTTAAATGTTGTAATGTTTAAGGGCTATTACTCGAAACTGAACTACTCAAAGCTAAAGATAAGTTTTCTAATTGCCCTTTACAAGCGATGATCAATGACAGTTGCTAACTATTGTCACCTCTCATTATTCGTATCTGCTTTTTACATGATGTCTCCTAGTCTGTGATCAGTAACAGAGAGAGACAAGACACTGATGATTGAACAAGTTAGTTAATTACCTGAGCCCCTCAGGCCGTGTTCGTCGTATTGTTATCATTCTGACAGCCTTCGTTAACATAAACGTTGTTATCGCTTCTTGTTGTATAACTTATTTTAGTTATAATAAACTCGTAGTTAATTTTGATTTAGAATTTAATAAACTTATTATCCTCAACCAGTCCAAGTGATATAACAAACTTAAC
This sequence comes from Allygus modestus, assembly GCA_963675035.1. Taxonomy (NCBI): domain Eukaryota; kingdom Metazoa; phylum Arthropoda; class Insecta; order Hemiptera; family Cicadellidae; genus Allygus; species Allygus modestus. The sequence continues at coordinate 314,284,297 of OY776112.1, forward strand.
CTGTAACTCTATTTTTGGTTAACGTATTTTATATTTTAAAATGTTTATAAAGTACTTTATGCATGTAACTAATTTTACTGACAGAGAACTTAGTAAAATACTATTTCACAGAATTGGAAAAAATCCTTTCAATACACTTAAATAAGTTGGTCTCAAACTTTACTTTCTTAAACTATCAAAAATATATCACAAAGCAATTGACTCCGGAACCTCCATTATACCCCATTAAAGAATAAACACCTGATGTATTATAACAAATGCTTATTATGTTATAAAAGAGAACTTCCTACGTACTGACGTTTATTCCATATCTATAAAGTACACTTGAGTAAACAAGGACAATCATGTCAAATCAATCCAAACATCTTACTGTAAAACAATTAATGGAGTTCACCTGTAACACAATAAACAAATAATTAAACATTTATATAAACCTATTTAAAATATTTTCCTAATTCCACCTAACGTGAAAAATGTTTTTCAATGAAAGTAGGTCATTATTTATATCCAAGTTTAGTTATAAGGTCCAGCAGTTTACAACCAAGTGAACAACCAACATTCGTAATTAAAACCTGAAAAGGTTCGTTGACTACTCAGATTGGCAAAGTACATCATAGTTCAAAAAATCAATCATAATAGTTTTTGGATAAAATTAATTTTACATTTGTTTAATTAATCTGTTTTATAACTATTTTAGAAAATAAAACAAAAAGTACCTATATTAACTAGATTAGAACAATAAGTAAAACCACAAAACAATGGACTGTATTGTATTGTAGATATTTTGTAAAAAAAACATAAATGCTGTGGATATTATATATTCTATATTTATACTTATTTAATACGCTAGGATTTTTTTGTGGCTGGAACTCCTCCTACAGTTTTCAACCAATTTTTATATTTTGGGTGTTGTTGAATAGATCTTGGTCTGAAGTTATTTGAGCCGAAATTTCATAAAGAACGGAAATAAGGGAAGGACCGTACCTATCGAGATTTACCTTAAAGTTCATAATTTGTCTACAAGATCAACATTGAGAAAAAATTGTTTTGAATCATATGATCAAACTGCTGAATTGAGTAAAAAGAGTTTATCAGCAAAAACATATCTTCACTGCTGGAAAGGTAACGTAATATACTACTTCAATCAAATCAAATCAAATCTAATTCTTTATTTACTTATTAATTTGTATACAAAAATAAAACATTTGTTACAAATATCATGTATTATCAAAAATGTACCTTATACTAACCTAATACTAAACTAACATCAAAATAAAAATTGTAAAATAGTTCATTTGCAAATACACAGGATTAACATAATACTTCAGTGGCTAGCTCTAGATATTCCCTAGTAGAATAGAAAGCGTTGTCTTCTAAAAATATTTTGAGCTGACGCTTAAATTTAGCTATTGTGTGGCTCTCCTTAATTTTCTGGGGTAAATAATTCAAAAACTTTAGTGTACTAAGCCCCTTTCTCAAACTTTGCTGTCTTGTGGATGGGGAAAAACAGTAAATGTTCTCCTCTAGTATCTCTATGAGACTCCCTACGTTTAGATAGCAAATGGAAACTATTGAAAGTCATTACTAGTACGGAATAAATGCAAATAGAAGGTGTTGTTAGTATTTGATGTTGGAAGACACCCTCTACATGGGTGTGACACAGACCATAGAAAAAATAGGCTGGTCATATTACTTTAGAATTGCAGCTTGTGATGCCCATTTTGGTACGTAAGCCATCTTGGTGGTACAACATTGTATAAAAATACTAGAATATTAACTATGGAGATTAAATAATATTTGCCATCATATTTATGAAGGTTATTAACTATTGAAAAATAGATCTATTTGATTTAAAGTCGTGAGAAACTGAGCTTTGACAGAGAAGGAACCGTTTAAGTATCTACTAACCACTTTATGTTAGTAAATTGATTTATTTATTTTTTATAATACCATCCAACATTAACATATGTTTGGACTAATGTGTATTTTTAAGACCAAAGTCACAACACACGTTACGCTATCTGTTGGGAGTCAGAGAAATTACAGGCCGCCATCTTGGTGGTCCAAATTTAATTTGTGCTTCAGTTTTATACCCTTGATACCCGGTCTACTTTCTCTATGGTCTGTTGGTGTGACCAACTCAAACCAAAAATCCTTTTTATAATATTTTTATGAGACTTAAATATTTTGTCCTTAGATGAAGAAGCTCCCCAAAATGCTATCCCGCAACGTACCAGGCTTTCATAGTAACCTCTGTAGACATCAAGCTGGACTTCCAGACTACAGGTTTCTTTCACAAAGTTTATGGCATGTGCTGCTGAGCTTAATTTTTTTAACAACTGCTAAGTATGACTTGTCCATGATAATGTTTCATCGATGGTAACCCCTAGAATATTTGTCAGGACTGATTGAAATATTAAAATTGAAAGTCGACGGGATTTCCTTACCTATTCTGTCTGAACCAGAGATCATGCAGACATTTATCGCATTGGTCTTAGTGGAGTTAAGCAGAATTTTCTTTGAACCATGAGCAGCATTCTTTCACTGTGGTTGCCAGAATTAAATAAGAACAGAATTTTGATTATGAATGTTAGCATTATTCACTAAGTGAATTTATAACGTTTATCCCAGAGAGCAGCACAAGAAACTTCATGTTAAATAGTAATAAATATATTCTTAATGCTGAATTATACAACAAAACCACATTTTACTTTTTAATAATACCAAACATTTTCAAAACATTGTACTTTTTAATTTGTATCAAACTTAATAGCACAGAGTAGTTGATTTTCAAGAAAGTATTATTATTATTACTATTATTGTTTAATATAAGGCACTAGCTAGTACCCAGAGCGACTTTGTTCACGCGACCTTTCTTTATTACCGCTGATTTCCGTCTATTTTCCCACTGGTAAACCTATTGTTACCATGAAAACTAAATTTTAATTAGTACCCCATTAACTGTGACAATTTTTAAGCATGCACACGTGGAATGCCTGTAGGGCGGAGCGACAACAGATTTTTAGCAAGGGGTCTGTAGATTATAATCTCATGTACCTATCTTTCAACCAAACTTTAACAGAATTATACATTTGTTTCTAAACATAACTACGTATAAACTCCAGTGGGGTGGATCCCGTACAACTTTTGGAACGGGAGAAGAACGTGGATTGAATGGAAATTCAGGGTCATCTCCTCTGTAGTTGGTTGTGATAGTTAACATGGGAATAAGGCCAAGCGGGGTTGTGACTACTTGGATGCATAGCCAGTGACGTATTTTATTTTGGGACTGATCACCCCAATTTAAAGAACATTATCCCAGCAGAATTGCTAGCTTCTGCAAGTTGGACGAAACTTATTGATGCATCTCATGCTGGTTCAACAATTACCGTTTAAAGATTGAAGGAATTTATCAAAACTCATTAATTGGCATAAATATAATAAATTATATATAAAAGTGCATGTAATTTATTGGCCTTGACAAAATTAAACATGATCCCAAACACTAACAACAGTTTTAAAGCAATTACACATGTGTTATAAAATTGAAGACTTTCAGAAATGATTCAAATGCAGCAGCTGATAGGAACAATTTTATTGGCGAATTTTTTTTGGTTTTGATGTACTACGGCTAATGTTTGGAAGATTTAAAGATTACTACATTGGAAATGCCATCAAGACTAGAAGTGGAACACAAAAAAAAGGGAAGTCCTGACGAGAATCACAACGGATTTGGCACATTAGCATGTGCGAAGAGGTATGGCAGTTGTTTATTATTAAATAATTTATATGTTCCATCATTCGCATATTTCATAACTTTTGAAACACTCTAACTATTTTAAATCCAGCAAAATTGGAAACAGCCTTTGACCTTTTATTCATGTTAGATTAACGAAATTTATTACCAAATGTGGCTTAAAGACATAATAAAACATGTCAGTCTTATCATGTTTGTTGATGATTATAGTGAATTATGTTCAAACATTGTCCTAATAACTATATATAACTTGAATGTGTTTTTATTGCATTTAAAAACTATTATACGATTTTAATTGTTAATTAATTTCTTTAAATGTCATGTGAGTTATGTAAAACAACTGAATTTACGTTATTATTGGTTATTATGTCCTATGAAAACTGTGTGACGAAATATTATGTGACGAATTGTATCAGGAGTGTTTTGTTGAATGTAAGATACATAGTTAGAACCAATTCTATTATAAGATGTAAATTACAGGACTTTCTTTGTACCACCATCCTTGGACCATGTTCCTGTTGACCGCCCGCTAGACTGAGGACACCCTCTAAAACAGTGGCTAAAACTTCTAGACGGTAAATCTCCTTCTTCGTGGTGAGTGACGAAAATTGTATAAAAACTATTACTGGACGATTTTACCTGCATACATCATTCCCATTTATAAACAGTGTTTTATTTAAACATATTTATGAACAAAGTGTTAAAAATAAAACAATAACAAATAAGGATAAAGACATGTAAATATGTAAAGCTTTGTAGTTTCTTAATGAATCTGATAGTTGACTTTTGTGATTAATTACTATAACAACTGTTGGATGTTTTAAATATAAATGAATCTGTAAGGTAATAAATTTCGTTCTTTGTTAAATTCAAGAATAATTATTTGTCTCAATCCATCATCTAATTGACAAAAGTAAAATATCTCAATTTAAAAACTGCCATATCAAGTGTCAATGCATATAGCCCCTTCCAACATAAAAGAAGAACCACCCCAAAACCCTGAGCTAGACTGGAGCCGTTGGAAGGTTACAGGGTGGAGCTCTAAATCATATTTTGTTCAGGAGTAAGCCTACGTCTGCTTTGAGTATATTAGCTACCTCCTACCCGAACTTCAGATCCATAATTAAGTCCAGTAGAAGGTTTAAGGTGATAAGCTTGATTTTAAAAGCCAGTGGGGTGGACCCCATATGAGTTTTGGAACAGGAGGAGCACAACATTTGATTCTAAAGAATGGCCAATTTTCCAAAAATTATTGTTTTATCGGTTCAGTAGATGGGTGTGCGATAGTTAACATGGGAATGTTGAAGGTCTGCGTTGCAGAGCCTTAAACAATATTTCCATCAGTCCTAGGCCTATTCTGATTTGAATTAATTCGCCATCTTCCTACCGAACTTCAGCCCCATCAGTCCCGCAGTAGATGCGAGATGGTAAACGTAACTTTAAATGCAAGAAGGGTGTAGTCCCAAAGGATCTTTGTATTGAGGAAACGTCTACTTTGATTCTGGTGTATTATTTATTTTCCTACCAAATTTCAGGACTATCATTTCAGTCATGGTGTATAATGATTACCTTGGGTATATTAAAGGCCAGTGGGACGAAGTCCTAAATTATGATATTACCGAAGGTAGGCCTATATCTACCTTGAGCTATCAGCTGTCTTTCTAATGAGTTTTAGCTTCGTCTGTCAATTAGTTAATTGTAAGATGGTTGGAATATGTATTTTGAAGGTCAAGAGGGCAAAGCCTTGAAACATTTGCGGTTCGGGATAATACAAATGATTACTGACTACATAAGACTAAGGAACGGGGAATGGGGAAGCCATCGATCACGAAAATATTTATTTTAAATTCATAGAGTACAACTAATAAAAACAAATGATTCGTAATTAGCAGGTTTTTTACTGTATGTTAGAATTAAGGAAACCAGACTACATCATTAGAAAACCAACAAAGCCAGCTTCAAGCAAATCCTTATCAGAATGTGTCAGTCAGATTTAACAAATTGAGAATCAGAGTTAACGTCTTGGAAGACAATAAATTATCCCATCCTTGTTTTTAGAGTCTACATAAAATGTGAACCAATGTTAGCTTCCCATGCATTTTGTGCAACATTTTACTAAACCTTTCTTATTTACAATGGAATTTTACCCAAAATTTGTTAAAAGTTTTAAAACCCCATAACATAGAAGGTTGGCACATTGTAGACCTGAGAGTATTTGCAGCAAAAAAAATAGCCAATATCAAGTAAAAAAAGAGTTTTGGATAAGATTGAGCTACACAAACGGAATTCCAATAACCTGAGCTACCTCACGCCCATCTATTATATTACAGTAGTCTGAGACAAGGACAGAATTAGTGATTTAGATGATAATATTGTTAAAATTGAAGCCCATCAAAGGAAAATAATGCTGGATTTCGAACAACGGGTTAACTAGTTCATTTGATTTTGCTATAACAACTTATAATCAATGAACCTTCCCGAGACTACGTAACTTAATTACATAATATTTAATGTTTTAATAATTTGTATTAATAGTATTTGGCAAGGAAAGGAAAATAGTTTCGTTATGTCATATACATATATAATGATTCTTACATTTATGTCTTATTTTGCTTCTACTTATAATCAGCCCTAAGTGAAAAAAAATAAATTTGGGTATTTTATTTGTAAATATGCAGTATTCTTAGGTTAATGAGAACGTAAACAAAATCTAAAAGACCAAATAATTATAAACAACTTTTTTATTAGCATATTACTTGTTGTTATTACATCCCGCAACTAATTATACAAACACAAGATAATTACAAAAATTAATTTCGTAATGAACTAAGAGTGTTGAAGATTATTGTTTATTAAGTTAAACGTTGACAATCTTCAAAATTATAATTAAACTCCTGCACTTTAAGTGTAACCGCCGAAGATGCAGTATATGTAGATGCATCTCGATAAAGAGGAGTAACGTCAAGAATTTAATATGTAGCGTTTTTATAATGTTGGCCACAATATTCCAGATATGCTATCTTATATGACCAGAAAGCTTATAAACAACATTAAAATAAATATATTTAGACTTAAGTTCTTTGTTTAAATTCATTGATGGCCCTGATGAGTTTATATTATTTATTTCTTTATTAAAATCATAAACGGAAATATTAAACTACTGTTGTGGTGTGTCAACAATTGATGTATTCCATGTGAGGTTTTCCATTGGATATTGACTGAATTTGGATATTGCTTTTGAATGTAATATATATTCTAGTATTATCCTCCATGCGTGTACAGACACTTGCATAACAAACTTCCTACACAACACACTTGATTGATTGATGCCACATAGTGAAATATTGTGACCAAAAGAGGTTGTCCCTAATACAATCATGTCAAATAAATACAGTTTATTTATTTGGCAACAATATTCCAGATGTGCTGTCTTATATGACCAGAAAGCTTATAAACCATAATTAAATAAATTTATTTAGACTTAAGTGCTTCGTTTAAATTCATTGATGTATTTTAAATCAATATAACATATATTTATATTACATGTATATATTACTTTACTTTCATACGTCTTTTCCCTGTGACAATAATTTTAATCATAAATAAACTATATTTTAGTCACACATAGAATTTGAGTCTTTTATCCAGTTTATAACCCCTAGCTCCACACTGACACTATGGAGAGTTGCCAATCTATCCAAGAAAGTCCGTGCAGAATAATGATTTACTATGTGGCTCGTAATTTGGTAGTTCAAGAATCTTTCAAGAATAAGACCTCACTTGACTTACCAGACATTGATTTTACCCACTTAAATAAAAAAAAACTAGCTTTAATTAGTTTAGTAAAAATATAAATGTATCTTATATGGCTCATGTACAATTCCTAAATGATAGTAATAATTATTGTTATTTCTTACTTTCAGTAATACTAAAAAATTGTGCTTAAGCACCAAATTAGTTTGTGCTTCAAAGCCACTTACTACTTACAGATGCAATTTTATAACAAATCAAAATCGGTAAAAAAACATAACAACTTTAAAAAACCATGTAGCAGAACCTAAGCGAACTAGGCCTACAAGTAGCATACATACCTTAATGCACAATTTCACTTACACATTAACATAGATGACAAAACGAACAAAGTGTGAAGAAATGTTTGACTTTCCTATGGTTTATACTAACTCCCGATATTTTTTATTAGTGTACACAACTTAATTACAAAGTACGCAGCAGGAGACGTCACTGAAATAAAGTAAAAACAACCTCAGGTGTGAAATAGACTTGAGATAAAAGCTTCCCAACAACAACTAAGTGCATGGCGCTTCATCTCTTTGTCCTGCTGCAAGCATCAGATCAAATAGCACTGTATGAAACACTTGTACAAAAAGCTTTGGAATTTCGGAGAAAACGTTATAACCTTTTCATCTCTTATAAGAATGAGTTATTTTTTTCGTCAGAATATTTCTTTAGTAATAATAAACTTCCTGAGAATATTGGAGCATTTAGAGCAACACTTAGCTATTGGAGCAACACTATAAATTGGAGCAAGAACCACGAAATGTATAACAACGAATATCTTACCAATATAAATATTATTGTTCTATAGTTAACATTTTATAATTGTACTCAATCATGGTAAAAAGAAAATAGTATTTAATAGAGTAATACAGAATAATTAGTGTAATGGTCAAAACCGGACATCTCACTAAGATAGTAGTATATAATATAATTTAAATTGGAGGTATGTGGGTCATATATATGATGCATTAATTACATTATTTTAAATATTACAATATTTATATAGATATTATCGTAATTAATCTATATAATATAGTTATTTGATTACTGCTACTCAATTTCAGAAGTAGTTTTGACCACTACTTATGATAAAATGGAGAGGCAAAATAAATCCCCAATCCTCTCTACCAACAAGAAAAGGTAATATTTTTTTTCCTGTTGCACTTCTTTTTGTTTTATTTTATTTCAAATACATCAATCAGTAACATTGAAATGTATTACTAAAGGTGTTTTTTTACATTATTAACACTGTTTACTGCTGAGACAAAACAATTACTTTTTTTAGAAATCAAGCATAGTATTTTTGAGTTATAGTAACAATTGATTTTGGTTGAAACTTTAGTGTATATTAAGTGTAAAGCTTTATAATGTTGTGAAATATTGTAATTAATTTAATATTGAACAAAACAATTACTGTATTTTTTTTATTTTACAAGTTTTTACGGTAGCAAGAATATCGACTTCAGGCAAAACATGAATACATTGAAAAGGCACAGTTAATTATGAGTAAAAATAATTGAAAAACATATTGGTTTACATATTGGTCAATTTTTGTATTTATAAATCCAAGGGGTATTCTCACGGTTTCCGTGCTTGAGGGATAACGTAAGTTTAATGGACGATATCATATACTAATAACGCAAATTCCACTTGGAAAATTTTCGATATTCAGTATATACAAAAACATAATTGGATACGTTTGGATGGCACAACAAAATGTTACGATTGTGAATGACATTTAATCCTACATAAAACGTCAAAGCCTTTAGAGCCAATCAAACATTAACTAGTATACATTTAGGTAAACTTTAAGTACTTTAAATTATGCAGATATAGTTTATTGTAATAATACTCTTTTTTTGTTGACATAATTCGGACTTGTTAATTTCTGGAAGTAATACATGTTAATATTCGTGGCGTATTATTGCCAGGACGTACCGTATGTAAAAGGATCATATCAGGACAAGGTTAATCATGTATGGTTCACGAACAGGCCTTTGTGCTAGCCCATTGTTACTCAACGTCAAGTTTGAAACAAGCTCCTTATTAAAGTTGACGTGTTTGGGATTATAATCAAAGTTCAAAATAATTTAAAAGCACTAAATATACAATTTATACCTCTGTTTATTAAATTTTCTCAGGTCTTACTTTATTTTAACATTACAACCCTCTGTCTTGCTTATGTTAAACTCTAACCCTCGAATAAAAAAAAAAACAATACCCTTAGTCTTCGTAATGATTATAAACTTACAAAGATCTAATCCAACATTTCGTATTGTAAGTGTACATAATACTATTATTATGCTTACCTTGACATTGGGTTGTTAGATTTGACTGTCTCATACCCATAATAACCTGTATTAATATTTAAACATCCGTTACAGGGTTATTAAAAAGTTTAAGCTCTTTAAAATTCAACTTATAAAACTTAAAAAGGTTTTAATTGCCTACAAATTAATGATTGTTATTAAAATATTTTTACAAATAAATTATTTGAGTAATAGTTTGATGAAATGCTCGCCTTCAGGTTTTATTAAACTTGTTAGGTAAGGTTTATTTACATATACTCACCAATTTAACAATTAGAAGAAGTTATGTAAAGAAACTCTCACATCCGGAGGCTGATCCGGTGGTGTACGTCTTGTTGACACAATCTACAAGACAAACACAAACATAATCATGTAATCGATGCACAATATGCATTACCTGTTACCTTCCTCGTTCGTCCTGCAGGCCAGCTGGCATGGGACCCGTCCATCCTATCTTCTACATATATCTTCTATATCTAACTTCTACATGGCGTATATGGCGTTTGGAGCATATACAGGTAGAGAGCATAAATAAACCTTTGGACAACTCCTGCACAGTTAAGACACAACATTTGGATTTTCACTGTCCCTAAGTTGGGCATTGGGTATGCTACACCTTTCCGTAATATAGGCACATTAAGGTTCTTGATCGACAACGCAATTCCTACCATCACAAAAGAGACGTTAACCAATACGTGGGCAGAAATCGAATGTCGGCAAAACACTCTCCGGTCCACCAACAATGTACACGTGGTAACAAAACGTTATTGTTTTTTAGCGAATTTCCCCTATGGGGAAGAAGCTATTACCATAGGTCTCATGGTAAGACTTAAGCCCGAGATCATGATAACTTCTTGTTTTGAGGTCCCCAGATGACAAAAACACCATTCGTTCAAAATTATATATATCCGTATTATGTGTGTAATGCGATAACTTGAGTAAAAAATGTCCGATTTCGATGAAATTTGGCTCAAATGTGTAAAGTGACATTTATGACTTTAAGTTCGAAAACCAGAAAAATCAGATTGTAGGAAGTTTATGGGGGTTTTAAATTTTTTTTAAATCAGTTTTTTGCATTTTTTACCCTAACATTTTTAAAACACTTAATTTTGGTTTAGATAATGTTTTAGAGCTAAAAAAAAATAATGTGGTATTTTGAATTATCAACCTAGGTTAAGTGGTTGCGGAGAAAATCCAAAAAAACCTGCTGATAAAATCTCCCATTTTAATCTTATGAGACAAAGTTTTTTTTTTGCTTTTCCTCAGTTTATTTTAATTTAAACGTCACATTTGCTTTTACTAATCAGTTCATCTCCACAAAACAATCCTTTTGGCGTTTAAATTGTGATTTTCATCCATCCGTTGCAGAGATATTCCAAGTGCTAAACACAGTACGTTGTCCAATGTTATCCTTATGGAGGATAAATAAAATTTGTTATCTCCATTATTTATGAATGTATATTGATGAAACTTGGTATGTGGCTTCACCTAGTATTTGAATATTGATATTTGCACAAAAAATTGATTTTTTGCTGATTCCCATAGCAGCAAACTTGCATACTCAGCCCTAATGTTATTCTTATGGGGGATAAGTAAGGTTTTATATCTCCCTTAATTATGAACACAAATTAATAAAACTTAGTATTTAGCTTCACCTGGTTGAGTAATATTGATAATTGCATAAAAACACATTTATTATCTTCCTCGTTGCAGCAAACCTGCGTATTCAGCCCTAATGTTATTCTTATGGAGAATAAATAGATTGCTATAGATCATTTATTTATTTATGTATTTTTATGACACTTGGTAAGTGGTTGTATGTGGTAGTGAGAAACATATGCATGCATTGAAAATTCGCTGAGTACGCATGTTTGCTGTGACGTGGGTATTTTTTTAGTTATTTTTGCCCCATTTGATCAATCTTCTGTTGGATAAGGGACCGCTGCTGTTAATAATGTTTAATAATTTAAAAGGCTGACCATACAATTGAATACAGTTCATGTTGCTTTAAGTCAGGTGCACTGAGATAATTTTAAAAAATATTTATTTTATACAATACAATTTCATTATTATACATAATTTTACTTTAGTTCCACTTTCTAAATTCGGTCGGGATCGCAATTCAATTATGAATCCTATACTCTAATATGAGCAAGGTTTGTTTGGTTGCTTGCTTGGTTGCTGCTCTGATCTTAAAAACGGCTCCAACGATTTCCTTCAAATGTTGGAAATAACTAATTTTTGGGATATAAATAAGTTCTAGAGTGGTCTCATCCCAATATAAAATGTAATAATGTAGAAAAACGAATATGAAACGTTAAAAAAATAAAATTGTTCGTATGGAGTTTAAAATCAAAGCAAAAGAATCATAACAGCTGTTTTTAATACATCAGTGAACTATCAAAGTAATAATGCTATTGTAGTTAAAGTTTTAACATGTAGTTTCTTGAGTTTTTCCTGTGGTTAAAACCATTGGATGAAAATCACATACAGTGTGGTCATCTTACATCCAAAATGAAACAAAGTGGCATTGAGCCATAAATAACAACTAGAGTAACCTTGAACATGCATAAAAAGGCAAATGAGCTAAAAAATCTGCTCATCAGTAGGGGGAGGTGGTCAAATACTACTCAAAGTATTTTAAACTAACTGACAGACCTCTCCCGAGAAAAGCTTGGCCCCAGGTACTAATAATTTAATCAACCAAATACAGATTGCACTGTAATTAGTCCCAATTATTAACCAACTTTTTTGAAGATGTCCGCGGTAGAAGTGAAGTATAGTAGCGTAACACATAGATTCTGAGGGAAAAGGCGTTCAGAAACTGATTATTTTTGAACCATAGGAAGATAATACATTTTGGTCTCTGGCCTAGGTGTTTTGTTCCTCTTAAATTATAAATCTAAATCCATAAGAATTCAATAACATATCGACCATGAAACAAACAGATGAAACAAAGGATTGCCAAACGGCTGAATGAGCGTTCATTCTACACCATTGATGAATACACAACATGGAGGGACCTCTTCACTATTTGTTTTATTATTTATTTATTCAACCCTCACTAATATCCTCTATATATTTTATTCTTTTGTCATTGTATCCCTTTTGTTCTTTTTATCTTGACGCCAGTTCTGCACTCAAAGTTAGTGAATAAAAGGATGTTGTATTATTGTATTGTACTATAGAAACGTGTTTCTAATAGGAATTATATTAAATAACTAAATCTAGAAACACACTTATTCAGAACTATTTTATTAAGGTCCAATTTTTATTCTAGATAGGCTAAGCTATGGCAAAGTGGGTTGCGAATAACCAAATAACGGAATTAAAATATAAGTGAAGCTATTGGTTATAATAGGGAATCAAGTCCAAGACCTCCCAGACAAAAGTCGCACACTCTAACCACTACAGCCTGGCCGTGCCCAAATGGAATCATAATAAATGTTTATATTTATTCAAAATTATTTTTCCATATATAAATTTAATTTAATGCGTTGCCTGCAGCGGACCCCGATTTTCTCAACATACAAACTTATGCAAATTTCATGTTTGCAGCAGCGAAAGTGTTAAATAACTCGTTACTTTAGACAAATCTAACTATAAATTATGTTGGACTGTATTTTATTTAAACCATGAATGTGTTAATAGTGAGTATTGCATGAAGGTTTTTTTATTGACGAGTCATAATGTGAAAATAATTTGTGAATGTTATGTATTATTGTGTACTGGTGATTTATTATGTGTATTATGAGTCATTGTGTTATGTTGTGTGTTAATGTAGTAAATAAGAGAAAACAAATACAGTACTTTTATTGTAAATAAACCCTAGCTATGGAATCCTATACTCCAAATGTACTCCAGGACTTGCATTGACATACCATAGATAATGGAGAACAGTCCTTGGAGAATAACAGCAGACAATGAAATCAAGCCTACATTCCATCGTAATACTAAAACAAAGGAATATAATTATTTAAAAGGGATATAATTTTATATAAGTAAAGAAAACCTTTACAGTTTAACTCCTCTAAGGTGTTTTTGTAATTTGTATTAGCAATGATAGTTGTTCCTGATATATTTATTGTAAAAATAACCCTGTAAAAAATTTACATTTATTAACTACGATTATTATAAGTATCAAATATTTATTATTATTTAAATCTTTTACAACTTAGTTAGAAATTAAATTTTCCTAATAAAATTTCATCTCGAAATAATTTGCATTAATTAATCATTTATACAAGTTAAGTAAGTTCTCTTCCAAACAGAATTTATATCCATTATTTATACGAGTATCTTTTACTTTTACTCCCACAGAAATACGTATGTTAGGTGTTAATAAATTGTTTATTCATTTGTATTTACATTCAGATGATGTGAAGCATAAAAACCCTCCACTTAAGTTCATTTAATATTTGGGAACAGTTAAACAAATGCAAATCAAAATCAACCCCCAAAATATTTGACAGTTTAAGTCGCAAACTAATTTTCTAGATTTTACTGAATGAACTCTTAGGATAACATTCAACCAGTGTACGCGTTTGTTATTTCAACGTAGAATAAATTAGTCAACCAAATCAGTTTGTATGTTCACTCCATTACGCTTCCCGCCCGTGAACCTTTAATCACATTAGCTGAAAACAGTTTTAGTGGAAATTCAGTGATCAGCTGATCGTAATTAAATTCCACTACTTGATAAACGGAACGCCTTAATAATTCCATTGTAAATAAAACGAGCTATTCAGTAGAAATATGTTTTTATACTTTACAAAATAGTACTAAAGTTTATTAGAATATATTTTTGTAACTTTTTATTTAAAGAATATTTTTTTTTACATGTTTTACATCAATAAACAAACTTTCGTTTTATAAAATAACGATAACTTTACTAATTTAAGTTTTAAGAAATAGGTTAAAAAATAAAATCATAGAAATTCATTGATTTTTTCCTAGTATATGTTTTACATATAAACAACTTTTTTATTAGCATATTACGTGTTTTTATTACTTAGGGGATGTAATAAAAGACGTCTTACAGCACTTACGATATATTTACACTATATTTATTACATCCCGTAAGTTTTACATCTTTATTAATTTGTTTATAATCATGCAATAATTGGTATACGATGAGATTTGAATATATCATATTTGTATTAATTCAAGGATCTTTTTTGACCCCTTCAACCATTAACATTTCATCTTATGGTAATTAAATATGAGTTTCGTTAAGCTACAAGGCTACAAGTAATTAAAATGTTTTCACGGTTTCCAAAACTCTTTCCCATATTCGTAAGGTTTGATTTAAGTGTTATTTTTTAGTTAATTGTTTACTGGGTATAATTTGGGTAATAATTAGCATACTAGGACATATTTCAATGAGAAAAATGCAACGTCTAAATCCAAAAAAATCCAAAAAACGTCTAAAAATTAAAACTTCTAAATCCCGATCCAAATTAAAGCTGCACTCAATAGTTTAAATGATAACCACTTTAATATTTAAGAACAAAGACTGTAAACAGATTTCCTCCTCATAGCCAAAAAATTAAAAATAAATAACTTGACTACTTGTATATTACCTTCACTCTACCAAACAAAGAACATTCATTTGATTTGATTGCATTTAATCACAAACAACATAACATAAATACATATATACGTAAATCTCGCCAACAAAACTTAACAGCTAGGTATGTTATATCATACAGTAAAAATATGCTTTAACAAAATATCGGTCTTCGGCTCATGCAGGTATTATATAATAATCTTTAGTTTTAATATAAACACATCAAGATAGTTAATTACATATTTGCATCACTGTTCAGCTTTTATTCAAAACTGATCACTACATGATATTCTTTAAATAAATCATGAAAAAAAACAAAAGTAATTTGAATGTGATGACTGTTATAGTAATGAACAATAAAGGTAAATAAATACTTAATAACCTTCTATTTCAATATTATGGCAATTAATAAACTAGTAACACCAATAAGAACAGAAATTTTAATTTGACAATGATATACCATATAACTCAAACAAATAATAACAAATAACACAGGTATGAGCACGTAAAATAATATAAATATAAGTAAGAAAGCTGTACTTAATATAATGATGTCGTGGGACTAAATAAACAGAAAAAACTTTCAGGTTCTTTCCTCCGTGGGGAAATGCAAAATATTGTCCAAATATGAATCAGCTGACTTCATTCAACTGTGGAAGCATCCTTAACCCCACCACAAAGTCTGTGTCACCAGAAATCAGTCCTTTACTTAAGAAAGTTATTACTTTTACATTAAAAAGCTATTAAGCCGTTCACTCTCAACGTTTTCATCCTAAATTCTTAAGAATCCAAAAAAACAAATTTCCTGCCTCCATCATTTACCAATTTAATCCACCATATACTATTACATTCATGTTCTCAACAGATTTTTTCAACTTAACAATTACTTACTTATCGACTTATTGGTTTATTTTGTCGTTTATTATTAGTGAATTTCCTTTGGAAAGTGAACTATTAGCATTACCCGCACGTTGAGACTTGAGCCCGGGACGACCATAGAAGTTCCTAACGTGACCCCCTGAACACGTTTTGGGGAGTCGTTCAAAATTGTATATATATATATATATATATATATGTGTGTGTGTGTGTGTGTGTGTGTGTGTGTGTGTGTGTGTGTGTGTGTGTGTGTGTGTGTGTGTGTGTGTTTTGCACTGTAGTGGTCACATTTTTTTACCGATTTACTTCAAATTTGGTAGGGAGTTCCTTTCTGTAATCAGTTGAACACGTTCGTTGGGCAAAACAATCGGAAAACTCTAAACCCCTTTTTTTTAGGATTCATCTTTCAAATTTCGAGTTTTTGGGCCCAAAAAGGGTCAGAGACGCCCCAGATGTAAAATCAATGGATGTAAAAAGATGGGAATTAGAGAGGCGAAAGTTTTAAGTCCTCTCTTGTCATTCTAGCATATATATTTACTGAGTTATTAAAGACAATGTGTATCGACTAAACACAGTACGTTGTCTTATGGGGGTTTTACACTAGAAAAGCCTGTTATTCCTTTTTTATAGTACTTTTATCATCACCAGCAACCTCATGCCTACTTTCAAGCCTGTCTGGACCTTCTCCTAACCTTATAATACGCAAAATTAAATTCCCAGCTTTGCAAGTAAATGAAACCAGGAGTATCAGAACAGCCAAAAAAATCAATGTCTTCAGATTTCAATAAAAATTGAACAAATGTATGTTGTTACACTGATTTTTTTTTTTTTTAAGTTTTTATGTGGAGATTCACTTCCCTCACGTCAGCGTGCTGCGTGCGATCTCGTTTAACTTGGCGCATTGTCAACATTTGTAACTGATTCCAGTCAATATATATTGTAGCAATTTCGTGTTTTTTTCTGTTCGATGTTAGGTTGCATGGATTTGGATTTCCAAGTAATTCCGTTGTAAGGCTGGACAGCTCTGTTAGGCAATGAAGAGCTCAGACAAAGCTGTTCTAAACACCACAATCCGCTCAGCCTCTAAGATCCTTCCCCTACCCTTATACCGTTGAAATGGTTCCTATTAACAGCAATACTTACTTAGGAACCGATCTTTTACTAGTTTCCTATAAACTTTAAATAGAACATTTGAGACATGATACATGATTCTTAGGTTTAGTAATATTTTTAAATATATTTACATAATATAGGTATGTTTGTGTTAATAATTTGTTATGAGTAATTACGTATTCCTATAATGTTGGTATTTCATAAATTTAACAAGTGTTGATTCAAGTATGAATTACAAAATAGTATGATTAGAAAATTGTATAATAACGTTTAATATTATACGTTTAATATTTTAATACGTAGTATACACATTGTACTTTTTACGTTTTGGCGAATTTCTCCTATAGGGAAGAACCTATTACCGTAGGTCTCATGGGAAGACTTAAGCCCGTGACCATGATGACTTTTTGTTTTGAGGTCCCCAGATGATAAGAACACTATTCGTTCAAATTTATATGGTCTGTAAGGCCGTGAATGCGATAACTTGAGTAAAGAAGTCCGACTTCGATGAAATTTGACACAAATGTGTATATTGACATTTATGACTTTA
Source organism: Allygus modestus (assembly GCA_963675035.1). NCBI lineage: Eukaryota > Metazoa > Arthropoda > Insecta > Hemiptera > Cicadellidae > Allygus > Allygus modestus. Next base: position 314,302,269 of record OY776112.1, read on the forward strand.
AGTTTGAAAACCAGAAAAATCAAACTATGGGGTTTATGGGGGTTTTAAATTTTCCAAAAATCCGTTTTTTGAATTCTTCACCCTAAAAATTGTAAAACTCTTAATTTTGATTTGGACCATGTTATAGAGATTAAAAAAATAATAGAGTATTTTTAATTATTAACCTATGTTAAGTGGCTGCGGAGAAAATCCAAAAAAACCTGCTCATAAAATCTCCGATGTTAATCTTATGGGAAAAAGGTTTTTGACTTTTCCTCAGTTAATTTTAATGTAAACTTCATATTTTCTTTTACCAATCAACTAGGCTCCACAAAACAATCATTTTGGTGTTTAAATTGTGATTCTACGACCAACCGTTGCAGAGATATTCAAAGTGCTAAACACAGTACTTGTCCAATGTTATCCTTATAAGGAATAAATAAAATGTTATATCTCCATTATTTATGATTGTGTATTGATGACACTTGGTATGTAGCTTCACGTAGTATTGATATATTGATATTTGCAAAAAAATAGATTATTTTTACCATCCCCGTAGCAGCAAACCTGCACACTCAGCCCTAATTTTATTCTTATGGAGAATAAGTAAAGTCTCTCTCAATTATAAACATAAATTAATAATCTCCCATCACAGCAAACCTGCGTACTCATCGAATTTCTAAAGCATATCTATGTTTCTTACCACCACATAAAGCCACTTACCAAGTATCATATAAATACGTTTATAAATAAGTGATATATAGCATTTCATTTATTCTCCATAAGAATAAAATTAGGACTGAGTACGCAGGTTTGCTGCTACAAGAAAGATAAGAAATTTGTTTTTAAGCAATTATAACAATATAACTCAACCAGGTGAAGCTATATACCAAGTTTAATAATCTATGTTCATAATTAAGGGAGATATAAAACTTTACTAAGGCCTATTCTCCATAAGAATATCATTATGGTGGAGGATGCAGGTTTGCTGCTAGGATGATGATGAAAAATCTATTCCTTGTGCAAATATAAGGACTATAAGGATACCAGTACTAGGTGAAGCCACATACCAAGTTGCATCAATATAAATTCATAAATAATTGACATATCAAATTTTATTTATTCTCCATACGGATAACATTGGACAACGTACTGTGTTTATCACTTTTAATATCTCTGCAACTATTGGAAGTAGAATCACAATTTAACCACCAAAATGAAAGCAAATGTAAAGTTTACAGTAAAACCAACTGAGTAAAAGCTAAAGACCTTTTTCCCCATAGATTAACAAGAGAGATTTTATGAACACTTTTTTTTGGGATTTTCTCCGGAACCACTTAACCTAGTTAATGATTCAAAATACCATGTTATTTGTTTTTTAAGCTCTATAAAATAGTAAAATAATAAAGGAGTGTTTTAAAAATTGTAGGGTAAAAAATTCAAAAAACTGATGTTTGGAAAACTTTGAAACCCCATAAACCCCTCTTCCCATGGTCCGATTTTTCTGGTTTTCGAATTTAAAGTCATGAATATCACTTTACACATTTGACCCAAATTTCATCGAAATCATGAGTCATAAGTCATAAGTCGCTTTATTCGTTTCAATAGTTTACAACTTTGAACACGTCAATCAACAACATCAGTAAAAACAAATAAAAAATCACACTACACATGAAAGCACAAACTCAAATGCATATAGTCTTGTTTTACTGTATCAGAATAAAACAAAAGACTAAATAAATAAATAATAATAATAAAATAAACATCATTCCATAGAGTAGGTCACCCGACTTCACTCACTAGGTAGGGGGACTCTCTGCAAGAAAATATTCTTTAACCTTTTTTTTTAAGTAATTATGTTATTTTCTGCCCTGATTTAAGCTGGTAATCTGTTATAAATCCTTACACATAAATAAGAGGGCCCTTTCTCAAAACGTTTTGTCGAATGGCTAATTACTGACAGCATGTTTCGTGATCTTGTAGGGTATTCATGAAAGTGTCCGGTTGTTACAAACTCAAACCAATTTTGTTTTACAAATGCACACATCTCATACCCGACAAGACCCGCTAACGTCAAAATATTAAAAAGTTTAAATAGGGGTCTACTTGACTGAGATTTGTTAAAACCACCCATTGCTCGCAGACACCATTTCTGAAGAATAAAAACCCTATTAAAATTGTGAATGTTTCAGAAACCCCAAAACATTATCCCGTATCTAAGGACTGACTCAACATGTGAGAAATAAACTGGTAGCAAGATCTCAATACTACACACCTTTGAGAGACGTCTTAGGGGTTTTAGTCATGGACACATAGACACATGGGTTTTAGTCTCATGCATACATATTAAACATGAGAGCACCAGGTTAATCCACTGTCAACGTGCAATCCAAGAAATTTATGTGATGTTACTTCATTTATTGTTGTAATCACAGCCTGTTATTCTTTTATTTTTTCCCAAATAAAATTCAATACAATTTGTTTATTGATGTTTAGTTTAAAATTATTTAAATTAAACCAAGAATTGATACTTGACAGTTGATCGTTCACAACTGATACAAGTTGCTGCTCAGTTTCTCGTGAAACACACAAAGAACAGTCATCAGCAAACATGACTAAATCATGATTTTTGAAAAGTTAGGGAGGTCATTTATGTACAACAAAAATAAAACTGGGCCAAGTATTGACCCCTGAGGGACTCCTCTAGTTACTAATCTGGTTTCTGATACAGCTGAAAATTCTCTATTGTTTATCTGAACAACTTGTTCTCTGTGTGACATATATGACTCGAGAAAACTTAGGGCATGCCCCCTCATTCCATACCTTTCTAGCTTTTGAACAAGTATGTCATGATTTACGGTGTCAAAAGCTTTACTCAAATCGCAAAAAACTCCAAGTGAACAAGACCTTTGGTCTAAAGAAGTAGTTATATAATTAATAAAGTTAAATATTGCACTGGTAGTGGATTTCCCGTGGCAGAAACCATGTTGCTTTTCTGAGAAAACATTATATCCAAAAATTTTACTAACTTTTGACGAATTATGGATTCTAAAATTGTTTAAAAGGACGGTAGAATCAATATCGGTCTGTAGGTTTCTGAGAGGTTCTCATTGCCTGATTTAAAGAGTGGAACCAATTTACTAATTTTGAAAACATGTGGAAATATCGCTGAATATAAACTATATTTAAAAATTTGTGTAAAAACATTGCTTATGGCATGGAAACATTTTTTTTTTTTTGTACAAAACAAGGTATTTCGTCTACCCCGGCAGCTCTAGTTCCCTTCAGTCTCCTCACGACGATCTCTACCTTGGCGACTGTCACTTCAGACAGTAAAATGTTACGAGCAATGGGAGGGATATTTGAGAAAGGGTCAGAGGAACAACTGTCAGTGGTCGGTTGTTTTGACTCTGTATTTGTAAAATAATCATTTAAGGAGTCAGCTATGACAGAGTGGTCTGTTACTACTTTTCCATTTATTTCTAATTTGATATTTTTTTTATTTGAAGTTTTGCTTGGTTTTAGAGTGACGTTATCGTTTACAATATTCCAAATAGTTTTTGTGCGATTTTCTGAATTTAGAATTACATTGTCATTAAAAGACAACCTTGCTTCATTTACCTTTGCTCTGTAAAGATTAATTTCACTGTCAATATATTTTTGTAAACGTTCCGATTTGGGAAGTGATTTTAAAAACTGTATATTTTTATTTCTATTCCTAAGCTTTGGCGTGATCCACTTTTGAGTTGATTTTTTCTTAACATTAACTTTTTTTGATTTGATTGGAAAAGCTAGGTCAAAATAATGCTTGAATACTTTAATAAATTGCTCACATTTTACATTTAAATCCGTAGTTCTGTAAACCTCACACCAGTGTTCGGAAGGTAATAACTTTATAGTTTAGACTTTTTTAATGAAAAGGTCTATTTCAGAATCAGAAAAGTAGCGTTTTTTTATCAACCTTGTTTGACTAAGATTGCTGCTCGGTTTGAGAATGAATTGTACGAATTGGGCCTTAAGGTCTGAAAATGGCATGTCTAAATTGTCAGCGTTAATTATTTCTGAAATTATGTGGTTGGTTAATATATTGTCCACGACGTTTTTCCCTCTGGTTGGTTTGGTAATTAGAATATTGTGATTAAAAACGTCAAAAGATCGCACAGAGTCATTCTATCTTTATCAAACTTGTCTTGGAAATGAGCATTGAAATCCCCACATATGATTGTTTTAAATTTTGATTCTTGAGAAAAAGTAAATATTTCATGTAGAATATTTAAAAAAATTCTAAAATTTCTATCAGGCGGCCTGTACAGGACTATCACATTAGTTTTCAAATTTAACAGCGAAACACCAGAGCACTCTTAGTGCATTTCAGATGACATTTTTTTAACACACAAGTTCTATAAATTCAAAACATATTTTCAAAAGAATAGCTACTCCACCATGGATATGACACTGTCGATTTACAAAAGATGCAAATTTATATTCTTTTAAATAAGTAATATTAGTATTGTCATTATTTAACCATGTCTCAGAAATACAAACAATATCTGGATTGTGTTCACCTAAAAAACATTTATTAAATCAAGCTTATTTGAAATACTCTGAGCATTAAAATGAATCAGGCACACTTCATTATTTTTTACATGAAAACGTGAGTTTTTAGTTGCAGTACAGTGGGATTTTTTATTATTTTGATCTATGACTGGCTGCTGACTAAAAAAACTTAATTTAAATTCATATGGTGTGGAGTGCTGTGTAATTTACTAGGAGAAATACCTAATGAAAAATGTGTAGTCGTTGGAGTTAGAGGTGGAAAGTCTACAAATAAGTCAAACTAGTTTCAGAATGTGGATAGTAAGAAAATGATACTATTGAATTATTTTTAAAGTAAGATGTAAATAAATTCATATTTAAGGTTATCTATTTATAATTGTGTTTAGAAACCAAAATCTACCTAGAAACCAAATCTTAAATTCGAACAACATTGTATTAAGAGTATTTTACTTGTTTTATCCTTTAAAAAAATCATTCCTTTACGATAGTAATCATGTATATTTTTTTAAACTTTATAATTTTGGCCGTTCCATTATGCTAACTTACGTTTTAGCGAATTTCCCCTACAGGGAATAAGCTATTTCCGTAGGTCTCATGGGGAGACTTAAGCCCGAGACCATTATAACTTTTCATCTTGAGGTCCCCAGATGCCAAAAACCTTCAAATTTGTATATATGTGTATATATAAATTATACATATATTATATATATATATATATATATATATATATATGTATCCGTAAGCACGATAACTCTCGTAAAAAAGGTCCGATCTTGATGAAATTTGGTACAGACGTGTAAAATACCCTTTATTTGAACGAGTTCGAAATCCAGACGGATCGGGTCATCCAAAGGGTGTTTTTGGGGGGGTCTTGTACCCCCAAAATCTTGTTGGGGTTTCCACACGTAATTTTGATTTAAATATAATTTTAATTTATACCATTGAATTCAAGTTAAAAAAACCCGGTTTGGTATTTTGACCACTGCTCTACGTCTATTGGTTACTGAGATATTGAAAGTGCTAAACACAGTACGTTGTCTACTGTTATTCTTATAGAGAAAAATACAAATTGTATATCTCACTTAATGAAAATAAACTTGACAAAATATGGTATATGGCTTCATCTAGTTGTGGTTTATTGTTTTTTGCACGAAAAAAATTGTTTTTCACCTATGGCTCCCGTAGCAGCAAACCTAGGTACTCGGTCCTCATGTTATTCTTATTCAAACTAATAAAAATGTTATATGTCGCTTATTTATGAATGTATATGGATGAAACTTGGTATGTGACTTTACTTAGATGATTCCTATTGATATTTTCATAAAAATTTATTATTTCTTGTTCCTTGTTGCAGCAAACCTGCGTACTCATCCCTAATGTTATTGTTATGGAGAATAATTAATATTTTAAATACCGCTTGTTTGTGAATATATTTCTTATGAATCCTGTTTAGTGGCTTAACGTGTTATGTTATATAATCATTAGAAATTCGCTGAGTATGCAGGTTTGCTGCGACGGGGGTATTATTATTGTAATTTTGTTGGGACTTAAAAATGTATGAGTTTTTTAATGGGATTTGAGGATTGGGTGAACACAACACTGGCAATCATGATCTACTTTTACATTCGGTATTTGAAATAGCCTATATCGTTGTGTCACTTGTCCTAATCATAGTAAATTATCGATACCCACTCATATCACATCTCACTACAGGGGATTATCGACCAAACCACTGGGATGGTAATGGGGATTGCCATGAGGCAGGATGTTACCGATATTCACCTATCAACTACGGTTCTTCAGCAATAAATGTGGCGTGTTCCTAATAAGGTTATTGGAGGAAATAAGACACATAAATTTTAGTTACAATCAAAATTTAAATAGTACGTTATATTATCAAATGTCCTTATTTTCAATAAATGTTTAACTAATATTAAATTTCCCTCTACTAGATTTAAGCATGAAGTAGCATTATTTACCAGATAAGATGTCATTAAACTTTTTGCCGATGTTTTTTTTAACTCTGTTTCATAAAAGATTAAAATTCAGTTTCAATATTTATTTAGTACCGTTATACTCGTATAATTTGTTCAATATTACAAATAAACCAATTTCTTTAAGTTTGTTTACGAAAATGATCCTTAGTACATTTCTAATACCATTTTCACTTAACATAGTTTTGCTCTCATAGAAAAATCTGTGTATTATACATTTTATAATTGCATAATTATCCTAGTGTGTAGTTTGCAAATCTTCGTTTCTGTACGTTCTTTGTACATGTTGTTCTTATTGTAGTTTGTTTCTTTTGGTTTGCACTCTTCTTCAAATTGTCAAACCAAGATTTTATAACATTTTAAAATTAATAGGGAATTTATAAATATTGTTATGATCCTAAACTTACCAGGTAAGGATATAAGGACAAGGTGTGTTTTTTATACCTTTAGAAATACATAAATAAAACTTCAAAACCATTTATCCATGAAATATTGATGGTTAATACAAATTTACAAATAATAAAAAATTGTAATGTATTATTTTATGTTTATTTCATTGATAAATGTCGGCTGTTTTTGTTCATTATTTCAATTTAATCGTGTTATATTTTCTTATATTTTTTTTTTTAAATATTTTGTATCAATACATATGTATTTTAAATTAGACATGTTTATGAAATAAAGGTCATTTTTATACTTATTATTTCTTTATTTTTCCGATTGGTTTCATAAAATGGTTCTGAAATTTGACGCATTGATGCATAATGGTAATATGACTTTAATTACGCTAATCCTTAACCCTCAAAGTTAAGAAAAAAATACTCATAGAATAACAATTTCATAAAATTATATCTAAATTTTAAAATGTCAGTAAACGTAGGACTTATATTTAAAATTATCAAGTTGGCCACCGTATTTGAAAAATGGCTACCCAACAAAGTTTTAAGGATCACTAACGAATACAAACTAGAAACCAGAGAAGTTGACTTTAAAATGTTTAGTAATTCAATAATTGTTAAGTAACTGCTGCCACACTTACAATAATCGCCCTGTATGTACGTTACCCTTTTATTTCTAAGATTAACAATAAAAAACTCATACCTGTTTAGGCTTACTTAAAACTATTTGGTTTCGTTTTTGTTCATAACTCCTACTTTAAATTTGTTATTTTTAAGATACTGAATTACAGCTTTAAACACTCGTGGTATATTGCATGAACATCCCATTTGTAAAACGACCTCGCTCAAGACAAGGTTAATCATATATGATGCAGGTACAGGCCTTTGTGCTAGCCTATTGTTACCCTATATCGAGCTTGAAACCAGCTCCTTATAAAAGTTGACGAGTTTTAGATTATAATCAAAAAACATTACCCCGTTTAGATTAAAATGCGTAACCCCATCACGGATATTTTAAGTTAAATATTGGAATTTAACACAAATATAATTCAACCCTTAATAAAACAAAAAATCATAATTAAACCTATAAAACAGAGTCTTTTGTTGTACAAACCTAAGAAGCCCTGGCCGTAGAGTGTTGCTGAACAGACACCAATTCTATTAAATCTTTATTTTCCTACAGCGTAAGCCATTTTATAAAGTTCAAGGTGGTCAGATCAATCTATAAAATTAATCAACAAATACAATATAATTCTAAAATTTAAATAGATGTAAGGCAAGCTAACTGTTATTACAAAAATAGATGAACTTTTAAGAATAGAAAAATTTTAATTAAATAAATATTACATATTAAAACACTTCAAAACTAAACAAAAGTGTAATTATTGATATAGTACGGAATAAATATACTAATAACATCACCAATATGATTTATGCAATAATTAATACAAATGTTATAGTTCTACAGACTAACAGACAAACCAAAGATTAACGTGTAGTTTTAGTTTTATGGTAGAAAATATGTTTTTACGTATCGTACGAAGGTTTTTTTACAATTCAGCAGTCATTATGACATTATTACATACTTCAAAACATAAGAAAATAAATCTCATTCGAAAATAACAGTTAATCAATACATATCCATAACAATATAAATTAAAAAGCTCAGAATCTAACTGAACTAGATTCAATTGAAACGTCAGACAATTTGGTGCAAGATCAAAACTTATACTATACTTAAACCCTACTATTATTAGAAAGCAACCAGCGCAAATTAGTTTGTTTAAAGGTATTTCATCTCATTCCAAAAAGATTTACTTGACATGGAAACCATTTACCCAAACAATTTATTTATTCCTAGTAGAGAACTGAATCCACTACCAGTGGTTTGTATTGTATATACCCTATCATGCAATATAACAATTTCGTGATTGGATGTTTACAGCTGATGTTTATTATGTTGCATACCCTAAAATTATTCTATATTAATAAGACAGTTTGATTCAATATATTAGGCTACGGTACTGATGTGGCATTATTAAAAATTAAAATAATAATCACTGAGTACCGTTGTACCACTTTCTGTATTCCGACTTTTAAGTCATCTTAAAGGTAATTCGTACATTGGCCTAACAAATATAAATAAGATAATAATAATAAAAAAGAAAGAAAGAATCATATTGTAAAAGATAATAGAGTATCATGTTCTGCTTTTTCCAATTTCAGAATGGCAGAATTAATACAGAGATATAGACGGAAAAAGTAAGCGTTTTAGGACATACCTTCAAATGAATTATTTTCATTATTTTTTTATGAGGAATCATATTCCAAAGTACTGTAAGGTTTTTTTAGTACCCTGTGTGTATATAATTAGATAACATATATAATAATAAGGTTTTTTACATTAAAATTTAGTAAAATTAATGAATTAACAATATTTTAGAAGGTTACTGATAAGGTTACTGTAATTGGACTCGCACATGAATGAATAAATGGAATGATCACCTGGTCAGTGTAAAATATATTTAATAATAATTTTTTATTTGTAATCAAAAGGGTTGCTCTTTAACAACTTTCTACCTATCACACTCCTCTCTGAAGGCCATCAGAACTGTGCACTGACATACCAACCATAACAGACTAACATTCCTTACAGAATAACAGCCAGGCAGTGCAGTTGAACACGTATTCCATCACAATACTAAACTAAAGCGGTACTATTGTGTACGAGACACTTATTAAACAAAATGGTAGAAAACATAAACTATAATTAAAGTCATTGATGGTTTTTTAATAAGCATGTTTTAATTGTTTATTTTTATATTTACAGGCTAAATATTTGCCAAACATTATTGTTGTTTATAACCACAATAAGGAAAAGCGTCAGAAAAGGCAAAATAACTTTTAAATACAGTTAAGTGGATAAAAATCAGAGACTTTACCACTTACAGAATATTTGGAAGCATAGTAGTATTAGTGGTATTAGACACTTTTTTAAAAAACCAAACCTAACTTTACAAATTTTAGGCGTATTAAGGACTAATTATTTTCCGAATACACTATGTGACTTAGCAAACAACGCGATAATCAAGTACTTTTTATTTAATTAAATGTTGGTATAGAATAAACTAATACGTAAATCTGTGTGTATGTTCACTCCATTACGCTTTCCGCCCGTGGAGCTTTAATCATCAGCTGAAACTGGTTTTAGTTACAATTCACTGATCAGCTAATCGTAATTAAATTCCGCTACTTAACGAAATGCTAATAATTTAATTACAAAAGAAATAGGTTATCTATTAGTACCTCTTATAATATGTTTATAAAATTGTATTATAATTAATAACATCATCTACTAAATAATGTTTATGATAGCATTATTTTGAAAGAATCATTTTCTCATAGATTCCCTGGGGCAATTAATTTTTCTTATTGTTATAATTATAATTTATGGTTTGAATTATGTTTCAGAAATATGCACGTGTATTTAGCACACCAAAAGCCCTATGTTTATTTCGTCAAATATAGTTATTAATATTTAATAAATTAATAGTTATCATATAATTTGTTATAAATGAATCAGCATTATTAAACTAGAACTTAAGCATTGTAACACCTTCTCTGGGTTAGTTGAACTTGTCACTGTAAGATGGTGCCACCAATGCATTGACAAAAAATACCCCCGTCGCAGCAAACCTGCAAACTCAGCGAATTTCCAATGAATTATAACATGCCACATTAAGCCGCTTAACAAGATTCATAGGAAATATATTCACAAACATTCGATATTTAAAATATTAATTATACTCTATAAGAATAACATTGGGGATGAGTACGCAGGTTTGCTGCAACAAGGAACACAAAATAATGGGGTTTTATGCAAATATCAATAAGACTCAGCTAAGTGAAGTCACATACCAAGTTTCATCCATATACATTCATAAATAAGTGATATATAACCTTTTAATTATTTTCCATAAGAATAACATGGGGACCGAGTACCTAGGTTTGCAGCTACGGGAACCATGGGCGAAAAATTGTTTTTTTGTGCAAACAACAATAAACCACCAGATGAAACCATATACCAAATTTCGTCAGTTTATGTTCATAAATAAGCGAGATATACAATTTTTCTTTTTCTCCATAAGAATAACATTAGACAACGTACTGTGTTTAGCACTTTCAATATCTCAGTAACCAATTGACGTAGAGCAATGATCAAGATACCAAATTGTTTGTTTTTTTATGCTGAATTCAATGGTGAAAAGTAAAATTTTATTTTAATAAAAGTTACATGTGAAAACCCCAAAAAACCCATTTTTGGGGTACAAAACCCCCTTTGGATTGTGCGATTTGCCTGGTTTTCGAACTCGTTCAAATAAATGGTACTTTACACGTTTGTACCAAATTTCATTAAGATCGGACCTTTTTTACGAGAGTTATCGTGCTTACGGACATATATATATATATATATATATATATATATATATACATACATATATACAAATTTGAACGAATGGTGTTTTTGGCATCTGGGGACCTCAAAATGAAAAGTTATCATGGTCTCGGGCTTAAGTCTTACCATGAGACCTACGGTAATAGCTTCTTCCCTATAGGGGAAATTCGCTAATAAATTAGAATAGCCCATTTAACTTTTAACGAATTTCCCCTATAGGGAAGAAGCTATTACCGTAGGTCTCATGGAAAGATTTAAGCCCGAGACCATGATAACTTTTCGTTTTGAGGCCCCCAGATGCTAAAAACACCATTCGTTCAAATTCATATATATATGTATATATATATATATATGCATAAGTATATGTAGGTATATATATATATATATATAGTAATATATATGTGTCCATAGGCACGATAACATTCGTAAAAATGGTTCGATCTTGATGAAATTTGGTACAAGCGTATAAGTTTGGATCTATTTTCATGAGTTCGAGAACCAGACAGTTTGCTTTATTTTAAAGGGAGTTTTGGGGGATTTTGTACCCCAAAAATGTTTTTTTTGAACTTTTTACATGTAATTTTTTTTAACCCAAACTTTTGTTTATACCATTAAATTTAGCTTAAAAAACAAACAATTTGGTATTTTGATCATTGCTCTACGTCAATTGGTTACCGAGATATTAAAAGTGCTAAACAAATTACGTTGTCCAATGTAAATTTTATGGAGAATAAGTAAAATTTTATATATCACTTGTTAATGAACAAATATTAATAAACTTGGTATGTGGCTTCATCTGGTTGAGGTCCATTCTTATTTGCACAAAAAATAATTTTTACCGATACTTCCTGTAGCAGCAAACCTTCGTACTCATCCCCCTTGTTATTCTTATGGAGAATAATTAAAATATGGTATACATCGTTATTTATTAATGTAGATTGATGAAACTTGGTATATTAGTTCAGTTATATTGATATTTGAATGAAAACTTATATTTTTTGTTCCTTTTGCAGCCCGGCTGTTTACTCAGCCCCCATGTTATTCTTTTGGAGAATGATTCAAATGTTATATATCGCTTATTCTTGAATGAATATTGATAAAACTTGGTATGTGGCTTCACCTAGTTGAATTGTATTGATATTTGCATCTCAATTGTGTCAGAAAACCTACATACTCATCCCCAATGTTATTCTTATGTACTATAATTAAAATATTGCTTATTTGTTAATATATTTTTATGAAACTTGGTAAGCGGCTTTATGTAGAATTAAGACAAAAATGTGCATCGGAAATTCACTGAGTACGCAAGTTTTCTACAAAGGGGGTATTATTGTTTGAAATTGTTTGTTTATTTTTTTAATTAGCAGTAAAGATAAAGTTCATAATAATTGTCCAATTATTTTTCGTATGAACTATTTAGAGCGTTATGGTGTACCAACAAAATATCACTCTTGATAAAAAATATAACAAATGTATTGTGGTGCCTTAAAAGTTTTTTTATAGTTTTTAATGCAAAAATTAATGTTTTATTCTTGAGTTCATATTAGTTATTTTTTACTTGCTTACAAAACTTTTTTATTTTAAATCAATTTATAATGACGATGAAATAAACCAAACTTGTTTTCGATAAAAGCTAGCAATCTGTAAAATATGTTAGTCTCTTCCCGAATAATTGTTTCATTGGTAATACAATATAATCACTGTTACATTTACGAAACCCTGAAATACCGTTTACATACTTTTCCCCAATTAAGTACACCAAAACTCTTTATTTTATTTTATTGATCTGTGTTAAACTTTCAATAATCTCATGATTTATAATTTTACTCATGATTAATTAAATTTTATTATCAGCAGCAATTTGTTTATCAGTGAGAATTGCCATTATTTTTCCAGCATCTGCTTTCTTCCGTGGTGATGAGTTAAATGGCTGAGTATTTCCATTGTAGGGCCGGACAGCTAAGTTTGACAAAGATAAGCTTAAACAAAGCTGCTCTTAACATCACAATAACTCTGCCAGCCTCTTGTATCTTCTCCCCTACCCTTGTACCATCAAAATGGGTATCTCGCTAGGCACACCATCAAAGGGTTGGTTCAGAGGCTCGTAGGTTCGATTCCCGGGGATTCTATGCAGGTTTAGGGGGTTTATCTAATTTTCCTTAAAAGTGTGTGTATGCTGTTAACAAAATGCCTCCGGTGTTTAATCTATGAATTGTTTTCACGCCTTGAAGCTCGAAGAATAAAATTGAATCTTTTGTACTTCCTATTAGCTACTTATATTTTAAAATATTTGGAACAAGGAAACTTTTCGTTTTTAATAAAATGCTATGAGTCATTCGTTACACTTACAGCGTTTGATTTTAATATACTTAATAATTTGTTATCCAAGAAAGAACTATTTTAAATTAATACATATTGATGACGAATTGTAATTTAGGCTACATAAAAATAAAAATAAAATAAAATAAAATTGTCCCTCTTAAACAAACAAATATAAATATAAAATCATTTATTCATATCATGGTGAATTTTAAATGTATTGGTAATACCGCTTTTCCCACATTTTTCATTGTAACATTATTAACAGGTTATCGAACCCGTCTTTACCGTACTTACACCTTAAGACTATTTAACGTATGAATTTTACTTCATCCACCTGTTAATCGTATAGAGTTCGTATACATTTTCTAGTATGAGTTATTGGTGGAAATCATTGTTTTAAGCTCCCTAAACCAAACCCCAACATATTTGTTTTTGAGGCGATATCTGTTTTTCGTTATGTTTGAATGTTTATGGACCTAGTAACCATATAAATCGTCTGCTTTTTGTGAAATTCAGTATACCAATAAAACTTCTCAGTGTCTTTAAATGTTTGACATTTTATGAAAATAGTTGTCTTAGTCATTACTCCCGAAAAGCTGAAGCAAATTGTAATGTATATATTTTTCTAAATTAATTTAGCTATTTTGGTTTAATCCAATTTTTTAAACCTACCACACTTATGAAACAGGTAATTAGGGAACGATTTAACCAGGCAAAAGTGAGTGAGTATTATCTGTTCGTGAGTAAATTACCTTTTTGGTGTTTAACATTTTTACACGATTACTTTATTAATTTTAATCAAAATGTTTATAAAATCGAGTTTTTTTTTAAGTATACTGTATGGAATTGTTTCTCAAATGATATAGCGAAAATCTAAAACAACATTTCTGTTAATTTTATTAGTATTTATTTTGTATTTTACGGAATTCTGTGTAAGTACGTGGAGTTCTATGAGTTACTTTCATGTGGAAGAAGGTGGGGGGAGTGACCGGATATGAGGGCCAACTGAAGCGGAAGTGATGAGCGATCTCCGTAACTTCCGGTGACTTAACTTGAATATTGAACACATTTTAGTACGTGCATTTTTATGACGTTTAAATAAAAATAACAATTGTGCCATGTTTTTTTTGTAACCAAACAAACTTTATTATGTTACCTATCATTCAACATTTAACTCATTTATGTTGTTTATGATTTTTTTAGGATTGATTAAAAATAAGAAAAACTCAGGGAGTTCAAAGTATTATATTTTAAATAAAATTATTATTCAATACCATATCACGTTTTTATTAGCTTTAAAGCAAAAATAAAGCTTTAAGCCTTCACTAACGTAAACTGTTATTCCTTTTAGAAATATCAGCATAATTTAAATTAATATGAGACTGAAAATGTTCACCATATAACCTTAAGTATTATTATTCGATTTAATCGATTAGTCAATATTTTTGATTAGAAATCAATTGTCTTTATTTCACTAAAAATATAGTTTTAGGTGTTTATACGTTCCGTTTTGTATTTCCCTAAGCTATTAAATGTTATACAAAAATCCTTATATTGAAAATATGTTTAATCCATTCACCCTGAACAGCACATAATGTAGATACAATAAAGAACATTATGTAATTAAAGTTGTTTTGTTGGCTTGCAAAATAAAAATATGTCCTAGTCCAAAGCTTAGGTTTCACACCATGCCAGCCTAAACAAGTATACATTTCTTCCAAGTAGGAAACCCGGAAAATTATAATATATTCGACTAAATTTGCGCTTGTGGGAACAGTTCTCTTTAACGCAAAACGTGTTTACGGGCGAAATAAACCTATATATTAAAGTTTCACATGCGTGCAAGCGAATTAATCCACATTAAACTCCAAGAGAAAAAAGTTTTACTTGCTTCCGAGCAACGAAATAAAATAGGTTTACAACTTTAAACGTGAAAGGTGTTAAACCTAGTTTTAATCTATTCAGCTATTGCCGCAGCTGTATAAAACGTATGATGTTCTTTTAATTTAGGTAAAACATTGTTTAGACCAATTTTTGCTGTTCATAGTATGTTTGCATGAAATATTTTTTTTTGAAACTAATTCATTAATTTTGTTTGTTTTTTCATACATCAAGGTTTATGTTGATAACACTGGTATATTTAATAAAACATGAAATAACATTGATTTTGGGTCCCGAATTAATAGAATAATAACATAAGAGCTTCATAAAAAGTACACCTTCCTCCTACTTACTTTTTTAATTGATAAAAACTAAAGCTACATATTTTATTGTTAGTTAAAGTGTTTCCTAAAATTTTGTTTATGTTTATTTTATTTTCGTTTTAAATTGACATTTCCAAATATGTAATCGGAAAAATTCTCTCCTTTTGACTGAATATAACTTTTGGACTAATCTATCTAGGTTAAAGTTCACGTTGCCGCCGCGTCGCTTTACTCATCGTTGGAAGTGATGAAGGTCTTGACAGTCCCACATCCACGGAGAGTGTTTTACAACTCCCCGTCCACTATTGGCAGTGTGGGAGCGCTCCTCGGCCACATTGTCTTCGGTAGATCACTTCCTCTCTGCTGCTACAAGCTAGACAAGGATGTCTCTAGCGATCCCATTACGGCCGGTTTGGACACCGATGGCCCTGAGAGCACTTGACGCTGCACTTCATCTTGTACTCTTCCTCGTTGAACGCGCTTCTGCCCACAACTCAGTCCGTTAAATAGGTTGGACGGAACTACTAATATCAACAGCCTTCTTTTCATCAACCTTCTGAACTTTTAGCCTTCCTCGTTGGCCATAGGCTTACTAAGAGAAGCGAATTTCATACAAGCCCAGACCACTGTGTGGAAAATTCTGTTATTCCAGCTAAGCTCAATATCTACCTTGACTCCGAGGTGCTTGGTGGAGCGTGTTGTCTGGATGATTCACCCTCTACTCTAGGTTGGCCGATAATGTCGATCCATTGCATTGTGAAGATGGCGATCTTAGTGTTGTTCAAGGTGAGTTATAGGCCGTGACCAGCCATCCGAGTGTTGACATCATTCATCACCTCTCACGGTTCTGTTTTGCTTGGTCCAGCACAACATTTTGTGCAGCTGTAAGAGCTTTGACGTCACCGGCGTACCCAGCTATACCGTTTCCCTTTTGCACCTCGGATCTCTGGAGGTTGTAGTAAGTGACCTCCAAATGCTGGGTTGTGTACTGAACTCGTGCGGAACTAGGAGTGACACGTCATTCACGAACATATGGGATCAAAATCCCATATTCAAAAATTAAATTAATGATTATAACTAGGCCAATATTGTGTTTTTTTTTTTTTTTTGTAGATGTATCCTCCATTTACAAACCTAATTCTACTGTTAACATTAGGAGTTGCTTTGTAAAGTAAGATAAAATTTTCCCAGGTTGTATGAATAATCCCAAGTATTTTATTTAATAAATGCCATTGCAACCGACCAACCAGATCTTAAGTATCCTGTCGTAATTTCAAAATCTATATTCACTAGCTTACACTTACTAGTAACTTGACTAGTGTAATTAAAATTATCTCCTAAAATCGTTTGTTTTTAAGTCAGTATTACGGTATCTACATAACTGAACGCAAACACAATCTGCGTAGGATGAAATGTGTTGAGAAAATGAAGCTTTAGTATACATAACGGGATTTTATTCAACTTTACAGGCATGAAAACAACAATTTAAAAATTATATAGTCTAATTATACACTTGATTTATACATGTGGGTTAAACAGTGGAAAGTTGATTTTAATCTGTTACCATATTAGTACTGTCCCTAATTTTATTTAATTTTGCTGGCAAGGAAATTATTTTCAACATAATTATAATTTAAATTTCAAAGTAATAATAACTTTTGTCCTAATTTTCACAGTCAAAAGTCCTAATATATTTCATAAATTACACATAGAGGTCCAGTTTATTTAATAACTTGTTTCGATTTACATTACAGTATTATGGACAACTAGCCTTTTTAAGTTTGTTGTGGTTAAAAAAGGCGAAGTGTTCTATCGATTATACCAAAATAACCAAACAGGAAAAAAATGTAAATAATGTATTATACGTTTAAATAGTTTAGGCAATGAAAAGTTATATTTCACCAGATGTTTCTTTTAGTAAATGGCTTATATACTTTAAATATTTATGCAAACGTTTTGTTGGTAAAATTAGTCGTTTGTTGATTGAAGACTTATCTTCTGTTGAAGACTATCGTTTGATGTGCGTCATTTAAAATCTGAGACTTTTCAACGTAGGTCCATTAGTTTACTGTTTTTTTTTTAAATAGTATGATTAATAGGAGTAAAATGTTATCCTACTTCATCTTATTTTAACATTTTCATTTAGATAAGCTGAAAGTTACTGCTCGAGTTTCGTTTTTATATCAACGTAACATAAACATTATTTCGCGTATTTATAACAACAAAAACTAAAGAAAATCTGTGATTTCACTTAATAAATGAAATCACCATGCACTCGTCCTTCATTGTGAGTCAATACGTCTGTTTATGTAAAGCCAATAGCAACGGTTGTTTAAGTGAATACTTTAGTCAGTTAATTTTTAATACAAATACAAGTATATATACATTTTAATAAATTCAAATCGAATTTCAATATCACTAACTGGACCAGTTTTACTATGCTTTGTTGTTACAAGGTTAATTCAAAATAATAAGAACTAAACACAAACAGCATGATTAGTTGCATCTATTTCTATTGCTGGTTTTAGTAAACTAGTTGCTGCGCTAGCATTTTAATTCCTCAAGTATGGCCATCTATTTTCTGTGAAAGGAACTTTTGGAACCAAACAGAATATTAACATTTTACCTTTTCGAGACAGCGGGAAAAGAAATATTTAAATCTAAGAACCGGTCCTCTTCGCATCACAGTAAACAAGCCTTTGAGGATGATTCGAGATTTTCTTTTATTACTCTCTTATTAACGGTGTTATTCATGAGCAGGAATGAACAAACTTAATATAACTTTCATTAATATGAAACCTTTCTTTGTCGTTCGGCAGTTTTAAAACTTTAAGTTGAAAATTGTTTTCTCTTAAAAATAAGTTAAAGGCAGTGTGAATGCTGGTTAATTCTAGGGGTAAGTAAATAAGACTAAATATCCTGATACAATAAATGTTTCAGTTTAACAAAAGTGTAACTTTGTCTTACAACGAAAGGTCTTTTATAACTTCTTAACTAATAAGTATTTTGACTATTTCATTTAAAATTGGGGGGAAGCTCGATTACACATCATATAGATGGTCCATCGACCCTCTGATATATCGAAATAAATATTTAATATCTAAGGAAGGGTCTATGGCCCATCGAACCATTTGTACAAATTTAGTTTTATTTATAAAAGGGGTCGATGGACCATCGACCCAGTTTATATATTTCTCTAATAAAATAAAACAAGGCTTGATGTACCATCAGCCCCAAAATTAAAAATATTAAGATTATATTAAATAAATAAGTAAAGGGTCGATTACACATCAAATAGATGGTCAGTTGACCATTTAAAATCTTAATCTAAATATGACTTATTTGGAGGTCAATGTACCATATATATGATGTGTAATCGAGCTATGCATTTAAAAATCTAATAATTTAAAGTGTAGGGTAGATTACACATCAAATAGATGGTACATTGACCCGTTATAACTTTATTCTAAATATGTTAGTTTTGGGGGTTGATGAT
The DNA here is from genome assembly GCA_963675035.1 of Allygus modestus. Taxonomy (NCBI): domain Eukaryota; kingdom Metazoa; phylum Arthropoda; class Insecta; order Hemiptera; family Cicadellidae; genus Allygus; species Allygus modestus. The sequence goes on from OY776112.1 coordinate 314,321,675, forward strand.
TCATCTATTTTATGTGTAATCGGCCCTACGTCTTTATAATATGTTATTTTATGAATAGAAGGTCGATGGTCCATCAAATGTAAATATAATATTTTATCTTAGTTACCATTTAAAAACTTAATCTAAATACCATGATGTGTTTTGTGATTAAATTACTATATGTATGATGTTTAATCGAACCATGCGTTTAAAAATCGAATAACATAAAATATAGGGTCAATTACACATCAAATAGAGGTGGTTCATCGACCCTTTAAAACCTAAATCTTGATATGTTTTGTTTGGCGGTCAATGTACAATCTATTTTATGTGTAATCGACCCTACGTCAAATTAATATCTTGTTTTATGGATAGAGGGTCGATGGTCCATCAAACCAATATATAATATTTTATCTTAATTTTATATTATAAATTTAATTTAATTTCCAAAACGACTGATGGGCCATCAATCGTGTATGTTATTTAATTTATTTTATTGAAGGGTCGATGGACCATCTATTTGTCGTGTAATCGGCCCAGGCCCTAAAATTGCACAGTCTTAAAGCGAGCTACATGTTATACTAATCAAATCAAAGTTGGTTAAAATAAAATTCTGAAAAACTTTTGTCATACACCCGCATTACTGTTCATGATCACTACATGTAAACTTTAACACGATCGTTCTTTAATAGACCATGGTTTCTATTTTATCTTATATTTTATGTATTTTCGTAGGTGTTACTATGGTTTGGGTTCACAAATTATACAAATTAAAATCTCAATTAATTTATTACTACTTTATATTTTAAATACAATTATGTCATTTTACATATCAGTTTTTGTTAATATTTAAAAAAAAGTTTTTTGCAAAGTAAATTTAAAAACAACTAAATTTTGAAATCCGTAAACCTTTATTTGATAGCTTCCAACTTTTTTTATCCATGTAAAATGAGTGACTTATAGTTAGTCTGTTATTTGTGTTTTAACTTTTTTTTTAAAGGTCAATACAAGACTATTTAAACTTAAATACAAATGTCTTTAATCTTATATTAATAACACAGTATATAGAGTTTATTCAAAGGATATATTCTTAATTTCTGACTGTTGTTTTTCCCATTTTGTCCCTCCTAAAAAGTGAATCTCCACGAAAATAAAGCATCTCTTGAAAACGGCCGTGAGGCTTAGTCTCAGGTGTTAAAAATGTAACAAAGTAACCACAACTGTTCTTTGTTCCTGTAAGTAATTGAATTGAAAATATATATTGGTGTATTTTTTATTTTTCACAATCAATTATATCCTACTTACAATTGTAAACTTCATCTAGGTTGATAAATAGCCGATTAAAATTATATAATGTGAAATTTATGTAAATGATCAAAGCTGATTTGTAAATTTAATGTGATCAACGTAAATAGTAGATGCTTTGCGCTTGTTGACCAAACATCGTCTTTTTCCACTATATTGTGTGTTATCCGTCTACAAATGTAAATTCAAAATAGGTTTTTTATCTCTTTACTATTTTGAATTTAGTCTTTTGGTAAATAGGTTTAAAAATAACCAGACTGGTATTAGTTTAAATATAGTTTACATGTTTTCTCAGAATTTCCGCATACTTTTAAGTCAATGTCCATATAGTAAGTTAGCAAACGTGTATGATAGTGCAATGAAAACAATCTATCAAAGACAAAATTTAAATTGCTAAAACACAGTAAATATTTACAACAATTGAAAATACACACTATCAATCTGTAATACTATTTAGATACAAACCGGCTTGGTGCTTAATAAACGAATAAAGTTAAAATTATATTTATTATATGTCAAATACGAATTTACTCAATCCATTTGGACTGGTTAATAGATTTAAAATAATTGATGTTATAAACAAAAATTTTAAAATACTGTAATAGAATAGTGGTTGTAACAACGAATGTATTTAACGAAATATGCCACAACTTATAAAATTGAAAATTATATAAATTCCTTATAATAAATACAGTTTGCTCGGTTATTTACGTAGGCAATACCAGTTAACAAAATACAAACAATTAGATATTGGTAAAATATTTACTGTGGAATGATTTTGATTTTATTGTAATAAAAACTGCAATCAAAACGTAGGAATCAGAAACATCAAAATACAGACTTCATCAACATACAATATTTAGGGAGCAAAATGTTCACTTTGTCACAACATCACATAGGACATTTTGCATATAAAACGATCACACGGAGTGGGAGATTGAACGTTCATTATGCAAGAGGAGGCCTTTGTGTAGCGTTCAATACAAAGAGCACATAGACCTACCTAAACCAACTAGTTGTCTAAATAACAAATAATTTTTTAGCTGAATGTTGTCCCAAATCATAGTAATTATTACCAACACAATTTAAACTTTATTCGATTAAAAAACTGTTAAATATTTATTTCTATAAGCTTAATGTTATACCCTTGACTATACACACTATATATACACTTATATTTAAGATATCATAACTACTTAACAACGAGAAAACTATAGGAACAATATAAAAACCTTCTTTACATTGAACTTTAAAATGCAGGGATGGTTTCTTGGAGAATAATACGTATTCCACGTCGTTGTAAAATATTCAAACTTTCAACGTCACAAGAATTATGCTGGCTAATATTTTATATTATAAAAAAATATTACTTTTATTATTTTTACTAGTAGCTTGAATATGGCCTGGTCTATAATTTAACAATAATATATTCTTACCCAAAGTTGGACCGCTAAATAGACACAGAAAAATCCATCAGGTAGGAAAATATAATTATTAATGCTCTTCGTTGTATTGTATTACTTCTGCTTAGGTTTATTTGCTTTTTAGAATTCGTATCTAACTGTTTTTTATATATCTAATTACATAGTTTTCAGTTTATTAATAGTTAAACCATTAATAAATAATAACCCATTAATTTAACCCATTTAACCCGTTAACCCATTAACCCATTAAACATTAATAAACCATTAATAAATGTTAACTGTTAAATGAAGTCTGATCAAAAACATTTTGCACTTTTTTGAGTTCGTCACACAGTGATTTGAAGTAACAATTTCAGAATGATAAATGCGTTTGTAAGAAAATCAGATCCTAGGGAAAAATAAATTATATGCAGAATAAATACAGTAACCTTTTGAGGCGGTAAGGTCCAAGGGCATGTTTAATGTAGGGAATGTAATATCACAGCGTTCGCGCAACGATAAGCACGGCTTTTGCTTTGAGCTTAGGTTTTATATTGCGCCTTCTTCAAACACTAGGACCACTAGGAACGAAGGAAGGTTATTCTGAATTATACATTTTTTTTAGGATTATTAACATGTCAAATGATTATAATATTTTTGAGAACATTTTAGAAAATCTCTCAAATAAATTCATATTTAAAGTTGCATATCATTTTCTAAATCCTCAGATTTTTAAGAACTTTAATACCCTTAAGCTAAACAGTAAAGATTGTTGATTTGAAAAGAAAGTTATAAAGAACATAGTTTTAAGTAAACATGTACTTATAAGCTACTATATCACTAATAAATAAAAACTCTAACTTTGAAAGAATACCTAATCTGTTTCATGGCAGAGAAGGCGTTTCATAAAGAAAATCTGTAAGTAAAACCAGTGTAAGAACCATTACAAGCTATCTATTAAAGATTTAATATATTTTGGGACCAAACGTGCAAAAAATCACTAATCAAATTATAAACAAAAATAACATTTTTGGCAATACATGTTTTTATTTTGTATACCAAATAATGTTCGGGGTTTCAGAATGGTCAAGAGAACTGGATTTTTAAACTCGTCCACTACACACATGGACCTAAACACTTGCGATAAACCCACGTAGGGATCTTCTTGCATTTTCTGCTACCGTACAACACTCGTATTGTACTTATCGATATGTTGTAATAAACTATACTCGTAGTTTAATATAAATTACTTTGGTTATGTAAATTTTAACGCAAAACATTTCAGTATAGTGATTTTTGTATTCAGATTAGAAATGTTTATATACTTTATTTTTTAACCTCGCTATAATCCCATACAAGTGAGTAGAATGGAATAGTTCATTTTTTAGGCCAAGTGATTTGTATTAGTAAATTAAAGGAACGTTGATTAGCCTGAAACTAAAAGGTTTCTTTTAAAATATTGGATTCCTTTCGTTGTTTATTTTAAAACTACCTTAAACAGATAATGGAATTTGATAATCTCAACGGAATTGTAATATGCAAAACAAAATAATTATTTCAATACACGACACATTAAGCTTTTCTTTAGCTTAATTCATTTTATGACTATGGATCATAAATGGAAAAATTAGAGTATTGTTCTGAAGTTTATAATTTAAGAACAAGTTGCTGTTCCATTTTCATATTTTTTTACTAGAGAGAAGTGAAAATCCACACTCTATTTCACATTGTAACCATGCAATAGCAGTTGCTGTTACAACTCCAAAAATAAAAATTTACTCAATCCATTTGGACAGGCTAATAGATTAAAAATAATGTATGTTATACACAAGCAGGGATCTTTGACGTTAGCTGAAACAGTAGTGTCTGCAAGTATATCAGCAAATATAAATAATCTAGGACTGTGTTGAGAGATAAATTTAAAAAGGAAATGGCAAATATAGTGTCAGAAATGCAGAATGTTGTGGCTAATAGTTGATCACTTACTAGATGCAATACCATATCTCCTCCTTTGTTGGGGTGAGTGTTATCTTTCAATCCCCATTTTTTACCTTTTTCGTCTTTTTACACGTTTCTTTACTTATTCCCCTCATAGTTTGTTTATAAATGCCATGTTCCATTTTCCCTTCCTGTTTTCTGCAAAGTATTTCGATTACAATACAGTAGAATATAACATGTAGGTATTTGTAACGTTTGTTGTTGTAATTGTGTAGGTTTGTACAATAAATAGTATTTGATCTTTTAAACCACAAAAGTAAATATGGGAATAAATAAGTATAAATGTAAAAAATAGTATATTTCATCACAAGGACCAAAAGTTTAAATGAGCGAGGGACCACTTTTATTCTTAGTCATGAACTATATGTTTCTTCATACTGTAAATAATACTACGATAACAATTTCACAAAATATAAATTTTGTTTACTTGGTTACCTTTAATCGTTTTCTTCCATCTTTATCTTGCTACTCTAAACGAACAGCTGTTACTCAGGTTTCCACTGTTTATAATTTGAATAATTCGTTTAATTATTATTTAACAGTGAAAGACCTCGGCCGAAAAGTGTCATCAAATGGTCTTTTTGTCCTAGGACGTAAAATATCAAGGAAATATATTCCATTTCATCACTAAGACCAAAATTGACTGCACAACTTTGCAGTTTTACTACAATGATATAAGCGAAAAACGATGAGCTGGTTCTTTTTTGCCCTAGGTCTAAAAAACTACTTTAGCCACACAACGAATATTTTGAAAAACGCCGTTTTCGAAGCAGTATGACAAAAATTAATTTTTATCAAAGATTGAAATCCATTTATATTTAACTATGATAGTTACTAAACCAACCTTAAAATTTAACTACGTAACATATTACTTATCTTAAAAACAGTTGTATTTTGGTTATGTAAACATTTAACCACATCGTTTATGTAAAATGTGTGATACATTTAAGGACGGAAAGATAATTTTCCCCAGAGGAAAAGTTAAAATGAGTTCACGGAAGCAAGCACAATGGATAAGCTGATACGAATGTTGATTGACGTACGAAAACATTTTCCACTAATGCACAATAAACAAATAACAACATTATTATTATTTTAAGAGGTTGGCAGTCTCTTTTTGCCTTTCTTTGCTCGTCCACATAGACTCTATCTGTGTGTGGAACGTATCCAGCGAAGCAAGGGGTAAGCCGTTACAGTTAGAGTTGATTAGTACTGATAACATTTACATGTCGGGACTGGGATTCAAACTCACGACAGGGCCACTGCCATTGGTCCGAAGTCCGACGCCTTGACGACTAGGCCAGCTACTCACAAAATCAATAGAATACTCATTTTATTTTATAGGCACTACGTAAGTTAAGATCAACCACTCTAGTAAAGCTTTAACAGTATAACGAGTGACTCAAAATATAAATTATTATCTCCACTTACGGTTCCATTAGCGGTGTGCTTTCACAATGGAGCCGCATATCAGTTGAGACTTTTGTGCTTCCAGCTCTATTGTCTGCCCGCTCGTCATTTCAGGCAAACCGTATTCGTATTTGGGGTTTACGAATACATGCAACCACATTATTTTATAAAACTGTAAAAAGATTCTACAATTTACACCTTTTATATAAAACGATATATAATTTATCTCTACCTTTTTGTTTGTTTATAAAACGAATCAATAAAATCTTTGGTAATCAAAATCTTAAAAAATATAATTGATTTGTAATGTACATTACCATCACGAAAGTTAGAAAACACTAATATACTATGTGTAATAGATTAAACTAAATATAAAGTTGCTATGCTAAAAATGTACGTATTCCCTTTTTAGTTTCAAAGTACAGGGAATTGAAAGTTTAAGAAAATGTAATATGTTCCAACGTCCTTATAACCAGAAGTGTGTTAACAACTGAAAAATGATTATAACAACCGATTATAATTATTTATAACCAATTATAATAGACTGTTGAATATTTTAAACCCATATCAAAAACATGAAGTCAAAGCCAACAGATGTGATACATCAGTCATTAATTATTAATGTATCGAAAATCTACTTTTACAATACTTTTGTCTTGAAAATCGTTAGAAACAGTATGGCACTTAGAAGAAATACCCAAGAGAAAATACTTAGCACCCTTAGATGGTAACTGTTATTTCTTGCTTGGCACTAACTGAGATTTAATATCACAGCAGCATATTCATAGACCCCTGATTTTTTTTGTCTAGCAATGCTTGTGGCATTTTTAATGTTGCGACATGGAATGATAATAGTCTTTAAAACAACTAAGTTTACCTGTTTCAATTAATCATCATTTTTAGTACCCCTATAATATCTCTTAATGGGCCTTCATTCATATATTACAATATTTTATGACTTGTTTCCAGACTGATCACACAACATGTAACATGTTTATACCTCCTAGTCAAACATTGTAAAACCCAACAGATCCATAGTAGAGTTTAATCCTACAGTAAAACCTTAAGAGTACAACCCTTGGCACAAAATACGAATTATTACCTCCTTCCACGGTTCCACTAGTGCCATAAACATTTAATAACTCATAGTCGAGTATAATAAAAAGTTCAGTATAGAGTGAGTCTATGGTGGGCCATAGTTCCATGACAATTACAATTTTCAGTAGTTTGATTAGCAGAGATGGTCCCCCGTTCCTCTTCATTTAGTGGCGGGAGCCAGTTCTACTAACCGATCTCGGGTGACTCGGATCACCACTGGTCACTGGTCTTGGTAACTATTTCCAAAACATCGTTTGTAGAACGAGAGAAAATTTGCATATTTTAAATTAATCTACAATTTAAAAATTTACTAGAACATTTTCATTGGATCTCTTAACCCAGCACACAAACTAAACGTTTGTATCAACTTTGCTACCTAAATACAACTAAATATTTACTTAATAACAAGCAATAGTTGTATTTTTATAAACGTAATGAGCATATTGTGTCAATGAAATGACAGACCTCCTCAACCTTTGACCAATGATGATTTATCATCAAATAAATGTTTAAGACTAACGGCGACAACTCTAGACTCACAGATTGGTGCAATTAATGCAGTGGTTAAATAAACTGAGTTGGATTAATCCCGAATATGTTTGTTAAAATCCAATTGATGTAAACTATTTACTATTTTACATCTTTTTGCTCTTCTACTAGATTAACATTTCGTAGTGAGAGCGTCCGTCACCCCAAATAACAGTCTAATGCGTTGTCTAGGCTTCAGAAGTACGACCGCAGTAAATAGTAATATAGTTAGGCCAGGCCAACTAACTTGGCTTTTAGCAAACTATACTCTGAGTGTACCAAAACAGTTTAAAAGTATGCTACTTTGGCCATGACTAAATTAATCATAGCTCGTTCTAGATGTTTCATTTTAATTTTTGCAATAATAGAAGATGATTTATGTTCTAATCTATTTTACATAGTTTATTATAACTTTACCTTTTTAGTACCGTCGACAAAAAATCAACCTTATTATCAAGAGTTGTGTTTGTAAGGTCTATGTTTCATGCGGAATTGTTATTTTTGAACAATATTTCATAATAATTAGTTAACAAGTGTGTTTATTCGTTTTTTTTTGCTGATATTAATAACAATTATTAGCCTTCAGGAATTACAATTAATAAGTCACAAAAGTGAATAAATTATAGTACATAAAAGGTTACCACATTAAACTTACCTCAAAAAGGTTACTAAACAGACATTTAATTTTTATGACTGTGAGAATAAAACTTTCATCTTCGATTAAATTTTTAAAAAACCTAATTGTTGGTAAAACATAATTATCCCTAGGGATTAAAATTCTATACACTTTTAAAACTTTTAAATAAATAAAACTGTTTTTAACCATAGTGATTAAATTTATATGGGTATTATAGTTGTGGAAATATAAATAGCAAACTAACATTGTACAAGATTATTGATTTACACATAGAAAATACTTTGAAAGAATAAATATTGTTTTCATTAGGCCGGTAAGCTTACGTGAGATTATGTAGGATTGAAAAAACATTGGATGTAACGTTTTACTCTGGCCCAAATAAACCCTAACTTATGTAAGATAAAACAAAAAACACTTTAAAAACTGTCTAAATAATTAAACAGCTGGTACAGGTATTCTTCCATTTAAGTTTATTCAGCTCTGAGGGTTTTAGTTGAGTTCGTCTAACATATTGGATTGACATTTTAACGGAGCTCTACACCGCCTTTACTAATCATTATCTATTTTAGTAATCAAAACACTATTAGACTACTTGCTTGGACAAATTTCAAGAATAATTTAAAAGTCGTTCACCAGCTTAGAAAACTCTTCCGAAATAAAAATATCCGTGGTAATAGTTTATGTACACGAAGTATTTCCTTAACAAAATTGAAATTTTAATGATAAATGTACTCTCAATATTTTTATAAAGATATCCTTTTTATAAAGCTCTTTGTGTTGAACGATTCTATCGGTTTAATAGTTAAAGTAAAAGAAAACACATGCATCACTCTGAAGAAAGAAATATTGCAGCGAGGAATCGTGTCAGAAGAAGGACATTTATTTATTTCTTCTCTTCGTGCTACTTCCTTCGCTGGGGCTGAAACTTTGAAACGAGTAACTGATATAGGATGGCAAGTGCTTTTTATTTTAGGAGTTTAATATAGCTTAATGGAATTAAATATTACAAGCGATACATTTTATTGTTAAAGAGAATCGTATTATAATATATGAGGTAACCTTGTTAAAATTATTTATGGATCAAACTTTGGAGGGGTAAGACTCAAATTCTGTTAAATGTGTATACCACTAACTAGCACCAATTTACCAACAAGGTGACTCCATTATTGTGTCACGTACCGGTAACCATTTTTGATTTGATGAGCTATTGGTAACTGTTTCGGTGATGCTCATCAGACAAGGACAGATTTTGTGTAATGCATGTTTCAAACCATACATATTTTGAAGTACAATAAGATTTTCAGAACTATTTAAATAAAGTAAACATTCAATGAAAATTAAATTAACAGTGAACAGAATTGCTGCACAGCACTAATTGAATGCGAGATTAAATTTTGGCTGATATTGTACAACATGGTTCCCAAGAAATACGAAAAACGAGTTTGCGGATTCCTTTTAAGGCATTTGGGTTTATTAGATTTCTCCTACGCATATTGGGTTTGGGAAACTTCAGGGGTTTATTAAATAAATAAACGGATCAAACGCCGCTTGTGGAAGAAATTGGAGCAAGATTGCTTTTTCAATAGAATCCTTCTTCTCAATTTACATTTCTGATAGAAATAAATATAACTGGCTTTGTACTAATATGTATTTGACTCAATATTAGGTAAAATATAATTGGTATTATCCTTGATAGTTACATTGTAATATAAATAATCTTACGATTACAATTGTTAACAATTATTGAAAAATAAATGTTTATAAATTCTTTTTTGTTTGCTTGCCTATGAAACATGCATTTTGTATTATAACGTTGTAAGAGGACTTGCGGTTTCCACGGAAATCTAAATTGTGACGTCTTGCACTAAACCCCAAAACGTCAAATTGAAGTGTCTGGATTTTTATAAAAATATTTGTTTATCGGGCATTACTTAGCTATCAACTTGAAGTAGTCCTTTGGTTTTATGGGGTTTAATACAGGCAGGAGAATTGTTTATTTCAATGATAGGTCTTCGATGGAGTAAAACGAAGTTTAAAACACTATAGTGAATTCAAATTCGCTTTAACGTGGCATATTTATTATTATTACTGCAACTTCAAATGGATATATACTTATTAGGTTTATTGTTACGTATTTTCCATAGTTGCCTAAGAATATTTATTTTTTCATATTTTCTCTTTAGTTTGTTACTTGTGACTACATTTTATAATAATCTCTATCCTTCAAAATGATTACAACGTTTATTCGTATAACATAATTTGTCTTTACGGTTTAAAAAAATGTATTAATTTAATAATTTAAAACAATATTATCTCTGTTTACATAAAAAAATAAGCACAATGGTATAATACGTTTAAAGAATCAGTTCGTACTAATATAAATAATATTAATGGATTACATAGATCAGTTAAAGGCTTTTAAGCACCTCTCAAAATCTTTCGCTACCTTATTTAAATTGGTTGACACATTCGAACTCAAAAATTAAACTTTAATTATAAAGAGTTAGTATTAACACTCGTAGTTTAAAGCTATAATATATTCAATAACTATCATTGGACTTGGCTTATCATAACAATAAAATACCTTTTTTACCAGACAGTAACAACTTTTGTAACACATAACTAATACACATGAAATGCGTTGTGTTAAAAAAAGGATATTTGTCACTATTAATCGAAATTTTTGAGTCTATTAGTACTACACAACAATATACAAATGACGTGGTGAGACAATAATCTACTAAGTTTAAAAAATGTAAATCAGGGAAATAAGATAAATTCATCAGATATACGAATAAGTAAATCAAATTAGTGTCCCATGTACAAAACCTTTACCAAGTAAAGTGAATTCGGCCGTTTAATTTAACTTTAACGACCGAAAGAATATCCACAGCCTGCCTCAATGTTCAAATTTTTCGAGGATAAATTCCTTTACTAAACACATAAAATCCTTAGCTACATTATCTAGTTTTTTCGAAATTTTTTCTTATTCCTTTACAGACGTACTCATACATCAGATATCAATAGATTTTAGGTTTTTTTATATTAACAATTTACAGTATTCAAGCTTTTCTTAATAGGACAGGGACTATTTTTTGTGGCTAAAATGAAATATTTGATTAAATCAATAATATTTGTTTTGCATCAGTCTCCTGCGTCAGTACTTCTGAATAAACCATATCCCATCATACTGCTATTTATAAAACTTCTATATTTCTGTTTCAAAAATTATAGCTAAATATGGCAATACATTTCGAATTATAAAAACATTGTACTCCTTAATAACTTAGTTGTATTACAACGACTAGTATTAGTCAAAATACTGACCGTTTTTTAACGTATACAAATTTAACAAGCCTTAAAATATAACCACAGTTTACCAATAAATATTGGCATTTATGACCATCAATAATTTTTACCAGTATTTAAAGTCTAATTACTAATGTAACTTACTAAATTATTCTCGGTTTATTAGTCAAATCATTGCTATTTCATACCTCATTACTTATTAATTATTTTACTCTCTTTTTCTCTTTTCCGATGAGAGAGAGAGAGAGAGAGCGAGAGAGCGAGAGAGCGAGAGAGAGAGAGAGAGAGAGAGAGAGAGAGAGAGAGAGAGAGAGAGAGAGAGAGAGAGAGAGAGAGAATGACGGAGGTAAATTGCTAAAAACGACAGTCGCATGTTCAAGCAATTTAATTTGAACTTTTCTTAGAATAGTTATCTATAAAGATATTCAAAACGAAAATACACATAATCAACAATAAAGCATTATCAATTCAAATTAGTACAGAAATACATCAAAGAATATTTTGATGTATTTTTGTACCGCTTCAATGCGGTTTAGATTTTTAGATCTATCTGACGTGCCTCCTCAAAACTCTAATTCTGTTCATATTGACAGTTGGAAGCCGACTTAAAAATATTTTACATAGCCTACGTAGTGACATACTTTTCTTCCAACATACGATTGACATCGAGCCTGTGCTCATGGAAAAAAAGAACTGTTCATTTTTTAATGTGCCAAAAGAACAAGTAGGTTTTGGGGAGTGACGCAGGTCATAGTTTCTGTTTGTTTAATGACCCCGACCGCAACCCATGTTACCATCTGGGATCTGGTATTATCACTTCTGATTACCCAGACCCGGTTGGAAGTGTCAAACCATGGTTTATGTTTACATTCTGTGTGAATAACCTTCATAACTAAGAACTGGTTCATATGTGAAGTCAAGTTGGCTTAACAGTATCGAGCGAGGTTGTAGAACCAAGTTGACTTTAGTAAATTGATTAATAAATAACAGTTGGGTCACATCTAAATACTTCATGTGTTTTTACAATAGGCTATTCTCTTATTTTCCTGGACTGTGGTAGCAAATAATGAAAATAAATTGATCTGTGGTAGCCAAATTTACACTACTCTACTAAACCTGTTTGTTGTTTTCAAAGTTATTACACGCTATTCGTTCAAAGGTTCCTTTAATCTAAATCTTTGTGGCTTAATTTAGGATCATAAGTTAATCCGCTAATAGTAAGCGATGGAACATACACAGTTTGTAATGTATACCATGTTGAATCGATATTCCAACTGGTTTGGGAAGAAGGCACTTTGAGTAGGTCTTCATTTTCCTGACTTTCATTTATAATATGTTGGATAGGAGAGAGCAAAACCTTGATAAAGAATACTTTTGAGTTTTTATTTATGAATTTGTTGAGGTCCTGAAGGCTGATGTATTCTATATTGTTAATGTAGCTCATGTTTATGGTGATACTATACCAAGACGTTTGCTATAAATAGTATTTTAAATGTTTAAAGCAATAAAATATGTATTTTTTAGTTGAACTAATTGATAACGTGACCGTGTTAAGAAAAACACATTATTCAATTCAAACAACCCCCACCTAGTACCTCGGGTTCGGGAAACACCCCCATAAACTTATTCCGGATAAGCATAAATGTATAACTAAGCTTATTTGATAGTAATAAAAGTCACGATCGGAGTCATGTGAATATATATTCGTATGTAAATAAATATAAAAATAAGCTGATCTTTACTCCGTTTACACTAGTTACACTCTAAGAGCTATCGTGGTTTTACCAAATGTATTTCCTTAGACTAACGTAGCAAGCAGTACCCATTGGTAGGATCCCAAGCCACGTACACTTATAGCACAGTAAATTGCAATTTATTAGATGCGTTTCTCTAAAAGCCAGTGTAAGTAGGAGAATATATGGAGTAACAATGTTAAAAGTATCACAGCGGGGGATTTTGCGTGGACTAAATTCTGAATTTGTATTCAACTGATAAGGAGGACAAATGTCTGAAGTTGAAAGGTTTACTTACGAACTTTATAAACAGTTTCTGGGATATGCCATAAGTTACTCTAATTGCTTCCATCCTGATAAAAAATAATGAAGTGAAAATTCGTCAATAGAAATCATAGCATCACTCTATGACGTACATTACTAATATCATTTTTTGGATCCAAGGAGTCAGCATAGAATCTAATATATTCCATATACGTAGTTGGAACATTTTCCACTATTAAATAATATTATTTCTATTAAATTTCCTTGTTAAAACGCACCACGTCCTCTAATTAGTGGCTTAGCATTTTAGCTTATCTTTGAATACATGTAATACACAGCTGCAGGTGAATTCCAAGTGTTTAAAATATTGCTTTGTTCAGGTTGCAAATAGATTCATAAAAAAAAGGATTCGTAATGAGCTCATTTTATATTCTTGAGGATACAATAATGTTTTTTTTAAGTAAATATGGTACAAATAGTATTTGGCTTGTAGTCACATAATGTTGGAAGACGTCAGTACAGAAGTCATTAACTACGATACAATCCCCTCTTGAAGGTACTTCAATTCTTGAATTTAAACTACAACTTGGAGTCAGCTATTCATTCTTAAATCTTCCTTTTCTTAGGAAAGAAGATTTTCTTTCCCCTCTTATTACTAATTTGACTTTCATCAAATCAGTTATAATATTTCGAGGCCCAACCAGACTGCCGCACTCCAAATGTACAAAAAATAGGTTTTACATATTTTCTGACAAATACTTTAAAATAATGAAACCATCATAAAGCATGTTGCATTTATATTAAAAGACAGTAGTTAGTATTGTTCTCATTCCTCAGTATATTAAATTTGTTGTTTTGTGTATATGAGTTTCCACCTTGACATTTGATTTTCGTATACTCTAAAATTAATATTATTTAAATTGTTTTAAATACAATTGCATTTGTACTACGTATAACAACCATGCTGGAAAGTAATTTATAGGTCATGTCATTACATTACATTTAACATAGTTATAAAGGAAATGCTTCGGTGATAAACTGGTTTTAAGAACCGGATCTTTTTATTTCTCCTCTGCAGCCACACATTTTGACAAATCACACAATTCATAACAGAGTTACTTCCTTAGTGGCAGCTTCCTTCCTGTATAATTTGCCAAGAGTCTTTAGATTTTCTAACTTATACAGTGCGTTGCACGAGTGAAAAACCAGGCCGTCCATAAGACTAATGTTAATTTTAATATTGGGTTTATGGACAGCCTGGTTTTTCACTCGTGCAACGCACTGTAATTGAAAAAATTGGTTTTCTAAGCGTTATAGTAGTGTTAAATATGGGACGGAATGTAACGTAGTTTTATTTGTCTCTGCTAATTAACGTTAAAAAGTAAAAGTCGTTTTAAAACCAGACTAACATAAATTTGGTATCACATATAAAAACTATATTGTGTACAGATATTTTTGAGCTGTTCATGTAAGGGAAGAGCCAAAAGGATATAAATGTGGTATATTAACACTGATGGACGGAAGCTCCAGTTTATCTCAATTTTGATTCAAACTCAGAATCCCTGTGGAGTTCAGCTGCCTGATATTACGTTTTTGTTATATATTATTTTGCTATAGGCTACATTTAAATTTCGTTAACCCCACAGTTTTACATCTGAATTATATTACGGAACTTGACGTATTTACAATTTTGTTTATGTGGTTTTAATTATTTCTACCATCTGGTGAATAAGTGATGGGAAATAAAATGAGCCAAGGGGTCAAGCCATTTTCTTGGATTGTCAAGTCTCAACTAATAATTCTACACTTTTGGAAAATAATATTTTAAAATTATTAGGACCAGCATATTTATCAACTATTTTTATACCTATGGAATGTATTTTGTATAGTATGTATGTTCTATTTATGTTGTATGTATGAGGATCTATTAATTGGAAGAATTAAAAAACATAATAGCTTATTAACTAAGTTCAAGATTATTTTATTGTTACCCAGGACATACATCCCGTTCTTCTTGGTTACTCTTTTTCGGATTAGTAAAACAATTTAGTACTCGTAGCGACATTACTATATAGTAGCTAACTTGAAAAGATAATAAGAAGCAGTGAGATTTTTACGATTAGATACAGAATTGGTAGGTATCATAATGTTTTAATTCAATAATGAAAAACATCGATATATTTTGTTGCATTTTAAGATCAATTATAAATATAAATTATGTACCATCAGATGTATGCCAATATTATTTAATAACTCTATAAACTATTTAAAGTATTCAAACACAAAACCAAAAATCAATGAAGCGAGATAGAAATGGTATAAAAATACGATATTCTATTTAGTTTGACAAATTTTGTTACAAATTAAATTATACGTTGCCTTAAGCGATATAAACTTCATATGTAGTAATGTTACATTCATCTCTGTGTCAAACTTCCTTTGATCTTTACTTCCTTTTACAGAGCTATGTTACATAGCTCTATAATATTCATTCTTCCACTTTCACAAGAGTGTAGTAAGAAAGGAGGTGTTTACTGCACAACGTTTTAATATACGAGGCGTAACATTTCCCTTATTTCAAACTAATATTTAGGTTTAAATAATTAGCAGTTTAGTTTAAATTTAAATAAGATTATTACAGGTAAATAGAATCGTTAGTCAGCTTATAGTAACATAAGATTTTTAAATTTAAATAGATAAAACTGTGACTACTATAATTAATAGTGTTTGCGTAAATGTAACTCTTTCTTCAGTACAGTTATAATTTAGTCTCAGAAAGAAATAGCTTATTTTTAAATAAATCATACGGCATATAGGAGAACATTTCACACTAATTAATTACATAAATACTCTTATTGTAATAACAATACAAATATAATTTATTATGAACGATTAAATGGGTAAATGTTTTGAACTCTCAATAATTGAGAGATGATCTCTTTTTGTTGCAATGAATATTAATTATATTAGTAAATGTCTATAACTATACTGTAAATATTTCTCCACAAAACCTTTTGTAGATAAAAATAGTTTATAAACTTGAGATACTTTAATCAGCTGGGAAAATATCCGAAAATTTAGTGTTATATAATTCAAATTCCTGTTTTATAAAGAAAAAGTATCTTGACAAATCTTGTAAGATAACGGTCCAATGTATTTAATCAAAATATTAATAGTCATTTAATTTATCATCCCGACCGATTTAATTTTGACTCCGAGTAAATTTTACTGAATCTATATACTCAAATGGCTGTAGTTCATGAAACAGTTTTCGACAGGGTGTCAAACTAATAAGGTAGAGATGTCGCATTATATATCATCCGGTTCTCTATAACTAATAAGAATATTTAGCTTCTTAGATTCGGTGCAAGAGGTCATGGGTTCAATTTCTGAAGCACCCATTTTTTTTGAGATTTGGGCCGTTGTCGACTAACAACTTTTCTAAATGTCACTAGTATAACATAACAATTATATTATGTTATAATTTAATTATAACATGAAAAAGGTTATTATTTGACTAGCGATGATAGTATATGAAAATGTAATATTATATGATACTGTGACGAAGGGGCCCATTTCCCTTCGCCTAGGGAAATTAATAGACGTTTGGTTTCCCCATTATGGAAGCACTGCGTACCGGGGTCATGGTGGGGAGTGAGAGGACGCGCCGCGGGCGGACGTGAGTGTGTGGTGTGTAGCGTTGACGAGCGGAGCAGAGGAGCTGGAGGTGCATCGGCCGAGGACCGGGACCAGGGACGACCAGGACCTACCGACCTCGGGCTATGGGGTACGGAGGTGGACCGGGCAGACGAAACCTCTTCATCCTGTACGCGTAGGAGAAGACCGGAGTGGTTTGTCAGCTACCGCTAGGGAGGATGGGTCGAGCTGAGGGACCTTTGGAAATAAAAACTTAAGGTAAAACTAGTTGTAATCACTTTACCTCTGCATCTACCCCCCCCCCCCCCAGTTCACCCTTTTAGCCAGGGGGTGTGACAATTTTGGTGGAGAGTGCGCCGGGTAACCTGAGGCGTGCAGCCGGAGACGGTTATCGATCCAGGTAGAATAAAACTGCCAGCAAACATAAGAATGGACCTTTCATAATTAAGTTTATTTACAGTTAAGGTTATTAGTATTGTTACTCATTCACTGGTACAGGTACAAGAGGGGCGGGTGACACCCTTCCATAATTTGTTTTTTTTTTTTGTGTGGGGGAGATTTTATTTTGAGTTTTTAAGGTAAAAGTCAATACAGAGCTAACTTATATTTATTGATATACTCGGAGGTAGTGGGGTCTCCTCTGGTCAAACTCTTGAGGTGAAATGAGTGACAATATTATCAGTAGTAGTGAGGGTAGAAAGTAATTTAAGGTTTCATATTGATATGAAAGAGATGTTGCTTTGATGATTTTTGTTTATTTACATGGTGTAAAGTTTAGAGTTTTTATAGGAGGATTTTAATATAGTCCATATCATTCAGTGAATTATTATCTTCGTTAAGAGATGATTTTCAGAGAGGGCTGACACAATCTAGTAGGGTTGACGAGTGGAAATATAATATAATTTTTATTCCTGTTTATTATTGTAGTAGTTCGTGATTTCAGTTTACACTCGGAGTTTCCGGAATATTTGAAGTTTATTTCTGCATTTTTAATTAATCTTGTTACTTTTAAGAGAACTTCTTTTTCTAGAGATTTAGAACTTGTTTTATTTTAATATTTTTGTATTACTTATTAGGGTGTGTACTAATCAATTTCAGGTCACATAGTATAATTGCATAATTTTGAGAGTCTGGTATCCACATTTGTTTTTATTCGTGTGATTAGTTTCGGGTCGGGTCTATTTTTATGAATCGTCCAATAAGGTGTACCGTGACCACTAGAAGTAGGAGTCGGCAAGAGGAGGTTCACCAAGAGAATTCTCCGGTCAACGACGGTCTAGGACTTGAGACAGTTACAGAAGACGAGGAACGGACTAGCCAACCAACGCAGGAAGGTATTCTGCCACTGTTTGAGGAGTTACAAATCAACCCTGCTACACCAGATAGTTCTAGCACTTCGACCGAGTCAGAAGACGAAGACGTTGACGTAATGGCGGAGGCAAGAGGGCCACTTATCACACCAGGAAGGTTTAAGGGTGGAGTTGAAGAGAATGTCGAGGAGTACTTGACTCAGTTCGAACGATTATCCAGAGCTAACGGTTGGGACGAAAACAAAAAGAAAGTGATCCTTCCATGTTACCTTGAGGGGGCTGCCTTGAAATGGTTTGAAAACTTAGAGGACACAGTTGGAGCAGCGTTGACATGGGATTGGATCAAGACTGGCCTAAAAGAAACCTTTCAAGGTATAGCTTGGGAGGAGCAGATGGAGTTTAAACTAAGGATGAGGATGCAGGGTGAGACCGAGCCCACTGAAGCTTATATACAGGATGTGCTCAACCTGTGCCATAAAGTTGATAATTCCATGACTGAACAGACCAAGGTTAAGCATGTATTGAGAGGCTTACGGCCAACACTCTTGGAGAGGGTAATGGTAATGGAGAATAACAACATGGCCGACTTGATGAAGAACATTAGGAAGTTGGAAACAGCAAGGTATATGGCAGGCCAACGGGTCGACCATCTTTTATCTGAACCCATGCCGAGCAGCAGGGGACCACTAGCGTCAGTCAGTGCTACCACAGAATCCTTAGAGAATAAAATTCAACACCTGGCTTCGGAGTTTGAAAAAATAAGTATGCGCCTCGTAGAACAACAACGACAACCACCCCAACATTTTGAGCGACCTAGGCAGCATGGAGGTAGGGGATTTAGGGACAACAGAGTTCCAGACGGCCCATCTGATAGAAGAGGAAGAGGGGATTATTGAGGCACAAGCAGGGGCAGAACGAGTGATGGCCGTGTCATCTGTTATAAGTGCAACAGGCCGGGGCACTTTGCTGTGGCTTGTCGATCCATGGTCCAGAATCAGGGAAACGACCAAGAGAGACGCTAACAAGGGGAAGGGGCGTCTCTCATAGAGTTAACTTCCCCAGCGAGCATGCGTCAGGAGGGACACCACCTCAAAAGCTGGCCACGTTGTGTGAGGCCCATGAACGACAAGAGTGGCATAACACTTGGAAGCAGTACAGTGGAAACTCCAACAGAAACGCCTGTAAGGACAGTCCTGAAGTTTGCCACAACAAATCGGATGTACAGCTTGTAGCAGAGGGTATGCAAACTAATACAATTAGGACCATAGGTGTATTGGAAATAAAGGCAACTCTAAACCATACGGAGGGGTCAATAATAATTGATACGGGGGCGTGTGTCAGTTGTATTGATGAAAACCTGTTGGTAAATTCAAGTTATGAGATAAAACCTGTCCACGGTGTAAATATGAAGACTACCACTGATGAGCCCGTGACAATCATAGGTCGCACAATTATCACTCTACAGATTAGTCAGTGCGTAATGCGATTTGCAGTTTTTGTGGCTCGAGGAGTAGGGGGCTGCTGTACCTTAAGGAATGATTTTCACTTGAAATTTAATTCTGAGATAAACTTTGCTAGGAGGGTTGTGATTTTTACGAACGAGAGTGGCCGAAGAATAAGAGCCGAATTCCATAGTCGGGAAAAAGAGGCGAAATACCTCAGACCCCCACCAGATCCTACGTGGTTGAACAGCATATAGTTGGAGGATGTTCAAGAATCAAATGCCAGGGTACTGTGTGCGAATGCAGCTGAGCTGCCACCACGGAGTCATAAGCTCTTGAGAATTAAGTATGAAGGGCCAGTGCCAAATGCGGGAGTACTAGAGCCGAAGCCGGACGTGTTCAATGAAAAAATGTTGATTGTGCCTTATGGTTTAATCAAGGGGCCAGGAACAGCAGAAATTATCATCACAAATCTAACAGAAGAAGTTAAGTATTTACAGAAAGACGAAGTGCTTGCCGAGGTCCATGAAGCCCAGGACGTCGTAGAAGAGGCTGATGAAGTACTGAAGTTGAACATGATGGATGGCCAGGAATTGGGAGATGGATTTGAAGAAGCGAAAATAAATGTTAACCCTGAATTAACTACAGAAAGAAGAAATAAACTAGTAGGTCTGTTAAGGGAGTTTAAAAACAGATTCGCTTGGAAAAAAGACCAGATTGGCCAAACCAGCATGTGTGAACTCTCTATACCACTCACCGATGATGTTCCAGTCCATCAGTCGCCATATCGTGTGTCACACAGAGAGAGGGACATAATCAGAACACAAGTAGATGAGATGCTCCGTAGAGGCGTTATACGAGAAAGCAACAGTGCTTATGCATCGCCAGTGGTCCTCGTACGCAAGAAAAATGATTTTAAGAGTTTTAGCCTGTTACAGATCGGTGCTCATCATGTAGTTAGACAGTTGCAGACTATCCAGCTGGTAACTCGTTTAGAAGTGTTAAGTCAGTGCCGAGAAAAGAAATTACCTAATTCTGTAGTGACTGTTGCTAAATTAAAAGATAATTTAAACGAATTGTCAAGGGCGGTTCGAGAGGATGGGTACGAATTAGCCATCCCGGCGGAAGAAGTGACGAAGTATTTGAAATTAGAGATAACTGACTGTGTGATTTCAGAAAAAGAAATAATGGTAAATGTTAAGGTTCCTCTGAGGAG
This sequence comes from Allygus modestus, assembly GCA_963675035.1. Lineage (NCBI taxonomy): Eukaryota > Metazoa > Arthropoda > Insecta > Hemiptera > Cicadellidae > Allygus > Allygus modestus. The sequence goes on from OY776112.1 coordinate 314,342,964, forward strand.
ATTGCGATCGCAATGGAAAATATATCAGTTAATAACTGTTCCTTTTGGTTGGAAAAATAATACATGTACCGTGCAACAGGAGACTACTTTTATTGCAGTCGATAACGAGAGAATCATGGTAATACAGGGAGCCGCACTCCGGGACTGTCAGCTGCACGATAACCCATTATGTTATGTTCCTAGGTATGCCGGACATACAGCCTCAGTTTCGATGTGTCCGAGGAGAATTTTTGAGGGAGCAACCATTCAAGAGCTGAGCAGTGTATGTATTTTCTCATGTGTTACAGGGAACACCCCACTAGTGAATAAAATAGATGAAAGTACATATGTGCTGACACATGCACCAGAGCAGTTAGAGGTAAATTGCAGATACGGGACTAATCGAACTTTTAGCTTACGAGAAGAGAATCAGCTAGGGGCGTTAGAGATTAAAGTGCCCTGTGATTGTCGACTGAGCTCACATTCCCAAACTTTCATTTCAGAAACTTACCCCTGTCAGAAAGTGCCCACCGTATCTCAGATTACGCATATTGTGCCAGCAGCGTGGTCAAAGCTAAAATCTCTAAAGATAAGTTCATTGCAGGTATCCAATACGTTCGACACACTAGAGGAGTGTTTGGACCAATTTTGGCCGACTCAAATACCACATTGGAATTTAACGTTTGCAGGGTCGCATCAAACTGCAATGCCGCCGAGGATAGTGTCAGGGTATGAGGAGCAAACCTGGCCCTTTGTCTCAGCATTAATTCACACTGTGTATTTTTCATTAGTCACTATAATAGTAATAAGAAATCCTCATTTAGTTGGCTTACATATGTTAAATGTAGTTAGAGCAGATCCCATTGAGTCGTTTATAGCAGAACGAACTTATACTGAAATTGTGTATTATGTTATATTAACTGTGACTTTTATACTATTTTGGATGTTTTGGAAGCGTATTTATCGATGCTGGAAAGATGAGAAACCGGCTGAGGAGATAGCAATGACGGTCAAACGAGAGATCAGTGAGGATGACGGCCTGCCAAAGAATTTACCAATCAGTCCAACCAAGTCGATGGCAAGGAGTTGAGGATCACCCTGGAATGGTGGGACAGGAGCCCAAATGAGCAATTGTGCGCTAAGTAAACATTATTAGGAACTCGGTCGTAAGTATAAAAGGTTTGGTTTATAAATAAATGACAATAACTTGAATTTAACAGTGTTTGTATGTATAAAATGTTCTGAGGGTAAAATGTTGTATATCTCATGTAGTTAATTATCAGCGATTTTATTATGCCTGGTGAGTTATAATGTTTAAGTAGCGCTGACCGTGTTAGGGGCGTCTAGAACGCGTCGGATGGTGATGTCCAGTGTCCATTATTTGTATAAGGGTAAAGTTAAATTTCTTTGTTTAAGTCCAGAGGACAGTTATGATGTTACGGCGGTTAATATGTATTTTCAGGAATATGATGAGATGAAATAACAAAGTACTGTTAATTATATGAGAAATAAGAACTTTGTATAAAGGGATATTTTTTGTATATGAATATTGTTGGAGATGGTGATCATGAAATACCTAGGTATCAATAGAGATGAAACAGGTGATTTGGAGACGCTGCAGGTGATTCTGCTCAATGTGAAAACTATGAGTATATATATTTGATGAATATGATTTCTGTGTGTAAATAAGTTTATAGTGTAATGTTTGATATTCGCTCATGTGTTTTAAATAGTTGTGAAGAACAGTTGTGGAGGTTTGTGGCGCTAATCTGGGTGTTGGATGACCATTGGCAAAGCAATTCGGCTTCCACCTTAAAATTCGGTATTTTTAACGCAGAGTCATCCCACATCTGGATATTAGCGAAAATGTATCAGTTTCAGGTTCAACTGTACCTTAGCCGCTTCAGGCAAAAACATCTATCTGTGATAGTTATGCAGGTGGACCTCCTTCCCCCCCCCCAAATATCCAAGAGGTACACCGGTAACCAGATGGTTAAGATAAAAATAGTTATATGGTAATTAAGACATTTAATTGAAGGATGTACTTAGTAATAAGGTATCCGTGTTTAGATTAAGATAATGGTTAACCCTCGTGTGTGTATATATTCTATAAAAGACAATGGTAATGTTACATAAACAGAGTCAAGTGTAAGTAATAATCCCATTCATAGAATGACAGTACTGGAACAGCTGTACACAAGCGGAATCAGCTGTTCGACTCGAGGTCAAGGTGAAGCGAGGCTGCGGCAGCCGTGACGACACTGTAATTTGTTTGAGTTAATTATGAGTTTCAGGTGAATGGACGAGCCATTCTCGTCACAAAACGAGTGAATTCAAGTCGTAAATTCACATGATGAAATATGATGTCTAAAAAAAATATATATATATATTTATAAAGGGATTGTCACCCAAAATTGTAGGAATGGCGACGTAACTAATATGAGTAAGGAGTGAATGTATGTATGGAGGTGTATGAAAAGTGGCCACTGGTGAGTGAAAGCTTGAATGAAAGTGAGAGTGTCATAATAAATAAATAAATTGTTAATGAAACGTTACTTGTAAAATAAAGTGTTGTAACCAATTTAGTTAAGTTAGCACTGTAATATAATATGTAGACTTAAATTACAGCTTGTCCCACCTGATGATTTTGTATTTGTGATGTTTGTTATTTATAAACTGGAAAACAAAATAACTCTGTAGGTTTTAGCCTAGAAAAATGATTCAGGATTAAATGTAATTCATAAATAGTATTCTTGTAATCTTGGGTGCTTATATTTGTATTTGAATATTACGTGTCAGATCACGAGTGTACAATGTGCATTCAGTTTACAGTACATATTTCGTGTTGTGGAAAGAAGTCAATTTTATGTGTTATAAATGGTAAAATATAGTAAATTTTTGATAATAATAAAGTATTAAGTAGATTTTTATTCGATTATAATAAATCCTAAACGGAGTGCACATTAGATGAGTGTTGATTTAATTCATTAATGAAAACTATGTATTGTAATTTAATAATGTGAATCTAATGGGCCGTGGAAGTTGTTCACAGCCAACAATGGTGAGCGGAAAACTATAAACAGGCCGCTGGAGTCAGAAACCAGTGTTTCGCTAGCCGACACCGAGTTCCGGCTAAGCCACAGCAGTCAGCACTTCTGGTCACTCAGGGCCGTAGAGCCAACCGGCTTCTGCGCAGTTGCCAGGTCACCAAAATTACTCCAAGTAAAAGCTGAACTGAAGTGAGTGTATCACCAATATAGAAAAAAATAGAATTAAACTACAAAGACGAGTGGACTGCCGCCTATGGTGTGACTAAAGACCTAAATAAAGGAAAAGGAATTTTGAATGAGTAAATTAGGAATTAGTTAAATGTAGTTAATGTTCAATGTATTAATTTAGTGTTCATGGGTATTGAAATGCCAACTCCAATCTTACTGTAGAACATTGTAGTTACTCGTGTTTATTCTTTGTTTAATTAAATTGTCTTAATATTTTAAGGGGTTAAATACTAGATAAAAGCAATTCATTGTTATGCAAACCAGTGGGAATAACTTGTTATTTTTGGTAAAAAGCATTTAATCGTATAGTTTTACGAATTGAGATAAATCGATTATTAAGATAGAGAATGTATAATTCTGAAACTTAGAAACAGTCGGAATTCAATGCTGAGTTGAGGTCTAAGAATCAGAAACCAGTTTGAGCTAGAACGAGTTGCTGAGCTAATCGTGGAGTTGACTTAGCGCGTAGTTAGCCAAGCGTCACAGAGTTAAGCGACACCAGAAGCCTGATGTAGGCATCAGCACCTTTGTCGCAAGCAAGCGTCCGAGTGTGGGCTAGCAATGCTGACCACGTGGAAAGTGTCACGTTGTTGCGCTTGCTACTGCGTTATAACTTTGCAAAGAGACTTCCTTTAGTTAGAAAACTTGATGTCATATGTTTAATCCTTGTACTTGAATATGATTATGTTGACGGAAAAAACCATTAACTATGTCTAATACCTTAAACAGAGGAATGATGTATTTTAAATGTTAAATATAAATATATATCAAGGCGTTTATCTAGGAATTTAATGCAACTATGATATTATAGTAGAGGGATGGATTAATGTGACAATGTAATGGTGTAGAGTAATTTCTTTCGACCAGCACAGAATATATATTTATTGTGAGACCAATCGATTGTGAATATTCCTGTTGTACGTTAATAAAAGATTATTAAGTGGATATTGTATTACATGTTAGCAGCTAAGTAGATATGTACCAGGCGACCCATTCATTTAAAACATAATCTAGGAGTAGGACTAGATCAGGTTCCCCAAAATGTTATATATTTCCTTTTTTAAAAATAAAAATAATAAATGTATTGTAATTAAAAAAAAAGATTAGGCCCACTATTGTGTATTAGAAGTCAGGTGATATGGTCTCGGAACACCCCCTGACACCCCCCAAACAAGCCCGAGGTTCATGGAGAAGACTGCGCTTCATCATCCGTACCATCAAAGAGACTTTTTATCACCAATCACACCGGTCAGAGCAGAGTGGACAATTGTTAAATAATTACGTTTTCAACAGTTCTTCCAATAGACTTCTTGTTAGTGACTCCCACACCCCAAATCGATTGTCAGCGGACTAGGCGCCCCGGAAGAGACTTTGTGCAGCATACCCTTTCCCATGGACTAGACTTCAAGGGAAAGTAAACCCGCCGGGTTGTTAGCGGTTGCTAAAGACTTTCAGTCAGTGAAGCCTCACTTCCTTTCAACAGGGATCGAGTACTAAAATCCCTTAGGGATTTTTCGTGAGTGGGGGAAGTGTGACGAAGGGGCCCATTTCCCTTCGCCTCGGGAAATTAATAGACGTTTGGTTTCCCCATTATGGAAGCACTGCGTACCGGGGTCATGGTGAGGAGTGAGAGGACGCGCCGCGGGCGGACGTGAGTGTGTGGTGTGTAGCGTTGACGAGCGGAGCAGAGGAGCTGGAGGTGCATCGGCCGAGGACCGGGACCAGGGACGACCAGGACCTACCGACCTCGGGCTATGGGGTACGGAGGTGGACCGGGCAGACGAAACCTCTTCATCCTGTACGCGTAGGAGAAGACCGGAGTGGTTTGTCAGCTACCGCTAGGGAGTATGGGTCGACCTGAGGGGAGGGTCCTTTGGAAATAAAAACTTAAGGTAAAACTAGTTGTAATCACTTTACCTCTGCATCTACCCCCCCAGTTCACCCTTTTAGCCAGGGGGTGTGACAATACATCATACTGTTATAAGGCTACAACCTTATATTATATTCAACCCATACTACGACAGTATGTAGATATAATATTAACACCTTTATATTACTTTATTTTATTCTAACAGATTATTTTTAGTTAAAAAAATCCATTAAACTAACAAAATAATTAATAGTTCCAATTCTGAATTGGGACGCTCTAGAGCCTAATTACTCTTTTTCAGCGTGGCAATTACATGGCACATGGCAGTAGATCTGGGAATCGTTTAGCTTCAAATGTTCAACAAAATATTAATGAATACCGACCATTAGGTAATGGATTTGAAGTTCTGATTTGTGTTTTTTTTTCTGTCTGTGTTCCGTTAACTGAATATGATTCAACATTCAACTCATGTAGTACAAGTTAATTACTTTTGGCAATAAAATGGATATAGTGGTGGTCATAGCTAAGGTTTTTATTGGTGGAGACCTTTAAATGTAATATTTTTAAACAACCTAAGCTTACGAACTGGAGCGTTATCAAAAAATAACTATCCTCATGTTTTATGACTTACAACTGGCTGTGGATGAGGTTTGATCTCAAGATAAATTATTACTGTTCAGAATAATTATGTTGACAAATGTTGATTATTTTTCTGACGTTTATTGAACTACTTATCACATTGAAAACTTGAAAACGTTTTGCAACTGCTCTAATGTAGTGACTCGGTGATCCTCTCATTACAAAAAAAGAATGTTAAGAAGTTTTTAAATAGTTAAAAAATAAGGAAACCCCCTTATCAAGGGTGGTTTTTAAATCTTATAAGAGTTTTTCAATTATTTTATCGAATTAATTTGGAAGTTAGAACATAAATATTTGTATATAGGCACAAACAAATATTTTAATCAAATTTAACATTAATTCAACGGTTTTGTGAAATTGTGTGGGAATGATTTCAAATTTATACACTTGATGATTGAATTAAGTAAACAGGAAACAAGTAGAACTAACTCTATAAAAATAAATTTGTGCTTTTTTCATTATTTTGCCTAGAATTTTGTGGTTTTGAATTTTTCTGACATTTTATACATCAGAGAAGTCAAAATTTTGTAAAAACCTTTCCGAAAGTTGGGTTTTCTTACAGGCTAGATCTGCCCGCTTTTCTCATAAAAAAGCTTACTGAACTTTATAAAACCAACTGCCCGATATCTGATGAGCTGTGAAAAGGCTTTGTGATATTTGTACGACACTACAACTCTGTAAAATTGTTCGCACAAATTTCCAATATGAATCTTATAGACCCTAAATCTTATTGTACCCAAAAATCGCTTAAGTAAATGTAAGTGAAACATTTGAAACATCGGGTTTTATGCCTGACAAATTCCCTGAGCCAAAAATTGGATACGAAAGCGTCCTAAAAATTGTAGGAGGTTTGTTTACAGGGTAATCTATGTCTGATTTGTTTCCACAATTTAGGTTGACCACCTAAAGGCATAAACACATTTTCCTGCTATACCTCAAAATAGTAAAATTATTGAACACCAGCTAGCAAAAGTAAACTCATGTCAGACCATTTGTCAACAGTTTTCAAGTTTTACATTTAGAAGTGCAGTTGACGTTGGATAGAGTTGAAGAAATTAAAAGTAAGATTTATTTATGGACAAGAGATAACTTTTGGATATTACCAAGGGTATGGCTAGTATTCTTGAAAACATAAGACACAGTATAGCGATTTAATTGCAATTAAAACAATATATAATTTAATTTAATAGTTTAAATTGCATTAAATTGTAAATAAATTATGTATAAAAAGGTTTTATGTTGCAAATAATAACATAGGAAAATAAGAATTGCTGGTGCTACTAGGTTTTGCAAGTCTGGGCAAACTTGCAATTTTCATGTCCGGGAAGGTGGGGGGAACAATAGTGGAGTCGATGATTTGATTTTGTTGTTGTTTACGTTAAGAAATGCCACTGGCGTAGATATACACAAATACCCCCGTCGCAGCAAACCTGCATACTCAGCGAATTTCCAATGAATATATAACATAATACATTAAAACACTTAACAGGATTCATAAGAAATGTATTCACAAACAATCGATATTTAAAATATTAATTATTCTCCATAAGAATAACATTGGGGATGAGTACGCAGGTTTGCTGCAACAAGGCACACGAAATAATGGGGTTTTATGAAAATATCATTAGAACTCATCTTAGTGCAGACACATACCAAGTTTCATCCATATACTTTCATAAATAAGCGATATATAACATTTTAAGTATTTTCCATAAGAATAACATGGGGACCAAGTACCTAGGTTTGCTGCTACAGGAAACATTGGCGAAAAATTGTTTTTTGTGCAAACAACAATAAACCACAACCAGATCAAGCCATATACCAAATTTCGCCAGTTTATATTCATAAATAAGCAAGATATACAATTTTCCTTTTTCCCCATAAGAATAACATTAGACAACGTACTGTGTTTATCACTTTCAATATCTCGGTAACCAATTGACGTAGAGCAATGATCAAAATACAAAATTGTTTGTTGTTTTAAGCTGAATTCAATGGTATAAATTAAAATTTGATTTAAATTAAAATTACATGTGAAAACCCCAAAAAACACATTTTTGGGGTACAAAACCCCCCCAAAACCCCCCTTCGGATGGTGCGATTCATCTGGTTTTCGAACTCGTTCAAATAAATGGTACTTTACACATTTGTACCAAATTTCATTAAGATCGGACCTTTTTTACGAGAGTTATCGTGCTTACGGACACATATATATATATATAAATATATATATATATAAATATATATATATATATATATATATATATATATATATATATATATATATATATAAATATATATATATATATATATATACACATATATAAAAATTTGAACGAATGGTGTTTTTGGCATCTGGGGACCTCAAAATGAAAAGTTATCATGGTCTCGGGCTTAAGTCTTACCATGAGACCTACGGTAATAGCTTCTTCCCTATAGGGGAAATTCGCTAAAACAAAACAAAAACTACCATCCTTATGAAGTAAACAATCAAGCACCATAATTTGACTACTGTCAAGTCACATTTGTTGTTTTAAACTTATACTAATAATAAATCCATGGTTAAAATCTTTTTTAAATCATTTAAATAAAATGGTCAAAGGAAATTGTATGATTACTTAATAAGTATGGTAAAACTCTTGAGTCGGTTAGACAGCAGAATCCCAAGTGACGACGTAGTCATTACCCTGTAGTCATTACACCCTGCCATTGAAGGTCCTATACTCGCCATCCCTAATCTTTTGTAAATAATATATTCAGTCCTTGTGCTATTTCTGTTATTTGTTTAGCTTTTAGCGAATTTCCCCTATAGGGAAGAAGCTATTACCGTAGGTCTCATGGTAAGACTTAAGCCCGAGACCATGATAACTTTTCATTTTGAGGTCCCCAGATGCCAAAAACACCATTCGTTCAAATTTTTATATATGTATATATATATATATATATATATATATATATATATATATATATTTATATATATATATTTATATATATATATATATTTATATATATATATGTGTCCGTAAGCACGATAACTCTCGTAGAAAAGGTCCGATCTTAATGAAATTTGGTACAAATGTGCAAAGTACCATTTATTTGAACGAGTTCGAAAACCAGATGAATCGCACCATCCGAAGGGGGGTTTTGGGGGGGTTTTGTACCCCAAAAATGTGTTTTTTGGGGTTTTCACATGTAATTTTAATTTAAATCAAATTTTAATTTATACCATTGAATTCAGCTTAAAAAAACAAACAATTTGGTATTTTGATCATTGCTCTACGTCAATTGGTTACCGAGATATTGAAAGTGCTAAACACAGTACGTTGTCTAATGTTATTCTTATGGAGAAAAAGGAAAATTGATAATCTCGCTTATTTATGAACATAAACTGGCGAAATTTGGTATATGGCTTGATCTGGTTATGGTTTATTGTTGTTTGCACAAAAAAAACAATTTTTCGCCTATGGCTCCTGTAGCAGCAAACCTAGGTACTCGGTCCCCATGTTATTCTTATGGAAAATACTTAAAATGTTATATATCGCTTATTTATGAATGTATATGGATGAAACTTGGTATGTGACTTCACTAAGATGAGTTCTATTGATATTTGCATAAAAAACCATTCTTTTGTGTGCCTTGTTGCAGCAAACCTGCGTACTCATCCCCAATGTTATTCTTATGGAGAATAATTAATATTTTAAATATCGCTTGTTTGTGAATACATTTCTTATGAATCCTGTTAAGTGTTATAATGTGTTATGTTATATATTCATTGGAAATTCGCTGAGTATGCAGGTTTGCTGCGACGGGGGTATTTATGTATTTTCGTTGACTCTTTTCATACCCGATTATGATAATATTTCAATTTTAATATTTAACTAGTCGACCCGTGAGGAACTCCGCAAGGCAAACCAAATCTTGTCAGCTGATCAGATGTTTTTTTGTTTACATTTTCGCTCCTTTCAAAACAAACTATTCCCTTTATCTTTCATATTATTCAAATTTCAGAGAAGCGGGCCATTTTTAGCACGTGGGTCTATTTTTCGTCATTAGCCGGCACGATAAGCTTTAAAATGAGGGGTAAATCATGGAATTTGATAAAGGAATAAGGAAGATCTCGCAGACTGACAGAAAAACAGGCTAGAGAAATAATATATAAGATAGTAATCGTTTAATAAATAAATACATGTTTTTTGTTACCTTGAAATATGTGTTTTATGTGATATAATATATTATATTTGCATCAAATATGTTTTATAAAATATATGTTACACTAAAATATTGTTGGTGTTCTACATTTAGAGTGAAATAATCTAATTTATTAAATCAATTAGATAATTTATTACGACATTTATCAAATTATCAATATATGGTATCGTTGAACATAAACCGAGAGAAAAATCTTTCCAGTGAACTTAAGATTTTTGAACACTTTTTTATGTTAGTAGGGTGCCATAGCCGGTTCTGGACCACCTTCGCAGACTGAGGAGCCGAGGAGCCCCCCCCCCCGTGACGTCATCCCCCCCCCGTGACGTCATACCCCCCGTCACATGACCACGGTTGTTGACCCCCCCGTGACGTCATCCCCCCCCTGTTTATCGTTGGCTTCTTCCACTACGTGCTGTTAACTTTCCTTGTTTGTCTCCGGTTTTTTCCCCATTATGTGATGTTTACTGCTCCTCCACAAGTTAACGCTCATTCCACAAGCAGAAGGCCGGTTTGCAATGTCGACTGCCACCTATACATTGTGGAACCACCAGGTTATCCAAGATGTGATTAGCCTGGTGGAAATCGCCATCCTTGACCGGTTGGTGATATTGATATGGGGGTATCTGGGTCCTGACGGGCGCAACCACTTCATCAGGCGGCGGTACGTCGCTAATCAACCCGGTGACCTGGAGGAGGTCCAGCAGCGATTTCACAACATGATTGTAAATGAAGAGGTGGTCCTCCTCTGGGTGAAAACTATTCCTTTAGTATAAGCATTGTTTGTTAAGTATTTATCTTTCATACTTTGTATTAATTAAATAAAAAAAATAAAAAAAAATAAACAACAACAACAAAACAAACTGGCACAGTTTAGCAAGCTGAGGATTGGGAGGATCAGCCCTGTGAGCCCCCCCCCCCCCGGTGACCCCCCGGTGACCCCCCCTGTTTACTAATGGATTCTTCCACTACGTGCCGTTTGCTTTCCTTGTTTATCACCTACATTATGTTTACCGCGCACGCCTCCGCTTTCACCCGCCGGTTTCTCCACGTCTTAATAATTCTTACTGCAGCCACGATAGAGTATACTTGCATGTATTGTGACAAGAGGTACTCGAGGAGTGACCATTTGCGCCGGCACATGCTGACGCATGTTGATGCGCCTCTTTTCCCATGCCCAATCTGTGGGAAGCAATTTTCCCGGAAAGATAAGGTGGCTCGGCACGTTGCCACCCATAGAAATGCCCCAGCCGCTGTCGCCGCTCCCAATGATCCTGCCACGAAGCCCATTGCTCCTGCCACGAGGCGTTGTGCTGACGCCTCCACTCAGACAAGAAATGTCCTGGCTGCTCCCCATGCTCCCGATGCTCCTGGCCCGAGGCGTTGTGGTGACACCTCCACCCAGACGCCTACCCTCGAGAGACAGGGAGAAAAACCAGTTGGTGAGTAGCAATCCTCAGATTCTCATTATTATAATATCAATAAATCTCGTTAAAAATAAAATGAATATTAATGTTGGCTCGTTATTTCCAGCTACCGTTGGATCGTCAAGCCGACCTGTGTACCTCAGGGATGGTGGACCCCCGAGTACGCTGAGCAACAGCGGCGGCGAGAAGAGGAGGAGGCCAACAGGGTCCATCGTGAGATCCGTCAGGGGTTAATCCTCCAGCAGCAGCGGCCAAGGCCTAGACCCCAGCTCCGGCGCAGGCCGCAGCCACAGCAGCCGCAGCAGCCGCAGCAGCAGCCTCGACAACCGGAGCCAGAGGCGGGGCCGAGTGGGGAACCAGGGCCCAACGTGGAGCGACAGCTTCAACAACCTGAGTCGGAGGCGGGGCCAAGTGGGGAACCAGGGTCCAACATTGTATATATTTCGGACAGTGATTCCGGTTAAAAAAAACTAATTTCCTTTAAAATAAACAATATTTCCTTTATCCAAAAAAACACTATAAAAAATAAACGATATTCATTTATCAAAAACTATATGGTTGTGGACTTATCCACTGAGCAAGCCGAGGAGCCCCCCCCGTGACCCCCATGGACGACCCCGATGACCCCCCCGTGTTATTTTACTATTTTTTATTTTTGTATGAATTATCTTTATTACAAACTAAAACAAAAACTACTGATGCGAAGTCTCAGCCCTCTCTTTCGCTTGAACCTCCTCCATTTCAATCTCAAGAGCACGAAGACTCTCCCAGTCTGTATTATATTGCTCCCTTTCTTCATTACATGTAGGTTGGGAGCACCAACACGTAGTTATCCGTTCCCACGTTTCTTCATATTCCCTTCGAATTTCATCGTAGGAACGTGGATACTCTTGGTGTTGGGGAGCATATTCTGCTTCTACCGCCTCAACGGTAGCGAGGAGTTCCTTATCAGGGATATTACCTTCCCATACGCTATTAGCATACTTTTCCTCGATTGCCTCAACGATCTTGAGGAGGTCCTTATTAGGAATTCTACTCTCCCATACATTATCAGTGTCCATATTGATGGTAATAGTTTGACTCTCTGACCTAAACTGAAACTTAGAGAAAATCAATCTGTTTACTCATTAGTGGACTTGTTGTTCACGGAGGAAAAATCCTTCATTATATAACTTGTTTACTCATTAGTGGACTTGTTGTTCACGGAGGAAAATCCCTCATTATATAACTTGTTTACTTACTAGACTCCTCAAGCTAAGTGCATGAGCAGTCTGAATCTTGAGTTAGTCATGGAAGCACACAACCCACTGTCGCTAGCTGAGCAATTGTGTATTGTAATAAGAAAGAATAAATACATTCTGTGTCAGGGGATTGCACAATTGCCAGTGCCTATACAGCGATACGTTGCATCTTGCCTCAAGTATGTTCGGGAACATGTGTTAGTGCTTAACAACCCCGAAACGAATCCTCAGGTGTTAGACTTGTATAATAGATACAATGACAAGAGAGTCTATCAATGCCGCTACTGTCAGTACACTGAGCATTATTGTAATAGAGTTCTGTATCCTGCAAGAATTGTTAAAGTGTATCGCTTTTCAGACTCTAGTAATTTGCAGCACACTTGTTTTTGCTGTGGTAAGAGTGCTTGGGAAGCGGATTGGCCACAAAACAATGATTACCTATCTACCTTGGTGATTTTAAAGTCAATGACCATAAAAACAGTTTGGGAGGGCTCTAGTCACTCTAAATTCTTTTTCTTCTTTCAATAAAGAAAAATAAAAGATAAAAAAAACCAAAGAAAAATAAAAGATAAAAAAAAAAAACATAAATAAAATACTCCCTTTCCCATCATTTTCCAGTATTACAACATGTTTTGGTAAGGACTACGTGACTGCCTGAGGTTATCTCATTAGTGAGAGTTCTCCAATAATTTATGTTAGAATCATTTGCTCACAAGCTCCTTCACTGACTAGACCTAACAAAATGTTTAATGTTGGAATTGATGTGTCACTGGAAGGTGAATATTATCATACAAAACCATTTACAGTTCGATCTGTAATTGAAGACATAGAGTCAATCGATGCGGAGATGTTCCTGCAGACGGTGAAGTATTACACAACGGGTCACTTTGCCGAATTGTCCATCAGGATGCGGATTAAGAGGCGGTTGCCTGAACAAAAACGCCTACAAGTTCAAGCTGCTTTGGATGGCATCAATAAACCGCATGTTGCCTGTCAACGCGTGATTAATTTACTTCTTTTAGAATCCGACCAGGTCTTTGCAAAGGTTATTGTAAACGGGGGTTAAGTAAAGATTATAATTTAAAAAAATGTAAATAAAGATTAAAACGAAAAATTAAAGAACATTTCCTTTATCAAAAAAAAAAACTATAAAAATAAACGATATTCCTTTATCAAAAACTATATGGTTGTGGACTTATCCACAGAGCTAGCTGAGGATAAGCCCCCCCGTGACGTCACACCCCCTCCCGTGACGTCATTTCCCCCCCCCGTTGCGGCCTACGTGCAGCTTAAAAAGCCCCCGCCGACCGGGGACAGTTGGTGGCGCGCGTCGAGGCGGGCCCTGAAGGGGTTGCCCAGGAAGGAGTTGCTTAGCGGTTTTCTGACGCTCAAGGTTGCACCCTTGAATCGCTCCGTGGCTTGCTGTCGTGGCGCGCCCTCTTTGGCCGCCACTGCTCGGCGGGGACATACCCGGTTGCGCGCGCTGCCGGCATATAAACCTGAGGTCCGCTACCGCGGCCTCAGTTTTGCCCGAGACCAATGAGCAGCAGCAACAGCGCAACCGAGGTGGACCGAACCATCCGCTCTCTGATGGAGGAGCTTGACGCCATGGATGAGAATGCTAGACCGCCTACCATAACTAAGAAGAGGAGCAAGAAGCCCGTTGTTGGATGGACAGTGGACAGGAATACGCCTACCGATTCTCCATCATGCAGTTGGAGCGATGCCGAATGTCAATATACAGTAAAGAATCCTGCCAACTTAGGAAACGTTTTATTGAAGATGTCGGTATTCAAAGGTGGACGCCCTACGCACAGTTGCGGCCTGTACTTGGACGAGGATAGAGACGATGAAATTTGCATATGGCTCACGGACCTGTTAACGAGACTAGAAAATATGTGGATTAATAGCGATACCGGAGTGCCTAAAATTAACGGAGTTAGTAGGACCGTGACTCCACTACCTGCCTGGCGTAAGACCCGCGATTGCACAACAGTTTGCGAGGGAAAACGTAAGGCTGGAGGCGATTGCGTCATCCCAAAGCGCAAGAAGTAAACACCACAACCACCCGGAAAACACACACAATGACGTAAACAACTTGTTGACGCAGTGAGCCTATATAATACGACTCGGTGGTGAGCCAGAACCATTCCACATCCAGACACTCAACGAGCAGCATGGACCAAACAGGAGACCTCAAGTCAGCTCTCAACAGCTGCAAGGCGGGGGGTTATACCCGCATAGCCGATCTGAAGGACAACATCACATACCCCATCCGGTCATTCGAGCGGGTGGATACTCCTTATGGTGAGGCGATAATGGCCACTTTGGAGGGGCTGACTGGTGACGACCCGCTGAGGATCTACATGCCTCGCAGATACCTGGCCGTCTTGGGAGACCATGTCATCGGCCAGTACAACGTGGGTGTGGGGTCGAGGATGAGTCTGGTCAAGAGGAGCGGTCCCCCCGGCAGCAAAGGAGCTCTTCTAGAATTTGTTTGAATAAATAAAAAAACCTTATTCCTTTATCCTAATCAATTCAAAATAAATGAAAAAATTAATAACAAAATAAAAATAAAATACAAAAATCAATTTAATTATAAGAGTCGAGGCGGTGCGTGGCTGTGTTAGTAGCCACCATGGACTTGAGGTGGAAACACCCTTTCACCGCCATCGTGGCTGGGCCTTCGGGCAGCGGCAAGTCGCACTTTGTGGCTCGCTTCATAGGGCACGCCAACCGCATGTGCGAAACGCTCTTCGCCCGTATCACCTGGCACTGCGGTAGCGGAGGTGGAGGAGGAGGAGCTGATGACCCTACTGTGCGCTAGGCCGGCTACGATGGTAGCGAGCCCTCCCTGGTTATCGTCAATGACATGATGCGTGAGGCTGGCCCCGGCGTGGCGGACCTGTTCACCAAGGGCTCCCATCACCGCAACATGAGCGTGTTCTTCATCACGTAAAACCTGTTTCATCAGGGCAGGGGCCAGCGCGACATATCGCTGAACGCTCATTACATAGTGTGTTTCAAGAATCCCCGGGACCGCGCTCAGATCAAACACTTGGCTCGCCAAGTATACCCAGAGAACCCCAAATTTGTGGAGGAGGCTTACGCGGACGCCACGCGCGATCCTCACGCCTATCTGCTGATAGACTTGAAACAGTCTACACCCGAGGAGATGCGCATACGTTCGGCCGTTTTCCCAGACGACCCGGTTAACTATGTGTACCTGCCCAAGAAGAAGTGATAAATAGGCTGAGTGCGCGCCAGCGTCAGTCATCATGTCGCACCGCGTGAAGAAAGACACAGCCCTGCTGACTGCTCTGGTGCACGCTACACCCAAGGAACGCAAGGCCCTGTTAAAAGCGTGCAAGAACAGCCGTATCAGGTCAGTGTGTGAGTGTGCATACAACGTGTTACGCGGGAACGTGCCGCTCACCACCTGTCATAAACGAAAGTTGAGAAAGCACAAACAGGCGCTCAGACGGCTGGTGAAACGCGGTGAGGGTTGGGTCAAGAAGCGACGCTACCTTGTACAACGGGGCGGTGGGATCCTCCTGCCCTTGCTGTTGAGTGCGGTGTTGCCCGTGTTAATGCAGAAAGTAATTTGAAAAAATGGAGCACGCTAAGAAAATGGTAGTCGTACCGCAGGAGCTCATCGAGAGATTGCGAGAAGGACCAGACCAGGAGGAGGAGCAGGCAGTACCAATAAGCCAGTCGGCCTGGACGCTGAGATGCATCGCATACTGAGCGACAAGCGGCTGAACAATACGGAAAAATGGAAACAATATCAACAGGTGTTACAGCGGTTCCTGCACTTTTCCGCGGCTAAACGTCAACCCATAGGCCTGTCAATCATCGAGGGGGAGGAGGAGGAGGGAGAGGCAGGTCCGAGTCACGTGAAACGCGAGTCTAGCACCTCGGAGGAGGGGGTGTTAGCATCGTTCCCAAAAATCTACAAGTCGGTGGCGCGCAACTTGTTGCGGTTCATGACCCAGCAAGGCAGCCCCATCGCCTGGGACGCCAGTGGGGCGGTGTATGTGAACAACGAGAAGGTCCCCAATTCCAATATAGTGGACATCGCACACAGCATAGTGAGAGCGCGAAGGGCGGACCGATTGCCTACCGGTTGGCAACAAGTGATGACCGCCTTGAAAAACATGAACGTGCCCAAAGAATACATGAGCAATCCCACGGTGTTGCGTTACCTAAGCGGGGGGCTGGACACTGCATCGAGCCCCTGGGGAGACACAACGGCCTCCTCAACACCCCTGTCACCGAGGTTGACACCCATGCTAGACTGCCTGAGACCGCGACCTCCGGTGGCCAGGAGAAGGATAATAACCGAGGAAACCGACCAGGAATCGTCATTGGACAACTGGGAGCCGTTCTCACCGTAATGGAAAAGCTGTACTATGACCCGAGCCAGCCCGGTTCCCTTGGTGGGGTGGCTGCTCTGGCCAGAGCCGCGCGCCTCCCGAAACGCAGAGCGGTGGAATGGCTGCGCGCTCAGGACACCTACACGCTGCACAAGCCGGTGCGCAAGCGGTTTCCCCGCAACCGCTACGCCGTTTTCGGGCCTCAGGAGCTGTGGCAGGCGGACCTGAATGACATGCGCGGTCTCAGCCAGACCAACGACGGGGTCAACTACCTGCTGACTGCGATCGACGTATTCAGTAAGCGGCTGTTCGCGATACCACTGAGGAGGAAAAGCGGGCAAGAGGTGGCGGCGGCGTTCGAGAGGATATTCTCCGAGGCGACTCCTCGCTGTCTACAGACTGACAAGGGGACGGAGTTCACCGGGTCCGCTACCAAGCGAGTGTTCAAGTATCACGGTGTCACATACGTCACCACGCAGAACCCCGACGTGAAGGCGGTGGTGGTGGAGCGAGTCAACCGCACGCTCAAGAACCGCATGTGGCGCTACCTAACCTATAAAAACACGTATCACTACATCGACGTGTTGGACAGGCTTGTGGATGCCTACAACCACAGCCCGCTCAAGAGCCTGGGTGGTGGCCTGCGACCCGTGGACGCGGACAGCGGCGATGGAAAAACTGTGTATAAGGTGTGGCGTCACATGTATGGAAAGGCGATCCGGCGGCGCAAGCCCAGGTTTGAGCCGGGCGACACGGTGCGCATAGCCAAGGAGAAGGGCACGTTCGCCAAAGGTTATGAGACCAACTGGAGTAAGGAGCTGTTTGTGGTGGACCACGTATACGGGTCACATCCTCTGCCATTGTACGTGCTGCGCGACCTGAACGGAACGCCGCTGGAAGGGCGCTTCTACGAGCATGAGATGCAAAAGGTAACGGTCGCCCCGGACCGCCTGTACCAAATAGATAAAATACTGGACACCAAAGGGCGAGGCCGCAGTAAGCGCTACTTGGTCAAGTGGGTCGGTTACGGACAGGACTTCAACCCGTGGGTACCCGCATCTGAAGTGCAACAGCTGCTATGACGACAAAGCGCAGACAGCTGTACCTGACGTTGCCCAGCAACAGCTCAATGGACTATTATCCAAACAACACCGTGGCTAACTACATCACCCATCTACCGTCAGTCGTGTGATTGGGTGGCAATGGCGAATGGGAAGTCGCTTTAGTTGAGGTCCATTACCCATGCTCGTTTGTTACAGTGGGGGAGGACGCTCGCGTGTATCTCTACACTAAGGATGACACCGACAAGCCTGAACTGACCGCTGTAATGGTGGAAGCCGGAAACTATAAAGACATCGATGAACTGGTCAACGCCATCAACGCCATTCCAAAATTGGACTTATACCAATGCCAGTTTGAGTACGACAAAGAGATTGGGAAGGTGGAATTGATCTCGATAGACCAGACTGTGGTGCAACTGGAATTTAGCCCCTCCCTAGCGTTACAGTTGGGATACGATGTGCAAAATATGGATTTGATCAAACATAGAAAAGCTATAAGACCGCCCAACTTACTGGCCGGGATCCCTTCGCACTTGTACGTGTATTGTGACCTGGTGGAACCTCAGCTAGTAGGTGACACTGTAGCGCCCTTGTTAAAGATTGTGAACATCGACGCAAAAAACTACATCTACGGCGCGAGTATCACCGTGCACTTCACCGACCCTCACTACGTGCCGCTGATGAAGAGCTCCTTCGATAGTGTGGAAATCGATTTAAGGGACAGCGTCGGACACCACCTGCCATTCCACTTCGGGACTACGTGTATGAAGCTTCACCTGCGCAGAGAGCAGCAGCAGCAATGAACCCGAACGACTCCTATCTGGCGTACTACCGCCAACAGCAGTCTGGGAACGGAGTGTCCACGGTATTCAGAGGAGCCGCTTTCCAACGCGGTCACGGCATCGGCAGTTTCCTAGGCGGGCTGATGCGTACAGTGGTCCCGTTGATCAGATCCGGCGCATCGGCGCTGGGCAA